>OX419759.1:29004253-30215114 GCA_948567375.1 Lunularia cruciata | reverse complement strand
AAAGTGCTGAGTTACAGAGTTCACAGTATGCGGAGGAGAAAAAGATGCTCGTTGCTGAAGATGTACCGCAAAGAGTTGAAGGCAGAGCGATCTTGAGGGTATGAGTCAGAATTGGTAGGAGAAGTGACAAGAAAGTTGCGAGCAATCTTGAGCACGGAGGCTGAAGGGAGATTGGAAGAAGCACGTCTACATGAGCTAAAGTTGCTTGTGCAAGAAACTCGGAAGAGAAAAGCTAAAGATGTAGATATTAACACTTTGTTGATCCAATTAAGGGAGCAAGTAGATCGGAAAATGTTAGAAGTAGGAGACAATGTCAGTCTCAAATTGGATTTAGTTAAATCAGAGTTAGAGAGAATAAGGAGTAGTGTGACAGAGGAGAAGAAGTTTGATGTTGCAGAAGTAGGAATACAGGTGTCATCAGACTTGTTATTTGACACATTAGAGAAGAGTGGGTCGGGAGATAAAGAAGTAGAAGGATTACCCATGAGCTCAATTGTAGATCCTAGTGAAGAAGAAGTGAAAGTAGTGAAGGAATTGGTAGAATCAGATATACCTGAAGAAGGAGAAGTGATAGGAAGATCATCGGGTTTAAAAGCCGATGATTAGGTAGACATTGGATTAGGGTAGTAACAGTTTTGAGATAGGAAGAGGCAGATATGAAGAGGTGGATTGTCAGTTTGGATCTGTAGGTAGAAAGAGATGTTAGGAAGTGGTGAATCAATAGGAAGAACTGCCATTTGCTTCAGTATTTAAGGGGAGCATTTGCAGTACTATGTTGTTCAGTATTCAAATTTCTGAAGATAGATGAAGCAAAGTGCTGGTTTTTAGTGCTCGTCGCTTGAGCTTAATTCCGACTGTCAATTTTGTGTTTGTGTTTGTGAATGTGAAGAGAATTTTGAAGTGCAAGTCACAGTGTCCATGGATGTTGGATTTTGCAGACTCAATCTTCATTCTGTGTGTTTGATCTTGAGTGAAGTGCATCGGAGCAATGCCTTGACAGATCTGAGAGGAATTATAGTGTTGGTAGTATTTTGCATTTGTGAGTGCAACATGAAGTTGATGTGAAGCAATTTTGATCAAGGAAGTTGTGCCTTCAGTGGAGGGGTAGAACAAAATTCTGAGGTGAAGTCGTTCTTTGCAGTGAAGTGCCATCTTTGGGAGAATCTGAATTATCACAATCAAGATTTGTTTGGACAGAATTTACTATGTTGTGATTATGGGTGTGTGTATTCATGACAAGTTGTCAAGAGTGTGAGCTTGTTACTCTCTTCTGGGTGTAATTTCTACTTGAGAGATTAAAGAAGAAACCAAGAAGAACTACATGTTACTGTTTGACTTCATATTTGACTAATTCTGAATCGTATCTCTATGGGAACGAACTTTACTTACCCGATTACCGCAAAAGTGATATTTGCAAGTTTATCACAATTGTGATGGTAGGTTAAAAGTTGCCCTTTCCCCTAGAATAGTTATTGTAATTAGAGCTATATTAGTGGGTGTTGTTTGGTTGGTGGTGTACTTGTGGTAATAACAATTGTAATTTTTAGTTTATTGTTATTTTGTCACAATGGAGGTCTTTGGGGATTTAGAGATAGCAACGTAGTATGCATTGGGCTTACCTGAAGCGGCACTTGGTATCAACCTATATCTTAGATCCTAGTGAGAGGAGTTGGAGTTTGACACAAGCATTGATTCAATTGAGAGTGCACTTGGTATATGTGTACCATTGTTGTGGGATATAGATGAGATTTATAGAGCTTCCAAATGCCCCAAGCATTAATCTAGTACAATGGGTACCATTGAGTTGGATGACTCTATCTAGGAATTTGATAGTTACTATGATTTGCAATAGATCTAGAATCCAACTTTGTTCACAACTTTTATGGCATGGAAGGGGTTGATTAAGCTCTTGAAAGATCCACTAATAGACAACTATCAAAAGTTTAGGGGAGCTCTCTTGGAGGAGATTGAGCTATAGAGATAGTATTGGTCTCCAAACTATGGCTCTATCACATAGGGGTAGATCTACAATACCCATGCTTTCTAGCTCTAGTAACATTGATGGATCTATTGGAGATGGTGCTACTATGCATGGAGGTACTACTACAAGAGGTGGTGTAGTATTGGAGTTTAACCCCATGATTGACTTCTTCTAGTGCTTGAGGTAGAACTATCAAGGAGTGTGGACCCTAACACCTATTTGTGCATGTGTATGGTATTGTGATATTTAGCATGGTATTACAAGTATTTGAGAGATATTATTTACATAGAGATAAAAGATGGTTCTACATTAGTCATGATTAGCTAGAGTTATTCATAGCTAAGATAGAGGGGACCTTACTTTAGAGGAAGTGGAAAAGATGAGCACCACTATTTTGGATTCTAGTGTGTTGACTTGGTATCATTCCTAGGTGTTTGGCTTTGAGGAAAGAGTTGAGAACTCTTGGGCCTACAAGCCTTTTTCTTTTGGATTCTTCTATAGTCCAAGGATAGCCCATGTGAAGGAATCCTTGACTTAGTAGTTGGGTCAAGATAAGATCACATGCTAGTGGAATATGCCCATTTGAATGGATATTCCTTTCTACTTGTTGACTTTACTTTACTTTTAGTCTAGTAACTTGAGTTACTATGGTAATTAGTAACTTTGGTGCATAACTATTTCATAAGTTTATAAACAAGGGATGAGGAGGTACTCAACATCCTTTAATTTGCAACTATCTCTCTTTTATTGAGTTCTCTAGTGAGCAATGTCTTGAGTCTTGGAGTGTTAGCCTTGGAGGAGTATGATGGAGTTGGGGTTCCTTGCTTTCTTAGTCCATGGTGAGCTACCATAATAGCCATTAGAGATTCATCTTGAGTGAGAGATAGGCCGGCTCACATTTTTGGTTCCATAGCCAGGACCTCTCTAGAAGGTAAGATAATGTTCCATGTTCAATTCTATATTAGACAGAAGGAGGCTATGAGAGCTCACTTGGAGAGAACTTTAGGGGAGGAGAGGGCTGAACTTATGTTATTGAATTTGGATCCATTTTTTTACCCTATAGTTCATTATGATGTCTTTGAGGTGATTTTGTACATCTTGTACACTTGAGAGGATTTGGAGAGATTGTGTAAGGTGGATTGTAGATTTTGGAGATTAAGGTGATTTTGGGCAAAATCTCAAGTTGAACTTTCTACACATGATAGCTTTGGTATCCTTTAGTTAGCACACTTGAAATTATTGTGATAGCTGTTATGCGCATTGGGCTAGAATTTTTGAATGTTGATAGGGTAAACTACTCTATTGTGCGTATATACATCGCTACACAACATATATTGCTGTCAACATCATACACTATAGAAGCACAACTCACACATAAGTCATACATAGACTCTAAAGTGCCACAATATTCAGATTGCTTACCACTCTCAACTCAACACAACTCAGATCAGTACTTGATCTGTCACTATAAACTGCCAACAACTTAGCACTGATTACAGTCAAGCCACACCCACTCAAGCATAGAGAATCCAGGTGACGCTCACCGGCCTCTATCCACCATAGCCAGGAACTCGAAGGCTCAACATTAGAGAAGTGAGCTCTTTGGAGCTCACTTTGAAACTATACCCCTTGGACTCGAGCTAGCTCAAGAAACCCTAACGGTCTCACTGACGGCACACTCAATGGTGCAAACGGTGCAAAGTGATGGTGGGCCCCACCATGAAGTCAGTATCCCAAACACAAAATCTAACCATCAGAAAGTAGTCTCTAAGAAACTACTCAAATAACTCTAACTATTATCAGTAGAACTCCAGTGTCCGAGCAACTAGATGCGGCACTATAAATGGCGTGACAATTGTCGTGCGTATATACATCGCTACACAATATACATTGCTGTCAACATCATACACTATAGAAGCACAACTCACATATAAGTCATACATAGACTCTTAAGTGCCACAATCTCCCCCCTAGCTGGTGGTTAGGTCCCTCTAACTCCAGATAGCCATCTACTCTAAGTATATGGTATACCCTCTAATGGGCAAAGATCAAGAGGCCGGGTGCTATGGAGCCCCATTGTTAGTCGCTTGTCTGCAATCTATACCATATAAAGAATGAACTAGCTATAGGTCAAGTACATCTAGGACATAACCATTGTCCGTGAGGAACCACCATGAGAAGAGGAGTCATACATGCCATATGCCATCCTCTCGAACATCTATCACACACTAACATAGTAGTAGCTCCACCAGAAGAGCCACATAACATACACCTCAAGCCTGCACGTACAAGTGCCAAGCTTGGGTCCACAGTACCATCAATGTTTGGGAGGTAGCATGGCGTACAATTGCGCACAGTATCCTTCTAAACAACACCATCATGTCCTTCTAACACAAGGACTCCAGATGGCAAAACCTCGTGCACTCTCAAGATAGTGCAGCCTGAAGAAACATCAAGTGTCATTGATGCTGTCTGGTGTAGATATACATAGTCGCCTGGATGAAATTGACGGATCCAGGGTCTTTAACCTCCTCCTTGAATGGTAGCATAGTGTAAAGTATCTCTATGCTAAGCAATCACCAAGTTCTCAAAGGCCACTAGCATCACTCTCCGAAAGATCTTTGCCCGTTGAGAACATGTGCTCATCCATACATGAGGGTCATCCAAGTCCAAAAGTACAGTAGCATCTCGACGAATGGCTGCAAGTAAATCTGGATCTCGTCCATAGAGTAGAAAGTATGGAGAGAAGGATGCTAAGGAGGCTTGCCGGCTGAACCGATAGCCCATGGCCAACCAAGGTAGTTGGAGATCCCAATCTCCCAAGTGGCCTCTCTGCAAACCATACTTTCGCAATCTTCTCTTCACCGTCTGAACCACTCTCTCTGCTAAGCCATCTGCCTCAGAGTGATCTCGGGATGTAGTATGATGATCAATCAAAGCCTTGTTGCACAAGACCTAAAACTCCCCCAAGAACTCTTTACCTTGATCAGTCAAAACCTCAGCTGGTGCACCAAAATGACTAAGAACTTGATCCAGGAACAAGTAAGCTGTCCCTTCACTAAACTTGTCAAGAAGTGCCACCAACTCAATCCACTTGGAGAAGTGCTCCACCATCACCAAAACATACCGATGATGTCTCACAATTAGCGGTAAAGGTCTGGCAAAGTCCAAACTCCAACGGTAACCCAATCATATGATAGGTAATGGGTGTAACTATGGCGTAGGAGCATTGAATGATGCTCTAACTCAATCACAAACCACACATCTGGCAACAAACTGCTGTACCTCGGTCTGCATACCGCACCACCAAGAATGACTCTGGAGTAAGCTATATGTACGCTTTACTTCAAAATGTCCTAGCTCCTCATGAGCATGACGTACCAATTGTGGTCTCTGTGATGGAAGTGGTACTATTTGCACTCTACCATCCTCCCATACTGTGGTACCCACATTTTTCATTTTGGACGAGTTTTGAAGTAGAAGTGCCTTGCTGAAACCAAATGGAGAAGAAATGAGTGCAAACTTGTGTTTTGATCAAGTTCAAGGGAGTCGAATTTGTGTAAGAGGAAGAAAGACTTGGACAAGATCAAACCCAAAGAAGTTTACTTTGTGTCAGAGGGGAAAAAAACTTGGATCAGACAATGAAGGAGAGCAAACCCGAAGGAGAAATAGAAGTTGTAGGTCAGGATTCTTGCAAGGGCCATATCTCAATGCACACAAGTTGAAATCAAGCGTGTTATATCCGAGGATAGAATATTAGGAAGTAAAGTTACTTTGGGTTTGGGTTTGAAAGCCGAGGACTAAGTAGACATCGGATTGGATTAGTAACAGATTTGAGATTTGAAGGGGCAGATATGAAGAGGTGTATTGTCATTTTGGATCTGCAAGTTAGAAGAGTTGTTGTAGAACAGTATAGTTGTTAGAATTGTCGATTGCTTCACTATTTAAGAGTGGCATTCGCAGAGAATTGTTGTTTAGTGCTCATAATTTCTGAGAATAGATAAAGCAAAGTGCTGTGAAGCAGTGCTCGTCGCTTGAGCTTGATTCCGAGTATCAACTTTGTGTTTGTAAATGTGAGTGTGTGAAGAAATTCAAAGTGCAAGTCAATGTGTTTGTTGGATGTTGGATTCCACAACTTTGATCTTCATTCTGTGTATTTGATCCTAAGTGAAGTGCAATCAAAGCAATGCCTTGATAGATCTGAGAGGAATTGTAGTGTTGGTAGTATTTAACATTTGTGAGTGCAGTGCGAAGTTGATGTGAAGCAATTTTGATTGAGGAAGTTGTGCCTTCAGTGGAGGGGTGGAACACAATTCTGAGGCGAAGTTGTTTTGCAATGAAGTGCCGTTTTAGGGAGAGCCTGAATCATCACAGTCAAGATTGTTTGGAAAGAATTGAAGGAGTTGTGATTATGGAATGTTAATTTGTGACAAGACTGCAAGTTGGTGCTTGGTACTCTCTTCTGGGTGTGGTTTCTACTCGAGAGACTAAAGAAGAACTCAAGAAGAACTAAATTGTTACTAAGTCAAGGATTCCTTCACATGGGCTATCCTTGGACTAAAGAAGAATCCAAAACAAAAAGGCTTACGGGCCCAAGAGTTCTCAACTCTTTCCTCAAAGCCAAATGCCTAGGAATAATACCAAGTCAACACACTAAAGTCCAAAATAGTGGTGCTCATCTTTTCTACTTCCTCTAAAGTAAGGTCCGCTCTTTCTTAGCTATGACTAACTTTAGCTAACCATGACTAATATAGAACCATCCTTTATCTCTATATAAATAATATCTCTTAAGTACTTGTAATACCAAGCTAAATATCACAATACCACACACGTGCACAAATGGGTATTTCATTTACCCCCGGACTAAGTTTTCACTTTGTCCTCAAAGTGAAGGTCTCTCTACCTTCTATGGTACATCTTCAATTTATCATGGTTAATCCTATCAAAGTGTCTTCCTCCCAACTCCTTGAGATCATAGGTGTAATTGCCCCACACCTTCTCCACTATGAAAGGTCCAAAGTACTTAGGCAAAAACTTCTTTTGCACTCTCTTGAATCGAATGGAATCAAACAACATTACCCAATCACCTTCCTTGAAAGGCTCCACCTTCTTCTTGCCTTGCCTCTTGTCATAGCTCTCCTTTTGTTTCCTTTGGGCTTGCTCCACTTGAACCATAGCAACTGCTTTTGCCTCTTCCAACTCCATGAGTTATTCCTTCCTTGACTTCTCTGCATCACCTCCTTGTGCTTTCTTCAATCTCCTGTGAATGCTTTGGAAGGTAGGAAGATCAAAGTGAATAGGGAAGGTAGACTCAATACCATACACCAATTGAAATGGAGAATATCTGGTAGAAGTCTTCATGGTTGCCCTATACTCCCACAAAACTGCATGAATCCTCTTGTCCCAATGATGTTTAGCCCCCTCCATTTCTGCATCTTTGGCTAACATCATGCACAAGGTCTGATTGGTTCTCTTTGCCAAGCCATTGGAATTTGGCTTATAGGATGTAGTTACTCTATGTGTGATAGAGAAATATCGTAGCATGGCTGTAGTAATGCTTCTTGTAAACTCTCCTCCTCTATCAGAAACCAACTCCAAAGGGCATCCAAACCTAGTGATAATGTGTTCATAAAGAAATCTACCCAATGTATCTTCATTCTTGTCCCTCAATGGTCTAGCCTCAACCCACTTGGTAAGGTAATCAGTAACTACCACAATGTACCGTTTGTATCTTGGGGTTCTATTGAGAGGACCTACAAAATCAATTCCCCACTTCTCAAAAGGTCTTAGCAATGGAATTGATCTAAGTGGTGGAGTGGATGTAGATTTTCTAGCAAAAACTTGACAAACATGACAAGTTTTGCAATAATCAAGACAATCCTTGAAAATCCGTCTCCAATGGTAACCTGCATCTAGAATCTTGAAAGCAGTCACCTTTCTTGCAAAGTGTCCTCTACATACTAAACCTTCATGAAACTCCTTTATGAGTAGGATAGACTCTTCCTTACCCACTGCTCTTTGAAGTAGACCATCTACTCCTTGGTGAAAAAGAATATCCTCCACCATTGTATAAGGTCTAGATCTTGCTGCAAGGGCCTTCCTCTCCCTAGCATACATCCCTTTTGGATAGTTACCTCTTGTAACAAAATCCACAATCTCCTTGTACTCCATTGGAACCTCTTGAGTTACTGAGATTGTCATGAGCTCCTCATCCGGGAAGGAATCATCCAATGGCTCATCTCCATCATGATCATAGGCTCTAGATAACAAATCAGCATTTGCATGTTTCTTTCTTGGCCTATCCTCAATGGTGTAGTCATACTCAGACAAGAGTATCATCCACCTTGCTAGTCTCTCTTCAACATTAGGCTTGTTGAAGATGTACTTCAAAGCCTTGGGATCCGTGACAATTGTGGCTTTCCCTCCAATCAAGTAGTGTCTAGACTTCTTGAGACCAAAGATCACTGCCAACCCTTCTCTCTCCATGACAGAGTAGTTCTTCTCTGCTGAAACTATCTGCCTACTAGCATAAGCTATTGGATGATCATGCCCATCTTGGTCTAATTGACTAAGAGTGCATCCTATAGCTACATTAGAAGCATCAATGTAGAGAATGAAAGGCTTACTCTTATCAGGTTTAGCAAGAATTGGAGCTATGACAAGGGATTGCTTGAGCTCCTCAAAAGCTTTGAGAGCCTCCTTGTCTTCCAAAATCACCATCTAATCTACACCCTTCTTCATGTAGATGGTCCATGCATAAGCCTTGTTGGAAAATGAAAAGATGAACCTCCTATAGTACCCAACCATCCCCAAGAATCTGCTTAACTTTGTCAAGCTTGAAGGGAATGGAAGGTCTGAGATTTTCCTCACCTTCTCAGGATCAACTGCTATTCCATCCTTGGAGATGATGTGATCCAAAAGTAGACCTTCTTCACATCCAAAAATGCACTTCTTTGGGTTGAGTGATGCATTTGCCTCATCCAAGCGTTGCAAGACTTTGATTAGGTGCTCAAAGTGCTCCTCCTTGCTCCCATAGACACAAAAGTCATCAATGAAGTCTCTCACAAATTTCCAAATGAAAGGTTCAAATACCTTGTTCATGAACCGTTAGAATGCGGCTGGAGCATTGCATAGCCCAAAAGGCATGACCTTGAAAGCGTAAGTTCCCCAAGGTGTGGTGAATGTGGTGAGTTGTTGATGCTTTGGTGCAATCTTGATTTGGTTGTATCCACTATAACCATCTCCAAAATTGTACCTCTCATGACTTGCAACCTCCTCCAAGATCTCATCAATGAATGGCAATGGGTAGTAGTCCTTCTTGGTAACAACATTGAGCTTCTTGTAATCCACACATACCCGAAGTTTGCCACTCTTTTTCTTCACAATGACAATTGGAGACACCCATTCCGAATTCTCTACCTCAAAGATAAATCGAGCATCCTTGAGCTTATCAATCTCCTCCTTCACAACCAAAGATATAGGTGGACTAATGCGACGTTGCTTTTGGTGGATTGGTCTTGCATGTGACTCCACCTCTATCTTGTGCTCCTCCAAGGTGACTTCCTTCAAATCCTTGTAACTAAAAGCAAACACATGGATGAACTTGCGGAAAATCTCCTCAAATCTCACCTTCTCCTCCTTGGTAACATTTGGGCCATACTTGAGGGTAGCTAACCTTCTCTCTACCTCCTCAAGTGTCAATGGTGATTTGTCTGGGTCCTTCAAAACCTCTGGCTTAGGTGCAAAATCCATAGCACACAAGGGATACACATCTGAATCAGATTCAGATTCATCCTCCTCCGTGGAAGTCTCCTCCTCCATGCTTGTGTCCACACTTGAAGCTCCTTCTTCAGAATCTGATTCCCAATAATCAGAAGATGGAGTATCCGAATGTGAAGTGTTGGTGGTGTTAGTCACAGGAACAGTGACTCTATGGTTTGATGGCCCAATCCTCAAGTACCCTTTGTGCCATCGATCAATTGTGCGTGCTGCTCTCAACCATGGCCTCCCAAGAAGTAAGTCATAGCTTGAATCCTTCAAGACTTGGAAAGTCATGAGATTTTGAACTCCCATAACTGAAACTACCACCTTATCCATCACCCCTATTAGTCTAACTTGTTGCTTGTTTGCCATGCTCACCACAAATGTTGAAGGTCTTGAGGGTATCATACCCAACTTCTTCATCAACCTTTCTGACATGGCATTCACTGCTGATCCTCCATCAACCAATGCATCCTTGATGTTGTGACCATTCACTCTCACATCAATCTTGGAGGCATATTCACAAGCCTCCCATGGTGCTGGCTTGGCATCCACCACCCCCATTGATATTGGAACTTTTGCCTTCTTCTTCTTCTTGCTCCTTGTAGAACTCAAACCACCTCTAAGCTCTTTTCTCAAGGTAGAGTTCAAAGCAATCAATTTGCCCACTGTGATGTTAGCCTTGTGACTACCAACATCCTCCAACACATTGTAGTTCCATTGTTGCTTTGAAATCAAGAAATCCTCCATCCCCAACTTCTTCCTTGGAGTCTTTGTTGTTGATGGTGTTGAGGTGCGAGTGCTCCTAGTAGACATAGGAGTATCCTTGCTTGAAGTAAATCCTTGAGAAGAGTGAACATCCTCTGCAAAATGAGCTCTCTTCTTCTCTTGTGCCAAAAGCTCCAAATTAAGACCCTTGGGGTTTGAGCACTCTCCCTTCTCATACTTACTCTCAACCACATCTATGGATGCTATCTCCTTACCTTTGTTGGGATTAGGAGCCACTTGGGTTTCACTACCTCCCTCTTTCTCTCTATTGGCTCCCTCATAACCCCTTCCTCCATGGTAAGTGGAATTTGGGCAATTCCTTTGGATATGGCCTCTTCCTCCACAACCAAAACAATTTTTATCATTGAAATTGTTGGCTGGTTGGCCTCCTCTATATGGATAGTTTCCATAACTCCGAGGCCCTCTCCCTACATTCTGATCCTCCTCTCTCTTCTTCCATAGTTGCACCACATTGATCTTGAGATCCGCAAGTTGTTCTGTGATGGTTTGGAGTGGATCTTTTGGTGGAGGTGCAAGAACTGGAGCAACTACTACTTGTAGTGCAACCCTTGTCACCAAAGTATCAGAAGTTCCACCATACTTGTAGCCTTGAGGAGGATGCACAACCTCCTTCACCACCAAATCACTCTCATCTCCTTCCAAACTCTCCTCCATATGAATTGCGATCTTGATAGCTTCAACCTTGGAAGAAGGTTTCTCATATCTCACCTTGCTTCTAATTTGTGGTCTCAACCCTCCCACAAAATTCTTGGTGAGCATGGCCCCTATGCCAATCATTGTAGTCTCCACATCATCCCCACCCTTCCTCAACACTATGCAAAATCTGGACTCCAACTTTTCCACTCTTTCCACATAGACTCTCACTTTCTCTCCATCTCCTTGCTTGAGAAATGTAACCTCACTCATCAATCTATCACAACTCTCATCAAGAAGAAAGTTCTCAATGAGTGCTGAAGTCAAAGTTTCCCAAGACTCCTCTTCCCCATCTCTCCTCTCTCTCTTTTGGTATTCTGACTCATACCATGTAAGTGTTGCATCCTCAAAGAAATCTGGTAATAATGAGGCCCACTCATTCTTTCTCCTCTCATTGTTTCCTATGCAAGCTCTCTTGAAGTCTCTCACAAAGGCCTCCACATCTTCTCTATCCTTGCCAAAGAAAACCGGAAGTTTTCCCATCTTAACCCCTCACTATCTTTCTTTTCTCTTTTCTATTCTCTCACTCTATTACTAATAGAGTATATACATGACTAACACCATCTGAGAATAATCCACTCTAGTGAACACAAAAGGTTCAGGTTGCTCCAAGATTTCTATAGCAACATCAAATCCTAGAGTGCATATCAATCTAACTCTCATGGATAGTTTATCCATGAGTTGAAAGATTATCTCCATCATTAATCTTGAGAACTAGCAGATGAAGGTGGTAGTATTTCTGTAGCTGTACTAAGACTCTCTCCAAGATCCTTCACCAAAGTTTCCAAAAGTGCTTTTACTCCACTACACTCATGTCCTTTTGGAAGTCCTTCCACTCCACAAACCTCACACAACTCCTTGGTCTTAGATCTTCTCCCTCCCAATCTTGGTGAAGAAGGTCCAACATGCAAACCCAAGTCAAGTAAGCCTTTCCTTTCTCTCAATCTCTTGCTCTCAAAGGTCAATGGACATGAACTTGCCTTATGTCCCTTCTCTCTACACAAAAAGCACTTAGACTCACTCTTTCCTCCAAGTGGTGTAGGTTTCTGGATCCTCTCAACATTCTCTTCAAATTCTATTGTAAACACTCTTTTCCTCAAATCCACCCCTACAATCACCTCAAATCCTTGGGGAACCTTGCATAATCTCAATTTCCACTCTTGATGACCCTCCATGTTCCCAAGATGAATCTAAACACTCAAACATGCTTTTTGTTGATCTCAAACTCCTCATGCATGAGATCTCCACTCTGCAGAATTGACCCTTCCTCACAATGTCACTCAAATCTCTCAACCAGTATGTCACAGTCCTTTGAAATTTGGCACACTTGATCACAACTCTAGGGCGTCCCTCCCTGCAAAATTTCAGATCTTTTCATTGAGCCACTTGGCCTAGACACTTTTCTATTCAGCACACATATTTCAGATTTGGTCTAAAAACCACCCCCCCCCCCTTCAAAAACTCATAACGCCCTCACACAATCTTTCCAATTCCTCTCATGTGTACAAGATGTACAAAATCACCTCAAAGACATCATAATGAACTACAGGGTATACAAATGGATCTTGGTTCTCTAACATAAGTTCAGCCCTCTCCTCTCCTAATGTTCTCTCCAAGTGAGCTCTCATAGCCTCCTTCTGCCTAATGTAAAATTGAACGCAAAACATTATATTGCCTTCTAGAGAGGTCCCGGCAACGAAACCAAAAATGTGAGCCGGCCTGTCTCTTACTCAGGATAAAACTCTAATGGCTATTATGGTAGCGCACCATGGACTAAGAAGGCAAGGAACCCAAACTCCATCATACTCCTCCAAGGCTAATACTCCAAGACTCAAGACATTGCTCACTAGAGAACTCAATGAGAGAGAGAAACTTGCAAATGAAAGGATGATGAGTACCTCCTCACCCCTTGTTTCTATACTTGTGAAATAGTTACGTACCAAAGTTACTAATTACCGTAGTAGCTCAAGTTACTAGACTAAAAGTCAAGTAAAGTCAAAAAGTAGAAAAGAATATCCATTCACATGGGCATATTCCCCTAAGCATGTGGTCTTATCTTGACCCAACCACTAAGTCAAGGATTCCTTCACATGGGCTATCCTTGGACTAAAGAAGAATCCAAAACAAAAAGGCTTGCGGGCCCAAGAGTTCTCAACTCTTTCCTCAAAGCCAAACGCCTAGGAATAATACCAAGTCAACACACTAAAAGTCCAAAATAGTGGTGCTCATCTTTTCTACTTCCTCTAAAGTAAGGTCCGCTCTTTCTTAGCTATGACTAACTTTAGCTTACCATGACTAATATAGAACTATCCTTTATCTCTATATAAATAATATCTCTTAAGTACTTGTAATACCAAGCTAAATATCACAATACCACACACATGCACAAATGGGTGTTACAGAACGAACTTTACTTACCCGATTACCGCAAAAGTGATATTTGCTGGGTTGTCACATGATTTTTGGTGCCACTGCTGGGGATACAATTGTCAAGAGTGGAAGGATACGAAGTGTTGTTTTAACCAATTTCAACACCTTTAAGAACAAAAGTGCTAAAAAGTGAGAAGAATATAAGGAGGTTGAGAAGAAAAGCTCAAGAACTTCAAGAACACCAAGAGAAAGAAGACTTCAAAGTCCTTGAGAGAAAAAAAATAGTTGAAAATGTCCAACAGCACTCCAATCCAAAGATTGAAGAATCATAACGTGGAAAGATGTTGGAGATTTTTTTTTTAGCCAACCAAGGTTGGTGACACCAAATCCAATTCAGAAGATTTCAAATGTAGCCCAAGAGAACACTATTCAAGATTTGAAGGAGTCTACTTCTTTGAAGAGTCAGACAAGGAATCATGTTTTTGGAGTGAGTTGGAGCATACAATGGCCACGACACTCTATGGGTCACCAGCGTTTAGCATTTTTGAACCCCCATCTCTTGAGAAAGTGAATCAAAAGACACCTTTCTTTGAGTTCCAACTATTACCTTTAGTTTCTTGGCCACAAACGATGAATTTAAATCTTGGAGTGATTTGGAGTTGGCATCGCCTTGTTTGGTTTGCAATTCTCCTCGTTTGGAAAAGGAAGAAAAAGAAAAAGAAAAAAAAGAGTTTATGATAGAGGGAAGGAAAGCTCTAGATCTTTGAGCAAAAGCTGAATCAAAAGACAACAATCCTGGTGGGCTGAAGTGACCCATTTGGAGGACTCAATTGAGCGTGTAGAGAAGGAAATATTGAAGCATTGACAAAGAACACTATAATTATTAATTTTGTGCAAGACGTTGTACAAAATCAAGCAAAGAAACATTGCCTTTGTTATTTTATTCATCTTGTTGAATCCTTGTTGTGTGTTCATGGGGACGCTCACATTTGAGGGAGGGGGTATGTGGTACCCACATTTTTCATTTTGGACGAGTTTTGAAGAAGAAGTGCCTTGCTAAAACCAAATGGAGAAGAAATAAGTGCAAACTTGTGTTTTGATCAAGTTAGAGGGAATCAACTTTGTGTAAGAGGAAGAAAGACTGGATCAAACCCAAAGAAGTTTACTTTGTGTCAGAGGGGAAAAAAACTCGGATCAGACAATAAAGGAGAGCAAACCTAAAGGAGAAATAGAAGTTGCAGGTCAGGATTCTTGCGGGGGCCATATCCCAATGCACACAAGTTAAAATCAAGCGTGTTATATCTTGTTGGAAGCGTCTCATTCAGGGCTTTCCACTCCTACCAAAATCACAAAGTTTGGAGGTTTGCAGAAGAAGTTACAAACATTTGAAGTTTCTGGAGTAGATGTACTTCGGGTCAATGTGACTTTGGACTTTGTACTTTGGACTTCGGGTTTACATTACTTTGGGTCATGAGACTTCGCCTCAGGACGAAGATGAATAAATCTGAGGAAGTCGGATCTCGGAGTGCAGTGAAAGTGACTTTGGGAGTTTTGCCAGAGGGATCAGAGGAAGTTAGAGTAGGGAAAGAAGATAGTTAGGATACCCATGACTTCAATTTCAGTTCTGATTGAAGATGGAAGATGAATTGAAGGAGAAGTAGTAGTTGTAAATAACCCAAAGTGCAGGAGCAGACAGTTTAGAGATTTAGAAGGCTTAATTATGATAGTAATTGCAGATCAGGAAGGAGAAGTGTTAGAATTAGTGGAGGAATTGGGAGTTGTGAAACCCGAGGACAGAATATTAGGAAGTAAAGTTACTTCAGGTTTGGGTTTGAAAGCCAAGGACAAAGTAGACATCGGGTTGGATTAGTAACAGATTTGAGATTTGAAGGAGCAGATATGAAGAGGTGTATTGTCATTTTGGATCTGCAAGTTAGAAGAGTTGTTGTAGAATAGTATAGTTGTTAGAACTGTCGATTGCTTCACTATTTAAGAGTGGCATTCGAAGAGAATTGTTGTTCAATGCTCATAATTTCTGAGAATAGATAAAGCAAAGTGTTGTGAAGTAGTGCTCGTTGCTTGAGCTTGATTCCGAGTATCAACTTTGTGTTTGTAATTGTGAGTGTGTGAAGAAATTTGAAGTGCAAGTCAGTGTGTTTGTTGGATGTTGGATTCCATAGCCTTGATCTTCATTCTGTGTGTTTGATCCTAAGTGAAGTGCAATCAAAGCAATGGCTTGACAGATCTGAGAGGAATTGTAGTGTTGGTAGTATTTTGCATTTGTGAGTGCAGTGCGAAGTTGATGTGAAGCAATTTTGATCAAGGAAGTTGTGCCTTCAGTGGAGGGGTGGAACACAATTCTGAGGTGAAGTTGTTTTGCAATGAAGTGCTATTTTTGGGAGAGCCTGAATCATCACAATCAAGATTATTTGGAAAGAATTGAAGGAGTTGTGATTATGGAATGTTAATTTATGACAAGACTGCGAGTTAGTGCTTGTTACTCTCTTCTGGGTGTGGTTTCTACCTGAGAGACTAAAGAAGAACTCAAGAAGAACTAAATTGTTACTTTGCTTTGTATTTGGACATTTCTGACTTGTATCTCTGCGAGAACAAACTTTACTTACTCGATTACGGCAAAAGTGATATTTGCCGGGTTGTCACACATACACACAAAAGGTGTCTACCTTCTAATCTGAACCGTCTGGCTTGCTGAAGAGCACGGTCTCTCTCCTTGGCTCCAATAGTGCCACCCTCAACACCAATGCAAAGATAGTCCATCACTAAGACATCATCATGAATGTCTCGCTGAACTGTACCAATATCTTCACTCTTTGGATCTGTGACGTCAATAACTCCTCTTGTATGCGCTGAGAGAGATACCACCAAAGCCTCTGCAAATATAGACAAAAAGGCCGATGCATGCCAACTTGGCACTATCTCCTCATCTGTCTCACCATGCCAACGTGCTCCAATCTGATCCTGCTAACTAGGACATGGGTTTCTAATCAACCCATCTGCATCACGGTTTACCACTCCAGGTCTATGAACAACCGTGAAATCATACTCCTGTAAAATCAGAGCCCATCGTGCAAGCTTCCTTGAAAGCTTCTCGGACTCCATCAACTACTTCAGTGGCTGATGATCAGTGATGAGAGTGAAGGGGTTACCAAATAGGTAACATCGGAAATGTACTACTGCCCAAATTGCTACCAAGCACTCTTCCTCATATGAACTATACTTTGCCTCCGCTGAATTGTTGGAGCAACTAGCATAGGCCACCACAAACTCCTTCCCCTCATCATCATGTAGGGTGAGCACCGCTCCAAGCCCCAACATACTCCAATCAGTATGAACTTGAAATGGTCATCCCGTGATAGGTCTCCTCAAAATAGGAGCAGATGTCAGCCTCTCCTTGAGCTCTACAAAAGCTCTCTCCTGCTCATCTCCCCAACACCACTCATGTGTAAGCTTGGTCAACTTTGTCAAGGCCTTGGCAATTGCACTAAATCCTCTAACATAACGGCGATAGAAGTTGGCCAACCCAAGGAATGCTCGCACTCTGCTCACATCCATAGGCCGAGGACTACGTGCAATAGCCTCCACCTTGGTCTGCTGAACACCAAGTCCTTTGGGGTAGATAGTGTGACCCAAATACTCAACCTGCTCGTGGAAGAACCTACACTTCCCAGTATGTAATTTGAGTCTAAGAGATCTCAACCTCTCAAACACCTCCAACAACTGTCTCTCATGCTCCTCCACAATAGTGCTATAAACTAAAATGTCATCAATATAGTACCGAGCAAAATCCAATCCAACTATGATCCTATCCATGACTCTTTGGAACTGAGCAGGAGTGGTCTTTAACCCAAATGGTAAGAACCTCCACTGATATAACACATCTTTGCCGTGAGGATCAATAGCCTAAAATGTTGTCTTGGACTTATCCGCCTCCCTGTTTGGCAACTGATGATATCCCGCTTGAAGATCCAAAGTACAAAAGACCTTTGCATGCCCAATTGCATCAAAAATCTCCTCCGGTGTAGGCATGGCATACCAATCAGCCTTGGTCTGTCAGTTGATAGGACGGTAATCTCCACACATCCGCCTATCTGTATAGTTGCCATGCATATCCTTCTTGGTTGGCATCACTATCGCTGATGCATACTCTCCATGTGAAATCTCCACCAAACAAGCCTCAAAAAGGTCACTACTCCGGCTTTGAATCAATGTCCTCTCCATCTCACTATATCGATAAGGACGTCAGAAAATTAGTGTATCGCTAGTCACCTCAATCCGTATACCAGGTCCCTTCAGAGCACCCAAATCCTTCATACTAAAGGCAAAACAACTTGTGTGACTCCTCAAGAACCTCCAAACCCTCCATCTTTCCTCTCCAGTAAGCGTGGGTCCAAGATCTAGCTCCCAAGTATCCTCTGTAACTGTAGTAGGAGTAGAAGACTTACTGATTGACTGCTATATTGGGCCCTTGGGAGCAATAGTGTCATGCTCCCAACCACTAGAGGTCCCAACCTCTGTGTGAAAAACTCCCTCCACTTTGGCTGCAAGCTCCACACATTGTGACAACCCGGCAAATATCACTTTTGCGGTAATTGGGTAAGTAAAGTTCATTCCCGCAGAGATACAAGTCAGAATTTGGTCAAATACAAAGTCAAAAAGTAACATGTAGTTCTTATTGGTTGTGTCTTTCATCTCTTAGGTAGAAACCACACCCAGAAGAGAGTAACAAGCACTGCCTTGCAGTCTTGTCACGAATTCACACTCCTTAATCACAACTCCATCAAATCTTTCCAAACAATCTTGATTGTGATGATTCAGGCTCCCCCAAAAACGGCACTTCATTGCAAAATGACTTCGCCTTAGAATTGTGTTCCAACCCTCTATCCAACTTCCTTGATTGAAATTGCTTCACATCGACTTTGCACTGCACTCACAAATGTAGAATACTACCAACACTACGATTCCTCTCAGATCTGTCAAGGCATTGATTTGATTGCACTTCATTCAGGATCAAACACATAGAATGAAGATCAAGGCTGCGGAATCCAACATCCAACAAACACTCTGACTTGCACATCGAATTTCTTCACACACTCACAAACACAATTGCAAAGTTGATACTCAGAATCAAACTCAAGCGACGAGCACTGCTTGCCATCACTTTGCTTTATCTATTCTCAGAAATTATGAGCACTGAACAACAATTCTCTACAAATGTCACTCTTAAATAGTGAATCAATCGACAGTTCTAACAACTATACCGTTCTACAACAACTCTTCTAACCTGCAGATCCAAAATGACAATGCACCTCTTCATATCTGCCTCTTCAAATCTCAAAACTGTTACTACTCCGATCCAATGTCTACTTTGTCCTCGGCTTCCAAACCCAAACCCAAAGTAACTTTACTTCCTAAAATTATGTCCTTGGGTTTCACAACTCCCAATTCCTCCACTAATTCTAACACTTCTCCTTCTTGATCTGCAATTCCTGTCATAATTAAGCCTTCTAAATCTCTATCTCTAGACCCACTTTTCTCTAAGGTATCAAATGTCAAATCCGAAGACACTTGCACTCTTATCTCTCTTACTTTGGATCTAACTACTATCAATTCTTTTGCTAATTCTACTGTGTCATCATCAAGAATTATAATTGAAAGCATGAATACACTATCTACACCTTCAATTTGTAACCCACTTTCCTCTAATCACTCATGTAACTGACCCGAAGACACTTAAAGTCTGATCCTGCACTTCAGGTTTATTCACTACTGCTACTTCTCCTTCAATTCATGTTCCATCTTCAATCAGAACTGAAATTAAAGTCATGGGTATCCTAACTATCTTCTTTCCCTACTCTAACTTCCTCTGATGCTTCGCGCAAGATTCCTGAGTCACCTTCACAGCACTCCGAGGTCTAACTACCTCTGATTTAGACATCTTTGTCTTGAGGCAAAGTCTCATGACCCAAAGTCATGTAAACCCGAAGTCCGAAGTACGAAGTCCGAAGTAACATTGACCTGAAGACACAAAACTACTCTTCACATGTACTCCCAAAACTTCAAATGCTTGTAACTTCTTTTATAGACCTCCAAACTTTGCAATTTTGGTGGCAATGGAAAGCCCTGAACGAGAAGCTTCTAACGAAATATAGCACACTTGATTTGGACTTGTCGTCACTGAGATATGGCCCCCGCAAGAATCCTGACCTGCAACTTTCATTCCGATGCGAAGAAACCCTCTTTCGGCGTCTGATTAGAGTTTTTTCCTCCTCTGACACGAAGTAAACTTCTTCAGGTTTGATTTTGTCCGAGTCCTTCTTCCTCTTACACAAAGTAGACTCTCTCAGGTATGATCAAAACACAAGTTTGCACTCATTTCTTCTCTATTTGGTTTCAATTTGGTTTCAGCAAGGCACTTTTTCTTCAGAACTTGTCCAAAATGAAAAATGTGGGTACCACACACGTCTTCTAGCTGCATCCGATGTGGACCAAGGGTGTAATCCGAGTAGCCCACGCTCACCTAGATGGACTCCAAGTAGACCACTCTTCCTAGTAGCTACAGAATGTGTCCCAAGAATACCATGTCCACTCGGTCCATTGCCCCTTGCATGTGCTTGAATCGTCTTGATAGGCCCAGGGCTCACAAGTGTCCGAGTGGTGATATCTATCAAGCGCATCCTACGCTGCTCTGCCAAGCCAAGGCTCACAATCCAGGTCCATAGCTTGACCTAACACATGACGCTTGGATGCCTCTGACACTATTGGAACAACGGTAATACCGCTATGAAAACCCATCATATGCTCTCTCTCATCAACGTTGGGCTCCACCAACTACTGTAGTTGTGAGTCCCAAACAAGTCTAGGTCCTCCCTCTCAAAAAGCATGAGAGCTTGGGAAACTCATGAGTGTGGGAAATGCAGCTCTAGGCTATCCAACTAGGTTCACCACTGCCATAGGTGACCTATCAGCTACTACCACTATCTGAGACTAACGCCCAACATCCAAGATATCATCAACAAGGATGTGGTCAAGTCGTTGAATCCCATCATAAGCGTGTTGTAGAACCTCTCTGGGTAAGAGGTTTTTCCACCAAAGACGAAGACGATGAGCCCGTGATCCCACTCTGGCTGCATCTAACAATACAACAGGTCCCATCCAAGAATGGACCTGATGTGTACTTGCCACCACTCTAGTGCAAGAATTACCCATCAAAGGAATGTTCTCTAGAAGGTAAGCTGGAGAAACAGACTGATGAACCTAGAGATGTCATAGTATCCGTAACATCTCCCAAAACACACCAGAACAAGGATCATGAAGACCCAATCCTCTACTAGCACGTGTATGTCCCTGACATAGCCATCCAAAAATCACCAAGTGAATAGGCCCATGTCTCTCTAGGTCATGCGCCCCCAGTAAGGAAATGTCTCCTAGTAGGGCCTTTTGGTAACCTCTAACTGCTGACATTGGTAATAACTCCGGATACCAATAGGCCAAGTGTGCCACATGATGTAGAGAGACTCGCCTAGTAGTCTCATCTCTCTCTACATACGAGTACCTTTGTACTTGGATACCTGCCTGTAACACCGCAGTTAGTCCGGTGTTGATCCCACTAAACAACTCCAATAGGCATATCCCCTCTACTAGATACTGCCAAGCAATGAGTGTGGTATCCAGAGGTGTCAAAGCAATCTCCTCTGGAGGCTCATCCTCACACTCATCTCCATCATGGTACGAAGGCTCCACTCCAAGCCTGCTGCACCAATTGATCTGCATGTTGCTGCAATGCCTCCTCTGAACTCCACAATGGAATATCCAAGGTGGATGGAACAATCCCACTTGTACTCCAAAGCCGAGTGATCTCCTCTAGTATTGGAGTATCCTCTGCATGGGGGTTCCCCTCCAACAAGTCACCAGGCCAAGTAACTGCACCACTGAAAGCTAAAATTGATGTTGCCATGGTCCCGGGCTGTAGTGAGCCAAGACTGCCACTACTAAAGCATACTGGTAGGCGACATACCCGTCCCTCACCTGACTGCCAACCAGGTCTTGTAACACCCATTTGTGCATGTGTGTGGTATTGTGATATTTAGCTTGGTATTACAAGTACTTAAGAGATATTATTTATATAGAGATAAAGGATGGTTCTATATTAGTCATGGTTAGCTAAAGTTAGTCATAGCTAAGATAGATGGGACCTTACTTTAGAGGAAGTAGAAAAGATGAGCACCACTATTTTGGATTTTAGTGTGTTGACTTGGTATTATTCCTAGGTGTTTGGCTTTGGGGAAAGAGTTGAGAACTCTTGGGCCCGCAAGCCTTTTTGTTTTGGATTCTTCTTTAGTCCAAGGATAGCCCATGTGAAGGAATCCTTGCTTTAGAGGTTGGGTCAAGATAAGGGGAATATGCCCATGTGAATGGATATTCCTTTCTACTTTCTGACTTTACTTGACTTTTAGTCTAGTAACTTGAGTTACTATGGTAATTAGTAACTTTGGTACGTAACTATTTCACAAGTATATAAACAAGGGGTGAGGAGGTACTCATCATCCTACCATTTGCAACTATCTCTCTCTCATTGAGTTCTCTAGTGAGCAATGTTTTGAGTCTTGGAGTGTTAGCCTTGGAGGAGTATGATGGAGTTGGGGTTCCTTGCCTTCTTAGTCCATGGTGCGCTACCCTAATAGCCATCAGAGGTTCATCCTGAGTGAGAGACAGGCCGGCTCACAGTCTATAAGAGGTTGTCTCCTCCCAATAGTCAATGCTGAAACCCATGGAGTATAACACTACTCCCCCAACTAGCACATCATATGACTCAACTATCATCACAATAGCCTAAGTTCTCACTATCGAGCTATTAATTGGATGACCAGGCTGAACCTAGACAACAAGCTCTCCATGAGTGATGTACTGTGTCGAACCAACACCTAGAGATGTCTGGATCTGAAATGGACACCTCTCCACATTGGTCTTTCGTAACTCCAGACCAACAACTACAGCCTTCCCCAACATAAGGGGCTGCGCACTAGAGTCTAACAAGACTCTTTGTGGTGTATAGACCTTCCTTGAAGGTCCCACCAAACGGAAAAGCCCCCTCTAGTTATCCAATAAGACAACACCAGGTGTAAACTGCGTTCTCTCAAAGGCCGGTGTCGGACTTTCTCTTTCTCTCTCTGGGAACACACAAGGTGCCTAGCTGTAGAGACTACAAATCAGAGGCTAGAGGTAAACCATAATGACTCGACAAAACACACATGTGACCTTTATTGTCAAAACCCTCCTTTCTCATGACTAATATTCTTGCTATTGGGAAGGATAGTATTGGGCAACCTGACTTGTCATCACAACACACACTCCTGGTCTGCTAGTCATCACTTCCAACATAACCAAGGAGAAAAACACAACACTCCTAGAAGGAAATAATTTGAGCACAATGCCCGCACACCAATCCAAGCCAACTAGGCATACAAACAGGCATACAAGTACAGAGAGGATCCAATCACAAGAAAAAGGCAACAACTCTTTGTACTTTTTGTCGGGAAAGAGTTTCAGAGCCTTCATGCTCTGTCATCAAGTTCATTCCAACTTGAACTCCAAGCCTCCTCCCATCTGTACTTCAAATCTCAACAAACTCCTACTTCATGTTGGGATTTTCTATGTCTTTTTGATGGGGAAAAGTCTGCACAGCTCATATGCAAGTAACAATTTCTACATAGCTTGGATTTGGTTGATCTAGGATTCAATGGAAAGCCTGTAAGATAAGCTTTCCAATGATATAAAATAAACTTCAATCAGATCACTAAAACTCTCCTGAAAATCTCTCAAAGTTGGCCAAGGTTTTTTTTGGACTTCACCCTAATTTTGAAATCTTCTTTTTAGGGTTTGCTCCTGGTTCTTGGCAAATTTTCCCCAAATTTCTGATTTAGAATTACACGTGATCCTCACAAACACTTTGGCAACCTGAAACTCTTAGTCATAGTCACAAGATATGAGACTTGATATCCAATCAAGATGAAAGGAAAATTTGCCCTACCGAGCTTATGATAGTATTTTCAACAGGATGTTTTTCATCAGATGTTTTGCACTTTACACAGATCTAGAACCACCCAAATTTTCCACAATAGCTGGTTGTGTTTTTCTTTAACCTCTTGCAAATTTTCATAGCCTAATCTAACTCCAGTCTTTAGATGTGGATCAATCCCTGAGCTGGGCTAACTTGTGAGCTCTATAGACCCAAGTATACTTGATCCAAGATCCTGATTTCTGTATTTGAAGAATTCAGATGAAACTTTCACATAGAGGAGTTCAACCTATCCACCAACAACTCTGGAAATTTTCATGAGGAAATTCGAATTGCAACTTGGAGAGTGACCAAAACTCCAAACCTGATCATTAGCTCTTCTCCAACACCTTACATCCCATAAGCTTCAACTTCAATCAATTTGATCTGATCTGAGATTGACCCAAAACTAGAATTTATTGTGCTAAGTACTGTAAGAACATTGTCTACTCTGTAATCCCACTGACATTTATTGAAAATGACTCAAGAAACTCCCTCAATTGACTACTTTGTGCTCCTGGGTATGAATTCAACCCCCCTTCATTCAATTGATCATATCCCCCTCATACTCAGCTCAAATTGAGTGATTTCTATCTGCAAATTGTAGCCTGTTGTCTCCTCCTTCCAACCATGTCCTCCATTCTTTGAATGCCCTCCCCAAACTCCCCTGATGGTAAAAAATCTCCTGACTTCCCCCTTGAGACCCAAGTTCTTGCACATTTGTCCTTTACTCTTTTTACTTTTTGACAAATGGACCCCACAACTCCACCTTGAAGCTTATGAGCAAAATTTTAGGCATTCCCTAACTATAGAAGAACATAAATTTTCAAGTCCCAAACATTCTCATAAGTAAGCACCGGAAGGACAATAGGATCTGGGTTTCCCATCACCAACTCCACAAACACCGCCCCGAAACGTGCTACGATCCAATCCCGTAAGTCGTCACAGTGTAAAATCTAAAGCGTGATGAGAATCGGAGTGGCAAATCGGGAGCATGGGACATCTTATGCTCAAATACTTCCTCCAATGCTCTAACACTCGCTCTCTGCTACAACTCTCTCCCAACTTCCTTCTCTCCTCGAGACTCTCTAAACTAAAACACACCCGTCTCTATACTCACCCTCATCTTTATTCATTAAAGCCCTCAAACATGATAAGATTGTAACCCACGTGGCCAATCAAATACATGTACATAGATGGCTCACATGGCAGCATCTCATCTGTTGGACTAGCATGCAACCTACCCCACTAACGTGGAGATAAACTATAATAAGTCACTTTTTATGGGCTATGCAAACCACAAATGACATTGGTCTAGCAGGCAACTCCTCCAGTCTAGCCGTTGCTGCCTACCATAAACCAGTGGTCGCTGAATGGATCCCATGCTCCTCAACCAAGTCAGCTCCACTACCAACCACCTCAGCTCTAGTTGTAGGAACTGCACCATCCCTACTCTCACACAACGTGGCAGCCAACCGGAATACTGGAGCTAGGTCAACTCCCAATGTAAACATATCACTGGCCGAAAACAAAGAACGCCGCATAATCAGCTGAGCCGCCCCCAACATCATGCTAGACTTAGTTTGCGTACTAGTAGGTAGCTGACTAGCAGGTAGTCCATCATGTATTCTATCACCACCTACCACACCTGCACTGGGACGTTTAGGAACCATGGATGTTATCTGCAATGCCTCAGATAGCATTAAAGACTGGGGAAGTCTAACCTGTCTCCCAACTTCTCCTCTCGGTGGGTCCAACTCCACTGATGCTCATCTAGGCTCTGGAGCACATACTGCACTCCTAGTCACTGCTGCAGATGCATCCACCTGTGCTGCTCCGCACATGAAGTCCAAAGCATCTCTATCACCAGCATATGAGGTGGAAGCCTCAGCACCCGAATCTGATCTCCTCTGAGCAATAGCCATACTAGCCAATCTCTGCTCCAACTGGTCAATCCAAGTAGCCATAGCTCTATTAGAAGTAAGGGCAGGTACTGCATCACTACTAGGTGTAAATCCTCTACCACCACCTCTACCACCTCATCCTCCATGAACTCGAGGTCCTCTACTACCAGCCATAGCAGCCCTACCACTCTGTAACTCCAGGTGTAGGTCAAAACACCGGTCACTAGTGTGACCAAATCTGTGGCAATGCTCACACTACCTTTGTGTTGGCTGTGATGCACCCGAGGTATTAGGTCCACTGCTCTGAGTACACTCTCTCCAATGGTGAGGTCCACCACAAGTTCAACAGGCAACCCCACCACTCATTGGCTGATATTGACCCAAAAATGAGGGTAAGGGTCTAACTCCACTAGGCCCTCCACTCGCTCCATAGGATCTGGGCTGTCCACCCTGTCCTCAAAAACCAACTAAGCATGGTGCACTCTGCTGCATTCTAGAAGAAGTCACAGCCGTGGATGAGGTCTCCCTACCAAATCCAGATGTCACCACTCTCTCCTCCACCATATTGAGCTCAATACGCTCAACCAAACCAAAGACTACTGCCAAAGTGGGCAAAGTAGCCTACAACAACGTAGCATCACAAACTCTACGTTGCAACTCCCTGTCCAGTATCCCATACCAAAACTGGACTGCCTGGGCCCCAGTAACTCCTTGAGTGAAACTGATCAGCCGCCTCATGTGAGTATTTGCCTCGCGTAAGCTCTCTCCAGCCTTCCGCTGGAACTCCTGCAAGCTCCTCAGCTTGTCAGTCCGCACTCCCTGGTAGTTCTACCTCAAACATAGGAAGAACTCCACCATGGGGTTAAACCCTGGTACCACACCACCTCCTACAGCGGTACCTCTACTCGTAGTAGCACTATCTCCAGCTAGTGCACCTCCACTAGCTCCACCCACACTACTCGAGCTAGAACTCATAGGTACAGTTGATCTACTCTTGGTCACCAAGCCTAAAGTGATGGAGACATAGTGTGGAGACCAATACTGTCTCCATAACTCAATCTCCTCCAAATGAGCTCTCCTAAACTCATGGAAGTTGTCCATCCGTGGACCCTCCAGATGCTGAAACAACCCCTTCCATGCCATGAAGGGTGTGAACAAAGTCGGGTTCCGCACCTGCTACAGATCACACCAACTATCAAACTCTTGGTTGAAGTCATCTTACTCAATTGTACCCACTATACCAAAGTAACGTGTAGGGCCTTTGGAGGTCCCATAAATCTTGTCCATGTCCCACAACAACGGTGCGGACACACCAAGTGCACTCTCAACTGAATCAACTCATGTGTCAAACTCCAACTCAGAGTCAATCTTCTCCCTCATTGGACCTGAGATACAGGTTGATACCGAGCACCAATCCGAGTAAACCCACTACATGCTGTAGGGCTAACTCCTCTAGAATCTCCAAAGAACTCCATCGTGACAAAGTAACCACAACAGCAAACCCAAACCACCAACTGCAACCGCAAGTGCCCACCAAGTGCCAACACCACCAAGTACCAATACCAACTAAGCACCACCCACTAATGTAACCCTAACCGAGATAACTACACTAGGCAAAAGAGCAACTTGTAACCTACCATCATAACATGCACTCTCACGGTCTGCAGGTCATCACTACCAGCCTCACCGGAGAGAAACAAAGGTAGTCTGACTGGTCATCACTCCAGCCTCACCATCGAGAGCACACCAGAGCACCAACGCTCAAAAGTCAGGGCACCTCATACAAACGTGGTGCACAAATAGGAAGCAGAGAATGGAGGAGGTCCAATCACAAGAAATCTAAACAAAAACCCTCTATCTCATAGCACAACATGGGATTGACTCTGCCACCATTTGGCATTTGACATAAGAGAAGTTTGTATCTATGTCTTAGGCTACCAGAATCACCAAGAATGGGATCAAACTGCCTCTCCTAGCCAAAGCTACATGTGTATAGATAACAGTGGCACAGTCACTATGACAACAAGTTAGGGTGGACCAGTTGGCTAGGGCACTAGTCTAGGAACAAGAGATCTAGGGGTCAAACCCTGTTGCGCACAATCTAGCAAGAAAGGAAGATTTTGCAAACCAATGACCAAGATCTACTCTTAACTAGCTAGCCTCATCTTCTAGGCCTTCGTACCCTCTCATAGCCCTATGCCTCAAAGCCTCTAAACGCCAAATGAGGCCTTTCTTGTTGCCACTTCGAACCTCCTCTAAAATTGGCAAAAATTCTCCAAATCTATGAAAGTCCTCCAAACTAGCAAAACTCCTCCAAATTTGGCCAAACATCAAAACTCCTCCAAATCTGGCCAAAATCTGAAATAAAACCCTAAAGTTGGCCGTCTGTCAAATCCCCCGCTAACTTTCCACTCGGGCCAAATTGACAACTCGAGTTTTTCCAAATCACAAATTCATGAGAAGAGCTTCCCAACTCCACCTTCAATTTGAGTTTTTGAGCCCAACTCGTAGCAAATTGGTCTTGCCTTCACCTCTTGAGCTCAAAATCACAACCACTACTCAAAATTTGCTCCTTCTTTGCTCAAAATTTGGCCAGTGCTTCCGCACACCATCTGCATAACTGCCAAATCTGCATCAATCAATTGAGCTTTTGCACACTAGAGAAACACTTGAATCAAGCTACCAACGATCCACCGAGCTTGGAGATACCACCAACACTCAAAGTTCCTGCACCCGATTTCCCCTGACTTCACTTCTCTTATGTAATCAGATTGCTTACCACTCTCAACTCAACACAACTCAGATCAGTACTTGATCTGTCACTCTATAAACTACCAAGAATTGGGCACTGATTAAAGTCAAGCCACACCCACTCAAGCATAGAGAATCCAGGTGACACTCGCCGGCCTGTGTCCACCATAGCCAGGAACTCCAAGGCTCAACATCAAAGAAATGAGCTCTCTGGAGCTCACTTTGAAACTATACCCCCTGGACTTGAGCTAGCTCTGAAACCCTAACGGTCTCATTGACGGCACACTCGATGGTGTGAACGGTGCAAAGTGACAGTGTGCCCCACCGTGAAGTCAGTACCCCAAACACAAAATCTAACCATCGAAAAGTAGTCTTTGAGAAATTGCTGAAATAACTCTAACTACTATCACTGGAACTCCAGTGTGCGAGCATCTAGATATGGCACTACAAATGGCATGACAACTCCCGCAACTACACGCTCTTTGGAAAATTCTATAGAGTCTGCCATTTCTTCAATTGTCAATGGATTGCAGTGAAACTTTATAAGAAAATTTAATGCATTGTACCCTACCTTTTGACACAAAATTTAGACATAGATCATTCTTAAGTAGAGAATAATAAGTTTTTAAAGTGAAGGGGGTGGTTTTTATACCAAATATGAAATATGTGTGCTGAATAGAAAGGTGCATAGGCCAAATGGATCTATGAAAAGATCTGAAATTTTGCAAAATGGAATTTCCTGAAGTTGTTATCAAGTGTGCAAAATTTCAGAGGACTATGAGATACGAGTTGCAAGATTTGACTAACATTGTGAGGAAGGGTCAATTCTGCACAGTTTAGATTTCATGCATGAGGAGTGTGAGTGCAACAAAAAGCATGTTTGAGAGTTTAGAATCATCTTGGGAACATAGAGGGTCACCAAGAGTGAAAATTAAGGCTATGCAATGTTCCCCAAGGGTTTGAAGTGATAATAGGGGTGGAGTTGAGGAGAAGAGAGTTTAAAATATAATTTGAAGAGAGTGTTGAGAGGACGCAACCAAGAAGTACTGATTCACCAAAAGGAGAGCAACAAGCATTGATTCATAGTCTCATAACTAATTAACACTCCTTAATCACAACACCTTTTGTTCTTTCCAAAAAATCTTGATTATGATGATTCAGGCTCTTCCAAAAATGGCACTTCACTGCAAAATGACTTTGCCTCAGAATTGTGTTCCACCCCTCCACTAAAGGCACAACTTCATGGATTGAAATTGCTTCACATCAACTTTGCACTGCACTCACAAATACAGAATACTACCAACACTACAATTCCTCTCAAATCTATCAAGGCATTGAATCAACTGCACTTCACTTAGGATCAAACACATAGAATGAAGATCAAGGCTGCGGAATCCAACATCCAACAAGCACATTGACTTGCACTTTGAATTTCTCCACACACTCGCAAACACAAACACAATATTGATACTCAGAATCAAGCTCAAGCAACGAGCATTGCTTCATAGCACTTTGCTTTATCTATTCTCAAAAATAATGAGCACTGAACAGCATAAGATTGCAAATGCCACTCTTAAATAGTGAAGTAAATGACAATTCTAACAACTAAATCGTTCCACAACAACTCTTCTAACCTGTAGATCCAAAATGACAATGCATCTCTTCATATGTGAAATGACAATGCACCTCTCAACCGATCTTCTTCTCTACTATGCTCTATCAACTCTCATGCCAGGCTTGATCTTTCTCTACTGCTATTTTCTTGAGGCTCTCCAACTCTTGCTCCATCACCGCAGCAATTGCTTTGGAATGTATCAACTCAACATGCACCTCTGCAAGTTCTCCTTTCAATCCTGCAGTCATCGCAGTCATCTCCTTCACTTCCTCATGACTTTTTACTAACTCTTCCCTTGTCACTTCAAAGTGCTTACTCCAAAGAACCTCCTCAACCCAAAGTTCTTCAACCTCCATCTCCACTCTTGTCAGCTTACTTCGTAGCAACGAGGTTTTGGCACTCCAGGTCTTTACCACTGCTAATTCATCTGGTACATTGAGTTTGGCACTTATCATCTCCATCTTCTTTTGCTGCAACATCATCAAGAACGGACATACAACCTTGGACAAATAGTCCACTCCTTCACACCTTGCATCCTTGGTTTGGAATTTGGGTTCTGACTCCTCTACATTTTGTACCTTGCTCCAAAGTCAAGATCTTCGCACCTTCAAAGTTTCTTCTTCAGAACTTTCTCCCTCTTTTTGAGTAATGTTACTTGGCCTCACTATAGATGCACTCAGAGCATTCTTACTCTTTGCAGCTTGGGGTTGTGCCACGCCTTCCTCTCCTTTCTTCTTCTCACTGCCTTGTTCCAGCATGGAAACTTCAGGAATCGGCTTTTCGGTCTTGTTCATTGGCTGTCGCACTTGCTGAACCTCCACTTTGCCTTCACTATCGCAACTTGATTCTTCACTTTGTAGCATGAACTCCTCTTCTTTGCTTGACACTCCTTCCTTTGATCCGGTTTCTCCTTCTGATTCTTCTTCTTCCTGCATGACTTCCTTTGTCTTCACTACTACCGCATTGGGTTAAGCTTTGGAACTTTTTGGGGTTGTACTGTCACAACACGACTCTCAGGCTTGGCCCTCTTTTGCACCCTTGGAAGGTCAATTGCTATGATCTTCTCTCTTCCACTCTCTTAGTAGTACGTATCCCCCTTTTGCACTCTCTCCATATAGTATTGCTCATCTTCATTGGCTTCCTTGCATAAATCTAGATGAAAGTGCAACCGCATTCAACTTTGCTCTTCCAAAGTCAGCAAGTTCAACCCAAAATAAAAGTGCGTTGCAAATGGCACAAAATAATGTGGTGGCATATCCATTCTCCATCCTCAAATCATCTACTCCATTCTTTGATGCAGACATTTTGCCCAATCTACTACCTCTCTCGCAAACATTTGGTGAAAGAACACAGCCTGTTGCATAGTAACATAGGTGGTTTGCTCTAGTTTGAACATGACCATCATTGTGCTAACTATTCCTCTCCGCTCAAGGTCTCTATAACTATCCACCTTATACCCATTCTTAGTGCGGGGTCGATTGAACGACTTCCTTACTTTGGCAGTCTCTTCTGAAGCATCACACTTCCGATAGAAGGTGGTACCTCCTACCTCTCCGGCGTCCCTTCCCAACACTACTCTCCAATCTGCCTTTGTCCATCGAGCAGGATTCCCTCTCTTCTCCTCATGTTTTGGCCCATGCTTGCTGCAATTTCTACCATGAAACCTGGAAAACTGGAGTTCCAATTTCAGGCCAGGAACATGATACAAAGTCTCGTCAAGACTTTGATCCACGCTATTACTTCTAATCTATGAGTTTCAAGCCCTCTCACCGCACTCTGCTTGCTCACTTTTGAAGTCATTGTGTGCTTCTTCACTTTTCTCTTGTGGAAGATCGTCCCCAAAATCCTAACCCACTCCTCTTCCTACGGATTTGCAATTTGCATCACTTCGGGTTGACTTTGAATAGGCATTGGGTAGCAACTGGACATTGCTCCTCCTCCTTGTGCAACTTGTAATTTTATAGCCCTGTGCCAATCAGTCACACTTCAGTCGCTCCTCCTCTCAAATTTCCGATTTAGTGAAGTTGTTGCCTATTACTATCACAAGTTCTTGATCTCGAGGTCATTACTTTCTTCCCGTGTACTTTCTTGATTGTGCCGACTCCAAAGACATTTGTTACAGGTTCTGTGGATCTACTCACACCGCCCAATACATAGTCTCTCTCTCTCCGTCTTTGTCTTTGGGTTCTTACTTCAGGTCTTGACCCAAGGTCGACTTCGGGTTTTACTTCACCTCCCCGCTTCTTCTTATTTCTTCCCATTATATCCCTCTTTAGGGTCTAACTCTCTACTTCTGCTTTAAAAATGCTAATAAAACAATAAAAAACAAAAAATGTGGGTAACACAATAGTGGAGTAAAAGCACTTTTGGAGACTATGGTGAAGGATCTTGGAGAGAGTCTTAGTATAGCTACAAAAATACTACCACCTTCATAACCTAATTCTCAAGATTAGTGATGGGGATAATCTCTCAACTTATGGATAAACTATCCATGAGAGTTAGATTAATATGCACTCTAGGATTTGATGTTGCTATAGAAATTTTGCAGTAACTTGAACTTTTTTTGTTCCCTAGGGTGGATTATTCTCAAATGGTGTTATTCATGTACATACTCTATTAGTTATAGAATGAGAGAAAGAAAAGAGAACAAAAATTGAGAGAAAAGAAAGATAGTGAGGGGTTAGGATTGGGAGACTTCCGGTTTTCTTTGGCAAGGATGGAGAAGATGTGGAGGCCTTTGTGAGAGACCTCAAGAGAGCATGCATAGGAAGCAATAAGAGGAGGAAGAATGAGTGGGTCTCATTATTACCATATTTCTTTGAGGATGCAACACTTCCATGGTATGAGTCAGAATACCAAAAGAGAGATAGGAGAGATAGAGAAGAAGAGTCTTGGGAGAGTTTGACTTTAGTACTCATTGAGAACTTTCTTCCAGATGAGAGTTATGAGAGATTGATGAGTGAGGTTACCTTTCTCAAACAAAGAGATGGAGTGAAAGTGAGAGTCTATGTGGAAAGAGTGGAAAAGTTAGAGTCCAGATTTTGCATAGTGTTGAGGAAGAGTGGGGAGGATATGGAGACTACAATGATTGACATAGGAGCCATGCTCATCAAGAATTTTGTGGGAGTATTGAGACAAAAAATTAGAAGCAAGGTGAGATATGAGAAACCTTCTTCCAAGGTTGAAGCTATCAAGATTGCAATTTGTATGGAGGAGAGTTTGGAAGGAGATGAGAGTGATTTGGCGGTGAAGGAGGTTGTGCATCCTCCTCAAGGTTACAAGTATGGTGGAACTTCTGATACTTTCGTGGAAAGGGTTGCACCACAAGTACTAGTTGCTCTAGTTCTTGCACCTCCACCAAAGGATCCTCTTCAAACCATCACAAAAAAACTTGCGGATCTCAAGATCAATGTGGTGCACCTATGGGAGAAGAGAGAGGTGGATCGGAATGTGGGGAGAAGGCCTAGGAGTTATGGAGGCTATCCATATAGATAAGGCTAGCCAACCAATAGTTTCAATGAGAGAAATTGTTTTGGTTGTGGAGGAAGAGGTCACATCCAAAGGAATTGCCCAAATTCTACTTACCATGGAGGAAGGGGTTATGAGAGAGCCAATAGAGGGAAAGAGGGAGGTAGTGAAACCCAAGTGGCTCCTAATCCAAACAAAGGTAAGGGAATAGCATCCATAGATGTGGTTGAGAGCAAGTTTGAGAAGGGAGAGTGCTCTGTGAGCCGGCCTATCTCTCACTCAGGATGAAGCTCTGATGGCTATTATGGTAGCACACCATGGACTAAGAAGGCAAGGAACCCCAACTCCATCATATTCCTCCAAGGCCAACACTCCAAGACTCAAGACATTGCTCACTAGAGAACTCCAATGAGAGAGATATTTGCAAATGAAAAGATGATGAGTACCCCCTCATCCCTTGTTTATATACTTGTGAAATAGTTACGCACCAAAGTTACTAATTACTGAAGTAACTCAAGTTACTAGGCTAAAAGTCAAGTAAAGTCAAAAAGTAGAAAGGAATATCCATTCACATGGGCATATTCCCCTAAGCATGTGGTCTTATCTTGACCCAACTACTAAGTCAAGGATTCCTTCACATGGGCTAACCTTGGACTAAAGAAGAATCCAAAACAAAAAGGCTTGCAGGCCCAAGAGTCCTCAACTCTTTCCTCAAAGCCAAACACCTAGGAATAATACCAAGTCAACACACTATAGTCAACACATCAAACCATAGAGTCATGGTTCCTGTGACTAACACCACCAACACTTCACATTCAGATATACCATCTTTTGATTATTGGGAATTAGATTTTGAAGGAGCTTCAAGTGTAGACACAAGCATGGAGGAGGAGACTTCCATGGAGGAGGATGAATCTGAATCAGATTCAGATGTGTATCCCTTGTGTGCTATGGATTTTTCACCTATGCCAAAGGTTTTGAAGGACCGAGATAAATCATCATTGACACTTGAGGAGGTAGAGAGAAGGTTAGCTCCCCTCAAGTATGGCCCAAATGTTACCAAGGAGGAGAAAGTAAGATTTGAGGAGATTTTCCGCAAGTTCATCCATGTGTTTGCTTTCAGTTACAAGGATTTGAAGGAATTCACCTTGGAGGAGCACAAGATAGAGGTGGAGTCACATGCAAGACCAATCTGCCAAAAGCGACGTCACATTAGCTCACCAATATCTTTGGTTGTGAAGGAGGAGATTGATAAGCTCAAGGAGGCCGGATTTATGTTTGAGAGGGAGAATTTTGAATAGATGTCTCCAATTGTCATTGTGAGGAAAAAGAATGGCAAGCTTTGAGTATGTGTGGATTACAAGAAGCTCAATGTTATTACCTAGAAGGACTACTACCCATTACCATTCATTGATGAGATCTTGGAGGAGATTGCAGGTCATGAGAGGTATAGTTTTGGAGATGGTTATAGTGGATATAACCAAATCAAGATTGCACCAGAGCATCAACAACTCACCATATTCACCACACCTTGAGGAACTTATGGTTTCAAGATCATGCCTTTTGGGCTTTGCAATGCTCTAGCCACATTCCAATGGTTCATGAACAAGGTATTTGAACCTTTTGTTGGGAAACTTGGGAGAGACTTCATTGATGACTTTTGTGTCTATGGGAGCAAGGAGGAGCACTTTGAGCACCTAATCAAGGTCTTGCAATGCTTGGATGAGGCAAATGCATCACTCAACCCAAAGAAGTGCATTTTTGGATGTGAAGAAGGTCTACTTTTGGGGCACATCATCTCCAAGGATGGAATAGCAGTTAATCTTGAGAAGTGGAGGAAAATCTCAGACCTTCCATTGCCTTCAAGCTTGACAAAGTTAAGCCAATTCTTGGGGATGGTTGGGTATTATAGGAGGTTCATCTTCTCATTTTCCAATAAGGCTTATGCATCAACCATCTATATGAAGAAAGGTGTAGATTACATGGTGATTTTAGAAGACAAGGAAGCTCTCAAAGCTTTTGAGGAGCTCAAGCAATCCATTGTTGTAGCTCCAATTCTTGCTAAACCTGATTGGAGTAAGCCTTTCATCCTCTACGCTGATGCTTCTAATGTAGCTATAGGATGCACTCTTAGTCAATTAGACCAGGATGGGCATGATCATCCAATTGCTTATGCTAGTAGGCAGATGGTTTCAATAGAGAAGAACTACTCCGTCATAGAGAGAGAAGGGTTGGTAATGATCTTTGGTCTCAAGAGGTTTAGACACAACTTGATTGGAGGGAAAGCCACCATTATAACGGATCACAAGGCTTTGAAGTACATCTTCAACAAGCCTAATATTGAAGGGATACTAGCAAGGTGGATGATACTCTTGTCTGAGTATGACTACACCATTGAGGATAGGGCAAGAAAGAAACATAGAAATGTTGATTTGTTATCTAGAGCCTATGATCATGATGGAGATGAGCTAGTGGATGATTCCTTCCCGGATGAGGAGCTCATGACAATCTCAATCAGTCAAGAGGTTCCAATGGAGTACAAGGAGATTGTGGATTTTGTGACAAGAGTTAACTATCCAGAAGGGATGCATGCTAGGGAGAGGAAGGCCCTTGCAACATGTGGTACCCACATTTTTTTGTTTTTTCTTATTTGTGAAGAAGAGGTCATATTGCGCTTGTATAGCATTAGAAGGCCAAGAAAGGTGTCCTTGGGTTGTAACCCAAGGTAAAGTAACATTGTGTCAAAAGGCAAGGTACTCGAAATTGCCATATCAACATACAGCCCAAAGTAAGGAGACCTCGTCTTGGAGGTGCTCAACCCAAGGCAAGGACAGTGTCACAAATTTCCTTTAGGATTGGACATTCAGGAAGGTACCGTACACAAAAATGGCTGTCATCCAAGCGGGGGAAAATTGACAATGACAGGAGCATGCAGGAAGTTTGATTTCTTGGTAGAAACTCAAAGTGAGGAAGGATGGAGAAAGCGTGCCACTATAAGACTTAAGATAGAGACAAAGGAATGATGAGTAATTTTCCATCACCATTTAGAAGTCATCTTAAGGGAGTCATGGAAAGGGAAGTGTAGTAAGAGATGCGCTAGTGTGTCAAGAGGAAGTCAGAAGAGTTAGTCTAGGAATCAGTCAGAAGAGTAGCCATCAACTCCAAGTAGAGCACGAAGCATGGAGCCACTTTCTTAGGGAAGGGAGGAGTAGCTGAAGAAACCCAAGAAGTGAGAGATGCCTTCTCTTTGAAGCGCATGAAGAATGGCTACAAAGTGGAGATTTATAAAGATCTTGTGAGGAGAGGCATTGTAAGGGCAATGATGGCTATTTTGAAGCTTGTGCAAACCACTTATATGATGAAACATCAAGTAGTGTTCTTCCACAAGATGTTTTCAGGAGAGCCAATCAATTGGGCAAGGTGTTTTTGTCAACGTGTAAGACAAATGGTGTGGAACTTGCGAGACAAGTTGCCTCCATACTACATTGTGCCGTTGGCAGCCCATTTCTATTTGGGACTAAACTTGTTGAATGCGGCAAAGAGACACAATATTGTGTTGCACTTCCACCCCAATTTGAGAAGAGATGTTGATGTGGAGGAGCAGCAGTACATCTTGCAAATAAGGAGCATGGTCGAGTACTACTCACAACCAGGGTAGAGTGTGCAGTTGAAGGTGAACACTCCAAAGTCAATGAAGAGGGGTTGACAAGGAGAAGAAGAAGATGTAGTGGTGGCAAGACCTTAGAAGGCCAGAAAGGTGAATCTGAGGAAAGACTTGGTGGTAATCACATTGTCGGGCAAAGAGTCAGAATGGGAGGCAGAGTGCAAGTCAGAGACTCAAAGAAGGAGGAAGAACCCAAATTCATGTTGCAAAGTGGTGACACAAGTAGAAAAAGTGAAGATGGAGAAGAGATGCAGTCAGTACCTATGGTACCCACATTTTTCATTTTGGACAAGTTTTAAAGAAGAAATGCATTATTGAAACCGAATTGAACCCAAATGGAGAATAAACGATGAGAAGTTTATATTTTGATTCAATCCAAAGAAGTTGACTTTGTGCTAGAAGAAGGACTCGGATTGGAACAAACTCAAAGAAATTTACTTTGTATTTGAGGAGGAAAAACTTGGATCAGACGCTGAAGGAGGGCATACCTGAAGGAGTGCAGACCTGAAGGAGGAATGGAAATTGTAGGTCAGGATTCTTGTGGGCCCTTTATCTTAGTGACAAAAGGTCCAAATCATGCATGATATATCTTGTTGGAAGCGTCATGTCCAGGGCTTTCTTTTCCCACCAAAATTGTAGAGTTTAAAAGTCTGTAGCAAAAGTTATAAGCATTAGAAGTTTTGGAAGTAGATGTACAAAGTAGTTTGGTGTCTTCGGGTCTACAAGACTTTGGACTTCAAACTTCCGGTTTACATGACTTTGGGTCTAAAGACTTTGCCTCAAGACAAATGTGATTCAATCCGAGGTAGTCAAACATCATATGTAGGAGTCATCGGGTCAAATATTTGAAGTATCTAAAATAGTTAGGATAGGGAAAGAAGATATTTAGGATACCTATGCTTCAATTTTAGTTCTAATTGAAGACAAGATAGAATAAGAAAAGAAATAGCAATAGTGAATGAACCCAAAGTGCAAGATCAGATAGTAAATGTCTTCGGGTCAATTACATGAGCAATTAGGTGAAAGTGGGTTACAAATTGAAAGCATAGATAGTGTACCCATGCTTTCAATTACAATTCTTGATGATGACATAATAGAATTAGTAAAGTAATTGGTAGTAGTTAGACCCAAAGTAAAAGATATAGGAGTGTAGGTGTCTTCGGATTTGACATTTGACACTTTAGAGAAGAGTGGATTGGGAGATAGAGATTTTGAAGGATTAACTATGACAAGAATTGTAGATCAGAGCAAAAAAGAAGTAAAATTAGTAGAGGAATTAGTAGTTGTGAAACCCGAGGACAGAGTAGTGAGGAAGTTACTTCGGGATTGGAAGTTGAGGAAGAAGTAGACATCAAATTGGAGTAGTAACAAATTGAGATTTGAAGAAAATGCATTGTCATTTTGGATTTGCAGCTTAGAAGAGTTGTTGTAGAACGGTATTTTTTTAGTAACTATCATTTGCTTCACTATTTAAAAGTGGCATGCACATGAAATTGTTGTTTGGTGCTCATTGTTTCTAAGAATAGATAAAGCAAAGTGTTATGAAGCAGTGCTTGTCGTTTGAGCTTAATTCCAAGCATCAATCCTATGCTTATGTTTGGAATGTGTGTAGAAATTCAAAGTGCAAGTCAATGTGTTTGTTGGCTGGTGGATTCCGTAGCCTTGATCTTTACTCTGTGTGTTTGATCTTGAGTGAAGTGCAATTGAAGCAATGCCTTGATAGATCTGAGAGGAATTGTAATGTTGGTAGTATTCTACATTTGTGAATGCAACGCAATGTTGATGTGAAGACATTTTGATTGAGGAAGTTGTGCCTTTAATGGAGTAGCGGAACACAATTTTGAGGCAAAGTTGTTTTGCAGTGAAGTGCCATTTTTGGAAGACCCTGAATCATCACAATCAAGATTGTCTAGAAAGATTTGATGGAGTTGTGATTAAGAAGTGTTAATTTGTGACGAGGCTGCAAGTCAATGCTTGTTACTCTCTTCTAGGTGTAGTTGCTACTTTAGAGATTAAAGAGAAAATCAAGAAGATCAACATGTTACTATTTGACTTTGTATTTGGACATTTTTGACATTCCTGGCAAATATCACTTTTGCAGTAATCGGGTAAGTAAAGTTTGTTCCCACAGAGATACGAGTCAGAATTGGTCAAATACAAAGTCAAAGTAACAATTGCAGTTCTTCTTGGTTGCGTCTTTAATCTCTCAAGTAGAAACGACACCTAGAAGAGAGTAACAAGCACTGACTTGTAATCTTGTCACAAATTAGCACTCCTTAATCACAACTCCATCAATTCTTTCCAAACAATCTTGATTGTGATGATTTAGGCTCTCCCAAAAATGGCACTTCACTGCAAAACAACTTTGCCTCAGAATTGTGTTCCACCCTTCCACTAAAGGCACAACTTCCTCGATCAAAATTGCTTCATATCAACCTCGCACTGCACTCACAAATGCAAAATACTACCAACACTACAATTCCTCTCAGATTTGTATTGCTTTGATTGCACTTCACTCAGGATCAAACACACAGAATGAAGACCAAGGCTATGGAATCCAACATCCAACAAGCACTTTGACTTGCATTTCAACATTCTTCACACACTCACAAACACAATTGCAAAGCTGATACTTGGAATCAAGCTTAAGCGACAAGCACTACTTCACAGCACTTTGCTTTATCTATTCTCAGAATTATGAGCACTGAACAACATCGGACTGCAAATGCCACTCTTAAGTAGTGAAGCAATTGACATTTATCTTCCTAATGTACCTCTTCCTTATACCTCCACAAACCTGCAGATCTGAAATGACAATGCACCTATTCATATCTGCCTATTCAAATCTCAAATTGGTTACTAATCCGATCCGATGTCTACTTCCTCCTCGGCTTTCAAACCCAAACCCAAAGTAACTTTACTTCCTACTACTCTTTTCTTTGGTTTCATAACTCCTACATTGTCTACTAAATCTAGCAATTCTCTTTCCTGATCTGAAATTTCACTAGTGGGTAATCTATCTTACTCCTTATCTGCTGACCCACTCTTCTCTAATGTCTCCAATGGTAACTTCGAAGACATTTGCACTCCTACTTCATCTACTTTGGGTTTGGCTCTAACGTCTTTCCAAAGTTTATCTATCTCTAACTTCACTAAATCTAATCTAATTGTGATATTGTCTTTGACCTCCAATATCTTCCTATCTACCCGATTCTTAATTAATAGAGCATTCAAGTCTATATCCTTTGCATGTCTCCTCCTCATCTCCTGCACCAACAACTTCAACTTGTGCAGCCTCATCTCTTCAATATGAACACTGGCTTCTATACTCAACATCGCATTCATCCTGATTACGATGTCCTTCAATGGCTCCAATCTCATCTTCCTTTCACACTCCCGATCTGCAAGCCAATCTTCCTTGTACATTGCCAACTCTGCCTTGAACTCGGCTTTCACTGTTTCTTTCTCCTTCTTCTTTTGCACAATCTTCTCTTCCTGATTACAAAGTAATTCTCGTAATCGCTCTTCTTCCCTATATCTTACTGTCAACTCCCGTTGCCATAGTTGCTTCTTCTCTTCTACACTCTCCATCACTCTATCGAGCTCTTGTTCCTTCTCTGCTACCCTTGCCATAGCATGGATAATTTCTAGTCTTGAATCAGCAAGCTGTTGCTTCAAGATTTTGTATTTTGCTACTTGTCCCTCCCTTGCTATGTCACTCTTCTTCACAAGTTCTTCTCAATACCTTGGTTCTCTCTTCAAGTCCTCAATAACTTGACTCTGTACTACTCCCTCCCCTTGCAGTACTTCCCTTTCCTCCTTGCCTTGGGTTATACTCTTCTTCAACTATGAGTTTTCTTCTTCCAATCTTGACAAAACCTGCAACATAGTCTTCACCTCCGGACATGTCAACTGCATCTCACACCCACTTCCATCTGCGTAGAGATCTCCTTCTTTACCTCTTCTTCACCCGACACTCGCCTTCTTCTCTACAGTCGTCTTATCGGAATAGACGCTTCACTTCCCGAGCTAGCATTTGCCTCTTCCATTGCCTTGCTTGGACCCACTTCACACTTCGCCTTGCGTCTTGAACGAACGAACTCCTCTCTAAATCACAAACTTCTTCTCCTTTGGCTCGGGTACCTCATCCTCCAACTTTGCATTATTTTTTTCTTGAGCTCCACCCAAACTTCTTCTTCTTCTTTGGCAACAAGCACCAACATCATCTCTCCACCTTCATCACTATTGCTACTTGTATCTCCACTTTGCAGCGTGAGCAAATTCAACCCAAGGTAGAAATGTGCTGCAAATGGCACAATGTAGTGTGGAGGTGACTTATCCCGCAAATTCCACACCATCTACCTCATTCTCCCATGGAAGCACTTTGCCCAATTGATAGGTTATCCTGCAAACATCTTATGGAAGAACACCGCTTGGTGTTTCATCACATAAGTTGTTCTCTCCGGCTTCAAGATTGCCATGAGAGCACTCACGATCCTTCTCTTCACTGGATCTTTGTAACTCTTGACCTTATACCCATTCTTTGTTCTCTTCAAAGAGAAGGCATCTGTCACTTCTTGGGTTTCTTTGGCTACCTCTCCCTTCCCCAAGAATGTGGCACCCTGCTCCGTGCCTGCCTCTCTTCCGAGCACTAATTTCCAATCCAACTCTGTCCAGCGAGCCGGATTTCCTCTCTTCCCCTGTGTGTACACAAAACCTGAGCTTGTGTAACCCAACATTATTTCTTAGCTCAAGCCACATTAAAAGACTCCTTGAGCTAATAACAGCAGAACTTTTTCCGGGCTTCACAATAATATAGGAAATATCTCCCACAGCAAGGTAGCATAAAACCACACCCGAGATATATTGACATAAATCCATGTTCCTTACAACAACAAGAAGGGAAAAAAATTATCACACCAAAAGCCTTAAGGGTACACGTGGGCTATTTTATTGACAACAGCGGCAAGCCTCCTTAGCATCCTCCTCTCATTACTTTCTACTCTATGGACAAGATTTAATTGTAGCTATTTGTTGAGCTACTATTGTGGTTCTAGATTTGGATGATCTAGATGTATGCTAGATGTTGAGCATATGTTCTCAATGCACAAAGATCTTTCAAAGAGTGATGCCAATGGCCTTTGAGAACTTGGCAATTGCTCAGCATAGAGATACCTTATGCTATGCTACTATACAAGGAGGATGTTAGAGACCCTCAATCCATGAAGCTCATCTAGGTGACTATATGTATCTACAACACAACACCAAGACACTTGATGTTACTACATGCCACACTATCTTGAGAGCGCATAAGGTTTTACCTTCTAGAGTCCTCATGTTTGAAAGATGTGATGGTGTTTTCTGAAAGGATCATATGCGCCATGCCACCCCCAAACATTGATCACACTATAGATCCAAGCTTGATACTTGTATGTGTAGGCTTGCGTTATATGTTATGCGGCTCTTCTAGTGGAGCTGTTACCATGTTAGTGTGTGATAGTTGTTTGAGAGGATGGCATATGGCATGTTTGACTCCTACCTTCATGGTGGTTCCTCAAGGATAGTGGTTATGTCCTAGATGTACCTGACCTATAGCTACTACACCCTTTGTACGGTATAGATTGCAGACAAGTAGCTAATGATGAGGCTTGATAGCACCCGGTCTCCTAATCTTTGCCCACCATAGGGTATACCATATACTTGAAGTAGATGGCTATTTGGAGTTACGGGGACCTAACCGCCAACTAGGGAGGCAATTGTGGCACTATAGAGTTCATGTATCACTTATGTGTGAGTTGTGCTTCTATGGTGTATGATGTTGGCAACAATGTATGTTATGTAGAAATGTATATGCGCATGATAGCTATCATGCCATTTGTATCATTGCACCTAGATTGCTTGGACGTTGGAGTAGTAGTGTTGTTAGTCATATATATTTTGGTAGTTACTTACAAACTACTTGTTTGCAGCCTAATTTCATGTTTGGACTACAAAGTACATGGTGGGATCCACCATCACTTGCACCATTTGCATTGTCAAACATGCCATCAATGATATTGTTAGGCTTGAAAACTTAGGTTGAGATTAGGGGTATACTTTTGAAATGCAGCTATAGAGAGATCACTTCTCTGATATTGAGCCTTTGAGTTCTTGGCTATGGTGGACAAAGACCAATGAGCATCACCTGGAGTCTCTTAGCTAGAGTGGGTTTGGTTTGACTATAATCAGTGCCCAATTGTTGATAGATTGTTGAGTGAAGGATCAACTTCTGATCTGATTGAATGTGATTTGTTGTTAAAGAACTAATTATTGTGGCACTTTAGAGTTCATCTATGACTTATGTGTGAATTGTGCTTCTATAGTGTATGATGTTGACAGCGATGTATGTTGTGTAGCAATGTATATACACATGACAACTAAAATTTAACTTAAAATCCTACAAACTAAAATTTCCTTCTCTAATCCAATTTCTTCATTTGAATCAAGTAGCTCACCCAATGTCACCTACACTCCTACTTCAACTACTTTTCATCTAAATTCTACCTTCTTGTTCACACTATTGCAAAGCTCATCTAATGTTGATCTGACTAAATCTAACCTAACACAAACATTGTCTCCTACTTCAATAATTTTCCCATCCACTCTGTCCCTCAAACAAATTGACAAATGATAGCATCCTTTGCCTTCCTCTTTCTAGTCTTCCACATAAGCAATTCATTATGTGCAGTCTTGATTCCTCCAACTTCACCTTTGACTTAATACTTATTGTCACTTTCAACTTCCTGATGATCTCTCCTATTGGTCTTAACAAGTTCTCATAAATTGACTCCTCTTGAGTCCTCTCTTCCTCCAGTTTCTCCAAAAGCTATTGAAAATTAGACGAGAGTAATAGCGATATTCACACATCAAGTATATCTCTTGTGAATTCATACATTACACAAAAGTACGTGATTCACCTCCATGTGAGGCTATGTCCATAGGAAAGCTTCAAGAAAAAACTTATTGACACCCATGCTCATTGCCATCACTGTCATGTAAGCTAGCTTGTCTCTCACTCAAGATGAACCTCTAATGGCTATTATGGTAGCGCATCATGGACTAAGAAGGCAAGGAACCAACTCCATCATACTCCTCTAAGGCCAACACTCCAAGACTCAAGACATTGCTCACTAGAGAACTCAATGAGAGAGAGATAGTTGCAAAAGAAAGGATGATGAGTACCTCCTCACCCCTTGTTTATATACTTGTGAAATAGTTATGCACCAAAGTTACTTATTAATAGAGTGACTCAAGTTACTAGGCTAAAAGTCAAATAAAGTCAAAAAGCTAAAGGAATATCCATACTCATGGGAATTTCTCCTAAACATGTGGTCTTATCTTGACTCAACCACTAAGTCAAGGATTCCTTCACATGGGCTATTGTGACAACCCGGAAAATATCACTTTTGCAGTAATTGGGTCAGTAAAGTTTGTTCCCGCAGAGATACTATCCAGAATTGGTCAAATATGAAGACAAAAGTCACAATTGCAATTCTTCGTGGTTTCTTCTTTAATCTCTTAGGTAGAAACTACACCCAAAAGAGAGTAACAAGCTCACAATCTTGACAACTTGTCACGAATACACACACATAATCACAACATAGCAAATTCTGTCCAAACAACTTTTGATTGTGATGATTCAGATTCTCCCGAAGACGGCACTTCACTAAAAAGACCAATTTTGCCTCAGAATTGTGTTCCACCCCTCCACTGAAGGCACAACTTCCTCGATCAAAATTGCTTCACATCAACTTCATGCTGCACTCACAAATGTAGAATACTAACAACACTACAATTTCTCTCAAACCTGTCAAGGCATTGCTCCGATGTCTTCACTCAGGATCAAACACACAGAATGAAGATCAAGGCTGCAGATTCCAACATCCACAGACACATTGACTTGCTCTTCGGAATTCTTCACACACTCACAAACACAAACACAAAATTGACAATCGCAATTAAGCTTAAGCGACGAGTACTGAGAACAGCACTTTGCTTTATCTATCTTTAGAAATTTGAATACTGAATAACATCATACTGCGATTGCTCCTCTTAAATACTGAAGCAAACGGCAGACTTGCCTACCTAGGCACCGCTTCCTAACATCTTTTCCTACCTACAGACCCAATCGATAATCTATCTCTTCATATCTGCCTCTTCCTATCTCAAAATTGACTTCTATCCCGATCCAATCTCTACCTAATCATCGGCTTCCAAACCCGATGATCTTCCTACTATTTCACCTTCTTCGGGTATGACTGATTCTACTAATTTCTTTACTAATTCTACGACTTCTTCACTACAATCTACAATTGAGCTCATGGGTAACCCATCTACATTCTTATTTCCCGACCCACTCTTCTCTAATGTGTCAATTATCAAGTCCGATGACACTTGCATACTTACTACTGCGACATCGGATTTCTTCTCCACTGTCACACTATTCCAAATTTTCTCTAACTCCAAATTTACTAAATCCAGTCAAAGACTAACATTATTCTCTACATCTAACATTTTCCTATCTACAAGCTCTCTCAACCGAGTCAGCAATGTGTTCATGTCCACATCCTTGGCTTTTAGCTTCCGAGTTTCCTGCACAAGTAATTTCAACTCATGTAGGCGGGTTTCCTCCAATCTCCCTTCAGCCTCCGTGCTTAAGATAGCTCTTAACTTCCCCGCAACTTCTCCTACTGATTCCAACTCATATCCTCGAGAGCGTTCTACTTTCAACTCCTTGCAAAACATCTTCAACTCGTTTTCGTATTCTGTAGTGAGCATCTTCTTCTCCTCTGCATACTGCATACTCTGCTGTTCCGTGCTCTTGACAAGTTCTTGCAATCGCTCTTCTTCTTCTTGTCTGGTCGCCAACTCTCTCTGCCATGCTTGATCTTTTGCTGTGGCACTCTTCTTCAAGCTGTCCAACTCCTGCTCCATCACAATGTTCATCGCCTTAAAATAGACATTCTTGATGCGCACATCACTCACTTCCTCCTTCATTTTATTCAGCCACATTGCCTGCTCCTTCAATTCTCCAGCTTGCCTCTGCAATTCCCTCTCCTTCTCGGCGCAACTCCCTTGTAGCATGCTCAGCGTTTTCTTCCTTGAGCTTTCCTCTCTCTGAAGTTCTTCCACTTCCGCGCTTCTTCGGACTTGTTGTTCCTGCAGCTCCTTCACTTCACTCACCAGATACTTCACCATCTGCAATTCGTTCATCCTCTTTCTACGATCTTGGGGAATTACGCTTTGATTCTCCTTCAACAGCTCCAGCAATGGTGTGACTACCTTTGTCATATACGATATCTGGACAAAGTGTTCTTCTTCTTCCTTGCCATCTTCATCTAGAGTCTTCTGACCTGGCATCGGCTCCTTCATCCGAAGTTGCAATCTTTGTATCTTCATCGTGTTGGCAAAGTCTTCGTTTTGGCCTCTTGAACTTGGCCCCGCGGGATTCTTTGCCTCCTCCTCTGGTCTTGACGTGTTCTCCACCATTGCTTGACCAGCCTCACTTACTACCACCGATTGTTGGACTTCTGGCTCTCCCTCACTTTTGCTCCCAGACTCCTCACTTTTCAAGGTGAGCTCTTCTTCTTCTGAGTCCTCTTCTTGCGACTCATTTTCCTCTTCAGACTCCAATCCCGATGATGCCCCTCTTACAACTTTAGCGGTCTTTAACATCAGCCGCCGAGTCTTTCTTTGCATGGGAGACGTCTTGGCTTCTTTGGGTTTGCTTTGCTTCTTCATCTTTGGACTGGTAACATCTTTGATTTTCCACTGTCCCGTCCTTGCAAAGTACTCGTCATTTGCTCGTAGATGAAGCATATATTGGCGCTCCTCATTGTTTGCTTTCCGTCTCAAACTGGGATGCATGTGCGACACCATACGATGACGCTCGTCTTTGGATAGCAAGTTCAGCCCGAAGTAGAAATGAGCCGCGAACGGTGCAAAATAATGCGGTGGCGAGCCCGTTCTCTAATTCACCACCATCTGCCTTGTTTGGTGATGGAAGCACTTTGCCCAATTCATTGGAACTCCTGCAAACATCTGATGGAAGAAGACCGCTTGCTGCATGGTCACGTAGGTCATTTGTTCTGGCTTGAACATGGCCATCATCGCCCCCACAATACATCTTTGGATCGGGTCTCGATAGGATTCCACCTTATAACCATTCGTAGTTCTCGGAGCAAAAAATGAGTTACGGATCTCCACCGTCTCCTCTGCAGCATCACACTTCCGATAGAAGGTGATCCTTGTTGGCTCTCTTGCTTCTCTCTCCATGACTAACTTCCAATCCGACTCAGTCCATCGAGCCGGATTGCCTCTCTTCCCTTCCACCTCGGGACCCTCCTCACAATTACTAGCAGCAATCTCTGCCATCACCCCCGGGAAACTAAAATTCCAGTTCCATGCTAAAAATGTAATATGAAGTCTAACCAAGACTTCGATTATAGCTACTACATCTACTCTTTGGATTGCAAAACCTCTCACTGCCAGCACGTTGGCCACCTTCTCCGCCATGATCTGTTCTCTTGTTCTACAATGTTGCAAAATCAGACCCTCTCCTGGATGAGACACTCTCACTCTCGACGGGCTTTCGGACACGCATTACTGTAGGACGACTACTCAAAGGAATTGGAAATTTACTCAAAGGTTTCAACTTCCCCCTACGCAGTTGCAATTTTATATTGCCCTAAATTGCAGTCATTCTTCAGTCAATTTTAGTCTATGAATTTCTCTCTTCTGCGTGCACTCCTGGTCACTGTCAAGACATGCTTATTTTGCCCCCGTCATTTCTTTGAAATGTACTTTCTTGCCATGTACAGAGGTTGTTAAACGGTCTTCATCTTTCCTGCGTCTTCCAACCCGAAGATGATGATCTTTGGCCTTTTTCCAACGTACTCCTCTTCCGAGTACCTCTGTCATCGGATCCGATGTCAGCTTCTTTGGCTTTCCTCCAAAGTTACTTTCGCTACTTCTTTGTCCTCAATTCGATTTTTCTGTGCTTACTTTGTCTCTTAATCACTACTAACTATAGAAAAACAAAAAATGTGGGTACCACAACTATCCTTGGACTATAGAAGAATCCAAAATGAAAAGGCTTGTGGGTCCAAGAGTTCTCAACTCTTTCCTCAAAGCCAAACATCTAGGTATAATACCAAGTCAACACACTAGAATCCAAAATAATGGTGCTCATCTTTTCTATTTCTTCTAAAGTAAGGTCCTATGTATCTTAGCTATGACTAAATTTAGCTAATCATGACTAATGTAGAACCATACTTTATCTTTATATAAATAATATCTCTCAAGTACTTATAATACCAAACTAAATATCACAATAGCACATATCTACACAAATAGATGTGATATATACCTCCGGACTAAGATTTCACTTTGTCCTCAAAGTGAAGTTCTCTCTACCTTTTATGATATATCTTCAACTTATCATGGTTAATCCTATCAAAATGTTTTCCTTTCAACTCCTTGAGATCATAGGTGTAATTGACCCACACCTTTTCCACTATGAAAGGTCCAAAGTACTTAGGCAAAAACTTCTTTTGTACTCTCTTGAATTGAATGGAATCAAACAACACTACCCAATCACCTTCTTTGAAAGGCTCCATCTTCTTCTTGTCTTGCCTCTTATCATAGATATCCTTTTGTTTCACTTTGACTTGCTCTACTCAAACCATAGCAACTATTCTTGCTTCTTCTAATTCCATGAGTTGATCCTTGCTTGACTACCGTGCATCACCTCCTTGTGCTTTCTTCATTCTCTTATGAATGCTTTGGAAGATAGGAATTTCAAAGAGTAGGTAAGGTAGACTTCATACCATATACCAATGAAATGGAAAATCTCAGGTAGAAGTCTTCATGGTTCTTTGTGATAATCCCTCAAGTATCACTTTTGTGGTAATCAAGTAAGTAAAGTTCATTCTCACAAAGATAAAATTCAGAACTAGTCAAATACAAAGAAACAATTCAATTCTTCTTAGTTATATCTTTAATCTCTCAATGAACAAACTTTACTTACCTGATTACTGCAAAAGTGATATATGCCGAGTTGTCATAGTGTGGTACCCATATTTTTCATTTTGGCTGAGTTTTAAAGAAGAAGTGCATTACTGAAACCAAATTGAACCCAAATGGAGAAGAAATGATGAGAAGCCTATATTTTTATTTGACCCAAAGAAGTTGACTTTGTGTCAGGGGAAGAGGAGGAAGGAGGTGAGACGCCAAAAGACGGTACTTTGTATCGGAATGAAGGTTGCAGGTCAGGATTATTGCGGGGGCCATATCTCAATGACCACATGTTCAAATCATGCGTGCTATGTCTTGTTGGAAGTGCCTTGTTTAGGGCTTTCCATTGCTACCAAAACTGCACAAGTTTGGAGGTCAGTAGAAAAAATTGCAAGAATTTGAAGTTTTGGGAGTAGGTGTATAAAGTAGTTGAGTGTCTTTGAGTTCACAATACTTTGGTTGACAATACTTTGGATCTTTGTTCTTTGGGTCCCTACTACTTTGGGTTAGAAGCTTATTTGCCTCAAGACAAAGGTGACTAGATCTGATGGAGTCGGGCCTCACAGTGCAGTGAAGGTGACTTTGGGAGTCTTGCTAGAGGCATAAGAGGAAGTTAGAGTATGGAAAGAAGATATTTAGGATACCCATGACTTCAATTTGAGTTCCAATTGAAGATAAGATAGAATTAAAAGAGAAATAGTAGTAGTGAATGAACTCAAAGTGCAGGATCAGATAGTGAGTGTCTTTGGGTTAGTTACATGAGCAATTAGTGGAAAATGGGTTACAAATTGAAGGTATAGATAACATACCCATGTTTTCAGTTACAATTCTTGATGAGGATGTAGTAGAATAAGCAAAGGAATTGATAGTAGTCATACCCAAAGTAAGAGAAGTAGGTGTCTTTGGATTTGACACTTGACACTTTAGAGAAGAGTGCATCGGAAGATAAAGAAATAGAAAGGTTACCCATGACAAGAATCGCAGGTTGGAGTGAAGATGTGTTAGAATTGGTATAAGATTTTGTAGTTGTAAAACCCGAGGATAGAGTAGTATGTGAGGTTACTTCAAGAAAAGGTTTGGAAGCCAAGGAAGAAGTAGATATTGGATTGGATTAGTAACAATTCTGAGATAAGAAGAGGCAAATATGAAGAGGTGCATTGTCATTTTGGATCTACAGGTGGTAAAGTTGTTATAAAACGGTATATTAATTAGTAACTTCTGGAAAGCTCTGCTTATTTAAAGGAGGCATTTGTAGTGATATGTTGTTCTATGAGCCAGCATGTCTCTCACTCAGGATGAACCTCTGATGGCTATTATGGTGGCGCATAATGGACTAAGAAGGCAAGGAACCCCAACTCTATCATACTCCTCCAAGGCTAACACTCCAAGACTTAAGACATTGCTCACAAGAGAACTCCAATGAGAGAGATAGTTGCAAATGAAAGGATGATGGGTACCTCCTCACTCCTTGTTTATATGCTTGTGAAATAGTTATGCACCAAAGTTACTGATTATTGTAGTAACTCAAGTTACTAGACTAAAAGTCAAGAAAGTCAAAAAGTAGAAAGGAATATCCATTCACATGGGCATATCCACTAGCATGTGATCTTATCTTGACCCAACCTCTAAGTCAAGAATTCCTTCACATGGGTTATCCTTGGACTATAGAAGAATCCAAAACAAAAAGCCTTGCGGGCCCAAGAGTTCTCAACTCTTTCCTCAAAGCCAAACACCTAGGAATAATACCAAGTCAGCACACTAGAATCCAAAATAGTGGTGCTCATCTCTTCTACTTCCTCTAAAGTAAGTTCCCTCTATCTTAGCTATGACTAACTCTAGCTAATCATGCTAATGTAGAACCATCCTTTATCTCTACATAAAGAATATCTCTCAAGTACTTGTAATACAAAGCTAAATATCACAATACCACACACATGCACAAATGTGTGTTACATTTACCTCTAGACTAAGTTTTCACTTTGTACTCAAAGTGAAGTCTCTCTACCTTCTATGGTACATCTTCAACTTATCATGGTTAATCCTATCAAAGTGTCTTCCTCCCAACTCCTTGAGATCATAAGTGTAATTGCTCCACACCTTCTCTACTATGAAAGGGTCCAAAGTACTTAAGCAAAAATTTCTTCTGCACTCTCTTGAATCAAATAGAATCAAACAACATCACCCATTCACCTTCTTTGAAAGGCTCCATGTGGTACCCACATTTTTGTTTTTTTTTGTAATTTTGAAGAAGAAGTGTACAGAAGAAGTCGTTATGCGCCTATATGGCAGAAGAAGACAAAGAAAAGTGTCCTCAGGTTGTAACCCAAGGTAAGTGACTTTGTGTCAAAAGGTGAGGTACTCAAAATTGAATTGTAAAGCGAAAACCCAAAGTAAGGAGACTTCATCTCGGGAGCGCTCAACCCGATGCAAGGACAGTGTAACAACTTTCCTTTAGGGTGAGACATTTAAGGCGGTACCACTCACAAAAACGGCGGTCATACGTGTGAGGGGAATTGATAGTGACAAGAGCACACAGGAGGTGTGATTTCTTGGTAGAAACTCAAAGTGAAGGAAGACAAAGGAGACATGCCACTATAAAATTTGGGCTAAAGACAAAGCAATGACAAGCAATTTTCCATTGCCATTAAGAAGTTGGCATGCAAGAGATTGTGGGAAGGGAAGTGTAGTTGCAAACGCGCAGGTGTGTCAAGAGGAAGTCGAGAGAGTTAAGCTAGGAATCAGTAGAAATAAAAGTCCCCAACCCAGAGTGGAAGAGAGAAAGATGGGAGGTGGGAAGAAGAACTCCAAATTTGCAGTGAGAAATCATGCAATTTGGAAATTAGATGCGATTGCAAGAATTGAGGTCTTGAGCAAGCTTTGGATCACATTCTTGGCATGGAATTGGAATGTTAGCTTTCTAGGTTTCATGACTTAGATCATGAAGAGTAAGTGTCTTGATGGCCTTGAGAAAAAAGGGAAGAGAGGAAATCTGGCTTGATGGACAAAGTCGGATTGGAGGTTAGTACTCGGGAGAGAAGCAGGCATAGAGCATGGTGCCATGTTCTTGGAGAAGGAGAAGTAGCTGAAGAAACCCAAGAAGTGAGAGATGCCTTCTCTTCAAAGCGCCAAAAGAATGGCTACAAAGTGGAGAGCTATAAGGATCCTATCAAGAGGGGGATCGTGAGTGCTCTAATGGCAATCTTGAAGCCAAAAAGAACAACATATGTGATGAAGCACCAAGCAAAGTTGGGACTCATAATTGGCATGCAAAATGCCGTAATGAAAAGATCTCAGACATATATATGTACATCGTTAGAAAATTTTGGGGAAAACTTTCTGCCAATGCAGCTTGCAGCAAAAAAATATATTTTTTGTTCACAGCTAATAAAATAAAAAGGGAAAATTTCACCATGATACTTTTTTATGTTTTTGTGTGTTCTTCCATAAAATGTTTGCATGAGAGCCAATTAATTGGGCAAAGTGTCTTCATCATAGGACAAGACATCATGGTGTGGAATTTGCAAGACAAGTCACCTCCACATTACATTGTGCCATTTGTAGCCCATTTCTATCTGGGGCTGAACTTGCTCAATGCGGCAGACCAAAACAAGATGGTGTCCCATTTCCAACCCGACTTCAGAAGAGATGTTGATGAGGAGGAGCAACAATACATTCTTCAGATCAAAAGCAGTGATGAGTACTATGCACAGGCAGTGCAGAGTGTGCAGTTGGAAGTGAGCACTCTGAAGTCAATGAAGAGGATTAAACAAGGAGAAGAAGAAGAAGAGAAAGTGCAACCTCGGAAGGCTAGAAAGGTGAACTAAAGGAAAGAATTGGTGGTAATCACATCTTTGGAAGAAGAGTCAAAAGGAGAAGCAGAGTGTAAGTCCAAAGACTCTCAGAAGGAAGAAGAACCCAAGTTCACTTTGCAGAGTGAAGTAGTGACAGTGATCATGGAGTGGAGATGAAGTCGGTACCCAAAGAGGAGAAAGATGGAGACGGAGGAGAAAGGTAACTCAAAACTAGAAGACAAAGTTCCTGAGTAGGAAGAGAAGAGAGTTACAATTCAAAGGGGAGTTCATTCCAGACGTAAAGTAAAGTACGAAGTAGGGCCAAATAAGGTAAGAGAAGAGGAGGAAGGGAGTTTGGGGAGCAAAGAACCCATTCCTATAAGGCAAGATGTTGTCTTGACTAAAGGGAAACTTTAAAAAGTTTTGAAGACAGTCACTTCGGAGGAGTTGGCAGGATACACTGCCATGTTCATAGAATTCCAGGATGTATTTGCCTGGTCTATTGATCAAATGCCGGGTATTCCATGAGAATTCGGAGAACACCGGATTGATCTGGTTGAAGGTGCGGTTCCGGTTTGGCAGAGACAATACCGACTGCACCCAAAGTACTCGCTTTTGGTGAAAGATGAAATTGACAAGTACTTAGGAGCCGGAATCATCTTCCCCGTCTTAAGTAGTGAATAGGTCTCCTCCATTGTCATTGTCATGAAGAAGAAAATAGGGAAGATCAGAGTGTGCCAAGACTTCTGTAAGTTGAACACAGTCACAAGGAAGGATCATCATCCCTTGCCTTTTACCGATACAATTCTAGATCAAGTAGCTGGTCACCCTTGTTGTAGCTTTCTCGATGGATTTTCAAGGTACAATCAAGTATCCATTTGAGAAGAGGACAAGGATAAAACTAAATTCATGAACAATTAGAGCACTTTTGCTTACAATCAAATGCCCTTTGGGTTGTGTAATGCTCCCGCTACTTTCTAGTGGATGATGAATTCAATCTTCAAAGTTTCCTGTGCAAATTTGTGGAAGTCTTCATTGATGATTTTTGTGTGTTTGGGCAAAGAGATATACATTTGGATTACCTTAGCCAAACTTTTGAAAGGTGTTATTTTGACGGTTTGTCATTACACCCGGAGAAATGCTTCTAAGCAATGAAGGAGGGAATTCTTCTGGGGTATTGGGTGTCAAGCCGAGGCATTGAAGTCGGTGTCGAGAACGTTAAAGTAATTGCAGCTTTGGAATCCCCAAAGAATATCCGGGAGCTGAGAGCCTTCTTGGGACATGTTGGATACTACAAACGCTTTGTGTCAAATTATGGGATGCTTGCTGCACCCCTTACAAAGCTTCTGAAGAAATCCAAAGACTATCTGTGGGAAGCAAATCAAGAAGAAGCTTTCCAAGTGTTGAAGAAGAAATTGGTTGAAGCACCAATTATGAGGGCCCTAAATTGGGACGTCCCTTTTCATGTATATGTGGACACTTTTCATGTTTATGTGGACGCTGGATTGCACCTGTATGGCCGAAGAAGGTGAAGAAAAGAGTCTTCAGGATGAAACCCGAGGTAACATGGCTTTGGGTCATAAGGCGAAGAACTTGGACTTGCCCTGTCAACATACAACCCGAAGTTAGAAGTCTTTGTATCGAGGTGGAGCTCAACCCAAGGCGAAGACAGTGTAATAACGTTTCTTTGGGGTGAGAAATTCAAGAAGGGACCGTTCAAAAACCGGTGGTCATACACGTGAAGTACACTTGACAGTGACAGGCGCATGCAAGAGGTGTGATTTCTTGGTAGAAACTTGAATTGAAGAGAGACAAAGAAGGCGCAACTCTATAAAAATCATGCTAACGACAAAGCAATGTCAAGCAATTCTCCTTTGCCGTTGAGGAGTTGTCCTGCAGGAGATCGGGGGAAGGGAAGTAGAGTTGAAGAAGCGCTAGTGTGTAGAGGAGAATTTGAGAGAGTTTACCCAAGAGACAGCAAGGAAGCAAGAAAGAAAGGGGGAGGAAAGAAGAACTCCAAATTGTGACAACTCGACAAATATCAATTTGCGGTAATCGTGTAAGTAAAGTTCGTTCCCGCAAAGATACGAGTCAGAATTGGTCAAATACAAAGTCAAATAGTAACATGTAGTTCTTCTTGGTTGTGTCTTTAATCTCTCAGGTAGAAACCACACCCAGAAGAGAGTAACAAGCACTAACTTGCAGTCTTGCCACAAATTAGCACTCCATAATCACAACACCTTCAAATCTTTCCAAACAATCTTAATTGTGATGATTCAGGCTCTCCCAAAAATGGCACTTCACTGCAAAACAACTTTGCCTCAGAATTGTGTTCCACCCCTCCACTGAAGGCACAACTTCCTCGTTCAAAATTGTTTCACATCAACTTTGCACTACACTCACAAATGCAAAATACTACCAACACTACAATTCCTCTTAGATCTATCAAGGCATTGCTCCGATTGCACTTCACTCAGGATCAAACACACAAAATGAAGATTATGGATGTGGAATCCAACATCCAGCAAGCACACTAACTTGCACTTCAAATTTCTCCAAACACTCACAAACACAATTGCAAAGTTAATACTCAGAATCAAGCTCAAGCGACGAGCACTACTTCACAGCACTTCACTTTATCTATTCTTAGAAATAATGAGCAGTGAACAACATTTCTCTACAAATGCCACTCTTAAATAGTGAAGCGATTGGCAGTTCTAACAACTACATCGTTCTACAACAACTTTGCTAACCTGCAGATCCGAAATGACAATGCACCCCTTCATATCTACCTCTTCAAATCTCAAAACTATTACTACTCCGATCCGATGTCTACTTCATCATCGGCTTTCAAACCCAAACCCAAAGTAAATTTACTTCCTAATACTCTGTCCTCGGGTTTCATATCTTCTACTTCATCTACCAGATCCAACAATTCTCTTTCTTGATCTGAAATTGCACTCGTGGGTAACCCTTCTAATCCTTCATCTCTTGACCCACTCTTCTCTAATGTCTCCAATGGTAATTCCAAAGACATTTTCACTCCTATGTTATTTACTTTAGGTTTTGCTCTAACATCTTTCCAAAAAATTTCTATCTCTATTTTCACTAAGTCTAATCTGATCAAAATGTTGTCTTCTACCTCTAAGATCTTCCTGTCTACACAAGTTCTGACACTAATTAACAAGGCATTCAAATCCGTGTCCTTTGCCTATCTTTGCCTCGTCTCCTGCACCAACAACTTCAACTCGTGCAGCCTCGTCTCTTCAATCCGAACGCTGGCCTCTGTACTCAGCATTGCATTCATCCTAAGGACAATCTCCTTCAATGGCTCCAATCTCATCTTCCTCTCTCATTCTTGATCTGCAAGCCAGTCCTCCTTGTACATCACCAATTCTGCTTTGAACTCGGCTTTCATCATCTCCTTCTCCTTCTACTTCTGTACAACTCTCTCCTCCTGATTACAAAGTAACTCTTGTAATCTCTCTTCTTCCCTATACCATGCTGCCAACTCTCTTTGCCAGAGTTGCTTCTTCTCCTTGGCACTCTCCATCACCCTATCGAGCTCTTGATCCTTTGCTGCTACTCTCGCCATAGCATGGATAACCTCTACTCTTGAATCAGCAAACTGCTGCTTCAAGATCTCGTGCTCAACTACTTGTCTCTCCCTTGCTATGTCACTCTTCTTCACAAGATCCTCTCGATAATTCACTTCTCTCTTCAGGTCTTCAATTACCTAACTTCTCACTACTGCCTCCACTTGTAGTACTTCCCTTTCCTCCTCACCTTGGGTTATACTCTTCTTCAACTCCAAGTTCTCTTCTTCTAATCTAGACAACACCTGCAATACAGTTTTTACCTCTGGACAAGTTGACTGCATCTCCTTCTTCTTGTACTCCAGCTTCACCAACAAAGGACACACCACCTCCCACAGGTATTCAACTCCATCTCTCGGGGTTACTTCTTCTTGCACGACCACTTCTCTTTGTACTTCTTGTTCATCCGATACTTGCCTTCTTCTCTGTAGTCTTTGTATCGGAATAGACTCCTTGCTTCCCAAGCTTTCATGTGCTTCTTCCTTCACCGTACTTGGACCTGCATTGTACTTTGCCTTACATCTTGAGCGGACTCCTCTTTGCACTGCAATCTTCTTTTCTTTGGGCTCGGTTACTTCATCTTCCAACTGTGTGTTGTCCTCGGCTTCAATCTCTGCCTGCACTTCTTCTTCTTCTTCTTCTGTAGCAGCTGGTGCCGATGTCATTTCTCCACCCTCATCGCTGTCGCTACTCTTATTGCCACTCTGTAGCATTAGCTCGGGCTCCTCCTCGTGTTCCGAGTCTTTGGTCTTGAGCTCGGCGTCCGAGCTCAAGACCAAAGTCCGAGTCTTCATCTTCCGACTCGATCACCACCATACCTCGCCTTGGGTTTCCTCTCCTGATGTTCTGAGGTTTCTTTGTGTCTTCCGCTTTGCCCTGCTGACTTCTCTTCTTCAAGTTTGGAGTACTCACTTCAATCTCCATGTTCTTTCATGTGTTCTTGTTGTACTCGTTGGTGCTCCTGATTTGCAAAATGTACTGCTGCTCCTTTGCATTGACCTCCTTTCTCAAATCAGGATGGAAATGCGACACCATTCAAGTTTGCTCCGCTGAGTTCAACAAATTCAACCTAAGGTAGAAATGCACTGCAAACGGCACGATGTAGTGCGGAGGCAATTTATCCCGCAGATTCCACACCATTTGTTGCGTTCTCCCATGGAAACACCTCACCTAATTGATCGGTTCTCTTGCAAATAACTTGTGAAAGAATACCGCTTGGTGTTTCATCACATATGTTGTTCTGTCCGGTTTCAGGGTTGCCATCAGAGCACTCACAATTCCTCTCTTGACAGGGTCCTTGTAACTCTCAACTTTGTACCCATTCTTTGTCCGCTTTGACGAGAATGCATCTCTCACCTCTTGAGTTTCTTGGGCTATCTCTCCCTTCCCCAAGAACATGGCTCCCTACTCCGAGCCTACTTCCTTCCCGAGTACTAGTCTCCAATCTGACTCTGTCCAACAAGCCGGATTTCCTCTCTTCCCTTCTTCCTTGGGTCCATCAAGACACTTACTCTCGATGATTTCTGTCATGAAACCTAGAAAACTCATGTTCCAATTCCACGCCAAGAAAGTGATCCAAAGTTGGCTCAAGACTTTGATCCTAGCAATCACATCTAACCTCCGAATCGCATGATTTCTCACTATCTCTCTATTCTTTCCTCCTCCCATCTCTCTTGCTTTCTCACTATCTCTTGATTTCACTCTTGCAACTTCTCCCTTACACACTAATGCGTTTCCAACTCTATTTTCCTTCCCACAATCACCTGCAAGATGACTTCTCAACGGCAAAGGAAAATTACTCAATAATTTGTCGTTGCGAGTTCAATTTTTATAGAGTTGCGCTTTCTTTGTCTTTCTTCACTTCAAGTTTCTACTGAGAAATCACACCTCCTGCATGCACCTGTCACTATCAATCAACCTTTGCGCGATGGGCCGCCAGTTTTTGAACGGTCCCTTCTTGAATTTCTCACCCCGACGAAAGGTTGTTAGACTATCTTCACCTCGGGTTGAGCTCCCTCCGATACAAAGACTCCTTACTTTGGGTTGTGTGCTGATAGGGCATTTCCGAGTACTTTGCCTTACGACCCAAAGTCACTTTACTTTGGGTTTCATCCCAAAGACTCTTTTCTTTGCCTTCTTTGGCCATACAGGCACAATCTGACTTCTCTATACACTTCTTCTTCTTTATTTTGAAAAAAAACAAAGATGTGGGCACCACAAAAATTCATAGTGAGAAATCATACAATGCGGAGGTTAGATGAGATCGCAAGAATTGAAGTCTTGAGCCGACTTCGGTTCACATTCTTGGCATGGAACTAGAACGTGAGTTTTCCAGGATTCATGACCGAGATAATTGAGAGTGTCTTGATGGCCTTGAGAAAGAGGGGAAGAGAGGAAATCCAGCTTGCTGGACAGAGTCGGATTGGAGATTGGTACTTGGAAGAGAGGCAGGCACGGAGCAAGGTGCTACATTCTTGGGGAAGGGAGAGGTTGCCAAAGAAACCCAAGAAGTGAGGGATGCCTTCTCTTCGAAGAGGACAAAGAATAGGTATAAAGTAGAGAGTTACAAAGATCTGGTGAAGAGAGGGATTGTAAGTGCTCTCATGGCAATCCTGAAGCCGGAGAGATCAACTTATGTGATGAAACACCAAGCGGTGTTCTTCCATAAGATGTTTGCAGGATAACCCATCAACTGGGCAAAGTGCTTCCATGGGAGAATGAGATAGATGGTGTGGAATTTGCGGGATAAGTCACCTCCACACTACATTGTGCCATTTGCAGCACATTTCTACCTTGGGTTGAATTTGCTCAATGTGGCGGAGCACAGCAGAATGGTATCTCACTTTCATCCTGACTTGAGAAAGGAAGTCGACACGGAGGAGCAACAGTGTATTCTTCAAATCCAAAGCAGTGATGAGTACTACGCACAAATGGGGAAGAGTGCATAGGTAGAAGTAAGTACTCTGAAGTCGAAGAAGTGGAGTCGACAAGGAGAAGGCAAGACCTCGGAAGACCAGGAGAGGAAACCAGAGGAAAGGTAGGGTGGTGATTGCATCATTGGAAGAAGACTTGGAGCGCAAAGCCGAGTGCAAGTCAAAAGACTCGGAACACAAGGAAGAACCCAAGCTCATGCTACAAAGTGGGGATACGAGTAGTGATAGCAATGAAGGTGGGGAGATGACGTCGGTACATGCAGAAGAAGAAGTTTGGGTGGAGCTCGAGGAAGAGACTAATGCAAAGTTGGAGGACAAGGTACCCGAGCTTGAGGAGAAGAAGATTATGATTTAAAGGGGAGTTTGGTTGAGGCACAAGGCAAAGTGTGAAGCAAGTCCAAGCAAGGCAAGTGAAGAGGAGAATGCTAGTTTGGGAATTGAAGCGTCTATTCCCATACAATGACTGCAGAGAAGAAGGCGAGTACCGGGAGAAGAAGAGGTAAAGAAGGAGATCACTCCGTAGGTTGAAGTAGTTGCAAGTGATGGAGTGGAGTACCTGCAAGAAGTTGTGTGCCCGTTGTTAGTGAAGCTAGAGCACAAGAAGAGGGAGATGCAGTTGAAGTGTCCGGAGGTGAAGAATGTGTTGCAGGTATTAGCAAGACTGGAAGAAGAGAACTTGGAGTTGAAGAAGAGTATAATCAAAGGTGAGGAGGAAAGGGAAGTACTGCGAGTGGATGTAGTAGTGCAAAGTCAAGTGATTGAGAACTTGAAGAAAGAAGCGAGGTATCGAGAGGAACTTGTGAAGCAAAGTGACATAGCGAGGGAGAGACAGGTAGCTGAGTACAAAATCTTGAAGCAGTAGTTTGTTGATTCAAGACTAGAAATTATCCATGCTATGGCGAGGGTAGCAGAGAAGGAACAAGAGCTTGATAGAGTGATGGAGAGTGTAGAAGAGAAGAAGCAACTGTGGCAATGGGAGTGGACAAGTGAGATATAGGGAAGAAGAGAGATTACGAGAGTTACTTCGCAATCAGGAGGAGAAGGTTGTGCGGAAGGAGAAGGAGAAGGAAATAGTGAAAGTTGAGTTCAAGGCAGAGTTGGCAATGCACAGGGAAGATTGGCTTGCAGATCAAGAGCGTGAATGGAAGATGAGACTGGAGCCATTGAAGGAGATCGTAATCAGGATAAATGCAATGCTGAGTACAGAGGCCATTGTTTGTATTGAAGAGACAAGGCTACACGAGTTGAAGTTGTTGGTGCAAGAGACGAGGAGAAGACATGCAAAGGATACAGACTTGAATGCTCTGTTAATTAGTCTCAGAACTCATGTAGATAGGAAAATATTAGAAGTAGAAGATAATGCGATTAGATTAGATTTGGCAAAGTTGTAGATAGATCAACTTTGGAAAGATGTTAGAGTAAAACCCAAAGTAGATGAAGTAGGAGTGCAGATGTCTTAGGAGTTACCATTGGAGACATTAGAGAAGAGTGGGTCAGAAAATAAGGAGTTAGATAGAGTACCCACTAGTGAAATGTCAGATCAGGAAAGAGAACTATTAGATCTTGTAGAAGAGGTAGGAATTATGAAACCCGAGGACAGAGCAATAGGAAGTAAAGTTAATTCGGGTTCGGGTTTGAAAGATGAGGAAGAAGTAGACATTGGATTGGATTAGTAACCAATTTGAGATGTGAATAGGTAGATATGAAGAGGTGCATTGTCATTTCAGATCCGCAGGTTTGTAGAGTCATCAGGAAGAGGTGCATTAGGAAGATAATTGTCGATTGCTTCACTATTTAAAGTGTGGCATTTGCAGTATCATGTTGTTCAATGCTCATAATTCTAAGAATAGATAAAGCAAAGTGCTATGAAGCAGTGCTTGTCGCTTGAGTTTGATTTTGGGTATCAATGTTATGATTGTGTTTGTGAGTGTGTGGAGAAATTTGAAGTGCAAGTTAGTGTGCTTGTTGGATGTTGGATTCCGTAGCCTCTTCATTCTGTGTGTATCCATTCCACATCCACCTTGTATTCTAGAATCAAGCTCAAGCCATGAGCACTGTTTCACAGCACTTTGCTTTATCTATTCTCAAAACTATGAGCACTGAACAACATAAAACTATGAATGCCACTCTTAAATAGTGAAGCAATTGATAGTTATCTTCCTAATGTACCTCTTCCTAACAACTCTACAAACCTACAAATCCAAAATGACAATGCACCTCTTCATATCTGCCTCTTCAAATCTAAAACACTGTTACTAATCCAATCCAATGTTTACTTCTTCCTCAGCTTTCAAACCGGAACCGGAAGTAACTTTACTTCCTATTACTCTTTCCTTGGGTTTCATAACTCCTACATCTTCTACCAAATCTAACATTTCTCTTTCTTGATCTGAAATTTCACTAGTGGGTAATCTATCTAACTCCTTATCTCTCAACCCACTCTTCTCTAATGTCTCCAATGGTAACTCCGATGACATATGTACTCCTACTTCATCTACTTTGGGTTTTGCTCTAACATCTTTCCAAAGTTTATCTATCTCTAATTTCACTAAGTCTAATCTAATTGTGATATTGTCTTCTACCTCCAATATCTTCCTATCTACACGAGTTCTAAGACTAATCAACAACGCATTCAAATCTGTGTCCTTTGCATGTCTCCTCCTTGTCTCTTGCACCAACAACTTCAACTCGTGCAGCCTCGTCTCTTCAATACACACACTGGCCTTTGTACTCAGCATCGCGTTCGTCCTAATTACAATCTCCTTCAATGGCTCCAGTCTCACTTTCCTCTCCCGTTCCCGATCTGCAAGCCAATCCTCTTGGTACATTGCCAATTCTTCCTCAAACTCGGCTTTCACAACTTCCTTCTCCTTCTTCTTTTGTACAATCTTCTCCTCCTGATTGCAAAGTAACTCTCACAACCTCTCTTCTTCTTTATATCTCACTGTCAACTCTTGTTGCCGTAGCTGCTTCTTCTCTTCTACACTCTCCATCACCCTATCAAGCTCTTGTTCCTTCTCAGCTATTCTTGCCATAGCATGGATAATCTCTACTCTCGAATCAGCAAACTCTTACTTCAAGATCTCATTCTCAGCTACTTGTCTCTCTCTTGCTATGTCACTCTGCTTCACAAGCTCCTCTCAATTCCTTGCTTTTCTCCTCAAGTTCTCTATCACTTGAGTTTGTACAACTGCCTCTACTTGTAGTACTTCCCTTTCCTCCTCTCCTCGGATTATACTATTCTTCAATTCCAAGTTCTCTTCTTCCAATCGGGCTAACACCTGCAACATAGTCTTCACCTCCGGACACTTTGACTACATCTCCTTCTTCTTGTGTTCCAACTTTACTAGTAAAGGACACACAACTTCTTGCGGGTCCTCCACTCCGTCACTCGTGGCTACTTTGACTTGCAGAGTGATCTCCTTCTTCACCTCTTCTTCTCTCGATACTCGCCTTCTTTGCTGCAGTCGTCATATCGGAATAGATGCTTCACTCCCCAAACTGGCATTCTCCTCTTCCCTTACCTTGCTCGGACCTACTTCACACTTCACCTTTTGCCTAGACCAAACTCCTGTTTGAATGGGAACTTTTCTCTCCTCCTTCTCTAGCACTTCTTCTTCTAACTTCACGTTACCTTCCTCCTCAATCTCCATCCCGACTTCTTCTTCTTCTACAGGTACCAACATCATCTCTCCACCTTCATTGCTACCACTACTCGTGTCTCCACTCTATAGTGTGAGCTCAGGTGCTTCTTCTCGTTCCGAGTCTTCAGACTTGCACTCTGCTTTGCCTTCCGATTCTTCCTCTAACGACACGACTACTACCATATCTTTCCTTGGGTCTACCCTCCTGGTCTTCCAAGGTCTTATTCTCTTGACATCTTTGCCTCCTCCTTGTTGACTCCTCTTCTTCAACTTCGGAGTACTCACGTCCACCTGCACACTCTTCCCTATTTGCGCGTAGTACTCATCGCTGCTTTTGATTTGAAGAATGTACTGTGGCTCCTCCGCATTGACCTCCTTCCTTAAGTTGGGATGGAAATGCGACACCATTCTGTTGCGCTCCGCTGCATTGAGCAGATTCAGCCCTATATAAGAATGTGTTGCAAATGGCACAATGTAATAGGGAGGTGATTTATCCCGCAAGTTCTACACCATCTGTCTTGTTCACCCATGGAAGCACCTCGCCCAGTTAATTGGCTCTCAGAGATCTTATGGAAGAACACTGCTTGGTGCTTCATCACATAAGTCGTTCTCTTTGGCTTCAAGATTGCCATGAGAGCACTCACAATCCATCTCTTGGCAAGATCCTTGTAACTCTCTACTTTGTATCCATTCTTTGTGCGCTTTGAAGAGAATGCATCCCTCACTTCTTGGGTTTCTTCTGCTACCTCTCCCTTCTCCAAGAACATAGCACCTTGCTCCATGCCTGCCTCTCTTCTGAGTACTAATCTCCAATCCAACTCCGTCCAGCGAGATGGATTTCCTCTCTTCTCCTCTTCCTCAAGGCCATCGAGACATTTACTCTCGATTATCTCGATCATGAATCCTAGAAAGCTCACATTCTAGTTCCATGCCAAGAATGTGATCCAAAGTCGGCTCAAGACCACAATTCTTGCGATCACATCTAACCTCCAAATTGCATGATTTCTCACTATGAATTCGGAGTTCTTCTTTCCTCCTCCCATCTTTCTTTCTTCCTCACTGTCTCTCGGATTAGCTCTCTCAAATTCTCCTCTACACACCAACGTGTCTGTGACTCTACTTCCCTCCCCACAATGTCATGCAGGACGACTCCTCAACGGCAAAGGGAAATTTCTTGACATCACTTTGTCGTTAGCCCAATTTTTATAGAGTCGTGCCTTCTTTGCCTCTCTTCAATTCGAGCTTCTACCGAGAAATCACACCTCTTGCATGCTCCTATTACTATCAAGTGTACTTCACGCATATGACCGTAGGTTTTTGAACGGTCCCTTCTTGAATTTCTTGCCCCAAAGGAAAGTTGTTACACTATCCTTGCCTCGGGTTAAGCACCCCCAAGACAAAGACTTCTTACTTCAGGTTGTATGCTAACAAGGCAATTCCGAGTACTTTGCCTTATGACCCGAAGCCACGTTACCTTGGGTTTCATCCCAAAGACTCTTTTCTTTGCCTTCTTTGGCCATACAAGCGCAATCTGACTTCTCTATACACTTCTTCTTTTTTATTTTAAAAAAATATAAAAAATGTGGGTACCACATACCCGCTCCCTCAAATGTGAGCGTCCTTGCAAACATAGACTTTGGGTGTCTTTTGAAACTTCCAAGTCTATGGTCCAATATCTCCAAACTCTCCAACCGTTTACTTGAGTGCCAACAAGATTGCCTTCCAAGTCTACAAGTTGAATGGTCCCATTTTCATAAAGATGAAGAACTCAATAAGGTGCCATCCATCTCAAATGCAACTTGCCTAGAAAAAATATTTGGCAATTGTCGTATAACAAAACCAAATCTCCTTTGTACACAGCCACAGGCTTGATATGCTTATTGTGCTTGACTTTCCTCTGCTCTTGTACTTCCTTTGTGGTTTGCATTGCATTGTCTCTTTTCTCTTCTTACCACATAAGTTGATGGATCCAAAGATCCTGGCTTTCTTCCTCCAATAGTAGTTCTTCACAAAGAATCCGATATGTTGCTACTTCAAATTCAACTGGTAGTATAGGATGCAAGCCATATGTCAAGAAGTATGGATTTTTTTTGGTTGTAATCTTTTCTGTCGTTTGATATGCCCACAACGCGGCTGGTAATTTTGTATCCCAATCATAGGCATAATTGACAATCACCTTATTCAAAATTTTGCAAAGTAACCTATTCACCTTTTCCGTTAAGCCATTTGCTTTTGGGTTATAAGGAGTCGTCTTCTGATGTTTAATCTGAAAGTACTTGGTTAATGCCTCCATCATAGAGTTCAAAAAATTTGTCCCTCGGTCACTGACCAATTCCAGAGGACACCCATATCGGGAGATGATGTTTCAAAAGAAAAATTCTGCCACGGTTTTGGCATCATCTCTATGAGTTGCTTCAACTTTGACCATCTTGGTAGCATAGTAAGTGCAAACCAAAATGTATCGATTCCTTGTGACTTGGATCACTAGTTGAATAGGACCCACAAAATCAATTCCCCATTTCTCAAATGGAACCAATGGCAAAGTTGGTCTCAAAGGCCATTGAGAAGTAGCCATCGGCTTCCCCGTTCTCTAACAAGCATCACAACTTTAGATATGAGCATGCATTAATTAAATCTTTGTACATCGTAGGCCACCAATACCCCATGGAAAGAATCTTCTTTACAGTTTTCTTTGGAGCATAGTGTCTCCCGAATGCTTTGGAGTGTAAAGACTCAATAACACCTCCGACTTCGTATGACTTCAAGCATCACCAAAGTACTTCATCTTCACCCATCTTGAATAGAATGATGTGTTTGAGCTGATACGGCCCCATTTTCTTGAGAAAGAATGCCCTTTGCTCCGAGTCCATCCCTTTAGGACAATAGAGAGTATGCAGATAATGATATTGTGCTACATACCTCATACTTCGCATTGCTGTGAATTGATATAAATCTTCATCAAGGAATGGATTGTCAATTTTCCACTCCTGGTCTTGAGTTTCTAACCTGGACAGGAAGTCCGCATTCAAATGTGAAGCTCCCTTCCTTACTTGTATAATACATGTGAATTCTTGTAACAACAAGATCCATCTTGCAATTTGCCCGGACAAATCTGCCTTCTTGACCAAATGTTGCAATGCGTAATGGTCAACATAGAAGACAAACTCGTATCCCAGTAGGTTGTGGTGAAATTTCTTTCAAGCAAACACCATTCCAAATGCTTCTCTTTCAGTCGTCAAATAGTTCTTTTCAGAAACTGAAAGCTATTGGCTGGCATAATACACCGGGTAGTCCTTCCTCTTCTTGTCCTTCTGACTTAAGACAATGCCAATAGCCATGGACAAAGTGTCCACATATACATGAAAAGGGACATCCCAATTCAGTGCCCTCATCACTGGTGCTTCAACCAGTTTTTTCTTCAACAACTGGAAAGCTTCTTCTTGATTTGCTTCCCACAGGTAGTCTTTGGATTTCTTCAGAAGCTTTGTAAGGGGTGCAACAAGCACCGCATAGTTTGACACGAAGTGTCTGTAGTACCCGACATGTCCCAAGATGGCTCTCAACTCCCGGATGTTCTTTGAGGATTCCAAAGCTATGATTACTTTAACCTTCTCAACATAGACTTCAATACCTCGGCTTGACACCCGATGCCCCAGAAGAATTCCTTCCTTCATTGCAAAGAAGCATTTCTCCGGGTGTAATGACAATCTGGCAAAATGACACCTTTCAAAAGTTTGGCGACGATAATCCAAATGTACCTCTCTTCGCCCAAATGCACAAAAATCATCAATGAATACTTCCACAAATTTGTGTAGGAAATCCTTGAAGATTGAATTCATCATCCGCTGGAAAGTAGCGGGAGCATTACACAACCTAAAGGGCATTTGATTGTAAGCAAAAGTTCCCTAATTGGTCGTGAACATAGTTTTATCCTTGTCCTCTTCTTGGATGGATACTTGATTGTTCCCTGAGAATCCATCAAGAAAACTATAACAACGTGATTAGCTACTTGGTCTAGAATTGTATTGGTAAAAGGCAAGGGATGATCCTTCCTTGGGACTGTATTCAACTTACGGAAGTCTTGGCACACTCGGATCTTCCCTGTTTTCTTCTTCCGGACAATGACAATGGGGGAAACCCATTCATTGCTTAAGACAAGGAAGATGATTCCGACTCCTAAGTACTTGTCAATTTCATCTTTCACCAAAAGTGAGTACTTCGGGTTTAGGCAGTATTGCCTCTGCCAAACAGGAATTGCACCTTCAACTAGATCAATCCGGTGTTCTCCAAATTCTCGTGAAATACCCAGCATTTGATCAATAGACTTGGCGAATACATCCAGGAATTCTATAAACATGGCTGTGTATCTTGCCAACTCCTCCAAAGTGACTCTCTTCAAAAATATTAAAATTTTCCCTTCAGTCAAAACAACATCTTGACAGTCATCAAGGTTGATGACTCCTTCAACATGGCTTACTCAGCTTAACCCAAGGCAAGCTGCCATCAAACCCCCTTCCTCCAAGTCAGGTTCACCCGAGGTGAGGTCATATGGATCTTTGTCTTTGACATCCACCTCGTAGCATTCCAAGTAATTGACTTGGACTTTGTCTGAGGATTTGTCTGAGGACAAAGACGATGAGTCTTTGGATTCATCCTCGTCTTCTGACAAACTAGTTTCCCCAAGATGGGGAACCTTTGTCCAACTCACAATCACCAGCGTCTGGCCTTCGGACAAAATGTCCTTGAAGCGTAACTTTTGTTGATGCCAATCCACCACAACTTAGGCACTGTACAACCAGGGTCTTCCAATCAACAAAGGGTAACCAGTCTTGGTCATTGGTCACAACACAATGTAGTTCAACTTGAAGGGCACCCCTCCAATGATCGTGGTAATGTTTGACAGCAAGCCCAAAGGCCGTCTCCTGGTTTGGTTTGCAAATTTCAAGACTCGGGGGTGTTGGCTCAAATGTATGATACCCCAGCCAATTTGTAGTATCCTTGGTCATGACGTTCAAACCCGACCCCAAATCAATGGGAATCGATGTGATCATGCACCCTACAATCTCCACGCCAACCTTGGGAGATCCCAGATTGTCTTGTTCAATACAATAGATAGCTGGCAAGTCCTTTGACATCGACCTTACCTTCGTAAGGGCGGAATTCAGCTGCTTCTTGTACAGCTTGTTGTCTTCACACAGTTGTTTGAATGTGACGTTGGCATTTGTGGTTGCCAAATCCGCTACAATATCGTATTGGGGTACTCTTCCTAATTTGACCGTCTTTGCCTTCGGCTTTGGGTTCAAAGTCTCTCCATGTTTAATTTTGACTTCGGGACGTTTCAGAATGGTGAGGAGATTGCTAGTGGCCTTGACCCAAGGTTCCTTGGGTTGGCCTACCTCGGCTTGGATCAGACCTTTTACTTCGGATCGGATATCCGTCGGAAAAACTGGAGGCTTTGTCTTTGTCTCATCCTCCAAGCTCATTTCCTGAGTTTTGAGTATCGCTTTCTTAAGTTCTTTCTGCAAGGCTTTAGCGAGGATCTTTTCCTCCTTGGCAGAAAGAATTACCTTTGGGCGTAGTCTCTTCACCTTTCTGGAAGACGACGAGGTCGTACTCAGCTCTTTGGGGTCACGCTTCTTCTTACTTGCGCGTGTCTCAACCTTCAAAATTTCAAGATCCAACCATTCTCCTTCTGAGGCCGGCCTCCCTTCCTGAAGCCTCTCTTCCTCAAGTGTGATACAATTTACATTTGTATCTCCCTTTGCCTGAAGAGATGCATGCCCAGCTGAGGTCTGAACATATTTTACAGGCGGCTTTGGGTTTGGTGGGTGAGGGCATTGGTTGCCCGTATGGCCCGATCCTTCACAATTTCCGCAAAGGAGAACGTACCTAATTTGCCTTCTTGGCTCCAGACAATTTGGAGACCAATATCCTATCAAGCCACAATTGTATCATGCTCTGGGTGCAACATTCTGAGGTCAATTTTGGTTGCTCATTGGTGGTCTTCATGGAGGAGCATTGGGGTTATACTCCCTTGGTCTGTACCTCAGACCTTGATACGATGTGCTCGCCTAAGGCTGTACCTCTTGGGTTTGGTACACAGCCTCTTCTTCCTCTTCTTGGTTCCATCCCGGAACCCAATCAATCTGCTGCACCGGGAATGCATTACGAGTATTGCATTTTGTGTTTGCATGGCCTGGCTTGCCACATGGGGTGCACCATACGTTAGATCTGCCAAATGCTGGGCCCTTCCTTTTGTCCTTAGCCCCAATCATCTGGATCTTGAAATCCAAAAACTCCTTGATGAGGGCGTCCAGCTTGGTATCTGCCTTATGTACACTCTTTGTTGGAAGGAGTCACTGGTTTCTTACCCCCACGTCTTCATACTCATCTTGGCTTTGATTCTTCTTTGGATTCCAAAGAAGAGCTTGAAGACATGGAGGATTCCTCCAAAGAAGGGGATGTACTCTGAGAAGCTCTCCTTCTGGGCTTCTTGCCTTTCTTCTCCTGTTTTCTTTGATTGCCGGTAGAGTGAGAGTGAGCTGCCTCGTAGTGGGTGACTGTGGTACCCATATTTTTCATTTTGGATGAGTTTTGAAGAAGAAGTGCCTTGCTGAAACCAAATTGAAACCAAATGGAGAAGAAATGAGAGGAAATTTGTATTTTGATCAAGCCCAAAGAAGTTGACTTTGTGTCAAATGAAGACGGACTCAGCCAGGATTGAAAGAGAGCAGACCCGAACAAGGAATGGAAGTTACAAGACTAGATTCTTGCGGGGGCTATATCTCAATGTTCACAAGTCCAAATCAAGCTTGCTATATCTTGTTGGAAGCGTCTTGTTTAGGGCTTTTCGTTACCACTAAAATCGCAAAGTTTGGAGGTTTTTAGAAGATGTTACAAGTATTTGAAGTTTTGGGAGTAATTGTACAAAGTAGTTTAGTGTCTTTGGGTTGGCATCTTCGGACTTCGGACTTTGGTCTTTGGACTTTAGGTTTACACAACTTTGGGTTAAAAGTTTCTTCACCTCAAGACAAAGATGATTGTATCTGAGATAGTCGGACCTCGGAGTGCAATGAAGATGACTTTGGGAATCTTGCCTAAGGCATTAGAGAGAGTTGGGATAGAGAAAAAATAGATAGTTAGAATACCCATGACTTCAATTTCAGTTTCGATTGAAGATTGAACAGGAATTGAAGGAGAAGTAGCAGTAGTGAATAAACCTAAAGTGCAAGATCAGATTGTAAGTGTCTTTGGGTCAGTAACATGAGTGATTAGGGGAAAGTGGGTTACAAATTGAAGGCATAGATAGTGTACCCATGTTTTCAATTACAATTTGTGATGAGGATATAGTAGAATTAGCAAAGGAATTGATTGTAATTAGACCTGATGTTGCAAAAATAGGAATTCAGGTGTCATCGGACTTGGTAATTAACACATTAGAGAGGAGTGGGTCAAGAGATAGAGAGTTAGATAAATCACTCCTTAGTGCAATTGTAGTTCTTAGTGTAGAAGTCATAGAATTAGTGAAGGAATTGGTAGAATTAGCTATACCCAAAGAAGGAGAAGTACTAGGAAGATCATCGGGTTTGGAAGCCAATGATGAGGTACACATCGGATCGGGATAAGTGTCAATTTTGAGATAGGAAGAGGTAAATATGAAGAGATAGATTGTCAATTAGGATCTGCAGGTAGGAAGCAATGTTTGGAAGCGGTGCATAAGTAGGAAGAACTACCATTTGCTTCAGTATTTAAGGGGGACATTTGAAGTACTATGTTGTTCAGTATTCATATTTCTGAAGATACCCTAAGCAAAGTGCTATTCTTAGTGCTCGTCGCTTAAGCTTAATTCTGATTGTCAATTTTGTGTTTGTAGTTGTGAGTGTGTGGAGAAATTCAAAGTGCAAGTAAGTGTGCTTGTTGGATGTTGGATTCCACAACCTTGATCTTCATTCTGTGTGGTTGATCCTGAGTGAAGTGCAATCAAAGCAATGCCTTGGCAGGTCTGAGAGGAATTGTAGTGTTGGTAGTATTCTGCATTGGTGAGTGCAGCACGAAGTTGATGTGAAGCAATTTCAATTGAGGAAGTTGTGCCTTCAGTGGAGGGGTGGAACAAAATTTTGAGGTGAAATCGATCTTTGCAGTGAAGTGCCGTCTTTGGGAGAATCTGAATCATCACAATCAAGAGTTATTTGGACAGAATTTGCTATGATGTGATTATGTGTGTGTACTCGTGACAAGTTGACAAGATTGTGAGCTTGTTACTCTCCTCTGGGTGTAGTTTCTACCTGAGAGATTAAAGAAGAAACCAAGAAGAACTGCAATTGTGACTTTTGACTTCATATTTGACCAATTCTGGATAGTATCTTTGCGAGAACAAACTTTACTTACCCGATTACCGCAAAAGTGATATTTTCCGGGTTGTCACAGCGACATGTTTGAGTACCTTGTCAAGGGAAGTTATGTTCCTCTCCCTTGCAAAGATCCGAATCTCTAGTGAGAGTCCTCCTAGGAACCAAATAATGGTTTGGGCATCGGAGTAACCCACCACACCTGATTACTTTGGGACTCAATTCAAGAGTGTCATGAACCGCTCAGAGTAGTCTCTTGACTTCTCTTTCTTACCTTGGTGTAAATCGTTGAGTGCTGCAAGGACACTCATATCATAATCAACCTCCCAGAATTGTTCCAAGAAATTGTTTCTCAAATGTGCCCAGTCCGCCGTTACGAACCCCTTCAGGGTTATGTGGATGTACCAGCTCTGAGCTTTCTTTTGGAGCAAACTTGGGAAAATTTGCAGTCAATCTGCCGAGTCATGCTCCTTGTTAGCAAAGGAGATGACTTCAAATTCTTTGATGAATTCATTGAGGTCTTTGTCTTGTTTTGTCCCCTTATACTTTTGATTGGTGTGTTGGGTGATAGGCAGCAAAGTCATCATTTGATTTGATGGGATTGGCTGGGGTAAATTTGATCTTGACGAAACCAAGGAACTGGCTAGAATTGACGCCGTGTTGTCAGCCCAAAGTTACAAGCATTTGAAGTTTTGGGAGTAGATGTATAGAGTAGTTTAATGTCTTTGGGTTGGTGTCTTCGGGTCAATGTGACTTGGGACTTGGGACTTTGGACTTCAGGTTTATACAACTTTGGGTTAGAAGCTTCTTTGCCTCAAGACAAAGATGACTAGATATGAGATAGTTGGACCGTGGAGTGCAGTGAAAGTGATTTCGGTAATCTTGGCAAAGGCATTAGAGAGAGTTAGGATAGAGAAAGAATAGATAGTTAGGATACCCATTACTTCAATTTCAGTTCTGATTGAAGATGGAACATGAATTGAAGGAGAAGTAACAGTAGTGAATAAACCCAAATTGCAAGATCAGACAATAAGTGTTTTTGGGTCAATAATATGAGTAATTAGGGGAAAGGGTGTTGCAAATTGAAGGCATAGATAGTGTACCCATGCTTTCAATTACAATTCTTGATGATGACATAGTAGAATTAGTAAAGTAATTGATAGTAGTCAAACCCGAAGTAAGAGATATAGGAGTGCAGGTGTCTTCAGATTTGACACTTTAGAGAAGAGTGGGTCTGGAGATACGGAGTTAGATGGATTACCCAATTGTGGAATTGTAGATAAGGAAAGAGAAATGTTAGAATTGGTAGAGGAATTAGTAGTTGTAAAACCCAAAGACAGAGTAATAGTGAGTGAAGTTACTTCAGGATCGGGTTTGAAAGCCTAGGAAGAAGTAGACATTGGATCAGATTAGTAATAGATTTGAGATCTGAAGAGGTAGATATGAAGAGGTGTATTGTCATTTTAGATCAGCAAGTTAGAAGAGTTGTTGCAGAATGGTATAGTTGTTAGAACTGTTGTTTGCTTCACTGTTTAAGAGTGGCATTTGCAGTCATATGTTGTTCAGTGCTCATTATTTCTAAGAATAGATAAAGCAAAGTGCTATGAAGCAGTGCTTGTTGCTTGGGCTTGATTTTGAGTATCAACTTTGTGTCTATGTTTGTGAGTGTGTGGAGAAATTTGAAGTGCAAATTAGTGTGCTTGTTGGATGTTGGATTCTGCAGCCTTGATCTTTACTCTGTGTGTTTGATCTTGAGTGAAGTGCAATTGGAGCCATGCCTTGATAGATTTGAGAGGAATTGTAGTGTTGGTAGTATTCTGCATTTGTCAGTGCAGCGCGAAGTTGATGTGAAGCAATTTTGATCAAGGAATTGTGCCTTCAGTGGAGAGGTGGAACACAATTCAAAGGCAAAGTCGTTTTGCAATGAAGTCCTATTTTTGGGAGAGCCTGAATCATCACAATCAAGATTGTTTGGAAAGAATTGAAGGAGTTGTGATTAAGAAGTGTTAATTTGTGACTAGACTGCAAGTCAATGGTTGTTACTCTCTTCTGGGTGTAGTTTCTACCTAAGAGATTAAAGACGTAACCAAGAAGAACTACATTGTGACATTTGACTTCGTATTTGACCAATTGTGACTAGTATCTCTACGGGAAGGAACTTTACTTACCTTTTTACCGCAAAAGTGATATTTGCCAAGTTGTCACGGGGTTGTTACAAAGCAATTTTGATCAAGGAAGTTGTGCCTTTAGTGGAGGAGTGGAACACAATTTTGATGCAAAGTTGTTTCATAGTGAAGTAGCCTTCTTTGAGAGAATCTGAATCATCACAATCAAGATTATTTGGAAAGATTAGATGAAGTTGTGATTATGGGTGCTATTAATTTGTGACAAGACTGAAAATCAATGCTGATTACTAGGTGTAGTTTCTACTTGAGAGACTAAAGATGCAACCAAGAAAAACTGAATTGTTACTTTAACTTTGTATTTGACCATTTTTGAATTGTATTTTGAATTCCCATAGGTCCAATATAAGAATAGACGTAATGTGAACTTGCCACCACTTGAGCATGAGAATCACCCATCAAAGAGACATTCTCCAAAATGGATTGATGAACTTGGAGATGTCATAGTATATGTAACATCTTCCAAAACACACTAAAATAGGGATCTTGAAGACCCTAACTTTGGCCGCATGTGTTTGTCCCTAACATGAACATCTAAAAATCACTAAATGAATAGGAACATGTCTCCCTAGATCTTGCATCCCAACAAGGAAATGTTCATTGGTAGGGTCTTCTAGTAACCCTTGATTGCTGATATAAAAAATAACTCAGGATTCCAATAGGCCAAGTGAGCCATATGATGTAGGGAGACTCGCCTACTAGTCTCATCTCTCTCTCCATATAAATACCTCTATACTCATATACCCGCTTGTAGTACCATAACTAGTCAAATGTTAATCCTACCAAACAACTCCAATAAACATACTCTCTCTATTGGATATTGCAAAGCAATGATTGTGGTATCTAGAGGTGTCAAGGTAATCAAATCTGTAGGTTCATCCTCACATTGGTCTCTTGGTGGTATAAAGGCTCCACTCCAAGCTTGTTGCACCAACTAATCTACATTTTGCTACAATGGCTCCTCTAAACTCCACAATGGAACATCCAAGGTGGATGAAATGATCCCATTCGCACACCAAATCTAAGTGATCTCTTCATGTACTAGATTATCCTTTGCATGGGTGTTCCCTTCCATTAAGTCCCAAAGCCAAGTAACAGAACCATTGAAAGCTAAAATTGATGACGCCATGGTCCCGGACTGTGGTGAGCCAAGACTGCCATTACTAAAGCATACTAGTAGGCAACATAGATGTCCCTTACCTGACTGCCAACATGGTCTATAGGAGGTTGTCTCCTCCTAGTAGTCAATACTAAAACCCATGGGGTATAGTATTGCTCTCCTAACTAACACATCATATGACTCAATTATTGTTGCAATGGCTTGAGCTCTCACCATAGAGCTATCGGTTGAATGACCTAGTTGAGTCTAAACAACAAGCTCTCCAATGTACTGTGTAGACTCACCTCCTAGAGATGTCTGGATTAAAATAAACAACTCTCTACATTGGTCTTCCGTAGCTCTAGACCAACAACTGTAACCTTCACCAACATAAGAGGCTAACCACCAGAGTCTAGTAAGGCCTTTTGTGATGTAAATACCTTCTTTGAAGGTCCTACAAAAAAGAATGCCCCTCTAGTTATCCAATACAACAACTCCAAGTGTGAACCGTGCTTGCTCAAAGGCTGGTCTAGTTTGTATGTTGCCTGCTATAAACCACTTGTCGTTGAGCGGATCTCATTCTCCTCAATTAAGTTAGCTCCACTATCAACCACCTTTGCTTTAAAGCAAGAACACATCATTCCTACTATCACAAAGCATGGCAACCAATTGGATCATTGAGGTTGGGTCAACTCCCAGTGTAAATATGTTTGTGGTACCTACATTTTTTGTTTTTATTATGTTTTAACAAAGAAGTGTATAGTTGAAGTCAAATTGGAACCAAATGGGCAAAGAAAGAAGAAGAATTGCATCTTTGGATCAGACTCAAAGAATCTTACTTTGTGTTAGGAGAAGAAAATTTTGGATTGGACTTGTCCAATATTAAACCAAAAGTAAGGAAAATTCACCTTGGGATGATCAACTTGATGCAAAGACACTATACCTACTTTCCTTTAGGTACACCAATCAAGAATGTAAACCAAGAAATGGTTAAGTTGGGAGTGGGATAAAATTGATAGTGATAGGAGGAACTCATGTCCAGGTTGGAAACTCAAGACCAAGAATGGGGGATCAATGATTGGTTCCCTGATGAAGAGTTATATCAATTAACAGCAATGTAAAGTACAAGGTATGTAGCCAAATATCATTATCTGCATACTCCCTAGTGTCCTAAAGGGCTAGACCCGGAGCAGAGGGCAGTCTTTTTCAAGAAAATGGGGCCGTATCAGCTGAAACACACCATTTTATTCAAGAAGGGCGAAGACAAAGTACTTTAGTGATGCTTGGAGTCATAAGAAGTTGGAGGCGTAATTGAGTCTTTACACTCCAAAGCATCGGGGGGAAACTATGCTCTGAAGAATACTATAAAGAAGCTTCTTTCATTGGGGTACTGGTGGCCTACAATGTACAAAGACACACATGCCCATATCCAAAGCTGTGACGCTTGTTAGAGAATGGGAAAGCCGACGGCTACTTCCCCATTCAACGGCTTGGCCCCATTCAACTTGCAGATTTAGAAGGGCAACCATTTGCCACTTGAGTGAATGGGTGGAGAGTTCAGAGATATTGGACCATAGACTTGGAAGTCTCTAAGACACCCCAAGGTCTATGTTTGCAGAGATGCTCACATTTGAGGGAAGGGGTATGTGGTACCCACATTTTTGTTTTTTTCTCAATTTTTAAGAAGAAGTGTAGAGAAGAAGTTGTATTGCACCTGTATGGCAAAAGAAGGTGAAGAAAGGTGTCCTCTGGTTGTAACCCAAGGTAAAGTGACTTTGTGTCAGAAGGCAAGGTACTCAAAATTGCCCTATCATCATACAACCCAAAGTAAGGACACTTCGTCTCGGAGGTGCTCAACTCAAGGCAAGGACAATGTAAAAACTTTCCTTCGGGGTGAGACATTCAAGAAGGTACCGCTCACAAAAACAGTGGTCATATACGTGAGGGAAAATTGATATGATAGGAGCATGCAGGAGGTATGATTTCCCGATAGAAACTCAAAGTGAAGAAAGACGGAGAAGGCATGCCAATATAACATTTGGGCTAGAGACGAAGTGATGACAAGTAATTTTCCATTGCCATTAAGAAGTTGCCCTACAAGAGATCATGGGAAGGGAAGTGTAGTTGTAGACACGCTGGTGTGTTGAGAGGACGTCAAGAGAGTTAATCTGGGAATCAGTATGAAGAATAGCCCTCAACCCAAAGTGGAAGAGAAAAAGATGGGAGGTAGGAAGAAGAACTCCAAATTCACAGTGAGAAATCATGCAATTTGGAGGTTAGATGTGATCGTGGGAATCAAGGTCCTGAGCAAGCTTTGGATCACATTCTTGGCATGGAACTAGAATGTTAGTTTTCTAGGTTTCATGATTGAGATCATTGAGAGTAAGTGTCTTGATGGCCTTGAGGAAGGAGGAAAGAGAGGAAATCCGGCTTGATTGACAGAGTCGGATTGGAGATTAGTACTCAAGAGAGGGGCAGGCACAAAGCATTATGCCACGCTCTTGGGGAAGGGAGAAGTAGCCAAAGAAACCCAAGAAGTGAGAGGTGCCTTCTCTTTGAAGCACACAAAGAATGGCTACAAGGTGGGGAGCTATAAAGATCCTATAAAGAGAGGAATTGTAAGTGCACTAATGGTGATCTTGAAGCCGGAGAGAACAACTTATGTGATGAAGCACCAAGTGGTGTTTTTCCATAAGATGTTTGCAGGAGAGCCAATTAATTGGGCAAAGTGTTTCCATCAGAGGACAAGATAGATGGTGTGGAATTTGCAAGACAAGTTGCCTCCGCATTACATTGTGTCATTTGCAGCCTACTTCTACCTAGGGTTGAACTTGCTCAATGTAGCAGAGAGACACAAGATGGTGTCTCATTTTGACCCTCACTTGAGAAGAGATATCAATGCGGAGCAGCAACAAGTAGAACGCATAGACAGGGCAGAGTGAGCAATTGAAAGTGAGTACTCCAAAGTCAAAGAGAAGGAGTTGACAAGGAGAAGAAGAAGAAGTAGCAATTGGCAACACCATGGATTTTTTTCACCTAAGCCAGAGGTTTTGAAGGACCCTAATAAATCACCATTGACACTTGAGGAGGTAGAGAGCAGGTTATCTACCCTCAAGTATGGTCCAAATGTTACCAAGGAGGAGAAGGTGAGATTTGAGGAGATTTTCCGCAAGTTCATCCATGTGTTTGCTTTTAGTTACAAGGATTTGAAGGAAGCCACCTTGGAGGAGCACAAGATAGAGGTGGAGTCACATGCAAGACCAATCCATTAAAAGCAATGTTGCATTAGCCCACCAATATCTTTGGTTGTGAAGGAGGAGATTGATAAGCTCAAGGAGGCTGGATTTATCTTTGAGGTAGAGAATTCAGAATGGGTGTCTCCAATTGTCATTGTGAAGGAAACAAATGGCAAGCTGTGGGTACGTGTGGATTACAAGAAGCTCAATGCTGTTACCAAGAAGGACAACTACCCATTGCTATCCATTGATGAGATCCTGAAGGAGGTTGCAGGTTATGAGAGGTATAGTTTTGAAGATGGTTATAGTAGGTTTAACTAAATCAAGATTGCACCAGAGCATCAACAACTCACCACATTCACCACACCTTGGGGAACTTACACTTTCAAGGTCATGCCTTTTGGGCTTTGCAATGCTCCAGCCACATTCCAACAGTTCATGAACAAGGTATTTGAACCTTTCATTGGGAAATTTTTGAGAGACTTCATTGATGACTTTTGTGTCTATGGGAGCAAAGAGGAGCACTTTGAGCACCTAATCAAGGTCTTGCTATGCTTGGATGAGGCAAATGCATCACTCAACCCAAGGAAGTGCATTTTTGGATGTGAAGAAGGTCTACTTTTGGGGCACATCATCTCCAAGGATGAAATAGCAGTTGATCCTAAGAAGGTGAGGAAAATCTTAGACCTTCCATTCCCTTCAAGCTTGACAAAGTTACGCCAATTCTTGGGGATAGTTGGATACTATAGGAGGTTCATCTTTTCATTTTCTAACAAGGCTTATGCATTGTCCATCTACATGAAGAAGGGTGTGGATTACATGGTGATTTTGGAGGACAAGGAGGCTCTCAAGGCTTTTGAGGAGCTCAAGCAATCCCTTGTTGTAGCTCCAATTCTTGCAAAACCTGATTGGAGTAAGCCTTTCCTCCTCTACACTGATGCTTCTAATGTAGCTATAGGATGCACTCTTAGTCAATAAGACCAAGATGTGCATGATCATCCAATAGCTTATGCTAGTAGGCAATGGTTTCAACAGAGAATAACTACTCTGTCACGGAGAGAGAAGGGTTGGCAGTGATCTCTAGTCTCAAGAAGTTTAGACACTACTTGATTGGAGGGAAAGCCACCATTGTCATAGATCACAAGGCTTTGAAGTACATCTTCAACAAGCCTAATGTTGAAGGGAGACTAGCAAGGTGGATGATACTCTTGTCTGAGTATGACTACACCATTGAGGATGGGCCAAGAAAGAAACATGCAAATGCTGATTTGTTATCTAGGGCCTATGATCATGATGGAGATGAGCCAGTGGATGATACTTTCTCGAATGAAGAGCTCATGACAATCTCAATCACTCAGGAGGTTCCAATGGAGTACAAGGAGATTGTGAATTATGTAACAAGAGGTAACTATCTAGAAGGGATGCATGCTAGGGAGAGGAAGGCTCTCGCAGCAAGATCTAGACCTTACACAATGGTGGAGGATATTCTTTTTCACCAAGGAGCAGATGGTCTACTTCAAAGAGCAGTGGGTAAGGAAGAGTCTATCCTACTAATAAAGGAGTTTCATGAAGGTAAGTGTGTGGAGTACACTTTGTACGAAAGGTGATTGCTTTCAAGATTCTAGATGCAGGTTACCATTTGAGAGGAATTGTCAAGGATTGTCTTGATTATTGCAAAACTTGTCATGTTTGTCAAGCTTTTGCTAGAAAATCTACTTCCACTTCACCATTTAGATCAATTTCATTACTAGGACCTTTTGAGAAGTGGGGAATTGATTTTGTAGGTCCTCTCAATAGAACCCCAAGGAACAATTGGTACATTGTGGTAGTTACTAATAACCTTACACTAAGTGGGTTGAAGCTAGACTATTGAGGGACAAAAATGAAGATGAAGTTGGTAGATTTCTATATGAACGCATTATCACTAGGTTTGGATGCCCTTTGGAGTTGGTTTTTTATAGAGGAGGAGAGTTTATAGGAAGCATCACTACAGCCATGCTACGACATTTCTCTATCACACAAAGAGTAACTACATCCTATAAGCACATTCCAATGGCTTGGCAGAGAGAACCAATCAGACCTTGTGCATGATGTTGGCCAAAGATGCAGAAATAAAGGGAGCTAAACATCATTGGGACAAGGAGATTCATGCAGTTTTGTGGGAGTATAGGATAACCATGAAGACGTCTACTAAAAATTCTCCATTTCAATTGGTATATGGTATTGAGTCTACCCTATCTATTCACTATGATCTTCCTACCTTCCAAAGCATTCATAAGAGATTGAAGAAAGCACAAGGAGGTTATGAAGAGAAGTCAAGGAAGGAATAACTCATGGAGTTGGAAGAGGCAAGAGCAATTGCTATGGTTCGAGTGGAGCAAGCCCAAAGGAAACAAAAGGAGAACTATGACAAGAGGCAAGGCAAGAAGAAGGTAGAGCCTTTCAAAGAAGGTGATTGGGTAATGTTGTGATTCTATTTGATTCAAGAGAGTGCAGAAGAAGTTTTTGCCTAAGTCCTTTGGACCTCTCATAGTGGAGAAGGTGTGGGGCAATTACACCTATGATCTCAAGGAGTTGGGAGGAAGACACTTTGATAAGATTAACCATGATAAGTTGAAGATATATCATAGAAGGTAGAGAGACCTTCACTTTGAGTACAAAGTGAAAACTTCATTAGGGGGTAAATGGAACACCCATTTGTGCATGTGTGTGGTATTGTGATATTTAGCTTGGTATTACAAGTACTTGAGAGATATTATTTATATAGAGATAAAGGATGGTTCTCCATTAGTCATGATTAGATAAAGTTAGTCATAGCTAAGATAGAGGGGACCTTACTTTAGAGGAAGTGGAGTGCAGTGTGATTGCAACACTACAATTCCTCTCAAATCTGTCAAGGCATTGCTCCAATTGCACTTCACTCAAGATCAAACCCACAGAATGAAGATCAAGGCTATGGAATCCGACATCCAACAAGCACATTGACTTGCACTTCAAATTTCTTCAAACACTCACAATTACAAACACAAAGTTGATACTCAAAATCAAGCTCAAGCGACGAGCACTGTTTCACAGCACTTTGCTTTATCTATTCTCAGAAATAATGAGCACTGAACAACATAATATTGCGAATGCCACTCTTAAGTAGTGAATCAATCGACAGTTTTACCAACTATACCGTTCTACAACAACTATTCTAACCTGTAGATCCGAAATGACAATGCTCCTCTTCATATCTGCCTCTTCAAATCTCAAATCTGTTACTAATCCGATCCGATGTCTACTTCTTCTTCAGCTTTCAAACCCGAACCCGAAGTAATCTTACTTCCTACTATCTTTTCCTCAAGTTTCAGATCTTCTACTTCTTCTACCAGATCTAGCAATTCTCTTTCCTGATCTGAAATATCACTAATGGGTAATCTATCTAACTCCTTATCTCCCGACCCACTCTTCTCTAATGTCTCTAAGGGAAACTCCGAAGACATTTGCACTCCTATGTTATCTACTTCGGGTTTTGCTCTAACATCCTTCCAAAGTTTTTCTAACTCTATTTTCACTAAGTCTTATCTAATTGAAATGTTATCCTCTACTTCTAACACCTTTTTGTCTACACAAGTTCTTAGTTTTATTAACAAGGCATTCATCTTGGTGTCTTTCGCTTGTCTTCGCCTTGTCTCCTACACCAACAGTTTTAACTTGTGTAGTCACGCTTCCTCAATTCGAACGTTGGCTTCTGTACTTAACATTGCATTCACCTTGAGGACTATCTCCTTCAATGGCTCCAATCTTTTCTTCCTTTCTCGTTCTCGATCTGCAAGCCATTCCTCTCGGTACATCGCCAACTTTGCCTCAAATTTGGCTTTCACCATCTCCTTCTCCTTCTCCTTCTGTACAACTTTCTCTTCCTGATTATGAAGTAACTCTCGTAATCTTTCTTCTTCTCTATACCACGCAGCCAACTCTCTTTGCCAGAGTTGCTTCTTCTCCTCCATACTCTCCATCACTCTATCGAGCTCTTGATCCTTTGCTGCTACCCTCGCCATAGCATGGATAAGTTCTACTCCTGAATCAGCAAATTCCTGCTTCAAGATTTTGAATTCAGCTACCTGTCGTTCTCTTGCTATGTCACTCTTCCTTGCAAGATCCTCTCAGTAACTCACTTCCCTCTTCAGGTCTTCAATTACCTGACTTCTCTCTACTGCCTCCGGTTGCAGTACTTCTCTCTCCTCCTCACCTCGGGTTACACTCCTCTTCAACTCCGAGTTCTCTTCTTCTAATCTTGCTACCACCTACAATATAGTTTTACCTCTGGACAAGTCGACTGCATCTCCTTCTTCTTGTGCTCCAACTTCACCAACAACGGGCACACTACCTCTCGCAGGTAATCGACTCCATCACTAGCAACTACTTCCTCCTGTGGAGTGGTCTCTCTTTTCTCCTCGTGTTCTCTTGATACTCGCCTTCTTCTCTGGAGTCTTTGTATCGGGAGTGATGCCTCACTGCCCGAGCTTTCTTCTACCTCTTTCTTCACACTATTCGGCCCCGCTTCACACTTCACCTTACGTCTCGAGCGCACTCCTTGTTGCACTGCGATCTTCTTTTCCTTGGCCACCGGAACTTTGTCTTCCAACGGCGAGTTGTCTTCGGCCTCCAACTCGGCTTGCACTTCTTATTCGTACTCTTCAGCCGTTGGCGCCGATGTCATCTCTCTACCTTCTTCACTATCACTGCTCATATCTCCACTTTGCAATGTCAGCTCAGGTTCCTCCTCATGTTCCGAGTCCTCCGTCTTGAGCTTGGCCTCACCTTCTGAGTCTTCATCTTCCGACTCGATCACCACCATACTTTGCCTCGGGTTACTTCTCTGCATCTTCCGAGGTTTCTTGCTTTCTGCAGCTTCTCCTTGCCAACTCCTCTTCTTTGTCAGGGTACTTACTACGACCTCCACGTTCTTCCATGTCTTTGCGTAGTAGTTGTCCGTGCTCCGGATTTGGAGAATATATTGCTGCTCCTTGACATCGACCTCCTTTTGCACATCCGGATGGAAGTGCAACACCATCCGATTCCGCTCCGCCGAGGTTAGTAAATTGAGCCCAAGGTAGAAGTGTGTTGCAAACGGCACAATGTAATGTGGAGGTGACTTATCCCGCAAATTCCACACCATTTGCCTTGTTCTCCCGTGAAAACACCTCGCCCAATTAATAGGTTCTCTTGCAAACAATTTATGGAAGAACACCGCTTGGTGTTTCATCACATAAGTCATTCTCTCCGGCTTCAAGATTGCCATGAGAGCACTCACGATCCCTCTCTTCACTGGATCCTTGTAACTCTCAACTTTGTACCCATTCTTCATTCTTTTTTACGAGAAGGCATCTCTCACCTCCTGCGTTTCTTGGGCTATCTCTCCTTTCCCCAAGAACGGGGCTCCCTACTCCGAGCCTGCTTCCTTCTTGAGTACGAGTCTCCAATCCGACTTTGTACAGCGAGCTGGATTTCCTCTCTTTCCTTCTTCCTTGGGTCCATCGAGACACTTACTCTCAATGATTTCTGTCATGAATCTTGGAAAACTCACGTTCCAGTTCCATGCCAGAAAGGTGATCCAAAGTTGGCTCAAGACTTTGATCCTTGCTATCACATCTAATCCCCGAATCGCATGATTTCTCACTGCAAATTCAGAGTTCTTCTTCCCTCCTCCCATCTCTTCTACCTTCTCCCTTTCTCTTGATTTCACTCTCATAATGTCTTCCTTGCGCAATAACACGAGTCCAACTCTATTTTCCTTTCCCCGATCACCTGCAAGACGACTCCTCAACGGCAAAGGAAAATTGCTCGACATTTTTTTGTTGCAGTTTTGATTTTTATAGAGTTGCGCTTCTTCATCTTCCGTCACTTCGAGTTCCTACCAAGAAATCACACCTCCAACATGCACCTGTCATTGTCAATCAACCTTCGCACATATGAGCCGCCAGTTTTGAAACGGGAAGAGAGAGCTCAAAGACAAGCTGTGCAGTGTGAAGAAGATGAACGTTTGAAAGTCCCATCCACTTCGAACAAAATCAAACAAGAAGAGTTGGACTTTCAACTCCTTCACGAAGTGCAAGAAGCCCTGCACGAACTTGACCAAAAGAGACGTGAAGGAGGTTGGCAAGGCTACTTTTTATCCCTGTCTTCCAAGAAAGAGAAAGACTTGAGCAAGCAGACATACGCGTTGTGACCCAGTACAGCGACTTCCCCTAAAGCTATAAAGGAAGTCGATTTCATTAAGAAGTTTGTTCAAGAAAAGATAGCATGAACACTTACAGAAGAAGAGTGTCAGCATCTGGTACAAACAATTCCCCCGTTATCCCGAAGAAGGTTCAAAGACCAGATTGAAGTTGTGGAACCTCTTACTTCTGATCGGGTTGAAGTCAACACAACCAGAGAAGAAGAAATTGTCAAAGAAGACCCCAATTTGAACTTGACGAATTGGAACCCGTGGGCAAACAACACGGTGTCCATACCAAGTAGCTCTTTGGTTCCCGTAAGTTCAAACTTACCACAACCAAATCCTCCGCACCAAACAATGTCTTCGTTACTCGTAACCCAACATGCTTATCAGAAGTATAAAGGTAGAGAGCAAGACTAAGATCCTAACAAATTCATCAAGGAATTCAAAGTCATTTCCTTTGCCAACAAGGAACATGACTCCGTGGATCGACTGTGGATTTTTCCAAGTCTGCTTCGAAAGAAGGCTCGGAGCTGGTATACTCATGTAACACAGAAAGAATTCACACCAGCAGACTGGGCAGACTTATGAAATGGCTTCCTAGAATGATTTTGGGAAGTGGATTCTGATACAAGTGTCTTTGTAGCACTTAATGATTTGGATCGAGGAAAGAAGGAAAAATTGAGATAAATCTGAGCGGTTCATGGCCTTATTGAACCGAGTCCCGACACAATCCAATGTGGTGGGTTATTTTGATGCCCAAGCCATTACTTGGTTTCTCGGCGGGCTTTCACTGAAGATTCAAATCTTTGCCAGGGAGAGGAATGTAACTTCCTTGGACAAAGTCCTCAAACATGTCGCCCGATATGAGGCGGCTCATTCTAACTCGTCCAATAACCGAAGAAATCGTGAGAAGAAGGGCAAGAAGCCAAGACAACAAACTTCTCGTAGCACTTCTCCTTCTTTGGAGGAATCCTCCACATCTTCTAGTTCTTCTTTGGAATCCGACGAAGAACCCAAGCCAAGAAAAATATGAAGACGGGGAGGAAAGAAGCCAATAACACCACCAATAAAGAATGTTTCTAAGGTGGATCAGAAGTTGGAAACTCTTATTAAAGAGTTCGTGGATTTCAAGATCTAGATGATTGGGGCGAAGGACCAAAGAAAACCCCCATCATTTGGGCGACCAAATATATGGTGCACTACATGTGGTAAATCCGGCCATGCTAATACGGAGTGTTTAACTTGCACGACATTTCCAGTGCAACAAATTGATTGGGTTCCTGGATGGGATCAAGGCAAAGAAGAAGAGACGGTATACCAAACCTAAGAAATACAGCCTTCATCAAGCCCATCATATCAAGGTCCCAGGTTTGGACCATGGGAGTATAATCCTACTGCTCCCCCACAAAGACCCCCAATGGGTGGTCAAAATAGACCTCAAAATGTTGCATTGAGTGCTTGTTACAATTGTGGCTCAATGGGACATTGGTCTCCAAATTGTCCGGAGCCAAGACGACAAATTGGGTGCGTACCTCTTTGTGGGAATTGAAAAGGATCAGGGCACACAAGAAATCAGTGCCCGCAACCACCCAATCCAAAGCCCCCTGTCAAGTATGTTTTGACTCCTGCTGAGCGTGCTGCGCTCCAAGCGAAGGGGGACACTAATGTCAATTGTATCACACTTGAGGAAGAGAGGCCTCAAGAAGGAGATTGGCCGGACCTCAAAATTTTGAAGGTAGAAACTCGCGCGTAGAGGAAGAATCGAGCTTCCAAAGAAGCAAGTATTACGTCTTCTTCCTCACGGAAAATTAAGAGACTGCGACCAAAGGCTATCCTTTCTGCAAAGGAGGAAAAGATCATAGCAAAAGCCTTGCAGAAATAAATTAAGGAAGCAGTACTACGTACGCGGGAGATGAGTGTGGAGGAAAATACAAAGACACAACCTCCAGTATTTCTGGCGGATATCAGGTCTGAAGTAAAAGACTTGATCCAAGCCAAAGTTGGTCAACCCGATGATCACCGGGTCAAGCACCTACGCACTCCAGTTACTATCCTCAAGCATCCCGAAGTTTGTTTTGAACAGGCGCTAAATTTAGAACCAAAGCCAAAGACGAAGCAGGTGAAATTGAGGGAAGTTCCACAGTACGATATTGTGGTAGATACAAGTGTGAATGTCACATTTAAACAATTATGGGAGGACAATAAGCTTTATAAAAAGCAGCTTAGTTCAGCCCTCAAGAAAGTAAGGGTGATGACCAAGAAAGACTTGCCCGCAATTTATCGTATTGAATAGGAAGATTTGGGATCTCTTGAGGTGGATGCGGAGATAGCAGGTTGTATGATTACATCCATACCCATTGATTTGGGGTCGGGTGTGAATGTCATGACAGAAGACACTGCACATCGACTGGGGTACACAACATTTGAACCAACACCTCAAATACTAAAGTTTGCGGATCAAACCAAGAGACAGCCCTTGGGCATGCTGTTGAATATCACTACGATTATAGGAGGGGTGCCCTTCAAATTAAATTACATTGTGTTACAACTAGTAACCAAAACTGGCTACCCTCTCTTGATCGGGAGACCTTGGTTGTTCAGTGCCCAGGTCATGGTGGATTGGCACCAGCAAAAATTACGATTTAAAGGCATATCGTCTAAAGAACAAAAACTGGTGATGGTGAGTTGGATGAAGGTTCCTCATCTTGTGGAAACTACTTTGTCAAAAGACGAGGATGAATCCAAAGATTCATCATCTTTGTCTTCCAAGGACTCCAAAGACGACGTCCAAGTTCATTATTTGGAATGCTACGAGGTAGAGGTCAAAGATGAAGACCCATACGACATCGCTTCGGGTGAACGAGACTTGGAGGAAGGAGGTTTGACAGCAATACGTCTCGGATTGAGCCGAGTAAGTCACGTAAAAGGTGTCATTAACCCCGATGACTATCAAGATGTGGTCTTGACTGAAGAAAAGATTTTGAAGATTTCAAAGACAGTCACCACAGAGGAGTTGGCAGGATACACTGCCCTGTTTATAGAGTTCTAGGATGTATTTGCCTGGTCTATTGATTAAATGCCAAGAATTCCACAAGAATTTGGAGAGCACCGGATTGATCTGGTTGAAGGTGCAGTTCTGGTTCGGCAAAGACAAAATCGCCTGAACCCGAAGTACTCCCTCTTGGTAAAAGACAAAATTGATAAGTACTTAGAGGCCGGAATAATTTTCCCTGTTCTAAGCAGTGAGTGAGTTTCCTCCATTGTCATTGTTCCAAAGACGAAGATAGGGAAAATTTGAGTGTGCCAAGATTTTTGCAAATTGAATGCAATCACTAGAAAGGATCATCATCCTTAACCGTTTACAGATACAATTCTGGACCAAGTAGTTGGTCATCCATGTTATAGTTTTCTTGATGGATTTTTTGGGTACAATCAAGTATCTATTTGAGAAGAAGATAAGGATAAAACCACATTCACGACCGATTGGGGTGATCGCTTACAATCAAATGTCCTTTGGGTTGTGTGATGCTCTTGCTACTTTCCAACGGATGATGAACTCAATATTCAAAGATTTTCTGCACAAATTTGTGGAAGTCTTCATTGATGATTTTTGTGTGTTTGGGGGAAGAGATGTACATTTAGATTACCTTTGCCAAACTTTTGAAAGGTGTCATTTTGCCGGCTTGTCATTACACCCGAAGAAATGCTTCTTTGCAATGAAGGAGGGAATTCTTCTGGGGCATCGGGTGTCAAGTTGAGGTATTGAAGTTGATGTCGAGAAGGTTAAAGTAATTGCAGCTTTGGAATCCCCAAAGAACATCCGGGGGCTGAGAGCCTTCTTAGGACATGTTGGATACTACATACGCTTTGTGTCAAATTATGCAGTGCTTACTGCACCACTTACCAAGCTTCTGAAGAAATCCGAAGATTATCTGGGGGAAGCAAATCAAGAAGAAGCTTTCTAGGTGTTGAAGAAGAAACTGGTTGAAGCACCAGTTATGAGGGCCCCAAATTGGGACGTCCCTTTTCATGTATATGTGGACACTTTGTCCATGGCCATCGAAGTTGTCTTAAGTCAGAAGGACGAGAAGAAAAAGGACTACCTAGTGTATTATGCCAGCCGACAACTTTCAGTTTCTGAAAAGAACTATTCAACAACTGAAGCACTTGGAATGGTGTATGCCTGCAAGAAATTTCACCTCTACCTGTTGGGATACGAATTCATCTTCTATGTGGACCATTATGTACTGCAACACTTGGTCAAGAAGGCAGATTTGTCTAGGTGAATTACACGATGGATCTTGTTGTTACAAGAACTCACATACACTGTACAAGTAAGGAAAGGAGCTTTGCATTCAAATGCAGACTTCCTATCTAGGTTAGAAACTCAAGACCAAGATTTGGAAATCGATGATCGGTTTCCTGATGAAGAGCTATATCATTTAATGGTTGTTCGAAGTACGCAGTATGCGGCAGAATATCACTTTTTGCATACGTGCCATTGTCCTAAGAGGTTGGACCCGGAACAACGGGCAGTCTTTCTTTGGAAAATGGGACCGTACCAATTGAAACACAACATTTTGTTTAAAATGGGCAAAGATGAAGTACTTCGGAGATGTCTAGAAGCATACGAAGTAGGATGAGTCATCAAATCCTTGCACTCATAAGCATTAGAGGGACACTATGCCTTGAAAAATACGGTAAAGAAAATTCTTTTGGCAAGGTATTGGTGGCCTACAACGTATAAAGATACTCATGCCTATATTCGGAGTTGTGATGCCTATCAAAGAACAGGGAAACCGATAGCAACTTCACAGTGGCCTTTCAAACCAATTTTGCCTCTGGCCCCATTTGAGAAATGGTGTATTGATTTTGTGGGACCTATTCACCAGTAACCCGTGTCACAAGGAAGAGGTACATCTTAGTATGTACCAATTATGCCACCAAGATGGTGGAAGCAAAGGCAACACAAAGAGACGATGCAGAGACAATAGCAAAAATTTTCTTCCGAAACATCATTTCCCGTTATGGGTGTCCTCTGGAATTAGTCAGTGATCAGGGAACTCATTTTTTGAACTTGATGGTGGAGGCGTTAACCAAATACTTCCAAATTAAACATCGTAAGACCACGCCTTACAACCCAAAAGCAAATGAACTCACGGAGAAAGCCAATGGATTGCTGTGTAAAATTTTGAATAAGATGACAGTCAATTATGCCTATGACGAGTGAGGCGTTATATCTTAAATTATACCTTAAAAAGTGAGGAGTCTGGGAGCGATAGCAATGGGGAGCCTGAAGTTCAGCAATCGGTGGCAGTAAGTGAGGCTTGTCAGGCAATGGTGGTGAACAAGTCAAGACCAGAAGAGAAAGGGGAGAATCCCACGGGGCCGAGTTTAGGGGGCCAAGACAAAGAAGGTACCAAAACAATGAAGATATAAAGATTGTGACTTTGGATGAAGGAGTCAATGACGGAGGAGAAGAATCCAGACAAAGATGGTGATGAAGAGGAAGAAAACTTTGGCAGGATATCATATTTGACGAAGGTGGTCACACCCTTGCTAGAGATACTGAAAGATCATAGGAAGGTAATTCCCCAAGATTGCAAGAAGGGGATGAATGAGTTGCAGATAGTGATATATTTGATGAGTGAAGTGAAGGAGTTGCAGGAGCAACAAGTCCGAAGAAGTGAGGAAGTGGAAGGACTTTGGAGGGAGGAAGGCTTGATGAAGAAAACTTTGACCATGCTACAAGAAAGCTGCAAAGTAAAAGAAAAAGAACTGCAGAGGCGAGCCAAAGAATTAACGGAATAGGCGATATGGCTCAACAAGATGAAGGAGGAAGTGAGTGATGTGCACATTGAGAATGTTCATTTGAAGGCAATGACCATCGTCATGGAGCAGGAGTTGGAAATTTTGAAGAAGAGTGCAACTGCAAAAGATCAAGCATGGCAGAGAGAGAGCTGGCAGTGAGGCAAGAAGAAGAAGAATGATTACGAGAACTTGTAAGGAGCACGGAAAGGCAAAGCATGCAGGATGCAGAGGAGAAGAAGATGCTCGCTGCTGAGTACAAAGACGAGTTGAAGATGTATCGTGAGGAGTTGAAAGTAGAGCGCTCGTGAGGATATGCATCGGAATCAGTAGGGGAAGTTGCAAGGAAGTTGAGAGCAATCTTAAGCACGGAGGCTGAAGGGAGATTGGAAGAAGCTTGCCTACATGAGTTGAAGTTACTTGTGCAGGAAACTTGAAAGAGAAAGGCCATGAACACCTTATTGATTTGATTGAGGGAACGCGTAGATAGGAAAATGTTAGATGTAGAGAACAATGTTAGTCTTAGACTAGATTTAGTCAATTCGGAATTGGAGAAGATTCGGAATAGTGTGACAATAGAGAAGAAACCCGATGTCGCAAAAGTAGGAATTCAAGTGTCATCGGACTTGCTAATTGACACATTAGAGAAGAGTGGGTCAGGAGATAGAGCGTTAGATAAGTCACTCCTTAGTGCAATTGTAGTTCCTAGTGTAGAAGTCGTAGAATTAGTGAAGGAATTGGTAGACTTAGCTATACCCAAAGAAGGAGAAGTAGTAGGAAGATCATCCGGTTTGGAAGCCGATGATGAGGTAGACATTGGATCGGTGTAAGTACCAATTTTTAGATAGGAAAAGGCAGATATGAAGAGATAGATTGTCAATTAGAATCTGCAGGTAGGAAGAGATGTTAGGAAGTGGTGCCTAGGTAGGCAAGTCTGCCATTTGCTTCAGTATTTAAGTGGAGCATTCGTAGTCTTATGTTGTTCAGTATTCATATTTCTAAAGATAGATAAAGCAAAGTGTTGTTCTCAGTGCTTGTTGCTTAAGCTTAATTCCAATTGTCAATTTCGTGTTTGTAGTTGTGAGTGTGTGGAGAATTCCGAAGAGCAAGTCAGTGTGTCTATGGATGTTGGAATCTGCAACCTTGATCTTCATTCTATGTGTTTGATCCTGAGTGAAGTGCATCGGAGCAATGCCTTGACAGATCTGAGAGGAATTTTAGTGTTGGTAGTATTCTGCATTTGTGAGTGCAGCACAAAGTTGATGTGAAGCAATTTTGATCGAGGAAGTTGTGCCTTCAATGGAGAGGTGGAACACAATTCTGAGGTGAAATCGTTCTTTGTAGTGAAGTGTCGTCTTTGGGAGAATCTGAATCATCACAATCAAGAGTTGTTTGGACAGAATTTGCTATGATGTGATTATAAGTGTGTATCCGTGACAAGTTGTCAAGTTTGTGAGCTTGTTACTCTCTTTTGAGTGTAGTTTCTACCTGAGAGATTAAAGAAGAAACCAAGAAGAACTACAATTGTGACTTTTGACTTTGTATTTGGACATTTCTGCATAGTATCTCTGCGGGAACAAACTTTACTTACCCAATTACCGCAAAAGTGATATTTGCCAGGTTGTTACCGTGATTGTGCATCAAGATCAGCCTAGGGATTCCAAGGTACCAAATTCAACAATAGGTCTTCTTTGGAGGGTATTTCAACTTTGACCTGAGCTCAAGGAAAAAAATTAATGTGGTCAAATTGCTTGTTAAGATTGCTTTGAACAAGTCAAGAAATCACATGTAAGACATATTGACACTCCTCTTCCATCAAAACTTGTGTTGTCCTCTCACAAATAAAACATTTTAAGTACCGGCTCCCTTGATAGCTTTGGAGGAAGTTGGTTCACTTTGTCACAAAAAATATGTCTATCTGCTTGAATCTTTTTGCTTCTTGGAATGAGAGGATGAAAAGTAGCCTTGCCACCTAATTTTGTGTTTCCTTTGTTTAAGGTCTTTCAAAGCTTCTTGAACTTTGTGAAGAAGTTGTAGACCCAATGCCTCATTCTCAGATTCTCCACTAGTGAGTTGGATTTTCTAGTGTTCTTCTTCTTCATGATGCAAAGTTTATCTTTGAGCCCTCTCTTCTTGTTATTCTCTCAATGCAGACATTAATATTGGTTGGACAATTAGCTTAGCATTTGGCTTTGTATTTGGCTTTGAATTCTTCCACTCCCAAGATTTGTATCCCAAGCAGCAACAACAAAAATCATGTGACAACCCAACAAGTATCACTTTTATGGTAATCAGCAAGTAATAATTTGTTCCCACATAGATACAAGTAAAAAATGGTCAAATACAAAGTAAAATAGTAACCAAATTGTTCTTCTTGATTTCATCTTTAATCTCTTGAGTAGAAACTACACTTAAAAGAGAGTAACGAGCATTGAATTCACAATCTTGTCATAAATTAACAACACCCATAATCACAATTCTTCAAATCTATTCAAAACAATTTTGATTGTGATGATTCAGTTCAGCCTATTAACTTCCTCTTCAACTCCAAAACCTCCTCATTCAAGAACTTTAATATATCAATCTCCTTGAGGGAGGAGCTTAGGGGTGGTTTGAGTCCTACAAAGGCTCTAGTATTAATAGGAGTGGTGGATGTAAAACCAGCACCATGGGAGGCTTGTGAATATGCCTCCAAGATTGATGTGAGGGTGAATGGTCACAACATCAAGGATGCACCTATTGATGAAGGATATGTGGTGAATGCCATGTTAGAGAAGTTGATGAAGAAGTTGGGTATGATATCTTCTAAACATTCAACATTTTACTAAGCATGGAAAACAAGCAACAAGTTCAACCGGTGGTGTGATGGACAAGGTGGTAGTAGCGGTTATGGGAGTTCAAAATCTCATGACTTTCAAGTTTTGAAGGATGCAAGTTATGATTTGCTACTTGGAAGGCTATGGTTGAGAGTAGCTCAAAAATTGGATCAATGGCACAAAGGATGACTTGGGAATTTGGCTATCAAACTATGACAATATCAAAGTATCTCCTTGTTCAAATTGGATTCAAAGTATCTCCTTGTTCAAAATGGACTTTGAGGTGCTTCATGATGGTGATTGGAGTACTTGTGGTCTTGAACCAAGGTTCTTTGGGTTTACCCATTTCAGCTTGGATCAGATCTTTACTTTGGATCTGATGTCCATTGTAAAGACTGTAAGCTTTGTTTCTGTATCCTCCTCCAAACTCATCTCTTTAGTTCTTTGTACCACCTCTTGGATTTCTTTCTGCAAGGCTTTGGCTAGATTTTTCTCCTCCTTTGCAAAAAGAATAGCTTTTAAGCACAACCTCTTTGCCTTTTGTGAAGATGAAGAAGAAGTACTTGCTTCTTTGGGATCACGCTTCTTCTTATTGGCATATCTCAACTTTTCCAAATCTCAAGGTCTGGCCATTCTCCTTCCAAAGCCGGACTCCCGTCTTGAGATCTCTCCTCCTCAAGTATTATACAAATTACATCTATATTCCCTTTCTACTCAAGCACAACACACTCAGTTGGAGTCTATACATAATTCATTGGTAGCTTTGGGTTAGGTGCTTATGGGCACTTATTTCCAATGTGGCCCTATCCTTTACAATTTCTACATAGTAGAACATACCCAACCTGACGCCTCGGCTCAAGGAAATCTGGAAACCAATGCCCCATAGAGCTACAATTGTAACATGCACTCGATGCAACATTTTGAGGCCTATTTTGGGAGCTCATTATTGGTCTTCATTGGATTGCATTGTTGTTGTACTCCCTTAGTCCATACCTTGGACCTTGATACAATGTGCTTGCCTGAGGCTGTACCTCTTGGGTTTGGTACATTGCTTCTTCTTCCTCACCTTGGTTCCATCCTGGAACCCAATCAATTTGATACACTAGAAATGCATTGTGGGTGAGAGACTCAAGTTGGCAAGGCCAAATTTGCCACACTCAGTGCACCATGAAGGAGGCTTTCTTTGGTCCTTTGCCCCAATCATCTGGATCTTAAAATCCACAAACTCTTTTATAGGAGTCTCTAGCTTATTGTTAGTTTTATGTACATTCTTTGTTGGGGGTGTTACTGGTTTCTCTCCTCTACACCTTTGGATTCTTCTTGGCTGTGAATCTTCTTTGGATTCCAAAGAAGAACTAGAAGATGTGGAGGATTCCTCCAAAGAAGGAGATGTATTACAAGAAGCTCTTTGTATGGGCTTCTTGCCTTTCTTCTTCCTGTTTCTTTGGTTTCCGGAAGAATAAGACTGGGCCACCCTGTATCGGACAACATGTTTGAGAACTTTGTCCAAGGAAGTTACATTCCTATCCTTGGAAAAGATGCAAATCTTTGGTGACAATCCTCCAAGGAATCAGGTGATGGCTTGGGCATCGAAGTAACCCACCACACCAGATTGCTTTGGAACTCGGTTCAATGAGGCCATGAACCACTCAGAGTAGTCTCCTAACTTCTCCTTCTTCCCTCTATCCAAATCATTGAGTGCCGCAAAGACACTTGTATCATAATCCACTTCCCATAATTGCTCCAAGAAATTTTTTTTCAAATCTGCCAAGTCCGTTGGTCTAAACCCCTTTTGGGTTAAATGTGTGTACCAACTCTGAGCATTCTTTTGGAGTAGACTTAGGAAGATCCGCAATTGGTCAGCAGATTCATGCTCCTTATTGGAGAAGGAGATGAATTCAAATTCTTCAATGAATTCATCAGTGTCTTTGTCTTGTTTTGTCCCCTTGTACTTTTGATAGGCATGTTGGATAATGGGTAGCAAAGTCATTCTGTAACTCTAAATAACAAGCTACATAATGTGGGTCTTGATGGACCCAAGGTTCTGGCTGGTGTTTGTATATCAAATTTTGCCCAAGGGTTCATCAAGTTTAAGGTGGGGCCTTTGTTGATAGATGGATCTACTTTGCTTGTAAGTAGACTTCAACCCAAATTGGAGATAGAGGCTTAATTTCTTCAATTGGCTCTTTTAGATCCCTTTGAACAAGTTGAGGAATTGTATGGAGAAGATATTGACGCTCTTTGTCCATCAAGATTTGTGCATCTTTTCATGAATGAATTCTTTTATGAAACTGGCTCCCTTGACAATTCTTCTGGGAGTTATTGTACCGGGTCATAACAAATATGTTTTTTTGCTTGCATCTTTCTTCTTCATGGGATTCAAAGACACAAAGTAACCTCACCACCCGGTCTCTTGCTATTCTACTTGAAGTCTTTCAAGGCTTCTTGATTGTGTGAAGAAGTTGCAAGTCCAATGCCTCCTTTTTAGCTTCATCAAAGGTGACATGGCTCTTCTGGCATTCTTCTTCTTCATGGGTGCAAATTTCACTTACAAACTCTATTGTTCCATTGTTCTCTTGATGCATACATTCATATTGATTGAACGCCCAATTTTGGATTTGGCTTCATATTCTTTCACTCTAAGATTTGTATCCTCAGCAGGGGTGCCATAAATCATGTGACAACTTGGCAAGTATTTCTTTTATGGTAATCAGGTAAATAAAGTTCATTCCCACAAATACAAGTCAAAAATGGTCAAATACAAAGTAAAAAATTAACAATTTAGTTCTTCTTGGTTGTATCTTTAATCTCTCAGGTAGAAACCACACCCAAAAGAGAGTAATAAGCACTAATCACAATCTTATCACAAATTAACACTCCATAATCACAACTCCATCAAATTTTGTCCAAACAAATCTTGATTGTGATTATTCAGATTTTGTTGAAGAAGACTACTTCAATGCAAAACAATCCCACCTCAGAATTGCTTTCCAACCCTCCACTGAAGGCAAAACTTCCCCAATCAAAATAACTTTGCATTAACCTCACACTATGCTCACAATTGTAGAATACTACCAACACTACAATTCTCTCGGATCTATCAAAGCATTGCTTTGATTACACTTCACTTAGGATCAAACACACAAAATAAAGATCAACACTGTGGAATCCAACATCCAACAAGCACATTGACTTGGACTTTGGATTTCTCTAAACATGCACAAACACACACATAGGATTGATACTTGGAATTAAGCTGAAATGACAAGCATTGATTTACAACACTTCACTTTATCAACTTCAAAATATAAATATTGAACAACAAAGCATTGTCAATGTGTCCTTAAGTAGGCTGAGCACTTTGACAATTAGTCAACTACAATACCATTTCCTAACAATTTTATCAACCTGCAAATCCAAAATGACAATTCAGCTCTTCATATCTACCTCTTCAAATCTCAAAACTGTTACTACTTGATCCAATGTCAACCTTGACTTCAGCCTCCAAAACCAATTTCACTTCACAAATTTCCCTTCTTTGGATCTATCCAATACTACTACATTCTCTACTCTTTCTTCTACTTCACTATGAACTACAATTGCACTCATGGGTAATCTATCTATATCTTTATCCTTCCACCTACTTTTCTCTAACAACTCAAAAATCTCATCCAAAGTAACTTGCATTACTATACCTCTTACTTTGCATCAGATGTTCTTCTTTGGATTAAAAATCTCATGTAACTCCTTTCTTGCTACATCTTATATGAGACAAGTGTTCTCTCCTGCCTCTAACATCTTCCTATCCACTCTCTCCCTTAAACTAATCAATAACTTATTCAAATTTACATCCTTTGCTTTCTTCTTCCTCGTCTCCTACACTAGCAATTTCAATTCATGCAATCTTTGTTCCTCCAATTAAACTTTGGATACCATTCTAAGCATCACCTTCACTCTCATTACTACTTCTTCAACTGTCTTCGGCCCAAGTATCCTCAATTTCTCTCTCTCCACCTACAACTCCCCCCTACACATCTTCACTTCATCTTCCAACTCGGCTTTTGATGCTTCCTTCTCCTTTGCATTCTTGGACTATAGAAGAATCCAAAACAAAAAGGCTTGCGGGCCCAAGACTTCTCAACTCTTTCCTGAGAGCCAAACACCTAGGAATAATATCAAGTCAACACACTAGAATCCAAAATAATAGTGCTCATCTTTTCCACTTCCTCTAAAGTAAGGTCCCCTCTATCTTAGCTATGACTAACTTTAGCTAATCATGACTAATGGAGAACCATCCTTTATCTCTATATAAATAATATCTCTCAAGTACTTGTAATACTAAGCTAAATATCACAATACCACACACATGCACAAATGGGTGTTACATTTACCCCCGGGCTAAGTTTTTACTTTGTGCTCAACGTGAAGGTCTCTCTACCTTCTATGGTACATCTTCAACTTATCATGGTAAACCCTATCAAATTTCCTTCCTCTCAACTCCTTGAGATCATAGGTGTAATTGCCCCACACCTTCTCCACTATGAAAGGTCCAAAGTACTTACGCAAAAACTTTTTTTGCACTCTCTTGAATCGAATAAAATCAAACAACATTACCCAATCCCCTTCTTTGAAAGGCTCCACCTTCTTCTTGCCTTGCCTCTTGTAATAGCTCTCCTTTTGTTTCCTTTGGGCTTGCTCCACTCAAACCATAGCAACTGCTCTTGCCTCTTTCAACTCCATGAGTTGTTCCTTCCTTGACTTCTCTGCATCACCTCCTTGTGCTTTCTTCAATCTCCTATGAATGCTTTGGAAGGTAGGAAGATCAAAGTGAATAGGTAGGGTAGACTCAATACCATAAACCAATTGAACTGGAGAATATTCGGTGCAAGGCTTCATGGTTGTCCCACTCCTCTTTGAAGTAGACCATCGGCTCCTTGGTGAAAAAGAACATCTTCCACCATTGTGTAAGGTCTAGATCTTGCTGTAAGGGCCTTCCTCTCCCTAGCATGCATCCCTTCTAGAGAGTTACCTCTTGTCACATAATCCACAATCTCCTTGTATTCCATTGAAACCTCTTGAGTGATTGAGATTGTCATGAGCTCCTCATCCGGAAAGGAATCATCCATTGGTTCATCTCCATCATGATCATAGGCTCTAGATAACAAATCAGCATTTGCATGTTTCTTTCTTGGTCTATCCTCAATGGTGTAGTCATACTCAGACAAGAGTATCATCCACCTTGCTAGTCTCCCTTCAACATTAGGCTTGTTGAAGATGTACTTCAAAGCCTTGTGATCCGTGAGAATGGTGGCTTTCCCTCCAATCAAGTTGTGTCTAAACTTCTTGAGACCAAAGATCACTGCCAACCCTTCTCTCTCCGTGACAGAGTAGTTCTTTTCTGCTGAAACCATCTGCATGCTAGGTGTGGTGCCCACATTTATTGTGTTTTTGTGTTTGGTAGCATTTGAAGAAGAAATAAGTGGATAGAGCCTAAAGAGGTCTAACCTAGGAAGAGATAAGAAAAAGTGGGAGTGTGAAGTAAAACCTGAAGTTGACCTTGGGTCAAGACCAAAAGACAAGAAGAAAAAGATGAAGAAGATGAAGAAGGAGAGACTTTGTATCGGGTGGTGCGAGCGGATCCGAAGAACCTATAACAAACTTCTTTGGAGTCCGTGCAATCAAGAAAGTATGCAGGATGAAAGTAATGACCTCGGGATCAAGAACTTCTTGATAGTGATAGGAAACAACTTCACCAAATCTGAGATAGGAGAAGAGGAGCAACTGAAGAATGTCTGAGCGGCGCAGGACTATAAAATTAAGAGTGGTACGAGGAAGTAGAGCAATGTCCAATTGCTACCCAAATCCTATTCAGAGTTGACCTGTGAGCCGGCCTATCTCTCACTCAAGGTGAACCTCTGATGGCTATTATGGTAGCGCACCATGGACTAAGAAGGCAAGGAACCCCAACTCCATCATACTCCTCCAAGGCTAACACTCCAAGACTCAAGACATTGTTCACTAGAGAACTCAATGAGAGAGAGATAGTTGCAAATGAAAGGATGATGAGTACCTCCTCACCCCTTGTTAATATACTTCTGAAATAGTTATGTACCAAAGTTACTAATTACCGTGGTACCTCAAGTTACTAGACTAAAAAGTCAAGTAAAGTCAAAAAGTAGAAAGGAATATCCATTCACATGGGCATATTCCCCTAAGCATGTGGTCTTATCTTGGCCCAAACACTAAGTCAAGGATTCCTTCACATTGGCTATCCTTGGACTAAAGAAGAATCCAAAACAAAAAGGCTTGTGGGCCCAAGAGTTCTCAACTCTTTCCTCAAAGCCAAACACCTAGGAATAATACCAAGTAAGCACACTAAAATCCAAAATAGTGGTGCTCATCTTTTCTACTTCCTCTAAAGTAAAGTCCCCTCTATCTTAGCTATGACTAACTTTAGCTAACCATGACTAATATAGAACCATCCTTTATCTCTATATAAATAATATCTCTTAAGTACTTGTAATACCAAGCTAAATATCACAATACCACACACATGCACAAATGGATGTTACATTTACCCCCGGACTAAGTTTTCACTTTGTCCTCAAAGTGAAGGCCTCTCTACCTTCTATAGTACATCTTCAACTTATCATGGTTAATCCTATCAAAGTGCCTTCCTCCCAACTCCTTGAGATCATAGGTGTAATTGCCCCACACCTTCTCTACTATGAAAGGTCCAAAGTACTTAGGCAAAAACTTCTTTTGCCCTCTCTTGAATCAAATGGAATCAAACAACATTACCCAATCACCTTCTTTGAAAGGCTCCACCTTCTTCTTGCCTTGCTTCTTGTCATAGCTCTCCTTTTGTTTCCTTTGGGCTTGCTCCACTTGAACCATAACAACTGCTCTTGCCTCTTCCAACTCCATGAGTTGATCCTTCCTTGACTTCTCTGCATCACCTCCTTGTGCTTTCTTCAATCTCTTATGAATGCTTTGGAAGGTAGGAAGATCAAAGTGAATAGGTAAGGTAGATTCAATACCATCCACCAATTGAAATGGAGAATATCCGGTGGAAGTCTTCATGGTTGTCCTATATTCCCACAAAACTGCATGAATCCTCTTGTCCCAATGATGTTTAGCTCCCTCCATTTCTGCATCTTTAGCCAACATCATGCACAAGGTCTGATTGGTCCTCTCTGCCAAGCCATTGGAATTTGGCTTATAGGATGTAGTTACTCTATGTATGATAGAGAAATGTTGTAGCATGGCTGTAGTAATGCTTCCCGTAAACTCTCCTCCTCCATTAGAAACCAACTCCAAAGGGCATCCAAACCTAGTGATAATGCGCTCATAAAGAAATCTACCCACTTCATCTTCATTCTTGTCCCTCAATGGTCTAGCCTCAACCCACTTGGTAAGGTAATAAGTAACTACCACAATGTACCAATTGTTCCTTGGGGTTCTATTGAGAGGACCTACAAAATCAATTCCCAGTTCTCAAAAGATCCTAGCAATGGAATTGATCTAAGTGGTGGAGTGGATGTAGACTTTCTAGCAAAAGCTTGACAAACATGACAAGTTTTGCAATAATCAAGACAATCCTTGAAAATCCCTCTCCAATGGTAACCTGCATCTAGAATCTTGAAAGCAGTCACCTTTCTTGCAAAGTGTCCTCCACATACTAAAACTTCATGAAACTCCTTTATGAGTAGGATAGACTCTTCCTTACCCACTGCTCTTTGAAGTAGACCATCTGCTCCTTGGTGAAAAAGAATATCCTCCACCATTGTGTTAGGTCTAGATCTTGCTGCAAGGGCCTTCCTCTCCCTAGCATGCATCCCTTCTAGATAGTTACCTCTTGTCACAAAATCCACAATCTCCTTGTACTCCATTGGAACCTCTTGAGTGATTGAGATTGTCATGAGCTCCTCATCTGGGAAGGAATCATCCACTGGCTCATCTCCATCATGATCATAGGCTCTAGATAACAAATCAGCATTTGCATGTTTTTTTCCTGGTCTATCCTCAATGGTGTAGTCATACTCAGACAAGAGTATCATCCACCTTGCTAGTCTCCCTTCAACATTAGGCTTGTCGAAGATGTACTTCAAAGCCTTGTGATCCGTGATAATGGTGGTTTTCCCTCCAATCAAGTAGTGTCTAAATTTCTTGAGACCAAAGATCATTGCCAACCCTTCTCTCTCTATGATAGAGTAGTTCTTCTGTGCTGAAACCATATGCCTACTAGCATAAGCTATTGGATGATCATGCCCATCTTGGTTTAATTGACTAAGAGTGCATCCTATAGCTACATTAGAAGCATCAGTGTAGAGGATGAAAGGCTTACTCCAATCAGGTTTAGCAAGAATTGGAGCTACAACAAGGGATTGCTTGAGCTCTTCAAAAGCTTTGAGAGCCTCCTTGTCCTCCAAAATCACCATGTAATCTACACCCTTCTTCATGTAGATGGTCAATGCATAAGTCTTGTTGGAAAATGAGAAGATGAACCTCCTATAGTGTCCAACCATCCAAGAATTGGCGGACCTTTGTCAAGCTTGAAGGGAATGGAAGGTCTGAGATTTTCCTCACCTTCTCAGGATCAACTGCTATTCCATCCTTGGAGATGATGTGCCCCAAAAGTAGACCTTCTTCACATCCAAAAATGCACTTCTTTGGGTTGAGTGATGCATTTGCCTCATCCAAGCATTGCAAGACTTTGATTAGGTGCTCAAAGTGCTCCTCCTTGCTTCCATAGACACAAAAGTCATCAATGAAGTCTCTCACAAATTTCCCAATGAGAGGTTCAAATACCTTGTTCATGAACCATTGGAATGTGGCTGGAGCATTGCAAAGCCCAAAAGGCATGACCTTGAAAGCATAAATTCCCCAAGGTGTGGTGAATGTGGTGAGTTGTTGATGCTCTGGTATAATCTTGATTTGGTTATATCCACTATAACCATCTCCAAAACTGTACCTCTCATGACCTGCAACCTCCTCCAAGATCTCATCAATGAATGGCAATGGGTAGTAGTCCTTCTTGGTAATAACATTGAGCTTCTTGTAATCCACACATACCCAAAGCTTGCCATTCTTTTTCTTCACAATGACAATTGGAGACACCCATTCTGAATTCTCTACCTCAAAGATAAATCCAGCGTCCTTGAGCTTATCAATCTCCTCCTTCACAACCAAAGATATTGGTGGGCTAATGCGACGTTGCTTTTGGCGGATTGGTCTTGCATGTGACTCCACCTCTATCTTGTGCTCCTCCAAGGTGACTTCCTTCAAATCCTTGTAACTAAAAGCAAACACATGGATGAACTTGTGGAAAATCTCCTCAAATCTCACCTTCTCCTCCTTGGTAACATTTGGGCCATACTTGAGGGTAGCTAACCTTCTCTCTACCTCCTCAAGTGTCAATGGTGATTTGTCTGGGTCCTTCAAAACCTCTGGCTTAGGTGCAAAATCCATAGCACACAAAGGATACACATCTGAATCAAATTCAGATTCATCCTCCTCCGTGGAAGTCTCCTCCTCCATGCTTGTGTCCACACCTGAAGCTCCTTCTTCAGAATCTGATTCCCAATAATGAGAAGATGGTGTATCTGAGTGTGAAGTGTTGGTGGTGTTAGTCATAGGAAATGTGACTCTATGGTTTGATGGCCCAATCCTCAAGTACCCTTTGTGCCATCAATCAGTTGTGCGTGTTGCTCTCAACCATGGCCTCCCAAGAAGTAAGTCATAGCTTGAATCCTTCAAGACTTGGAAAGTCATGAGATTTTGAACTCCCATAACTGAAACTATCACCTTATCCATCACCCCTACTGGTCAAACTTGTTGCTTGTTTGCCATGCTCACCACAAATGTTGAAGGTCTTGCGGGTATCATACCCAACTTCTTCATCAACCTTTCTGACATGGCATTCACTGCTGATCTCCATCAACCAATGCATCCTTGATGTTGTGACCATTCACTCTCACATCAATTTTGGAGGCATATCCACAAGCCTCCCATGGTGCTGGCTTGGCATCCACCACCCCCATTGATACTGGAACTTTTGCCTTCTTCTTCTTCTTGCTCCTTGTAGAACTCAAACCACCTCTAAGCTCCTTTCTCAAGGTAGGGTTCAAAGCAATTAATTGGCCTACTGTGATGTTAGCCTTGTGACTACCAACATCCTCCAACACATTGTAGTTCCATTGTTGCTTTGAGATCAAGAAGTCCTCCATCCCCAACTTCTTCCTTGGAGTCTTTGTTGTTGATGGTGTTGAGGTGCAAGTGCTCCTAGTAGACATAGGAGTATCCTTGCTTGAAGTAAATCCTTGAGAAGAGTGAATATCCTCTACAAAACGAGCTCTCTTCTTCTCTTGTGCCAAAAGCTCCAAATTAAGACCCTTGGAGTTTGAGCACTCTCCCTTCTCATACTTGCTTGCAACCACATCTATGAATGTTATCCCCTTACCTTTGTTGGGATTAGGAGCCACTTGGGTTTCACTACCTCCCTCTTTCCTTCTATTGGCTCCCTCATAATCGTTCCTCCATGGTAAGTGGAATTTGGGCAATTCCTTTGGATATGGCCTCTTCCTCCACAACCAAAACAATTTCTATCATTGAAATTGTTGGCTGGTTGGCCTCCTCTATCTAGATAGTTTCTATAACTCCTAGGCCCTCTCCCTACATTCTGATCCACCTCTCTCTTCTCCCATAGTTGCACCACATTGATCTTGAGATCCGCAAGTTGTTCTGTGATGGTTTGGAGTGGATCTTTTGGTGAAGGTGCAAGAACTGGAGCAACTACTTCTTGTGGTGCAACCCTTGTCACCAAAGTATCAGAATTTCCACCATACTTGTAGCCTTGAGGAGGATGCACAACCTCCTTCACCACCAAATCACTCTCATCCCCTTCCAAACTCTCCTCCATACGAATTGCGATCTTGATAGCTTCAACCTTGGAAGAAGGTTTCTCATATCTCATCTTGCTTCTAATTTGTGGTCTCAACCCTCCCACAAAATTCTTGGTGAGCATGGCCCCTATGCCAATCATTGTAGTCTCCACATCATCCCCACCCTTCCTCAACACTATGCAAAATCTGGACTCCAACTTTTCCACTCTTTCCACATAGACTCTCACTTTCTCTCCATCTCCTTGCTTGAGAAATGTAACTTCACTCATCAATCTCTCATAACTCTCATCAGGAAGAAAGTTCTCAATGAGTGCTAAAGTCAAAGTCTCCCAAGACAACTCTTCCCTATCTCTCCTCTCTCTCTTTTGGTATTCTTACTCATACCATGTAAGTGTTGCATCCTCAAAGAAATTTGGTAATAATGAGGCCCACTCATTCTTCCTCCTCTCATTGTTTCCTATTCAAGCTCTCTTGAAGTCTCTCACAAAAGCCTCCACATCTTCTCCATCCTTGCCAAAGGAAACCGGAAGTTTCCCCATCTTAACCTCTCACTATCTTTCTTTCTCTCAATTTTTTTTCTCTTTTCTTTTCTCTCACTCTATTACTAATAGAGTATATACATGACTAACACCATCTGAGAATAATCCACTCTAGTGAACACAAAAGGTTCAGGTTGCTCCAAGATTTCTATAGCAACATCAAATCCTAGAGTGCATATTAATCTAACTCTCATGGATAGTTTATCCATAAGTTGAAAGATTATTTCCATCATCTAACAAGCTGATGAAGGTGGTAGTATTTCTGTAGCTGTACTAAGACTCTCTCCAAGATCCTTCACCAAAGTCTCCAAAAGTGCTTTTACTCCACTACACTCATGTCCTTTTTGAAGTCCTTCCACTCCACAAACCTCACACAACTCCTTGGTCTTAGATCTTCTCCCTCCTAATCTTGGTGAAGAAGGTCCAACATGCAAACCCAAGTCAAGTAAGCCTCTCCTTTCCTTCAATCTATTGCTCTCAAAAGTCAATGGACATGAACTTGCCTTATGTCCCTTCTCTCCACATAGAAAGCACTTAGACTCACTCTTTCCTCCAAGTGGTGTAGGTTTTTGGATCCTCTCAACACTCTCTTCAAATTCTATTGTAAACTCTCTTTTCCTCAAATCCACCCCTACAATCACCTCAAACCCTTGGGGAACCTTGCATAATCTGAATTTCCACTCTTGATGACCCTCCATGTTCCCAAGATGAATCTAAACACTCAAACATGCTTTTTGTTGATCTCAAACTCCTCATGCATGAGATCTCCACTCTACAGAATTGACCCTTCCTCACAATGTCACTCAAATCTCTCAACCAATATGTGACAGTCCTCTGAAATTTTTCACACTTGATCACAACTGTAGGGCGTCAATCCCTGCAAAATTTCAGATCTTTTCATTTAGCCATTTGGCCTAGACACCTTTCTTTTAGCACACATATTTCAGATTTGGTCTCAAAACCAACCCCCTCACTTCAAAAACTTATAACTCCATGCGCAAGAACAATCTCTCTCTACTTTTTATGACAGCAGGTAGGATACAATGCACTGAATTTTCTTGGAAATTTTCAGGACAATTCACTGAAAATTGAAGAAATGGCAGACTCAGTACAAGTTTCCAAAGAGCATGCAGTTGCGGGAGCACTTCACCCTATCAACTTTCAAAAATTCTAGACCAATGCGCATAGAAGCTCTCACAATAATTTCAAATGTGCTAACTGAAAGATAACCCAAGCTATCATGTGTAGAAATTTCAAGTCCAGATCTCAAACTTGAGATTTTGCCCAAAAATCACCTTAATCCCCAAAATCTGCAATCCACTTCACACAATCTCTCCAATTCCTCTCATGTGTACAAGATGTACAAAATCACCTCAAAGACATCTTAATGAACTACAGGGTAAACAAATGGATCTTGGTTCTCTAACATAAGTTTAGCCCTCTCCTCTCCTAATGTTCTCTCCAAGTGAGCTCTCATAGCCTCCTTCTGCCTAATGTAGAATTGAACGCGGAACATTATCTTGCCTTCTAGAGAGGTCACGGCAACGGAACCAAAAATGTGAGCCGGCCTGTCTCTCACTCAGGATGAACCTCTGATGGCTATTATGGTAGCGCACCATGGACTAAGAAGGCAAGGAACCCCAACTCCATCATACTCCTCCAAGGCTAACACTCCAAGACTCAAGACATTGCTCACTAGAGAACTTAATGAGAGAGAGATAGTTACAAATGAAAGGATGATGAGTACCTCCTCACCCCTTGTTTATATACTTGTGAAATAGTTACGTACCAAAGTTACTAATTACCATAGTAACTCAAGTTACTAGACTAAAAGTCAAGTAAAGTCAAAAAGTAGAAAGGAATATCCATTCACATGGGCATATTCCCCTAAGCATGTGGTCTTATCTTGACCCAAACACTAAGTCAAGGATTCCTTCACATGGGCTATCCTTGGACTAAAGAAGAATCCAAAACAAAAAGGCTTGTGGGCCCAAGAGTTCTCAACTCTTTCCTCAAAGCCAAACACCTAGGAATAATACCAAGTAAGCACACTAAAATCCAAAATAGTGGTGCTCATCTTTTCTACTTCCTCTAAAGTAAGGTACCCTCTATCTTAGCTATGACTAACTTTAGCTAACCATGACTAATATAGAACCATCCTTTATCTCTATATAAATAATATCTCTTAAGTACTTGTAATACCAAGCTAAATATCACAATACCACACACATGCACAAATGGGTGTTACAGACCCGAAGTAATGCAAATTGCAAATCCGCCAGAAGAAGAGTGGGTTAGGATCTCAGGAACGATCTTCAATCAAAAGAAGGTGAGCAAGCACACTATGATGCCAAAAATGAGTAAGCAGAGTGTGGTGAGGGGAATTGCAATTTGTAGATTAGAAGTAATAGTGTGGATTGAAGTCATGACAAGACTTTGTATCTCATTCCTGGCCTGGAACTGGAACTTCAGTTTTTCAAGTTTCATGGTGGAAATTGCAGCAAGCAATTGTAAGGATGGGCCAAAGCACAAGGGAAAGAAAGGAAATCCAGCCCAATGGGGGCAGATTGGAGAGTAGTTTTGGGAAGAGAAGCAGGAGCGGTAGGAGGTACCACCTTCTATTGGAAGTGTGATGCTTCAGAAGAGACTGCTGAAGTGAGGAATTTGTTCAATCAACCTTGCACTAAGAATAGTTATAAGGTGGACAATTATAAAGACCTTGAACGGAAAGAGATAGTAAGCGCAATGATGGCAATGTTCAAGCCAGAGCAAACCACCTATGTTACGATGCAATAGGTGGTGTTGCAAAAGAAGCAGTAGATTGGGTGAAATGTTTGCATCAAAGAGTGGGGCAGATGATTTTGGGATGGAGAATGGATATGCCACCACATTACTTTGTGCTATTTGCAACACACTTTTATTTTGGGTTGAATTTGCTGACTTTGGAAGAATGAAATAGAATGCATTTGCACTTTCATCCGGATTTACAAAAGGAGGTAGATGCGGATGAGTGGTATTATATTGGAAGAGTGCAAGATGGGGATGCATTGGGTTTAGAATGGGAAGGAGAAAATTGAAACAATTGACCTTCCAAGGGCCAGAAAGAGAGCCAAGCCTGAGAGTCGTGTTGCAATAGTCCAACCCCAAAAGGTGCTGAAGCTTAACCCAACGGCTGTGGTAGTAAAGACAAAGGGAGCCATGCCGGAAGTAGAAGAAAAGTCAAAGGGAGAGACTGGATCAAAGGTGGGAATGTCGAGAGAAGAAGAGGAGTTCAAGCTATGAAGTGAAGAATTGAGCAGTGATAGCAAAGGCAAAGCAAAGGTTTAGCAAACACCACAGCCGATGATCGAGGCAGGAAAGTTGAGTCTCAAAGTTTCCATGCTTGAACGCGGAAGTAAGAAGAAGAAGGGAGAGGAAGTTGTGGCACAACCCCGGACTGCCAAGTGTAAGAATGTGATGACTGCATTTGAAGTGGGGCCTAGTAAAGTAACTCTAGAAGAAGGAGGGAGTTTAGAAGAAGAAACTTTGAAGGTGCAAAGATTGCGACTTTGGGGCAAGGGGCAAGAGGAAGAGTGGTTGGAACCCAAGGGCCAAGCCGATGAAGCAAAGTGCGAAGGTGTGGACTATTTGTCTTATATAGTATGTCCGCTGTTGAGGATGTAACAACAAAAGAAGCAAGAGATGGTAAGTGCCAATCTTGAGGTACCGGATGAATTGGCAGTAGTTAAGACCTGGAGTGCGGAAACATTGTTGTTACGAAGTAAGTTGACAAGGGTGGAGATAGAAGCCAAAGAAATTTGGTTTGAGGACGTTCTTTGGAGTAAGCACTTTGAGGTGACAAGGGCAGAATTGTTAAAGAGTTGTGAGGAGGCAGAGGAGATGACCACGTTGGTTGCAAAGTTGAAAGAGGAAATTGCAGATGCGCGTGTAGAGTTCATTCATTCAAAAGCAATTACCACGGTGATGGAGCAATAGTTGGAGAGTCTCAAGAAGAAGGCAGTGGAGAAAGATCAAGCCTGGCAACAAGAGTTAGCGGAGCGCAGTAGAGAAGAAGATTGGTTGCAAGGATTAGTGCAAGTACCTGAAGAGCAAATCTATGTGAATCGGAGGGAGAAGGAGGCATTGGAGGATGAATTTGAAGATGAGCTCCAAATGTATCGTAGTGAATTGGAGGAAGAAAGGAAGAAGGAAAAGCTTACAGTCATAGGAGAAGCTGACAAAGTAGAAGGAGTCATCAATGAAATCAAGGCCATGTTGAGTACGGAAGTTGAGTGTAAACTCAAAGAGGCAAGATTGTTAGTGCAGGAGACACCCAAGAGGAAGGCGAAGGACACAGAATTGAATAATCTATTAATTCCTCTACGGGATTGTGTAGATAGGACGATGTTAGAGGTAGGGGACAATGTGTGTTCAGACTAGATCTTGTTAGGATAGAATTATTTAACATTTGTAGTGAAGTACAAGAAGTACAAAGACCCGAAGTAAGAGAGATAGGATTGCAAGTGTCTTCAGCCTTGCAATTTGACACATTAGAGAAGAGTGGGTCAGAAGATACGGAGGTACCCATGAGCTTAATTGTAGTTCCTAGTGAAGAAGTGGTAGAAATAGTGAAGAATTTAGTAGAATTAGATATACCCGAAGAAGGAGAAGTGATAGGAAGATCATCGGGTTTGAAAGCCGATGATGAGGTTGACATCGGATTGGAATAGAAATAGATTTGAGATTTGAAGAGGTAGATATAAAGAGATATTGTCATTTTGGATCTACAGGTTTGTAGAGTTGTTGTAGAACAATATAGTTGTTGGAACTATCATTTGCTTCACTATTTAAGAGTGGCATTTGCAGTCATATGTTGTTCAGTGCTCATAACTTTTGAGAATAGATAAAGCAAAGTGCTATGAAGCAGTGCTCGTTGCTTGAGCTTGATTCCGAGTTTCAAATTTGTGTCTATGTTTGTGAGCGTGTGGAGAAATTTGAAGTGCAAGTTAATGTGTCTATGGATGGTGGATTCAACGGCCTTGATCTTCATTCTGTGTGTTTGATTCTGAGTGAAATGCAACCAAAGCAATGCCTTGACAGATCTCATAGGAATTGTAGTGTTGGTAGTATTCTGCATTTGTGAGTGCAGCGTGAAGTCGATGTGAAGCAATTTTGATCAAGGAAGTTGTGCCTTTAGTGGAAGGGTGGAACACAATTCTAAGGCAAAGGTGTTTTGCAATGAAGTGCCGTTTTTGGGAGAGCCTGAATCATCACAATCAAGATTGTTTGGAAAGATTTGATGGAGTTGTGATTATGTGTGACAGATTGTTGTGATGAGACTATGAAATTAGTGCTTGTTACTCTCTTCTAGGTGTGGTTTCTACCTGAGAGATTAAAGACGCAATCAAGAAGAATTGAGATTGTTACTTTGCTTTGTATTTGAAATTTTTGACTAGTACACTACATGAACAAACTTTACTTACTTGATTACCGCAAAAGTGATATTTGCTGGGTTGTCACATGATTTTTAGCACCATTGCCAGGGATACAAATCTCGGAAGTGGAAGAATACAAAGCCAATTTGAAACAATAAACAAACTGTGGAGACATTCTGAGGTACAACAAGACAAAACAAGACCAAGACCCCAATGAATTCATCAAAGAATTTGAAGTCATCTCCTTTGCTACAAGGAGCATGACCTAGTAGATTGACTACGCATTTTCCCAAGACTGCTCCAAAAGAAAGCTCGGAGCTGGTACACTCATGTTACCCAAAAGGGGTTCATTTTGGCGGATTAGGCAAACTTGAGAAACAATTTCCTGGAATGATTCCAAGAAGTTGATTACGACACGAGTGTCTTTGTGGCACTCAACCATCTAGACAAAGGCAAGAAGGAGAAGTTGAGAGACTACTCTGAGCGGTTCATGGCGCTCTTGAACCGAGTCCCAAAGCAATCGGGTGTGGTGGCTTACTCCGATGCCCAAGCCATCACTTGGTTCCTCGGATGACTTTCACCAAAGATTTGGATCTTTGCAAGGGAGAGGAAAGTAACTTCCCTTGACAAAGAACTCAAACATGTTGGCCGCTATGAGACAGCTCACTCTCACTCTGCCGGCAATTGAAGAAACTGGGAGATTAAAGGCAAGAAGCATAGAAAGAAAGCTTCTTGTAGTACATCTCCTTCTTCGAAGGAATTCTCCACATCTTCAAGCTCTTCTTTGGAATCCAAAGAAGAATCAAAGCCAAGATGAGTACAAAGACGTGGGGGTAAGAAACCAATGACTCCCCAGCAAAGGGTGAACATAAGGCTAATACTAAGCTGGACGTCTTCATCAAGGAGTTTTTGGATTTTAAGATCTAGATGATTGGGGTGAAGGACCGAAGGAAGCCTCCATCGTTTGGTAGATCCAATGTATGGTGCATTGCATGTGGCAAGTCAGGCCATGCAAACACGGAATGCAATACTCACAATGCATTCCTAGTGCAGCAGATTAATTGAGTTCCGAGATGGAACCAGGAAGAGGAAGAGGAGGCGATGTACCAAACTCAAGAGGTACAGCCTCAAGCGAGCACATTGTATCAAGGTCTGAGGTACAGACCAAGGGAGTATAAACCCAATGCTCCTCCATGAAGACCACCGATGAGTAACCAAAATCAACTTCAAAATGTGGCATCTGGGGCATGTTATAATTGTAGCTCAATGGGACATTGGTCTCCAAACTGTCCGGAGCCAAGAAGGCAAATTGGGTACGCTCCCTTGTGTAGAAAGTGCAAAGGATTGGTTCATACAGGCAACCAATGCCCTCACCTACCAAACCCCAAGCCGCATGTAAAGTATGTACAGACCCCGGCTGAGAGTGCATGTGGTACCCACATTTTTCATTTTGGACGAGTTTTGAAGAAAAAGTGCCTTGCTGAAACCAAATTGAAACCAAATGGAGAAGAAATGAATGCAAACTTGTGTTTTGGTAGTTTGCACATGAACTTACAACTTACATGAACTAGACCCAAGAGAGTCTACTTCATGTAAGAGGAAGAAAGACTTGGACTAGATCAAACCCAAAGAATTTTACTTTGTGTCAGAGGAGGGAAAAAACTCGGATCAAATGTTGAAGGAGTGCAAACCCGAAGGAGAAATAGAAGTTGCAGGTCAGGATTCTTGCGGGGGCCATATCTCAATGCACACAAGTCCAAATCAAGCGTATTATATCTCGTTGGAAGCATCTCGTTCAGGGCTTTTCGTTGCCACCAAAATCGCAAAGTTTAAAGGTCTGTATAAGACGTTACAAGTATTTGAAGTTTCTGGAGTAAATGTATTTAGGGTTACTATCTTCGGGTCAATGTGACTTCAGACTTTGTACTTCTTACTTCGGGTTTACATGACTTAGGGTCTAATGACTTTGCCTCAAGACAAAGATGACTTATCCAAGGTAGTCGGACCTTGGAGTGCAGTGAAGATGACTTTGGGAATGTTACGGGAGGCATTAGAGGAAGTTAGAGTAGGGAAAGAAGATAGTTAGGATACCCATGACTTCAATTTCAATTCCGATTGAAGATGGAATAGGAATTGAAGGAGAAGTAGCAATAGTGAATAAACCCAAAGTGCAGGATCAGACAATAAGTGTCTTCTGGTCAGTTACATGAGTGATTAGGGGAAAGTGGGTTACAAATTGAAGGTGTAGATAGTGTATTCATACTTTCAATTACAATTCTTGATGATGACAAAATAGAATTAGCAAAGGAATTGATAATAGTTAGACTCAAAGTAAGAGAGATAGGAGTGCAGGTGTCTTAAGATTTGACATTTGACACCTTAGAGAAGAGTGAGTCAGAAGATAGAGATTTAGAAGGCTTAATTATGATAGTAATTGCAGATCAGGAAGGAGAAGTGTTAGAATTAGTGGAGGAATTAGGAGTTGTGAAACCCAAGGACAAAATATGAGGAAGTAAAGTTACTTTGGGTTCGGGTTTGAAAGCCGAAGAAGAAGTAGACATTGGATCGGAGTAGAAACCGATTTGAGATTTGAAGGGACAAATATGAAGAGGTGCATTGTCATTTTGGATATGTAGGTTAGAAGAGTTGTTGTAGAACGGTATAGTTGTTAGAACTAGCAATTGCTTCAGTATTTAAGAATGGCATTCACAATCAAATGTTGTTCAGTGCTCATAAATTTTCTGAGAATAGATAAAGCAAAGTGTTGTGAAGCAGTGCTCGTCGCTTGAGCTTGATTCCGAGTATCAACGTTGTACTTGTGTTTGTGAGTGTGTGAAGAAATTCAAAGTGCAAGTCAGTGTGCTTGTTGGATGTTGGATTCCACAGCCTTGATCTTCATTCTGTGTGTTTGATCTTGAGTGAAGTGCAATCAAAGCAATACCTTGATAGATCTGAGAGGAATTGTAGTGTTCGTAGTATTCTGCATTTGTGAGTGCAGTGCAAAGTTGATGTGAACCAATTTCGATCAAGGAAGTTATGCCTTCAGTGGAGGGGTAGAACACAATTCTGAGGCAAAGTCGTTTTGCAATGAAGTGCCATTTTTAGGAGAGCCTGAATCATCACAATCAAGATTGTTTGGAAAGAATTGAAGGAGTTGTGATTATGGAGTGTTAATTTGTGACAAGACTGCAAATCAGTGCTTGTTACTCTCTTCTGGGTGTGGTTTCTACCTGAGAGATTAAAGACGCAACCAAGAAGAACTATATGTTACTATTTGACTTTGTATTTGGAGATTTCTGACTCGTATCTCTGCGGGAACAAACTTTACTTACCCAATTACCGCAAAAGTGATATTTGCCGGGTTGTCACAGTGCAGCACTTTAGGTGAAAGGTGATGCGACTTTAAATTGTTTAACACTTGAGGAGTAAAGGCCTCAAGAAGGGAGTTTGGCCTTGGAAGGAGAATGGCCAGACCTTGAAATTTTGATAGTTGAGATACTCACAAGTAAGAAGAAGCATGATCCCGAAGAATAGAGTATGACCTTATCATCTTCCATAAAGACGAAGAGACTATGCCCAAAAGCAATCTTTTCTGCCAAGGAGGAAAAGATCCTCACTAAAGCCAAAGCTAAAGCCTTGTAGAAAGAAGTCAAGGAAGCAATACTCAGGACTTGGGAAATGAGTTTGGAGGAGGAGACGAAGACGAAGACGAAGCCTCCAGTTTTTCTAGCAGACATCTGATCCGAAGAAAGGATCTGATCCAAGCCGAGGTGGGCCAACCCAAGGAACCTCAGGTCAAGACCACTAGCAATCCCATCACCATTCTGAAGCATCCCAAAGTCAAATTTGAACATGGAGAGACTTCAAACCCAAAGCCAAAGGCAAAGACGGTGAAATTGGGAGGAGTACCCCAATACAATATTGTAGCGGATTTGGCAGCCACAAATACAAAGGTCACATTTAAGTAATTGTGAGAAGACAACAAGCTGTACAAGAGGTAGCTGAATTTGGCCCTCAAGAAAGTAAGGTTGATGTCCAAAAATGACCTGCCCGCCATATATCATATTGAACAAGAAGATCTGGGATCTCCTGAGGTTGATGCGGAGATTGTCGGGTGCATGATCATATCCATATCCATTGATTTGGGGTTGGATGTGAATGTCATGACCGAGGATACTACAAATTGACTAGGGTATCATACGTTTGAACCAACACCTAGAGTCTTGAAATTTGCACACCAAACCAGGAAATGGCCCTTGGGCATGCTGTCAAATATTACCACAATCATTGGTGGGGTGCCTTCAAATCAAACTACATTGTGTTGCGACCAGTGACCAAAATTGGTTACCCTCTGTTGATTGGAAGACCCTGGTTGTAAAGTGCTCAAGTTGTGGTGGATTGGCACCAGCAAAAGCTACGGTTCAAGGACATTTTGTCCGAAGACCAGAAGCTGGTGATTGTGAGTTGGACAAAGGTTCCCCATCTTGGGAAAACTAGTTTGTTAGAAGATGAGGACAAATCTGAAGACTCATCATCTTTGTCCTTGGACGAATCCAAAGACGGAGTCCAAGTCACTTGGAATGCTACAAGGTGGAGGTCAAAGACAAAGATCCCTATGACCTTGCCTCGGGTGAGCTTGACTTGGAAGAAGGGGGTTTGATGGCAGCTTGCCTCGGGTTAAGCCGAGTAAGCCATGCTGAAGGAGTCATCAACCCCGATGACTGTCAAGATGTTGTCTTGACTGAAGGGAAAATTTTGAAAATTTCAAAGATAGTCACTTTGGAGGAGTTGGCAGGATACACTGCCCTGTTTATAGAATTCTAGGATGTATTTTCCTGGTCTATTGATCAAATGCCGGGTATCCCACAAGAGTTTGGAGAACACCAGATTGATCTGGTTGAAGGTGCAATTCCGGTTTGGCAGAGACAATACCATCTGAACCCGAAGAACTCCCTCTTGGTGAAAGACAAATTGACAAGTACTTAGGGGCCGGAATAATCTTTCCCGTCTTAAGCAATGAGTGGGTCTCCTCCATTGTCACTGTCCCGAAGAAGAAAATAGGGAAGATCCAAGTATGCCAAGATTTCCGCAAGTTGAATGCAGTTACAAGGAAGGATCATCATCCCTTGCCTTTTACCGATACAATTTTGGACCAAGTAGCTGGTCACCCTTGTTATAGTTTTCTTGATGGATTTTCAAGATACAATCAAGTGTCTATCCGAGAAGATGACAAGGATAAAACTATATTCACGACCAACTAGGGCACTTTTTCTTACAATCAAATGCCCTTTGGGTTGTGTAATGCTCCAACTACTCTCCTACGGATGATGAATTCAATCTTCAAGGATTTCCTATGCAAATTTGTGGAAGTGTTCTGTGGTACCCACATTTTTTGTTTTTCTAGGATTGGTAGTGTTTAAGAGACAAAGTAAGCACGGAAAAGTCAAATTGCGGACAAAGAATGGACAGAAGTAACTTCGGAGGAAAGCCGAAGAAGCTGACATCGGATCTGATGATGGAGGTACTCGGAAGAGGAGTATGCCGGGAACAGTCCAAAGATCACCATCTTTGGGTTGGAAAACGCAGGAAAGACAAAAACCATTTAACAACCTCTGTACGTGGCAAGAAATTACATTTCAAGAAATGGCAGGGGCAGAAGAATCATGTCTTGATAGTGACCAGGAGTGCATGCAAAAAAGAGAAAATCACCAACAAAATTGACTGAAGAATGATTGCGATTCAGGGCAATATAAAATTGTGATTGCGCAGGAGGAATTTGAACACTCAAAGTAAATTCCCAATTCCTTTGAGTAGTTATCCTGCAGTAATGCTTGTCCAAAAGCCCATCGAGAGTGAGATTTTCCGAAACCCTGAGGGAGTTAGAGTGTCTCATCCAGGAGAGGGTCTTGTTTTCCAATAGCATAGAACGAGAGAACAAATTATGGCAAAGAAGGTGGCAAACGCGCTGGCAGTGAGAGGTTTTGCAATCCAAAGAGTAGATGTAGTAGCTAGGATTGAAGTCTTGGTAAGACTTTGTATCACATTTTTAGCATGGAACTGGAATTTCAATTTCCCATGAGTAATGGTAGAAATTGCTGCCAGTAATTGTGAGGAGGGTCCCGAGGTAGAGGGGAAGAGAGGCAATCCGGCTCAATGGATTGAGTCGGATTGGAAATTAGTATTAGAGAGCGAAGCAGGAGAGCCAACAAGGATCACCTTCTATCGGAAGTGTGATGCTGCAGAGGAGACGGTAGAGATCCGTAACTCATTTTTCGCTCCAAGAACTACAAATGGTTACAAGGTGTAATCTTATCGGGACCCGATCCAAAGAAGTATCGTGGGAGCGATGATGGCCATGTTCAAGCCAGAACGCACGACGTACGTAACCATGCAGTAGGCAGTCTTCTTCTATCAGATGTTTGCAGGAGTTCCAGTAAATTGGGCGAGGTGCTTCCATCATCGCACAAGGTAGATGGTGGTGAATTGGCAAATGGGCTTGCCACCGCATTAATTTGCACCGTTCGCAGCTCATTTCTACTTCGGGCTGAACTTGCTCTCCGAAGATGAGCAACATCGTATGGTCTCCCACATGCATCCTGATTTGAGACGAGAAGCCGATAAAGAGGAGTGTCAGTATAAGCTGCATCTGCAAGCAAATGACAAATACTTTGCAAGGACGGGACAATGGAAAATCAAAGATGTTACCAGTCCAAAGACAAAGAAGCAAAGTAAACCCAAAGAAACCAAATCATCGCCCATCCAACGCAAGACTAGGAGGCTGATGTTGAAAACCGCTAAAATTGTAAGAGAGGCATCATCGGGATCGGAATCGGATGAAGAAACTGAGTCATAGGGAGACTCGGAAAGAAAAAGAGCTCACATTGAAAAGTGAGGAGTCTGGGAGCAAAAGTGAGGGAGAGCCAGAAGTCCAGCAATCGGTGGTAGTAAGTGAGGCTGGCAAGGTAATGATGGAGAAAAGGCCAAGACCCAAAGCGAAGGAGGAGTATCCCACGGGGCCAAAGCAAAGATCGCGACTTCGGATGAAGGAGCCAATGACGCAGGAGAAGACTCCAGACGAAGGTGGCAATGATGAAGAAGAAAACTTTGGCCGGATAACATATTTGAAGAAGGTGGTCACACCATTGCTCAAGCTATTGAAAGAACATCGGATAGGAATTGCCCAAGATCAAAGGAAAGGGATGAATGAGCTACAGGTGGTGAAGCATCTGTTGAATGAAGTGCAGGAGCTACAAGAGCATCAAGTCCGACGAAATAAAGAAATTGAAGATCTTTGGAGGGAGGAAGACTCGAGGAAGAAAACACTAAGCCTGATACAAGGAAGATGTGTAGAGAAGGAGAAGGAATTGCAGAAGCAAGCCGGAGAATTAAAGGAGCAAGCGATGTGGCTGAGCAAGATGAAGGAGGAAGTGAGTGATGTGCACATCGAGAATGTTCATTTGAAGGCGATGACCATCGTGATGGAGCAGGAGTTGGACAGCCTGAAGAAGAGTGCCGCAACAAAGATCAAGCATGGCAGAGAGAATTGGCGTCCATGCAAGAAGAAGAAGAGCATTTGCGAGAACTTGTTAAGAGCGCAGAACAGCAGAGTATGCAATATGCAGAGGAGAAGAAGATGCTCGCTGCAGAATACAAAGACGAGTTGCAGATGTATCGGGAGGAGTTGAAGGTAGAATGTTCTCGAGGATATGCATTGGAGTCAGTAGGGGACATTGTGGGGAAATTACAAGCAATCTTAAGCACGGAGGCTGAAGGGAGATTGGAAGAAGCTCGCCTACATGAGTTAAAGTTGCTTGTGCAGGAAACTCAGAAGCGAAGAGCCAAGGACATGGATATGAATACCTTGCTAATTCGGTTGCAAGAATGCGTAGATAAGAAAATGTTGGAGGTAGAAAATAATGTTAGTCTTAGGCTAGATTTAGTCAATTTGGAGTTAGTGAAAATTTGGACTAGTGTGATAGTGGAAAAGAAACCCGATGTCGCAGATGTAGGAACTCAAGTGTCATAGGACTTGCTAAGTGACACTTTAGAGAAGAGTGGGTCAGGAGAGAAAGCAGTAGATGGAGTAACCCGGAGCTCAATTGCAGATTGCAGTGAAGAAGTTGTGGAATTAGTAAAGAAATTAGTAGAATTAGTCATACCCGAAGAAGGTGAAGTAGTCGGAAGATCATCGGGTTTGGAAGCCGATGATGAGGTAGACATCGAATCGGGATAGAAGTCAATTTTGAGATAGGAAGAGTCAGATATGAAGAGATAGGTTGTCCCTTGGGATCTGTAGGTAGGAAGAGATGCTAGGAAGCGGTGCCTAGGTAGGCAAGTCTGCCGTCTGCCGTTCAGTATTTAAGTGGAGCATTCACAGTACGATGTTATTCAGTATTCAAATTTCTGAAGATAGATAAAGCGAAGTGTTGTTCTTAGTACTCGTCGCTTAAGCTTAATTCCAATTGTCAATTTTGTATTTGTGTTTGGGAGTGTGTGGAATTCCGAAGAGCAAGTCAATGTGTTTGTGGATGTTGGAATTTGCAGCCTTGATCTTCATTCTGTGTGTTTGATCATGAGTGAAGTGCATCGGAGCAATGCCTTGACAGATCTGAGAGGAATTGTAGTGTTGTTAGTATTCTGCATTGGTGAGTGCAATACGAAGTTGATGTGAAGCAATTTTGATCAAGGAAGTTGTGCCTTTAGTGGAGGGGTGGAACACAATTTTGAGGCAAAATTGGTCTTTGCAGTGAAGTGCCATCTTCGGGAGAATCTGAATCATCACAATCAAGAGTTGTTTGGACAAAATTGACTATGTTGTGATTATATGTGTGTATTCGTGACAAGTTGTAAAGATTATGAGCTTGTTACTCTCTTCTGGGTGTAGTTTCTACTTGAGAGATTAAAGAGGCAATCAAGAAGAACTGCAATTGTGACTTTTGACTTTGTATTTGACCAATTCTAGATAGTATCTCTGCGGGAACAAACTTTACTTAGCCGATTACCGCAAAAGTGATATTTGCCGGGTTGTCACATGTTCATTGATGATTTTTGTGTGTTTGTGCAAAGAAATGTACATTTGGATTACCTTTGCCAAACTTTTGAAAGGTGTCATTTTGCCGGTTTGTCATTACACCCGGAAAAATGCTTCTTTGCAATGAAGGAGGGAATTCTTCTGGGGCATTGGATGTCAAGCCAAGGTATTGAAGTTGACATCAAGAAGGTCAAAGTAATCTCAGCTTTGGAATCCCCAAAGAACATCCGGGAGCTGAGAGCCTTCTTGGGACACGTCGGATACTATAGACGCCTCCTTTCAAACAATGCGGTGCTTGCTGCACCCCTTACAAAGCTTCTGAAGAAAATCCAAAGACTACCTATGGGAAGCAGATCAAGAAGAAGCTTTCGAGGTATTGAAGAAGAAACAGGTCAAAGCACCAGTCATGAGGGCCCCAAATTGGGTCGTCCTTTTTCATGTATATGTGGACACTTTGTCCATGGCAATCGGAGTTGTCTTTAGTCAGAAGGACAAGAAGAAGAAGGACTACCCGATGTATAATGCTAGCTGACAACTTTCAGTTTCCGAAAAGAATTATTTGACGACTGAAAGAGAAGCACTCAAAACGGTGTATGCCCTGCAAGAAATTTTGCCACTACCTATTGGGATACGAGTTTGTATTCTATGTTGACCATTACGTATTGCAAAATTTGGTCAAGAAGGCAGATTTGTCTGGGCAAAGTGCAAGATGGATCTTGTTGTTACAAGAATTCACATGTAATGTACAAGTAAGGAAGGGAGCTTTGCATTCAAATGCGGACTTCCTATCCAAGTTAGAAACTCAAGACCAGGAATGGGAAATTGACAATCGGTTCCCTGATGAAGAGTTATATCAATTAATAGCAATACAAAGTACAAGGTATGCAGCCAAATATCATTATCTACATACTCTCCATTGTCTTGAAGGGCTGGACCCGGAGCAAAGGGAAGTCTTTTTCAAGAAAATGGGGCCGTATCAGCTAAAACACAACATTTTATTCAAGATGGGCAAAGACAAAGTACTTCGGTGATGCTTGGAGTCATACGAAGTTGGAAGCGTAATTGAGTCTTTTCACTCCAAAGCATCAGGAGGACACTATGCTCTAAAGAATACTGTAAAGAAGATTCTTTCCTTGGGGTACTGGTGGCCTATGATATACAAAGACACACATGCCCATATCCAAAGCTGTGATGCTTGTCTGAGAACGGGGAAGCCGATGGCTACTTCTCAATGGCCTTTGAGACCAATTTTACCCTTCGGCCCATTTGAGAAATGGGGAATTGATTTTGTGGGTCCCATTCAACCAGTGACCTGAGTCACAAGGAAGAAATACATTTTGGTTTGCACTAATTATGCTACCAAGATGGTCAAAGCTGAAGCAACTCGCAGAGATGATGCCGAGACCATGGTGGAATTTTTCTTTCAAAACATCATCTCCCAATATGGATGTCCTTTGGAATTGGTCAATGACAGAGGGACACATTTTTTGACTTTGTGATGGAGGCATTAACAAAGTACTTCCAGATTAAACATTGGAAGATGACTCCTTATAACCCAAAAGCAAATGGCTTAACGGAAAACCCGAATGGGTTACTTTGCAAAATTTTGAATAAAGTGAGTGTCAATTATGCCTATGACTGGGATTCAAAATTACTAGCCGTGTTTTGGGCATATCGAACGACAGAAAAGATCACAACCAAACAAACTCCATACTTTTTGACATACGGCTTGCATCCCATACTACCAATTGAGTTTGAAGTATTGACATATCGGATTCTTTGCAAAGAACAATTGTCCAAGGAAGAAAGCCAGGATCTTTGGATCCATCAATTGATGTGGTTAGAAGAGAAAAGAGATGATCCAATGCAAACCAAAAAAGAAGTATAGGAGCAGAGGAAAGATAGGCACAATAAACACATCAAGCCTGTGACTGTTCGCAAAGGAGATTTGGTTTTGTTATACAAAAATCACCGCAATTTTTTTCCAAAGCAAGTTGCATTTGAGATGGATGGAGCCATATCAAGTTCTTCATCTTTATGAAAATGGGTCCATTCAACTTGCAGACTTGGAAGGCAATCCTTTTGCCTCTCAAGTAAACAGGTGGAGAGTTCAAAGATATTGGACCATAGACTCTAAGACACCCAAAGTCGGTGTTTTCAAGGATGCTCACATTTGAGAGGGGGGAGGGGAGGTATGTGGTGCCCACATTTTATTTTTCTTTGTGTTTGGTAGCATTTGAACAAGATGTAAGTGGATAGAGCCTAAAGAGTGCTAACATGGGAAGAAATAAGAAGTGGGAGTGTGAAGTAAAACCCGAAGTTGACCTTGGATCAAGACTCAAAGACAAGAAGACAAAGATGAAGGAGGAGGGACTTTTTATTGGGCGGCGCGAGCAGATCCGAAGAACCTATAACAAAATTCTTTGGAGTTGGCACAATCAAGAAAGTACGTGAGAAGAAAGTAATGACCTCGGGATCAAGAACTTCTTGATAGTGACAAGAAACAACTTCACCAAATTGGAGACAAGAGAGGAGGAGCAACTAAAGAATGTTTGAGCGGCACTGGACTAGAAAATTAAGAGTGGTGGGAGGAAGTAGAGCAATGTTCAGTTGCTACCTTGTTCCTATTCAGAGTTCACCCAAAGTAATGCAAATTGCAAATCCGCCAGTAGAAGAGTGGGTAAGGATCTCATGAATGTTCTTCCATCGGAAGAAGGTGAGGAAGCACACGATGATCCCAAAAATGAGTAAGCAGAGTGCAGTGAGGGGGCTTGAAATTTGCAGATTAGAAGTAATAGCGTGGATCTAAGTCCTAACGAGACTTTGTATCACGTTCTTGGCCTGGAACTGAAACTTCTATTTTCCAGGTTTCATGGTGGAAATTGCAGCAAGCAATTGTAAGGATGGGCCAAAGCACAAGGGAAAGAAAGGGAATCCCGCCCAATGGAGGCGGATTGGAGAGTAGTTTTGGGAAGAGAAGCAAGAGCGGTAGGAGGTACCTCCTTCTATCGGAAGTGTGATGCGTCAGAAGAGACTGCTGAAGTGAGGAATTTGTTCAATCGACCTCGCACTAAGAATGGTTATAAGGTGGACAGTTATTAAGACCCTGAGCATAGAGGGATAGTAAGCGTGATGATGGCAATGTTCAAGCCAGAGCAAACCATCTATGTTACAATGCAACAGGTGGTGTTCTTTTACCAAATGTTTGCAAGAGAGGCAGTAGATTGGGCAAAATGTCTGCAACAAAGAGTGGAACTGATGATTTTGGGATGGAGAATGGATATGCCACCACATTACTTTGTAATAGTTGTAGCACACTTTTATTTTGGGTTGAATTTGCTGACTTTGGAAGAATGAAATAGAATGCATTTGCACTTTCATCCGGATTTACAAAAGGAGGCAGATATGGATGAGCGGTATTATATGGAGAGAGTGCGAGATAAGGATGCATTGAATTTAGAATGGGAAGGAGAAAATTGTAGCAATTGACCTTCCAAGGGCCAAAAAGAGAGCCAAGCCTAAGAGTCGTGTTGCAATAGTCCAGCCCTAGAAGGTGCCGAAGCTTAACCCAACGGCGGTGATAGTAACAATGAAGGGAGCCATGCTTGAAGTAGAAGAAGATTTGGAGGGAGAGACTGGATCAAAGGTGGGAATGTCGGAAGAAGAAGAGGAGTTTGCGCTACAAAGTGAAGAATCAAGCAGTGATAGCAAAGGCAAAACAGAGGTTCAGCAAACATGACAGCTAATGATCGAGGCAAGAAAGCTGAGTCTCAAAGTTTCTATGCTTGAACGCGGAAGTGAGAAGAAGAAGGGAGAGGAAGTCATGGCACAACCCCGGACTGCCAAGTGTAAGAATGTGATGATTGCATTTGACGTGGGGCCCAATAAAGTTACTCTGGAAGAAGGAGGGAGTTCAGAAGAAGAAACTTTGAAGGTGCAAAGATTGCAACTTTAGAGCAAGGTGCAAGAGGAAGAGTGGTTGGAACCCAAGAGCCACACCAATGAAGCAAAGTGCAAAGGAGTGGACTATTTGTCTAATGTAGTATGTTTGTTGTTGAGGATGTTTCAGCAAAAGAAGCAAGAGATGGTAAGTGCCAATCTTGAGATGCCAGATGAATTGGCAGTAGTTAAGACCTGGATTGTGAAAACATTGTTGTTACAAAGTAAGTTGATAAGGGTGGAGATGGAAGCCAAAGAACTTTGGTTTGAGGACGTTCTTTGGAGTAAGCATTTTGAGGTGACAAGGGCAGAATTGGTAAAGAGTCATGAGGAGGCAAAGGAGATGACATATAACACCCATTTGTGCATGTGTGTGGTATTGTAATATTTAGCTTGGTATTACAAGTACTTAAGAGATATTATTTATATAGAGATAAAGGATGGTTTTATATTAGTCATGGTTAGCTAAAGTTAGTCATAGCTAAGATAGAGGGGACCTTACTTTAGAGGAAGTAGAAAAGATGAGCACCACTATTTTGGATTTTAGTGTGTTGACTTGGTATTATTCCTAGGTGTTTGGCTTTGAGAAAAGAGTTGAGAACTCTTGGGCCCGCAAGCCATTTTGTTTTGGATTCTTCTTTAGTCCAAGGATAGCCCATGTGAAGGAATCCTTGACTTAGTGGTTGGGTCAAGATAAGACCACATGCTTAGGGGAATAGGCCCATGTGAATGGATATTCCTTTCTACTTTTTGACTTACTTGATTTTTAGTCTAGTAATTTGAGTTACTACGGTAATTAGTACTTTTGGTAGGTAACTATTTCACAAGTATATAAACAAGGGGTGAGGAGGTACTCATCATCCTTTCATTTGCAACTATCTCTCTCTCTCATTGAGTTCTCTAGTGAGCAATGTCTTGAGTCTTGGAGTGTTAGCATTGGAGTGTTGGAGTTGGGGTTCCTTGCCTTCTTAGTCCATGGTGCACTACCATAATAGCCATCAGAGGTTCATCCTGAGTGAGAGACAGGGCGGCTCACATTTTTGGTTCCGTTGCCAGGACCTCTCCAGAAGGCAAGATAATGTTCCGCATTCAATTCTACATTAGGTAGAAGGAGGCTATGAGAACTCACTTGGAGATAACATTAGGAGAGGAGAGGGCTGAATTTATAGAAGAGAACCAGGATCCATTTGTATACCCTGTAGTTTATTATGATGTCTTTGAAGTGATTTTGTACATCTTGTACACATGAGAGGATTTGGAGAGATTGGGTGAGGTGGACTGCAGATTTTGGGGATTAAGGTGATTTTGGGCAAAATCTCAATTTGAGATCTGAACTTGAAATTTCTACACATGATAGCTTGGGTACCCCTCCAGCTAGAAAACTTAGAATTATTGTGAGAGCTATTATGGGCATTGGGCTAGAAATTTTGAAAGTTGATAGGGTAAAGTGCTCCCACAACTGCATGCTCTTTGGAAAATTGTACAGAGTCTGCTATTTCTCCAAAATTCAGTGAATTGGTCTGAAATTTTTTAAGAAAATTTAGTGCATTTTATCATGACAGCTGCCATAAAAATTAGAGAGAGATCATAATTGTGCATGGAGAAATGAGTTTTTGAAGTGAGGGGGGTGGTTTTCAGACCAAATCTGAAATATGTGTGCTGAATAGAAAAGTGTCTAAGCCAAATGGCTCAATGAAAAGATCTGAAATTTTGAAGGGAAAGATGGCCTAGAGTTGTGATTAAGTGTGCAAAATTTCAGAGGACTATCACATATTGGTTGGGAGATTTGAGTGACATTGTGAGGAAGGGTCAATTCTCCAGAGTGAGATCTCATGCATGAGGAGTTTGAGAACAACAAAAAGCATATTTGAGTGTTTAGATTCATCTTGGGAACATGGAGAGTCATCAAGAGTAGAAATTGAGATTATGCGAGGTTCCCTAAGGGTTTGAGGTGATTTTAGGGGTGGATTTAAGGAAAAGAGAGTTTACAATAGAATTTGAAGAGAGTGTTGAGAGATCCAAAAACCTACACCACTTGGAGGAAAAAGTGAGTCTAAGTGCTTTCTATGTGAGAATGGAAATAAGGCAAGTTCATGTCCATTGACCTTTGAGAGCAAGAGATTGAGGGAAAGGAGAGGCTTACTTGACTTGGGTTTGCATGTTGGACCTTCTTCACCAAGATTAGGAAGGAGAAGATCTAAGACCAAGGAGTTGTGTGAGGTTTGTGGAGTGGAAGGACTTCCAAAAGGACATGAGTATAGTGGAGTAAAGCACTTTAAGAGACTTTGGTGAAGGATCTTGGAGAGAGTCTTAGTACATCTACAAAAATACTTCCACCTTCATCAGCTAGTTCTCAAGATCAGTGATGGAGATAATCTTTCAACTTATGGATAAACTATCCATGAGAGTTAGATTAATATGCACTCTAGGATTTGATGTTTCTATAGAAATCTTGGAGCAACCTTAACCTTTTGTGTTCCCTAGAGTGGATTATTTTCAGATGGTGTTAGCATGTATATACTCTATTAGTAATAGAGTGAGAGAAAAGGAAAAAAAATTGAGAGAAACAAAAGTTAGTGAGGGATTAAGATGGGGAAACTTCGGGTTTTCTTTGGCAAGGATGGAGAAGATGTGGAGGCCTTTGTGAGAGACTTCAAGAGAGCTTGCATAGGAAAAAATGAGAGGAGGAAGAAAAAGTGGGCTTCATTATTACCAGATTTCTTTGAGGATGCAGCACTTACATGGTATGAGTCAGAATACCAAAAGAGAGAGAAGAAAGATGGGGAAGAGGAGTGTTGGGAGACTTTGACTTCAGCACCCATTGAGAATTTTCTTCCTGATGAGAGTTATGAGAAATTGATGAGTGAGGTTACCTCTCAAAAGCAAGGAGATGGAGAGAAAGTGAGAGTCTATGTGGAAAGAGAGGAAAAGTTAGAGTCCAGATTTTGCATAGTGTTGCGGAAGGGTGTAGATGATGTGGAGACTACTATGATTGGCATAGGGGCCATGCTCACCAAGAATTTTGTGGGAGGATTGAGACCACAAATTAGAAGCAAGGTGAGATATGAGAAACTTTCTTCCAAGGTTGAAGCTATCAAGATCGCAATTCATATGGAGGAGAGTTTGGAAGGGGATGAGAGTGATTTGGTGGTGAAGGAGGTTGTGCATCCTCTTCAAGGCTACAAGTATGGTGGAACTTCTGATACTTTGGTGACAAGGGTTGAACCACAAGTATAAGTTGCTCCAATTCTTGCACCTCCACCAAAAGATCCACTTCAAACCATCACAGAACAACTTGCGGATCTCAAGATCAAAGTGGTGCAACTATGGGAGAAGAGAGAGGTGGATCAGAATGTAGGGAGAGGGCCTAGGAGTTATGGAAACTATCCATATAGAGGAGGTCAACCAACCAACAATTTCAATGATAGAAATTTTTTTGATTGTGGAGGAAGAGGCCATATCCAAAGGAATTGCCCAAATTCCACTTACCATGGAGGAAGGGGTTATGAGGGAGCCAATAGAGGGAAAGAGGGTGGTAGTGAAACCCAAGTGGCTCCTAATCCAAACAAAGGTAAGGGGATAGCATTCATAGATGTGGTGGAGAGAAAGTATGAGAAGGGAGAGTGCTCAAACTCCAAGAGTCTTAATTTGGAGCTTTTGGCACAAGAGAAGAAGAGAGCTCGTTTTGTAGAGGATGTTCACTCTTCTCAAGGATTTACTCTAAGCAAGGATACTCCTATGTCTACTAGGAGCACTCGCACCTCAACACCATCAACAACAAAGAGTCCAAGGAAGAAGTTGGGGATGGAGGATTTCTTGGTTTCAAAGCAACAATGGAACTACAATGTGTTGGAGGATGTTGGTAGTCACAAGGCTAACATCACAGTGGGCCAATTGATTGCTTTGAAGTCTACCTTGAGAAAGGAGCTTAGAGGTGGTTTGAGTTCTACAAGGAGCAAGAAGAAAAAGAAGGCAAAAGCTCCAGTATCAATGGGAGTGGTGGATGCCAAGCCAGCACCGTGGGAGGCTTGTGAATATGCCTCCAAGATCGATGTGAGAGTGAATGGTCACAACATCAAGGATGCATTGGTTGATGGAGGATCAGCTATGAATGCCATGTTAGAAAGGTTGATGAAAAAGTTGGGTATGATACGCTCAAGACCTTCAACATTTGTGGTGAGCATGGCAAACAAGCAACAAGTTAGACCAGTAAGGGTGATGGATAAAGTGGTAGTTTCAGTTATAGGAGTTCAAAATCTCATGACTTTCCAAGTCTTGAAGTGTTCAAGCTATAATCTACTTCTTGGAAGGCCATGGTTGAGAGCAGCACGCACAACTAATAGATGGCACAAAGGGTACTTGAGGATTGAGCCATCAAACTATAGGGTCACAGTTCCTGTGACTAACACCACCAACGCTTCACAATCAGATACACCATCTTCTGATGATTGGGAATCAGATTCTAAAGAAGGAGCTTCAGGTGTGGACACAATCATGGAGGACAAGACTGCCACGGAGGAGGATGAATCTGAATCTGATTCATATGTGTATCCTTTGTGTGCTATGGATTTTGCACCTAAGCCATAGGTTTTGAAGGACCCAGATAAATCACCATTGACACTTGAGGAGGTAGAGAGAAGGTTAGCTACCCTCAAGTATGGCCCAAATGTTACCAAGGAGGAGAAGGTGAGATTTGAGGAGATTTTCCGTAAGTTCATCCATGTTTTTGCTTTCAGTTACAAGGATTTGAAGGAAGTCACCTTGGAGGAGCACAAGATAGAGGTGGAGTCACATGCAAGACCAATCTGCCAAAAATAACATCGCATTAGCCCACCAATATCTTTGGTTGTGAAGGAGGAGATTGATAAGCTCAAGGAGGTTGGATTTATCTTTGAGGTAGAGAATTCATAATGGGTGTCTCCAATTGTCATTGTGAAGAAAAAGAATGGCAAGCTTCGGGTATGTGTGGATTACAAGAAGCTCAATGCTGTTACCAAGAAGGACTACTACCCATTGCCATTCATTGATGAGATCTTGGAGGAGGTTGCATGTCATGAGAGGTACAGTTTTGGAGATGGTTATAGTGGATATAACCAAATCAAGATTGCACCAAAGCATCAATAACTCACCACATTCACCACACCTTGGGGAACTTATGCTTTCAAGGTCATGCCTTTTGGGCTTTGCAATGCTCCAGCCACATTCCAACAGTTCATGAACAAGGTATTTGAACCTTTCATTGGGAAATTTGTGAGAGACTTCATTAATGACTTTTGTGTCTATGGGAGCAAGGAGGAGCACTTTGAGCACCTAATCAAGGTCTTGCAATGCTTGGATGAGGCAAATGCATCACTCAACCTAGAGAAGTGCATTTTTGGATGTGAAGAAGGTCTACCTTTAGGGCACATCATCTCCAAGGATGGAATAGCAATTGATCTTGAGAAGGTGAGGAAAATCTGAGACCTTCCATTCCCTTCAAGCTTGACAAAGTTACGCCGATTCTTGGGGATGGTTGGATACTATATGAGGTTCATCTTCTCATTTTCCAACAAGGCTTATGTGTGACAACCCGCCAAATATCACTTTTGCGGTAATTGGGTAAGTAAAGTTCGTTCCCGCAGAGATACGAGTCAGAAATGTCCAAATACGAAGCAAAGTAACAATTTCAGTTCTTCTTGAGTTCTTCTTTAGTCTCTCAGGTAGAAACCACACCCAGAAGAGAGTAACAAGCACTGACTCGCAGTCTTGTCACAAATTCACACTCCAAAATCACAACTCCATCAATTATTTCCAAACAATCTTGATTTGTGATGATTCAGGCTCTCCCAAAAATGGCACTTCACTGCAAAACAACTTTGCCTCAGAATTGTGTTCCACCCTTCCACTGAAGGCACAACTTCCTCGATCGAAATTGCTTCACATCAACTTCGCACTGCACTCACAAATGCAGAATACTACCAACACTACAATTCCTCTCAGATCTGTCAAGGCATTGCTTCGATTGCACTTCACTCAGGATCAAACACATAGAATGAAGATCAAGGCTGTGGAATACAACATCCAACAAGCACTCTGACTTGCACTTCAAATTTCTCCAAACATTCACAAACACAATTACAAAGGTGATACTCGGAATCAAGCTCAAGCGACGAGCACTGCTTCACAGCACTTCGCTTTATCTATTCTCAGAAATAATGAGCACTGAACAACAATTTCCTACAAATGCCACTCTTAAATAGTGAAGCAATCGACAATTCTAACAACTATACCGTTCTACAACAACTGTTCTAACCTGCAGATCCAAAATGACAATGCACCTCTTCATATCTGCCCCTTCAAATCTCAAATCGGTTACTAATCCGATCCGATGTCTACTTCTTCCTCGGCTTTCAAACCCGAACCCGAAGTAATCTTACTTCCTACTGCATTTTCCTCGGGTTTCATATCTTCTACTTCTTCTACCAGATTTAACAATTCTCTTTCCTGATCTGAAATTGTACTAATAGGTAATCTATCTAACTCTTCATCTTTTGACCCACTCTTCTCTACTATTCCTGAGACCAACTCCGAAGACATTTGGATCCCGATGTTATCTACGTCGGGTTTTGCTTTAACATCCTGCCGAAGCTTTTCTAACTCTATTCTTACTAAGTCTAATCTAATGGCAATATTGTCTTCTGCTTCTAAGATCTTCCTATCTACACGAGTTCTCAACTTAATCAACAAAGCATTTAGATCTATATCTTTTGCTTGCCTCCGCCTCGTCTCTTGCACTAACAACTTCAACTCGTGCAGACACGTTTCTTCAATTCGAACGCTGGCCTCTGTACTTAGCATCGCATTTACTCTGAGGACTATTTCCTGCAATGGCTCTAATCTTGTCTTCCTTTCTTGTTCTCGATCTGCAAGCCATTCCTCTCTGTACATCGCCAACTCCTCTTTGAATTCGGCCTTCACCGCGTCCTTCTCTTTCTCCTTCTGTGCAACCTTTTCTTCCTGATTACGAAGTAGGTCTCGTAATCTCTCTTCTTCTCCATATCTCGCAGCCAACTCTTGCTGCCAGAGTTACTTCTTCTCCTCCATACTCTCCATCACTCGATCGAGCTCTTGATCCTTCGATGCTACTCTCGCCATAGCATGGATGAGCTCTACTCTTGAATCAGCAAACTGCTACTTCAAGATTTCATGCTCCGCTACCTGTCTCTCCCTTGCGATGTCACTCTTCCTCGCAAGATCCTCTCGATAGCTCAATTCTCTCCTTAGGTCTTTGATTACCTGACTTCTCTCCACTGCCTCCAATTGCAGTACTTCTCTCTCCTTCTCACCTCGGGTCATACTCTTCTTCAACTCTGAGTTTTCTTCTTCTAATCTTGCCAACACCTGCAATACAGTTTTTACCTCCGGACATGTGGACTGCATCTCCTTCTTCTTATGTTCTAACTTTACCAACAACGGACACACCACTTCCCGCAGGTACCCCACTCCATCACTCGGGATCACTTCTTCTCGTGCGGCTACTTCTCTTTGTACTTTGTGTTCATCCGATGCTTTCCTTCTTCTCTGCAGTCTTCGTATCGGAATTGATGCTTCACTGCCCAAGCTTCTTTCTACTTCTTCTGTCACTCTACTCGGTCCCGCTTCCCCCTTTGCCTTACGTCTCGAGCGAATTCCTCACTGTACTGCGATCTTCTTCTCCTTGAGCACCGGTACTTCGTCTTCCAGCGCTGCATTGTCTTTGGCTTTTACCTCGGCTTGAATTTCTTCTTCGTATTCTTCAGGCGTTGGTGCCGAGGTCATTTCTCCACCGACTTCACTATCACTGCTTGTATCTCCACTTTGCAGTGTTAGCTCAGGTTCCTCCTCACGTTCCGAGTCCTCCGTCTTGAGCTCGGCTTCGCCTTCTCAGTCTTCATCTTCCGACTCGATCACCACCATTCCTCGCCTTGGGTTATTTCTCTGCACCTTCTGAGGTTTCTTGTTTTCTTCGGCATCTGCTTGCCGATTTCTCTTCTTCGTCGGGGTACTTTCAACGACCTCCACGTTCTTCCCCGTCTTCAAGTAGTAATCGTCTGCGCTCCGGATTTGAAGAATGTATTGCTGCTCCTCCGCATCGACTTCCTTTCGCACATCCGGATGAAAGTGCGACACCATCCAATTCCACTCCGCCGAGTTCAGCAAATTGAGCCCGAGATAGAAATGCGCTGCAAACGGCACAATATAATGTGGGGGGGACTTATCCCACAGATTCCACACCATCTGCCTCGTTCTCCTGTAAAAACACCGTGCCCAATTAATTGGTTCTCCTGCAAAAAATTTGTGAAAGAACACCGCTTGGTGTTTCATCACATAGGTAGTTCTCTCCGGCTTCAGGATTGCCATCAAAGCACTCACAATTCCTCTCTTGACAGGGTCTTTGTAACTTTCTACCTTGTACCCATTCTTCGTTCTCTTCGACGAGAAGGCATCTCTCACCTCCTGAGTTTCTTGGGCTATCTCCCCTTTCCCCAAGAACGTGGCCCCCTACTCCGAGCCTGCCTCCTTCCCGAGTACGAGTCTCCAATCCGACTCTGTCCAGCGAGCCGGATTTCCTCTCTTCCCTTCGTCATCGGGACCATTGAGACATTTACTCTCGATGATTTCTGTCATGAATCCTGGAAAGCTTATGTTCCAATTCCATGCCAGAAAGGTGATCCGAAGTCGGCTCAAGACTTCGATCCTCGCTACTACATCTAATCTCCGAATTGCATGATTTCTCACTGCAAATTCGGAGTTCTTCTTCCCTCCTCCCATCTCTTCTGCTTTCTTTTGGTCTCTCGATTTCTCTCTCTCGACTTCCCCCTTGTGCACTAACACAAGTCCAACTCTATTTCCCTTTCCCCGATCACCTACAAGACGACTCCTCAGCGGCAAAGGAAAATTGCTTGACATTTCGTCATTGCAGTCTTGATTTTTATAGAGTTGCACTTCTTCGTCTTCCGTCACTTCAAGTTTCTACCGAGAAATCACACCTCCTGCATGCACCCGTTACTGTCGCCTCACCTTCACGCGTATGAGCCGCCAATTTTGAAACCACCCCTTCTTGAGTTTCTCGCCCCAATGAAAGGTTGTTAGACTGTCTTTGCCTCGGGTTGAGCTCCCCTTCCCGATCCGAAGACAATTTACTTCGTATCGTTTGCTGACACGGCATTTCAGAGTACTTCGCCTTATGACCCGAGGCCACTTTACTTTGGGTTTCACCCCGAAGACAGTTTTCATCGTCTTCTTCGACCAACCAGGCGCAATCCGACCTCTCTATACACTTCTTCGGCTTTATTTAAAAAAAACAAAAAATGTGGGCACCACATTATGCATTGACCATCTACATGAAGAAGGGTGTAGATAACATGGTGATTTTGGAGGACAAGAAGGCTCTCAAAGCTTTTGAGGAGCTCAAGCAATCCCTTGTTGTAGATCCAATTCTTACCAAACCTGATTGGAGTAAGCCTTTTGTCCTCTACACTGTTGCTTCTAATGTAGCTATAGGATGCACTCTTAGTCAATTAGACCAAGATGTGCATGATCATCCAATAGCTTATGCTAGTAGGTAGATGGTTTCAGCAAAGAAGAACTCCTCTATCACGGAGAGAGAAGGGTTGGCAGTGATCTTTGGTCTCAAGAAGTTTAGACACTACTTGATCGGAGGGAAAGTGTAATACTCCAAGGACAAGAGAAGAGAGAAAACACAGATTGCACACTCAAACAATCGATGCCCCAAGGGAGACCCTTCTCTTTATTACATAGACAAAGAGGATCTCCTCCAAGGAAGCTCCACCATAGGATTAGGGACACAGATAGATGACATGTCAGCAAGCTCAAACCTTGGATTACTTACTTGGATGGGTGACATGTTTGGTCTAGGTCCTATCTGGTTGGTCAAACAAGCTTTGACCAGAGGGAATCTTTTAGGGAATCTTCTTGTAGGAATCCCAGAATCATGTGAGTAAGGTACCGTTGGAAAGCTCTTGATGAGACAAAGCAGGGGGGAGGTAGGCCAGCCTTTCATCTATTAGGGGGGGATCTGCACATTTTTGAGGCCTAATTCATCCGTTTAGGCTTCCGAAATTGCCTTCAAAGATTTCAGGCATATTTTGGTTCCTACTCTATTAGTAGAAGTCCCCTTTTGGTGATACCTCTTTCTGATCTATTTATTCCATCATGTGTAACATCCTTCCAGATGTTACCAAACCAATTCTCACCATTAAATCATATGTCTAGCTATTGGTTCTAAGGTTCTCAAGTATATTTCGGTTTTTGCATTATTAGTAGAAGTATTCTTTTTGTGATACTTCTATTTTATCTATTTTGACCATCATGTATAAAATCATTCTAGATGTTACCAAACCAAATTTCACATCTAGATCATATGGCTAGCTCTTGGTATTACAGACCTCCCTCCTTTTAAGACGCAACGTCCTCATTGTGCAATTGTTGCTCAAATGCTTGCACCAACACCGGTGCATGTGCCAAATTGGCAGCGGGCTCCCAAGTTGCTTCATAGAGGGGGTAACCTTTCCATTGTACTAGATAGTCCACCCGTGGGTGGCGAGTACCACGCATGCATTTTTGGAGAATCCGCTCCACTTCATATTCATCTATGCTATCAATGAGTGTTGGACAAGGTCAAATTTTTGGTATGGAATGACTCTGGCCTGATCGGGGAGCATATTTGCATAGTAGGGAGACATGGAACACTAGATGGATCTTCATGTGTGGTGGTAGCTCAAGGTGATAGGCCACAGCGCCGATGTGATGAAGAATCAAGAAAGGCCCAATAAAATGAGGTCTGAGCTTACGAGGTCCAACTAATGTGAGGTTGGTTGTCGATAGCCACACTTGATCCCCAACATTGAACTCCATGTGCCGATGGTGTGCATCAGCATACTGCTTCTGTCAATTTTGTGCAATCTGTAATCTGTGCTTGGCGCTCTCCACACCTTGTTGGATTTTAGAAACTAATGTGTTGACTGCATCGACCTTGGTAGCCACTAGACGGATCTTCATCAAGCTAGAAGGTGTGAAGGGATGATCACCATACATGAGGAAGAACGGAGTGACTAGGGTGGATGCATTCACTGAATTGTTGTAAGTGAATTCCACCAACGGGAGTAGGGTGTCCCACCTCTCTTGCTCTTCTAAGGTGAAGCCGCGTAACATGTCTTCAATTGTGCAATTAGCCCACTTTGTTTGGCCATCTGTTTGTAGGTGGTAAGCTGTGGACATGGTCAACTTGGTGTTGAAGAAACCAAAGAGTGTTTGCCAAAACAAACTGGTGAATTGGGTGCCTCTATCGGTGATGAGTACTCTAGACAAGCCATGGTGAGCAAAGACTACATCTAAGTATAATTGAGCTAGTTGTGGAGTGGTCACCTCCTTGGTGGTAGGGCGTACATGAATCATTTTGCTGAGCCGGTCCACAAAGACCACAATGGAGTCAAACCCTAAGGTGGTCTTGGGTAATTCACAAACGAGATCCATACTCACTTGTTCCAACGTTGGGTAGAAGTGGGGAGAGGTTGAAGGAGCCCTGTAGGAGCTTGATTAGAAGCTTTGTTCTGTTGACAAAGTAGGCAGCTACGCACATAGTCCATCACGTCATTGCTCATCTTGGGCCAATAGTAATGGCACTTGACTGCATCCAAGGTCTTGTCTACTCTAACATGAGCTACAATGGCCGAATCATGACATTCTGCTAGAATGATGGTGCATAATTCTGGGACATTTGGGATCCATAATCTGCCATCCCAAAAGGTGAGTCCTTGGGTGTTGGTGACACCTTTGGATGATTGTGCTTCTACAATTTGTGGATCAGTTTTTGTAGCAGCCAAAATCTCTTGCCAGAATTCAGGTTTAATCTTAACCTTTGCCACCAAGTTGTTGGCCATTGGCATGCGGGTGAATGCATGTGCAAGTTGCTTCTTACCTTCCAAGTAGGTGATTGTCATGTTGAAGCGTTGTCGCCACTCTACCCACCAAATATGGCGACAAGATAGATCCTTCTGCATCTTGAGGTAGACTAGAGGTTTGTGGTTTGTCTCTACTACAAATGCCTTCTCGCCCAGGTAGTGCTTTAAATGCTTGGTTGCTAGAACGATGGCCAACTCTTCTTGTTCTGTGGTGTGGTAGTTGCGTTCTACCGGTAATAACTTTCGAGAGAAATATGCAATTGGATGCCATCCATCATGCCACTCTTATTGTAGGACTGCTCCTATTGCTACGCCTGATGCCAACTTGATTGGACATTTTGGGTCATACCACTTCAAGATTGGTGCATGTAGCAAGGCGGCCTTCAATTCTTGAAAGGCCAACTCTTGTGTAGTTCTCCATGTCCACTTCTTCCCCTTGCCAAGTTGTGCCGTTAAAGGCTGTGCAACCTTGGAGAAGTCCTTGTTGAAGACAAATCTATGATAGAATCCCGTCAACCCCAAGAAGCTCTTAAGTTGAGTCTGATCTTCTGGAGCACTCCATTTTTGAATGACTTGTATTTTATCTATCAATACTTGAATGCCCTCTACACTTACTCTATGCCCCAAGTAGTCTACTTCAGACTTGCCAAACTCACACTTTGAGATTTTGGCTTACAACTAATTTTGTCTTAGAATCTGGAGGACCTCTCGTAGATGTTGTTTGTGTTCTATCATCATGCTACTGTATACTAAGATATCATCCAAGAAGACAATAATAGACTTATCCAAGTATGGATGAAATATGTCATTCATTAGACTCATGAAAGTGGCAAGTGCATTGGTGAGGCCAAAAGGCATCACAAGATACTCAAAGTGGCTATACCTAGTTCAAAAGGCAGTTTTGTACACATCTTCCTCTGCAAATTGGATTTGATTGTAACCGCTCCACAAGTCCAATTTGGTGAAGTATCTTGCTCCATGGAGGTGATCAAACAAGTCATCCATGCAAGGTAAGGGGTATTTTTTCTTCACTGTTCTGCTGATTGAGACCCCGGTAGTCAATGCACATGCACATTGTACCATCCTTCTTCTTCACAAACAAGACAGGGGCCCCATATGGTGATACACTAGGTTAGATGAACCCTTTCTGCAACATCTCCTCAATTTGAGTCTTACACTCCTCCAACTCATGAGGTGATAGGCGATATGGGGCCTTACAAGGAGGCATCTTCCCCGGAAGTGTCTCAATTTTGTGATCTACTCGCCTTTTTGGTGGTAATCTTGAGGGTAGATCATCGGGAAAGACATCTTGAAACTCATCCACCACATCCTTCAATTTCTCAAGAATTTGTCCATCGAGTTGTGCACTCTGGACTTCTCTTATTAGACCCATAAAACATCTATCGGTCTTATAGACACTTGCCATCCCTACGACATATAGAGGCAGTTTCTGCCTGTGTGATTTTTCTTTAACCCCAATGATTGACCATTGGTGGGTTCTCACTACTTTCTTCCTCCAATCCACCATAGGGTTGTACTGCTCCATCCATAGCATGCCTAAAATTGCATCATAACAAGCTAATTGTATCACTCGCCACTCAATTGCTTCTTGATATTCTCCTACAGAGAGAGTTACCCGTCTAGGTAATGATTCAATCTTCTCTGTTTGCCCATTTGGTAACTCTACTTCTTCACTTCCATCTCTCTCTAGATCCATTCCCAATCTTATTGCAACAGAGTGAGACAAGAAATTCTCTATTGCTCCCGGATCTATTAATACTCTCACTTGATTACCTTCTAGGATTCCATTCACAACAATCAATTGTGAGGTTGCCTTTCGGGGATCTTTGCGCATTGTTCTTCTTCCTTCCCTTGCTTCTCTGCTTCCTTATTGAGCCAGTAAGGCCGTGAGGTACATTTACTGGCAATCTTTGTTTTCTGAAGTGATTTCTACCTTTGCCTCTTCAATGTGCCTCTCCATGTTGTTCAAAGATCGCTTGAACAAAGGCCAAGGGCCTCTAGGGAAACAAGTACAACAATTGGTAGATATGTGCCCAATACGGCCACAATTGTAACAACGGCATTGTTCTCCTCGATTCCCTTCTCCTCATGGGACTCCATCTCTTCGTTCTTCTACTTGTCCCCGCTCCCCTTGAAGCGGTCATACTCCTTGATCCCGGAATGAAAGGTTGCCCAATTCCATCGGTACTGGTCAACCCATGTGTGGCATTTCTGCCCAATAATGTTTAGGTGGAGCTACTCCTTCACCTCCACCTAATGCTCCTACTATTCTTTGCGCACAAGCAATGGCTTCAAATATTATGTGAGGATTTTGCACCATGACTTCTTGGCAAATCTGCTCTTTCAACCCTCGTTGTAAGTTGTCAAGAGCCTCTGTTGGACTCATGTTGGTAATTGCAACTTGTAGATCTAGAAATGCCTCCACATACTCTTGTATGCTATTCTTTTGTCTCAATCCCCATAGTTGGGTTTGAGCCATTTGCACAGAATCCACCAATTGGAAATTCTTCAGCAGTCCTTCTTGCATTGTTGTCCATGTGACCTTCCTTATCTCTGCTAGCATGGATTGTTCCCAAGCATCATACCATGTGAGGGCTTTATCGGTCAAGTACCCACATGCAAACACGCTTGCAGCATGCTCTGTGATCTCTGTTGAGAACAATCGGAAATATCAATTCATTCTCAAGATCCAATTTTCCACTACTCCCATCAAATGCTGCCCCTTGTAAGGCTCGATGTTGCAGGTCTTCTTCATCCGGAGTAGCAATGTGGCTTCATCATTGATAGGGTTCTTAGGCACGGATGCCTCTCCATGTACTTCAGTCGCAGGTATTGGGTTTTGAGACGGCTCTTCTTCTTGCATGGCTTGATCGTTCCTGAGGATCTACACTTGACTTTGTAATGTCTCCATGGTCATCTTAATCTCTCAAAATTCATTCAACATCCCTTGCATTCCTTGCACCAACTCTTGCAATTGCAGATCCATGGTTCTTGTAACACTCAATTGCTAATGTCTACTTCAATATAGAATCAATATAATCACTCTGGAAGGCGCACAAACTATTGGAACTACCATTGGGACCTCATAAGCTATCACTTGTTGATAATACTCCTCATCAAAATTCCTAACCACAAAATCTCTAAACATCACTTCTGGCCTCACAACATAAGGGATTTCTACTTGAGTGTTGAAAGGGAGAGGATTTGGGACATTCATGTCCATTTTATCATAATAGAATGTAGATTGTCAAATCCCACTCTCTGTCATATATCACCATAGGTAGAATCACCAAGTTTGGTGAGTTCATCACTCTGTCCATGAATTCTGCACCAAAGTGATAAACTAGCAATACCTTCATCTGCTCAAGTTGGATGTACATAACCTTGATGTGGAATGGGTTTGAGAATAAAAAGCTAGGTGTGAGAGATTGACCTCCCGTGCATCCATCCCATCCGCTCTCTAAAGTCCTTCCTAAGCCTAGCAACTACTTTATGTTCTCCACCTCAAATTACTTAGTTTCAGTAGTTTGTGCTATTCCAAGAGGGGTGATCCACTCTCTTGGACTAAAACACTCGCTCTGATACCATTGTTATACTCTAAGGACAAGAGAAGAGAGAAAACACAGATTGCACACTCAAACAATCGATAACCCAATGGAGCTCCTTCTCTTTATTATATAGACAAAGAGGATCTCCTCCAAGGAAGCTCCACCATAGGAATAGGGACACAGATAGGTGACATGTCAGCAAGCTCCAACCTTGGATTACTTACTTGGATGGGTGATATGTTTGGTCTAGGTCCTATCTAGTTGGTCAAACAAGCTTTGACCGGAGGGAATCTTTTAGGGAATCTTCTTATAGGAATCTCAGAATCATGTGAGTAAGGTACCATTGGAAAGCTCTCAACGAGACAAAGCAGGGGGAAGGTAGGCCAGCCTTTCGTCTACTAGGGGGGAGGTTTGCACATTTTTGAAGCCTAATTCATCTGTTTAGGCTTCCAAAATTGCCTTCAAAGATTTCAAGCATATTTCGGTTCCTACTCTATTAGTAGAAGTCCCCTTTTGGTGATATCTCTTTCTGATCTGTTTATTCCATCATGTGTAACATCCTTCCAGATGTTACCAAACCAATTCTCACCTTTAAATCATATGTCTAGCTATTGGTTCTAAGGTTCTCAAGTATATTTGGTTTTTGCCCTATTAGTAGAAGTATTCTTTTGGTGATACTTCTATTTTATCTATTTTGACCATCATGTATAACATCATTCTAGATGTTACCAAACCAAATTTCACATCTAGATCATATGGCTAGCTCTTGGTATTACAGACCTCCCTCCTTTTAAGACACAACGTCCTCATTGTGTAATTGTTGCTCAAATGCTTGCACCAACACCGGTGCACGTGCCAAATTGGCAGCGGGCTCCCAAGTTGCTTCATAGAGGGGGTAACCTTTCCATTGTTCTAGATAGTCCACCCGTGGGTGGTGAGTACCACGCATGCATTTTTGGAGAATCCGCTCCACTTCATATTCATCTATGCCATCAATGAGTGTCAGACAAGGTCAAATTTTTGGTATGGAATGACCCTGGCCATCCTTTATTAGGGGGGGGAATTTGCACATTTTTGAGGCCTAATTCATCCGTTAAGGCCTTCAAAATTGCCTTCAAAGATTGTAGGCATATTTCAGTTCCTACTCTATTAGTAGAAGTCCCCTTTTGGTGACACCTCTTTCCAATCTGTTTATTCCATCATGTATAACATCCTTCCAGATGTTATGAAACCAATTCTCACCTTTAAATCATATGTCTAGCTATTGGTTCTAAGGTTCTTAAGTATATTTTGGTTTTTGCCCTATTAGTAGAAGTATTCGTTTGGTGATACTTCTATCTTATCTATTTTGACCATCATGTATAATATCATTCTAGATGTTACCAAACCAAATTTCACATCTAGATCATATAGCTAGCTCTTGGTATTACAGAAAGCCACCATTGTCACAAATCACAAGGCTTTGAAGTACATCTTCAACAAGCCTAATGTTGAAGGGAGACTAGCAAGGTGGATGATACTCTTGTCTGAGTATGACTACACCATTGAGGATAGGCCAGGAAAGAAACATGCAAATGCTGATTTGTTTTCTAGAGCCTATGATCATGATGGAGATGAGCCAGTGGATGATTCCTTCCCAGATGAGGAGCTCATGACAATCTTAGTCACTCAAGAGGTTCCAATGGAGTACAAAGAGATTATGGATTTTGTGACAAGGGGTAACTATCGAGAAGGGATGCATGCTATGGAAAGGAAGGCCCTTGCAGCAAGATCTAGACCTTACACAATGGTGGAGGATATTCTTTTTCACCAAGGAGCAGATGGTCTACTTTGAAGAGCAGTGGGTAAGGAAGAGTCTATCCTACTCATAAAGGAGCTTCATGAAGGTTTAGTATGTGGTAGACACTTTCCAAGAAAGGTGATTGCTTTCAAGATTCTAGATGCAGGTTACCATTTGAGAGGGATTTTCAAGGATTGTCTTGTTTATTGCAAAACTTGTCATGTTTGTCAAGCTTTTGCTAGAAAGTCTACATCCACTCCACCACTTAGATCAATTCCATTGCTAGGACCTTTTGAGAAGTGGGGAATTGATTTTGTAGGTCCTCTCAATAGAACCCCAAGGAACAATCGGTACATTGTGGTAGTTACTGATTACCTTACCAAGTGGGTTGAGGCTAGACCATTGAGGGACAAGATTGAAGATGAAGTGGGTAGATTTCTTTATGAACGCATTATCACTAGGTTTGGATGCCCTTTGGAGTTGGTTTTTGATAGAGGAGGAGAGTTTACATGAAGCATTACAATAGCCATGCTATGACATTTCTCTATCACACAGAGTAACTACATCCTATAAGCCAAATTCCAATGGCTTGGCAGAGAGAACCAATCAGATCTTGTGCATGATGTTGGCCAAAGATGCAGAAATGGAGGGGGCTAAACATCATTAGGACAAGAGGATTCATGCAGTTTTGTGGGAGTATAAGACAACCATGAGGACCTCCACCGGATATTCTCCATTTCAATTGGTGTATGGTATTGAGTCTACCCTGCCTATTCACTTTGATCTTCCTACCTTCCAAAGCATTCATAGGAGATTGAAGAAAGCACAAGGAGGTGATGCAAAGAAGTCAAGGAAAGAACAACTCATGGAGTTGGAAGAGGCAAGAGCAGTTGCTATGGTTCAAGTGGACCAAGCCCAAAGGAAACAAAAGGAGAGCTATGACAAGAGGCAAGGCAAGAAGAAGAAGGAGCCTTTCAAGGAAGGTGATTGGGTAATGTTGTTTGATTCCATTTGATTCAAGTGAGTGCAAAAGAAGTTTTTGCCTAAGTACTTTAGACCTTTCATAGTGGAGAAGGTGTGGGGAAATTACACCTATGATCTCAAGGAGTTGGGAGCAAGACACTTTGATAGGATTAACCATGATTAGTTGGAGATGTACCATAGAAGGTAGAGAGACCTTCACTTTGAAGACAAAGTGAAAACTTAGTTCGGGGATAAATGTAACACCTATTTGTGCATGTGTGTGGTATTGTGATATTTAGCTTGGTATTACAAGTACTTAAGAGATATTATTTATATAGAGATAAAGGATGGTTCTATATTAGTCATGGTTAGCTAAAGTTAGTCATAGCTAAGATAGAGGGGACCTTACTTTACAAGAAGTAGAAAAGATGAGCACCACTATTTTGGATTTTAGTGTGTTGACTTGGTATTATTCCTAGGTGTTTGGCTTTGAGGAAAGAGTTGAGAACTCTTGGGCCCGCAAGCCTTTTTGTTTTGGATTCTTCTTTAGTCCAAGGATAACCCATGTGAAGGAATCCTTGACTTAGTGGTTGGATCAAGATAAGACCGCATGCTTAGGGGAATATACCCATGTGAATGGATATTCCTTTCTAGTTTTTGACTTTACTTGACTTTTAGTCTAGTCACTTGAGTTACTATGCTAATTAGTAACTTTGGTAGGTAACTATTTCACAAGTATATAAACAAGGGGTGAGGAGGTACTCATCATCCTTTCATTTGCAACTATCTCTCTCTCTCATTGAGTTCTCTAGTGAGCAATGTCTTGAGTCTTGGAGTGTTAGCCTTGGAGGAGTATGATGGAGTTGGGGTTCCTTGCCTTCTTAGTCCATGGTGCGCTACCATAATAGCCAGCAGAGGTTCATCTTGAGTGAGAAACAGGCCGGCTCACAGACCACATTGGTTGCAAAGTTGAAAGTGGAAATTGCAGATGCACGTGTAGGGTGCATTCACTCAAAAGCAATTATCGGAGTGATGGAGCAAAGGTTGGAGAGCCTCAAGAAGAAGGCAGTGGAGAAAGATCAAGCTTAGTAACAAGAGTAAGAGGAGCGCAATAGAGAATAAGATTGGTTGCAAGGATTAGTGCGAGTAGCAGAAGAGCAAATCTATGTGAATTGGAGGGAGAAGGAGGCATTGAGGGCTGAATTTGAAGATGAGCTCTAGATGTATCATAGTGAATTGGAGGAAGAAAGGGAGAAGGAAAAGCTTATAGTTGTAGGAGAAGCTGAAAAAGTAGAAGAAGTCATCAATGAAATCAAGGCCATGTTGAGGACAAAAGTTGAGTGTAAACTCGAAGAGGTGAGATTGCATGAGCTGAGATTGTTAGTATAGGAGACACTCAAGAGGAAGGCAAAGGACACGGAATTGAATAATCTATTAATTTTTCTACGGGATTGTGTATATATGAAGATGTTAGTCGTAGAGGACAATGTGTGTCTCAGACTAGATCTTGTTAGGACAGAAGTATCTAACATTTGTAGTGAAGTACAAGAAGTACAAAGACCCAAAGTAAGAGAGATAGGATTGCAAGTGTCTTCGGCCTTGCTATTTGACACATTAGAGAAGAGTGGGTCAGAAGATAATGAGGTAGATGGAGTATCCATGAGCTTAATTGTAGTTCCTAGTGAAGAAGTGGTAGAAATAGTGAAGGATTTAGTAGAATTAGATATACCCAAAGAAGGAGAAGTGATGGGAAGATCATCCGGTTTGAAAGCCGATGATGAGGTTGACATCGGATCGGAGTAGAAATGGATTTGAGATTTGAAGAGGCAGATATGAAGAGGTGCATTGTCATTTTAGATCTGCAGGTTCGTAAAGTTGTTGTAGAATGGTATAGTTGTTTGAACTATCATTTGCTTCACTATTTAAGAGTGGAATTTGCAGTCATATGTTGTTTAGTGCTCATAATTTCTGAGAATAGATAAAGCAAAGTGCTATGAAGCATTGCTCGTGGCTTGAGCTTGATTTTGAGTATCAAATTTGTGTCTATGTTTGTGAGTGTGTGGAGAAATTTGAAGAACAAGTCAGTGTGTCTGTGGATGTTGGATTTGGCAGCCTTGATCTTCATTCTGTGTGTTTGATCCTGAGTGAAATGCAATCAAAGCAATGCCTTGGTAGATCTGAGAGGAATTGTAGTGTTGGTTGTATTTTGCATTTGTAAGTGCAGCACAAAGGTGATGTGAAGCAATTTCAATCGAGAAAGTTGAGCCTTCAATGGAGGGGTGGAACACAATTCTGAGGTGAAGTCTTTTTGCAGTGAAGTGCCATTTTTGGGAGAGTCTGAATCATCACAATCAAGATTGTTTGGAAAGATTTGATGGAGTTGTGATTATGTGTGATAGATTGTTGTGATGAGACTACAAATCAGTGCTTATTACTCTCTTCTAGGTGTGGTTTCTACATGAGAGATTAAAGACACAACCAAGAAGAATTGAGATTGTTACTTTGCTTTGTATTTGGAAATTTCTAACCAATATCTATGCGGGAACAAATTTTACTTACCTGATTACCGCAAAAGTGATATTTGTTGGGTTGTCACACTAGCATAAGCTATTGGATGATCATGCACATCTTGGTCTAATTGACTAAGAGTGCATCTTATACCTACATGAGAAGCATCTGTGTAGAGGATGAAAGGCTTACTCCAATCAAGTTTAGCAAGAATTGGAGCTACAACAAGGGATTGCTTGAGCTCCTCAAAAGCTTTCAGAGCCTCCTTGTCCTCCAAAATCACCATGTTATCTACACCCTTCTTCATGTAGATGGTCAATGCATAAGCCTTGCTGGAAAATGAGAAGATGAACCTCCTATAGTACCCAACCATCTCCAAGAATTGGTATAACTTTGTCAAGCTTGAAGGGAATGGAAGGTTTGAGATTTTCCTCACCTTCTCAAGATCAACTACTATTCCATTCCATCCTTGGAGATGATGTGCCCCAAAATTAGACCTTCTTCAATGAGGTCATCAATGAGGTCTCTCATAAATTTCCCAATAAAAGGTTCAAATACTTTGTTCATGAACCGTTGGAATGTGGTTGGAGCATTGCAAAGCCCAAAAGGCATGACCTTGAAAGCGTAAGTTCCCCAAGGTGTGGTGAACATGGTGAGTTCTTGATGCTCTAATGCAATCTTGATTTGGTTATATCCACCATAAGCATCTCAAAAATGGTACCTCTCATGACCTGCAACCTCCTCCAAGATCTCATCAATGAATGACAATGAGCCTTCTTGGTAACAACATTGAGCTTCTTGTAATCCACACATACCCAAAGCTTGCCATTCTTTTCTTCACAATGACAATTAGAGACACCTATTCTGAATTCTCTACCTCAAAGATAAATCCAGCCTCCTTAAGCTTATCAATCTCCTCCTTCACAACCAAAGATATTGGTGAGCTAATGTGACGTTGCTTTTGGCGGATTGGTCTTGCATGTGACTCCACCTCTATCTTATGCTCCTCCTAGGTGACTTCCTTCAAATCCTTGTAATTGAAAGCTATATGGCTGAACTTGCAAAAAATCTCCAAAAATATCACCTTCTCCTCCTTGGTAACATTTGGGCCATACTTGAGGGAAGCTAACCTTCTCTCTATCTACTCAAGTGTCAATACAGATTTATTTGGGTCCTTCAAAACCTCTGGCTTAGGTGCAAAATCCATAGTACACAAGGGATACACATCTGAATCCGATTTAGATTCATCCTCCTCCGTGGAAGTCTCCTCTTCCATGCTTGTGTGGTGCACACATTTTTTTTTTCTGTTTATTAGCATTTGGGAGAAGAAGTAAACAAAGAAAGCTGAATTGCAAAAGAAGGAATGGACGGAAGTGACTTCAAAGCAAATCTGAAGAAGTCGAGATTGGAACCAATGATGAAGGTACTCATGAGAGAGATACAAAGGAAGAAGTCCAAAGAGCATCATCTTTGGATTGGGAAGCAAAGGCCGATACAAAGACCATCTAACAACCTTGGTATGTGGCAAGAAAGTACACTTCAAGAAATGGTAGAGGTAAAAGAAGCATGTTTTGAAAGTGACAGGATAGCAACACACAGAAGAGGGGAAGTCAATTTTGAAATTGACTAACGAATGACTGCAATTCGGGGTAATTTAAAATTGTGATTGCATAGGGAGAAGTTGAATATGTCAAGTAAATTTCCAATCCCTCTGAGTAGTTGTCTTGCAGTAATACGTCTCAAGAAGCCAATTGAGAGTGCAATTTTCCAAAATCTAGAAGGGGTTAGAGTGTCTTGTCCAAGAGAAGGCATAGTGTATTAGTGCCAAAGAATGAGAGAGCAGATCATGGCAAAGAAGGTCACAAATGCTCTGGCGATGCAAAGTTTTGCAATTTGTAGGTTAGATGTTGTAGCAAGAATCAAAGTCTTGAACAGACTAGGTATTACCTTTTTAGCATGGAATTGGAATTTCAGTTTCCTAGGAGTCATGGCAGAGATAGATGCCAATACTTGTGAGGAAGGCCCCGAAGTCGAGGAGAAGAGAGGGAATCTAGCTTGATAGACTGAGTTGGATTTGAGGTAAGTGTTGGGAAAGGAAGCATGAGAACCAATGGGGATAACCTTCTATTGGAAGTGTGATGTTGTAGAAGAGATGGCAGAGATCCAAAATTTGTTCTTTGCTCTGTGAACAACAAATGGTTATAAGGTGGCGTCCTATAGGGACATGTAACACCCATTTGTGTATGTGTATGGTATTTTGATATTTTGCTTGGTATTACAAGTACTTAAGAGATATTATTTATATAGAGATAAAGGATGGTTCTATATTAGTCATGGTTAGCTAAAGTTAGTCATAGCTAAGATAGAGGAGACCTTACTTTAGAGGAAGTTGAAAAGATGAGCACCTCTATTTTGGATTTTAGTGTGTTGACTTGGTATTATTCCTAGGTGTTTGGCTTTGAGGAAAGAGTTGGGAACTCTTGGGTCCGCAAGCCTTTTTTTTGGATTCTTCTTTAGTCCAAAGATAGCCCATGTGAAGGAATCCTTGACTTAGTGGTTGGGTCAAGATAAGACCACATGCTTAGGGGAATATGCCCATGTGAATGGATATTCCTTTCTAGTTTTTGACTTTACTTGACTTTTAGTCTAGTAACTTGAGTTACTACGTTAATTAGTAACTTTGGTAGGTAACTATTTCACAAGCATATGAACAAGGGGTGAAAAGGTACTCATCACGCTTTCATTTGCAACTATCTCTCTCTCATTGAGTTCTCTAATGAGCAATGTCTTGAGTCTTGGAGTGTTAGCCTTGGAGGAGTATGATGGAGTTGGGTTTTCTTGCCTTCTTAGTGAGAGACATGGTCCATGGTGCGCTTCCATAATAGCCATCAAAGGTTCATCCTGAGTGAGAGACAGGCTGGCTCACATTTTTGGTTCCGTTGCCTGGACCTCTCTAGAAGGCAAGATAATGTTCCGCGTTCAATTCTACATTAGGCAGAAGGAGGCTATGAGAGCTCACTTGGAGAGAACATTAGGAGAGAAGAGTGCTGAACTTATAGTAGAGAAAAAGGATCCATTTGTATACCAAGTAGTTCATTATGATGTCTTTGAAGTGATTTTGTACATCTTGTACACATGAGAGGATTTGGAGAGATTGTGTGAGGTGGATTGCAGATTTTGGGGATTAAGGTGATTTTGGGCAAAATCTCAAGTTTGAGACCTGAACTTGAAATTTCTACACATGATAGCTTGGGTTCCCCTTCAATTAGCACATTTGGAATTTTTGTGAGAGCTATTATGGGCATTGGGCTAGAATTTTTAAAAGTTGATAGGGTAAAGTGCTCCTACAACTGCATGCTCTCTGGAAAATTGTACAGAGTCTGCCATTTCTTTTAAGTTTTAGTGGATTTTTGTGAAACATCAAAGAAAATTTAGTATGTTATATCCTACTTGCTGACCCAAAAATTAGAGAGAGATTGTTCTTGAGCAAGGAGTTATGAGTTTTTGAAGTGAGGGGGGTGGTTTTCAGACCAAATCTGAAATATATGTGCTGAATAGAAAAGTGTCTAGGCCAAATGGCTTGATGAAAAGATCTAAAATTTCACAGGGAAGGACACACTAGAGTTTTGATCACGTGTGAAAAATTTTCATAAGACCGTCATGTGGTACCCACATTTTTTGTTTTTTTTGAAATGGAGAAGAAGAATTGTATAGAGAAGTCGGATTGCGCCTTTATGACCAAAGAAGGCGAAGAAAAGAGTCTTTGGGATGAAACCCGGGGTCACGTGTCTTCGGGTCATAAGGTGAAGTACTTGAACTTGCCTTGTCAGCATACAACCCAAAGTAAGAAGTCTTCATATTGGGGGGAGCTCAACCCGAGGTGAAGACAGTGTAACAACCTTTCTTTGGGGCAAGAAATTCAAGAAGGGACCGTTCAAAAACCGGCGGCCATACGCGTGAAGTACACTTGACAATAACATGCACATGCAAGAGGTGTGATTTCTTGGTAGAAACTCAAATTGAAGAGAGACAAAGAAGGCACAACTCTATAAAAATTGATCTAACGACTAAGCAATGTTGAGCAATTTTCCTTTGCCGTTGAGAAGTCGTCCTATAGGAGATTGTGGGAAGGGAAGTAGAGTTGAAGATGCGCTAGTGTGTAGAGGAGAATTCAAGAGAGTTAAACTGAGAGATAGTGAGGAAGTAGGAAAGATAGGAGGAGGAAAGAAGAACTCCAAATTTGCAGTGAGAAATCATGCAATTTGGAGGTTAGATGTGGTCGCAAGAATAAAAGTCTTGAGCCGACTTGGGATCACATTCTTGGCATGGAACTAGAACGTAAGTTTTCCAAGTTTCATGACCAAGATAATCAAGAGTAAGTGTCTCGATGGCCCTGAGGAAGAGGGGAAAAGAGGAAATCTGGCTTGTTGGATAGAGTCGGATTGGAGATTGGTGTTCGAAAGAGAGGTAGGCACGGAGCAGGGTGCCATGTTCTTGGGGAAGGGAGAGGTAGCCAAAGAAACCCAAGAAGTGAGGGATGCCTTCTCTTTGAAGAGAACAAAGAATGTGTATGAGGTCAAGAGTTACAAAGATCTAGTGAAGAGAAGGATCGTGAGTGCTCTCATGGCAATCCTGAAGCCGGAGAGAACGACTTATGTGATGAAACACCAAGCGGTGTTCTTCCATAAGATGTTTGCATGAGAACCTATCAACTGGGCGAGGTGCTTCCATGGGAGGACAAGGCAGATGGTGTGGAATTTGTAGGATAAGTTGCCTCTTCACTACATCGTGCTGCTATAGCAAATTTCTACCTCGGTTTGAATTTTCTCAATTCAGCGGAGCGTAGCAAAATGGTGTCTCACTTTCATCCCGACTTGAGAAGAGAAGTCGACACGGAGGAGCAACAATATATTCTTCAAATCCAAAGCATTGATGAGAACTACGCATAGACGGGCAAGAGTGCAGAGGTAGAAGTGAGTACTCCGAAGTCAAAGAAGCGGAGTTGTTAAGGAGAAGGTGAAGACGTAGAGAAGACAAGACCTCGAAAGACCAAGAGAGGAAACCCAAGGAAAGGCATAGTGGTGATCGCGTCATTAGAGGAAGACTCAAATGGTGAAGCCGAGTGCAAGTCTGAAGACCTGGAACACGAGGAGGAACCGGAGCTCATGCTACAAAGTGGGGATACAAGTAGTAATAGTGATGAATGTGGGGAGATGACATCGGTACGTGCTGCAGAAGAAGAAGAAGTTCAGGTGGAGCTCAAGGAAGAAAATAATGCAAAGTTGGAGGACGAGGTACCCAAGCCGGAGGAGAAGAAGATTATGATTCAGAGGGGAGTTTGGTCAAGATGCAAGGCGAAGTGTGAAGCGGGTCCAAGCAAGGCAAGGGAAGAGGAGAATGCTAGGTCGGGAAGTGAAGCGTCCATTCCGATACGACAACTGCAATGAAGAAGGCAAGTATTGGGTGAAGAAGAGGTAAAGAAGGAGATCACTCTGCAGGTGGAGGTAGGTGCGAGTGATGGAATGGAGTGCCTGCAAGAAATTGTGTACCCATTGTTTGTGAAGCTAGAGCACAAGAAGAAAGAGATGCAGTCGACATGTCCAAAGGTGAAGACTGTGTTGCAGGTTTTGGCAAGACTAGAAGAAGAGAATTTGGAGTTGAAGAGGAGTATAATCCGAGGCGAGGAGGAAAGGGAAGTACTACAAGGGGATGCAGTAGTGCAATGTCAAGTTATTGAGAACTTGAAGAGAGAAGCAAGGTATTGAGAAGAACTTGTGAATAAGAGTGACATAGCAAGGGAGAGACAAGTAGCAGAGTACAAAATCTTGAAGCAGCAGTTTGCTGATTCAAGACTAGAAATTATCCATGCTATGGCAAGGGTAGTAGAGAAGGAACAAGAGCTTGATAGAGTGATGGAAAGTGTAGAAGAGAAGAAGCAACTGTGGCAAAGGGAGTTGACAGTGAGATATAGGGAAGAAGAGAGATTACGAGAGTTACTTTGTAATCAAGAGTAGAAGATTGTGCACAAGGAGAAGGAGAAGGAAACAATGAAAGTCGAGTTCAAAGTAGAGTTGGCAATGTACAGGGAAGATTGGCTTGCAGATTGGGAGCATGAAGGAAGATGAGATTGGAGCCATTGAAGGAGATCGTAATCAGGATGAATGCAATGCTGAGTATAAAGGCCAGTGTTTGTATTGAAGAGACAAGGCTGCACGAGTTGAAATTGTTGGTGCAAGAGACGAGGAGGAGACATGCAAGGGATACAGACTTGAATGCTCTGTTAATAAGTCTCAAAACTCAAGTAGATAGGAAGATATTGGAAGTCGAAGACAATATCACAATTAGATTAGATCTAGTGAAGATAGAGATAGATAAACTTCAGAAAGACATTAGAGCCAAACCCGAAGTAGATGAAGTGCGAGTGCAGATGTCTTCGGAGTTACCATTGGAGACATCAGAGAAGAGTGGGTCAGCAGATAAGGAGTTAGATAGATTACCCACTAGTGAAATGTCTGATCAGGAAAGAGAATTGTTAAGATCTGGTAGAAGATGTAGGAGTTATGAAACCCGAGGATAGAGTAGTAGGAAGTAGAGTTACTTCGGGTTTGGGTTTGAAAGCCAAAGAAGAAGTAGACATTGGAATGGATTAGTAACCGATATGAAGAGGTGCATTGTCATTTTGGATCTGCAGGTTTATAAAGTCATAAGGAAGAGGTACATTAGGAAGATAACTGTCTATTGCTTCACTATTTAAGAGTGGCATTCATAGTCAGATGTTGTTCAGTGCTCATTATTTCTGAGAATAGATAAAGCAAAGTGATGTGAAGCAGTGCTTGTTGCTTAAGCTTGATTCCGAGTATCAACGTTGTGATTGTGTTTGTAAGTGTGTGGAGAAATTTGAAGTGCAAGTCAGAGTGCTTGTTGGATGTTGGATTCCGTAGCCTTGATCTTAATTTTGTATGTTTGATCCCAAGTGAAGTGCAATCAAAGCAATGCCTTGACAGATCTGAGAGGAATTGTACTGTTGGTAGTATTTTGTATTTGAGAGTGCAATGCAAAGTTGATGTGAAGCAATTTTGATCGAGGAAGTTGTGCCTTCAGTGAAGGGGTGTAACATAATTCTGAGGCAAAGTCATTTTGCAATGAAGTGCCGTTTTTGGGAGAGCTTGAATCATCACAATCAAGATTGGTTGGACAGAATTTGATATGTTGTGATTATGTGTGTGTGTATTTGTGACAAGTTATCAAGATTGTAAGCTTGTTACTCTCCTCTGGGTATGGTTTCTACTTGAGAGATTAATGAAGAACTCAAGAAGAACTAAATTGTTACTTTGCTTTGTATTTGACCAATTCTGACTTGTATCTCTACGAGAACAAACTTTACTTACCCGATTACCGCAAAAGTGATATTTGCCGGGTTGTCACACATCATATACGAGTTGAGAGGTCTGAGTGAAATTGTGAGGAAGGGTAAATTCTACAGAGTTGAGATCTCATGCATGAGGAGTTTGAGAGCAACAAAAAGCATGTTTGAGTGTTTAGATTCATCTTGGGAACATGGAGTGTCACAAAGAGTGAAATTGAGACTATGCAAGGTTCCCCAAGGGTTTGAGGTGATTGTAGGGGTGGATTTGAGGAAAAGAGAGTTTACAATAGAATTCAAAGAGAGTGTTGAGAGGATCCAAAAACCTACACCACTTGTAGGAAAGAGTGAGTCTAAGTGCTTTCTATGTGGAGAGAAGGGACATAAGGCAAGTTCATGTCCATTGACCTTTGAGAGCAAGAGATTGAGGAAAAGGAGAGGCTCACTTGACCTGGGTTTGCATGTTGGACCTTCTTCACCAAGATTGGGAGGGAGAAGATCTAAGACCAGGGAGTTGTGTGAGGTTTGTGGAGTGGAAGGACTTCCAAAAGGACATGAGTGTAGTGGAGTAAAATCACTTTTGGAGACTTTGGTGAAGGATCTTGGAGAGACTCTTAGTACAAATACAAAAACACTACCACCTTCATCAGCTTGTTCTCAAGATTAGTGATGGAGATAATCTTTCAACTTATGGATAAACTATCCATGAGGGTTTGATTAATATGCACTCTAGGATTTGATGTTGCTATAGAAATCTTGGACAACCTGAGCCTTTTGTGTTCCCTTGGGTGGATTACTCTCAAATGGTGTTAGTCATGTACATACTCTATTAGTTATGGAGTGAGAGAAAAAAAAAGAAAAAAAATTGAGAGAAAGAAAGATAGTGAGAGGTTAAGATGTGAAACTTCCTATTTTCTTTGGCAAGGATAGAGAAGATATGGAGGCCTTTGTGAGAGACTTCAAGAGAGCTTGCATATGAAACAATGAGAGGAGGAAGAATGAGTGGGCCTCATTATTACCAGATTTCTTTGAGGATGCAACACTTACATGGTATGAGTCAGAATACCAAAAGAGAGAGAGGAGAGCTAGGGAACATGAGTCTTGGAGGACTTTGACTTAAGCACTCATTGAGAACTTTCTTCTTGATGAGAGTTATGAGAGATTGATGGTTGAGGTTACATTTCTCAAGCAAGGAGATGGAGAGAAAGTGAGAGTCTATGTGGAAAGACTAGAAAAGTTAGAGTCCAGATTTCGCATAGTGTCGAGGAAGGGAGGAGATGATGTGGAGACTACTATGATTGGCATGGGAGCCATGCTTACCAAGAATTTTGTGGGAGGATTGAGACCACAAATTAGAAACAAGGTGAGATATGAGAAACCTTCTTCCAAGGTTGAAGATATCAAGATCCCAATTCGTATGGAGGAGAGTTTGGAAGGGGATGAGAGTGATTTGGTGGTGAAGGAGGTTGTGCATCCTCCTCAAGGCTATAAGTATGGTGGAACTTTCTAGTTCTTGCACCTCCACCAAAAGGATCACTTCAAACCATCATAGAACAACTTGCGGATCTCAAGATCAATGTGGTGCAACTATGGGAGAAGAGAGAGGTGGATCAGAATGTAGGGAGAGGGCCTAGGAGTTATGGAAACTATCCATATCAAGGAGGCCAACCAGCCCACAATTTCAATGATAGAAATTGTTTTGGTTGTGGAGGAAGAGGCCATATCCAAAGGAATTGCCCAAATTCCACTTACCATGGAGGAAGGGGTTATGAGGGAGCCAATAGAGGGAAAGACGGTGGTAGTGAAACCCAAGTGTCTCCTAATCCCAACAAAGGTAAGGGGATAGCATCCATAGCTGTGGTTGAGAGCAAGTATGAGAAGGGAGAGTGCTCAAACTCCAAGGGTATTAATTTGGAGCTTTTGGCACAAGAGAAGAAGAGAGCTCGTTTTGTAGAGGATGTTCATTCTTCTCAAGAATTTACTCAAAGCAAGGATACTCCTATGTCTACTAGGAGCACTCACACCTCAACACCATGAGCAACAAAGACTCCAAGGAAGAAGTTGGGGATGGAGGATTTCTTGATTTCAAAGCAATAGTGGAACTACAATGTGTTGGAGGATGTTGGTAGCCACAAGGCTTATATCATAGTGGGCCAATTGATTGCTTTGAACCCTACCTTGAGAAAGGAGCTTAGAGGTGGTTTGAGTTCTACAAGGAGCAAGAGGAAGAAGAAGGCAAAAGCTCTAGTATCAATGAGAATGGTGGATGCCAAGCTAGCACCATGGGAGGCTTGTGAATATGCCTCCAAGATTGATGTGAGAGTGAATGGTCACAACATCAAGGATGCATTGGTTGATGGAGGATCAACAGTAAATGCCATGTCAGAAAGGTTGATGAAGAAGTTGTGCAACTTCTTCATCAACCTTCAAGACCTTCAACATTTGCGGTGAGCATGGAAAACAAGCAACAAGTTCTACCAATAGGGGGGATAGATAAAGAGGTAGTTTTGGTTATGGGAGTTCAAAATCTCATGACTTTCCAAGTCTTGAAGGATTCAAGCTAAGACTTACTTCTTGGGAGGCCATAGTTGAGAGCAGCATGCACAACTGATCGATGGCACAAAGGATACTTAAGGTGTGGTACCCACATTTTTTGTTTTTTTATGGTTAGTAGTGTTTAAGAGACGAAGTAAGCACTGAAAAGTTGAATTGCGGACAAAATAGAAGCAAAAGTAACTTCAGAGGGAAGCCGAAGAAGCTGACATCGGATCCAATGATGGAGGTACTCAAAAGAAAAGTATGCCGGTAACAGGCCAAAGATCATCATCTTCAGGTTGGAAAATGCAGGAATGATGAAGACTGTTCAGCAACCTCTGTACGTGGCAAGAAAGTACATTTCAAGAAATGGCGGCGGCAGAAGAAGCATGTCTTGATAGTGACCGGGAGTGCACGTAGAAGAGAGAAATTCACAGAAAAAATTGATTGAAGAATGAATACTACTATATAAAATTGTGACTACGCAGGGGGAAGTTGAATTTGCTGAGTAAATTTCCAATTCCTTTGAGTAGTCATCGTACAGGAATGCAGGTCCGGAAGCCCGTTGAGAGTGAAATTTTCCAAAACCCTAAGGGAATTAGAGTGTCTCATCCAGGAGAGGGGCTGATCTTCCAATAGTGTAGAATGAGAGAACAAATCATGGCAAAGAAGGTGGCCAACGCGCTAGCAGTGAGAGGTTTTGCAATTCAAAGAGTAGATGTAGTAGCTAGGATTGAAGTCTTGGTTAGACTTTGTATTACCTTTTTAGCATGGAACTGGAATTTCAGTTTCCCGGGAGTGATGGCAGAGATTGCTGCCACTAATTGTGAGGAGGGTCCTGAAGTGGAGGGGAAGAGAGGCAATCCGGCTTGATGGACTGAGTCGGATTGGAAGTTAGTCCTAGGGAGAGAAGCAAGAGAGCCAACAGGGATCACCTTCTATTGGAAGTGTGATGCTGCAGAGGAGACGGCGGAGATTTGCAATTCGCTTTTTGCTCCATGTGACAACCCGGCAAATATCACTTTTGCGGTAATCAGGTAAGTAAAGTTCATTCTTGTAGAGATACGATTCAGAATTGGTCAAATACGAAGCAAAGTAACAATTTCAATTCTTCTTGAGTTCTTCTTTAGTCTCTCAGGTAGAAACCACACCCAAAAGAGAGTAACAAGCAGTGATCCGCAGTCTTGTCACAAATTAACACTCCATAATCACAAATCCTTCAATTCTCTCCAAACAATCTTGATTGTGATGATTCAGGCTCTCCCAAAAACACCTCTTCACTGCAAAACAACTTCACCTCAGAATTGTGTTCCACCCCTCCATTGAAGGCACAACTTCCTCAATCAAAATTGCTTCACATCAACCTCGCACTACACTCACAAATGCAGAATACTACCAACACTACAATTCCTCTCAGACCTGTCAAGGCATTGCTTCGATCGCACTTCACTCAAGATCACACACACAGAATGAAGATCAAGGCTGTGGAATCCAACATCCAACAAGCACATTGACTTGCACTTTGAATATCTTCAAACACTCATAATTACAAACACAAAGTTGATACTCAGAATCAAGCTCAAGCGACGAGCACTGTTTCACAGCACTTTGCTTTATCTATTCTCAGAAATTATGAGCACTGAACAACATAATACTGCAAATGCCACTCTTAAGTAGTGAATCAATCGACAGTTCTAACAACTATACCGTTCTACAACAACTGTTCTAACCTGCAGATCCGAAATGACAATGCACCTCTTCATATTTGCCTTTTCAAATCTCAAATCTGTTACTAATCCGATCCGATGTCTACTTCTTCTTCGGCTTTCAAACCCGAACCCGGAGTAAATCTTACTTCCTACTATCTTTTCCTTGGGTTTCAAATCTTCTACTTCTTCTACCAGATGTAGCAATTCTCTTTCCTGATCTGAAATATCACTAATGGGTAATCTATCTAACTCCTTATCTCCCGACCCACTCTTCTCTAATGTCTCTGAGGGCAACTCCAAAGACATTTGCACTCCTATGTTATCTACTTTGGGTTTTGCTCTAACATCCTTTCAAAGTTTTTCTAACTCTATTTTCACTAAGTCTAATCTAATTGAAATGTTATCCTCTACCTCTAACACCTTTCTCTCTACACGAGTTCTTAGTTTTATTAACAAGGCATTCATCTCAGTGTCTTTCACTTGTCTTTGCCTCGTCTCCTGCACCAACAGTTTTAACTTGTGCAGTCGTGCTTCTTCAATTCGAACACTGGCTTCTGTACTTAACATCGCATTCACCCTCAGGACTATCTGCTTCAATGGCTCCAATCTTGTCTTCCTTTCTTGTTCCCGATCTGCAAGCCATTCCTCTTGGTACATTGCCAACTCTGCCTTGCACTCGGCTTTCACCGTCTCCTTCTCCTTCTCCTTCTGTACAACTTTCTCTTCCTGATTACGAAGTAACTCTGGTAATCTTTCTTCTTCTCTATACCACGCAGCCAACTCTCTTTGCCAGAGTTGCTTCTTCTCCTCCATACTCTCCATCACTCTATCGAGCTCTTGATCCTTTGCTGCTACCCTCGCCATAGCATGGATAAGTTCTACTCTTGAATCAGCAAACTACTGCTTCAAGATTTCAAATTCAGCTACCTGTCGTTCTCTTGCTATGTCACCCTTCCTTGCAAGATCCTCTCAATAACTCACTTCCCTCTTCAGGTCTTCAATTACCTGACTTCTCTCTATTGCCTCTGCTCGCAGTACTTCTCTCTCCTCCTCACCTCGGGTTACACTCCTCTTCAACTCCGAGTTCTCTTCTTCTAATCTTGCTACCATCTGCAATACAGTCTTTACCTCTGGACAAGTCGACTGCATCTCCTTCTTCTTGTGCTCCAACTTCACCAACAATGGGCACACTACCTCTCGCAAGTCATCGACTCCATCACAGGCAACTACTTCCTCTCACGGAGTGGTCTCTCTTTTCTCCTTGTGTTCTCCTGATACTCGCCTTCTTCTCTGGAGTCTTCATATTGGGAGTGATGCCTCACTGCCCAAGCTTTCTTCTACCTCTTTCTTCACACTACTCGGCCCCGCTTCACACTTTGCCTTATGCCTCGAGCGCACCCCTCACTGCACTACGATCTTCTTTTCCTCGGCCACCGGAACTTTGTCTTCCAACGGCGAGTTGTCTTCAGCTTCCAACTCGGCTTGCACTTCTTCTTTGTACTCTTCAGCCGCTGGCGCCGATGTCATCTCTCCACCTTCTTCACTATCACTGCTCGTATCTCCACTCTGCAATGTCAACTCAGGTTCCTCCTCATGTTCCGAGTCCTCCGTCTTGAGCTCGGCCTCGCCTTCTGAGTCTTCATCTTCCGACTCAATCACCACCATACTTCAACTCGGGTTACTTCTCTGCATCTTCCGAGGTTTCTTGCTTTCTTTGGCTTCTCCTTGCCGACTCCTCTTCTTCGTCGAGGTACTTACTACGACCTCCACGTTCTTCCCTGTCTTCGCATAGTAGTTGTTTGTGCTCCGGATTTGGAGAATATATTGCTGCTCCTCGACATCGACCTCCTTTTGCACATCTAGATGGAAGTGCGACACCATCCAATTCCGCTCTGCCAAGGTCAGTAAATTGAGCCCGAGGTAGAAGTGTGCTGCAAACGGCACAATGTAATGTGGAGGCGACTTATCCCACAAATTCCACACCATCTGCCTTGTTCTCCTGTAAAAACACCTCGCCCAATTAATAGGTTCTTTTGCAAACAATTTATGGAAGAACACCGCTTGGTGTTTCATCACATAAGTTGTTCTCTCTAGCTTCAAGATTGCCATGAGAGCACTCACGATCCCTCTCTTCACTAGATCCTTGTAACTCTCAACTTTGTACCCATTCTTTGTTCTTTTCAACGAGAAGGCATCTCTCACCTCCTACGTTTCTTGGGCTATCTCTCCTTTCTCCAAGAACGTGGCTCCCTACTCCGAGCCTGCCTCCTTCCGAGTACAAGTCTCCAATCCGACTCTGTCCAGCAAGCCGGATTTCCTCTCTTTCCTTCTTCCTCGGGTCCATCGAGACACTTACTCTTGATGATTTCTGTCATGAATCCTGGAAAACTCACGTTCCAGTTCCATGCTTGAAAGGTGGTCCGAAGTCGGCTCAAGACTTTGATCCTTGCTATCACATCTAATCTCCGAGTCGCATGATTTCTCACTGTGAATTTGGAGTTCTTCGCCCTTCCTCCCATCTCTTCTACCTTCTCACTTTCTCTTGATTTCACTATCGCAACATCTTTCTTGCGCACTAACACAAGTCCAACTCTATTTCCCTTTCCCTGATCACTTGCAAGACGACTCCTCAACGTCAAAGGAAAATTGCTCAACATTTTGTCATTGTAGTTTTGATTTTTATAGAGTTGCGCTTCTTTGTCTTTCGTCACTTCGAGTTCCTACCAAGAAATCACACCTCCAACATGCACCTATCATTTTCAATCAACCTTTGCGCGTATGAGCCGCCAATTTTGAAACGGCCTCTTCTTGAATTTCTTGCCCCGATGAAAGGTTGTTAGACTGTCTTTGCCTTGGGTTGAGCTCCCCCCAATCCAAAGACAATTTACTTTGGGTTGTATGCTGACAGGGCATTTCCAAGTACTTTGCCTTATGACCCAAAGTCACTTTACTTTGGGTTTCCTCCTGAAGACTCCTTTCTTTGCTTTCTTCGGCCATACAGGCGCAATCCGACTTCTCTATACACTTCTTCTCCTTTATTTTGAAAAAAACAAAAAATGTGGGCACCACACTCCAAGAACTACGAATGGTTACAAGGTGGAGTCCTATCAGGACCCGATCCGAAGAAGTATCATGGAGGCAATCATGGCCATGTTCAAGCCAGAGTGAACAATGTATGTAACCATGCAATAGGCAGTCTTCTTCCATCAGATGTTTGCAGGAGTACCAGTGAATTGGGCAAAGTGCTTCTATCACCGAACAAGGCAGATTGTAGTGAATTGGCAAATGGGCTCGCCACCGCATTATTTTGCACCATTCGTAGCACATTTTTACTTCGGCCTGAACTTGCTCTCTGAAGACAAGCGGCATCGTATGGTCTCCTACATGCACCCTGATTTGAGACGAGAAGCCGACAAAGAGGAGCAACAGTATATGCTTCATCTGCGGGTGAATGACGAGTACTTTGCCAAAACGGGACAGTGGAAGATCGAACATGTTGCTAGTCCAAAGACAAAGAAGCGAAGTAAACCCGAAGAAGCCAAATCATTGCCCATCCAACGCAAGACTTGGAGGCTGATGTTGAAGCCTACTAACTCGTAAGAAGGGCATCCTTGGGATCGGAGTCGGATGAAGAAACTGAGTTGCGAGAAGAGGACTCGGAAGAAGAAGAACTCATGTTGAAAAGTGAGGAGTCGGGGAGCGACAGTGATGGAGAATCCAAAGTCCAGCAATCTGTGGTCGTAAGTGAGGCGGGTGAAGCAATGATGGAGAGCAAGCCAAGACCCGAAGCAAAGAAGGAGTATCACGCGGGGCCGAGTTGAAGAGGCCAAGACAAAGATAGTGCCCACACTATGAAGATACAAAGATCACGACTTTGGATGAAGGAGCCGATGACACAGGAAAAGACTCCAGATGAAGGTGGCAATGATGAAGAAGAAAATTTTGGCGGGATAGCATATTTGACGAGGGTGGTCACACCTTTGCTCGAGCTATTGAAAGAATATCGGATGGGAATTGCCCAAGATCAAAGACAAGGGATGAATGAGCTGCAGGTGGTGAAGCATCTGTTGAATGAAGTGCAAGAGCTGCAGGAGCATCAAATCCAAAGAAGTGCGGAAATTGAAGATCTTCGGAAGGAGGAAGACTTGAGGAAGAAAGCGTGCTACAAGGCAATTGCACAAAGAAAGAGAAAGAACTGCAAAAGCAAGCTGGAGAGTTGAAGGAGCAGGCGATGTGGCTCAGCAAGATGCAGGAGGAAGTGAGTAATGTGCACATCGAGAATGTTTATCTGAAGGCAATGACCATCGTGATGGAGCAAGAGTTGGATAGCTTGAAGAAGAGTGCCGCAGCAAAAGATCAAGCATGGCAGAGAGAATTGTCGTCCAGGCAAGAAGAAGAAGAGCGTTTATGAGAACTTGTCAAGAGTGCGGAGCAGCAAAAAATGCAGTATGCAGAGGAGAAGAAGATGCTCGCTGTAGAATACAAAGACGAGTTGCAGATGTATCGGGAGGAGTTGAAGGTGGAGCATTCTCAAGGATACGCATCGAAATCAGTAGGGGACATTGCAGGGAAATTACGAGCAATCTAAAGCATGGGGGCAGAATGAAGATTGGAAGAAGCTTGTCTGCATGAGTTGAAGTTACTTGTGCAGGAGACTCGGAAACGAAGAGCCAAGGACGTGGATATGAATACCTTGCTAATTTGGTTGAGAGAACGTGTAGATAGAAAAATGTTGGAGGTAGAAAATAATGTTAGTCTTAGGCTAGATTTAGTCAATTCAGAGTTAGAGAACATTCAGAATAGTGTGACAGTGGAGAAGAAACCCGATGTTGCAGATGTAGAAACTCAAGTGTCATCGGACTTGAGAATTGACACACTAGAGAAGAGTGGGTCGGGAAATAAGAGTGTAGATGGAGTAACCCAAAGTTCAATTACAGATTGTAGTGAAGAAGTCATAGAATTAGTGAAGAAATTAGTAGAATCAGTTATACCCAAAGAAGGTGAAATAGCAAGAAGATCATCGGGTTTGGAAGCCGATGATGAGGTCAACATCGGATCGGGATAGAAGTCAATTCTTAGATAGGAAAAGGGCAGATATGAAGAGATAGATTGTCCCTTGGGATCTGTAGGTAGGAAGGGATGTTAGGAAGCGGTGCTAGGTAGGCGAGTCTGCCGTTTGCTTCAGTATTTAAGTGAAGCATTCGCAGTACAATGTTATTCAGTATTCAACTTTCTGAAGATAGATAAAGCAAAGTGCTGTTCTATTGTCAATTTTGTGTTTTTGTTTGTGAGTGTGTGAAGAATTCCAAAGAGCAAGTCAATGTGTTTGTGGATGTTGGAATCTACAGCCTTGATCTTCATTCTGTGTGTTTGATCTTGAGTGAAGTGCATTGGAGCAATGCCTGGACAGATCTGAGAGGAATTGTAGTGTTGGTAGTATTTTGCATTGGTGAGTGCAGTACGAAGTTGATGTGAAGCAATTTCGATCAAGGAAGTTGTGCCTTCAGTGGAGGGGTGGAACACAATTCTGAGGCAAAATTGGTCTTTGCAGTGAAGTGCACTCTTCGGGAGAATCTGAATCATCACAATCAAGAGTTGTTTGGACAGAATTGACTATGTTGTGATTATGTGTGCAAATTTGTGACAAGTTGTCAAGATTGTGAGCTTGTTACTCTTTTCTAGGTGTAGTTTCTACCTAAGAGATTAAAGAAGGCATCAAGAAGAACTGCAATTGTGACTTTTGACTTTGTATTTGACCAATTCTGGATAGTATATATGTGGGAACAAACTTTACTGACCCGATTATTGCAAAAGTGATATTTGCCGGGTTGTCACATAAGGATTGGGCCATCAAACCATAGAGTCACAGTTCTTGTGACTAACACCACCAACACTTCATATTAATATACACCATCTTTTGATTATTGGGAATCAGATTCTGAAGAAGGAGTTTCACGTGTGGACACAAGCATGGAAGAGGAGACTTCCACGGAGGAGGATGAATTTGAATCTGATTCAGATGTGTATCCTTTGTGTGCTATGGATTTTGCACCTAAGCTTGAGGTTTTGAAGGACCCTGATAAATCACCATTGACACTTGAGGAGGTAGAGAGAAGGTTAGCTAGTCTCAAGTATGGCCCAAATGTTACCAAGGAAGAGAAGGTGAGATTTGAGGAGATTTTCCGCAAGTTCATCCATGTTTTTGCTTTTAGTTACAAGGATTTGAAGGAAGCCACCTTGGAGGAGCACAAGATAGAGGTGGAGTCACATGCAAGACCAATCCGCCAAAAACAACGTTGCATTAGCCCACCAATATCTTTGGTTGTGAAGGAGTAGATTGATAAGCTCAAGGAGGCTGGATTTATCTTTGAAGTAGAGAATTCAGAATGGGTGTCTCCAATTGTCATTGTGAAGAAAAAGAATGGCAAGCTTTGAGAATGTGTGGATTACAAGAGCTCGACGCTGATACCGAGAAGGACTACTACACATTGCCATTCATTGATGAGATCTTGGAGGAGGTTGTAGGTCATGAGAGGTACAGTTTTGGAGATGGTTATAGTGGATATAACCAAAGCAAGATTGCACCAGAGCATCAACAACTCACCACATTCACCACACCTTGGGGAACTTACGCTTTCAAGGTCATGCCTTTTGGGCTTTGCAATGCTCCAGCCAAATTCCAACGGTTCATGAACAAGGTATTGAACCTTTCATTGGGAAATTTGTGAGAGACTTCATTGATGACTTTTGTGTCTATGGGAGCAAGGAGGAGCACTTTGAGTACCTAATAAAGGTCTTGCAATGCTTAGATGAGGCAAATGCCTCACTCAACCCAAAGAAGTGCATTTTTGGATGTGAAGAAGGTCTACCTTTGGGGCACATTGTGGTACCCACATTTTTCATTTTGGACGAGTTTTGAAGAAGAACTGCCTTGCTGAAACCAAATGGAGAAGAAATGAGTGGAAACTTGTGTTTTGATCAGACCCAAGAAAGTCTTCTTTGTGTTAGAGGAAGGACTCAGACTGGATCAAACCTGAAGAAGATTACTTCATGTCAGAGGAGGGAAAAACTCGGATCAGATGCCGAAGGAGGAAAGACCCAAAGGAGGAATGAAGGTTACAAGTCAGGAATACTGCATGGGCCATATTTAAGTAACCACAAGTCAAAATCAACTATGCTATATCTCGTTGGAAGTGTCTTGTTTAGGGCTTTCTGTTGCCATCAAAATCGTAAAGTTTGGAGGTTTGTAAAAGAAGTTACAAGATTTTGAAGTTTTGGGAGTAGATGTACAAAGAAGTTTGGGTGTCTTTGGGTCAATGTGAATTCGGACTTTGTACTTTGGACTTCGGACTTCAGGTTTACATGACTTTGGGTCTAAAGACTTTACCTCAAGACACCGAGGAAGTCGGACCTCAGAGTGCTGTGAAGGTAACTTTGAGAGTTTTGCTAGAGAGATCAGAGTAAGTTAGGATAGAGAAAGAATAAATAGTTAGGATACCCATGACTTCAATTTCAGTTTAGATTGAAGATGGAATAGGAATTGAAGGAGAAGTAGCAGTATTGAATAAACCCAAAGTGCAAGATCAGAGTGTTAGTGTCTTCGGATCAGTAATATGAGTGATTAGGGGAAAGTGGGTTGCAAATTGAAGGTATAGATAGTATATCCATGCTTTCAATTACAATTCTTGATGAGGACATAATAGAATTAATAAAGTAATTGATAGTAGTTAAACCCAAAGTAAGAGAGGTAGGAGTGCAGATGTCTTCGGAGTTACCATTGGAGACATTAGAGAGTATTTGCTTGAGCTTGATTCCAAGTATCAACTTTGTGTTTATGTTTGTGAGTGTGTGGAGAAATTTGAAGTGCAAGTCAGTGTGCTTGTTGGATGTTGGATTCTACAGCCTTTATCTTCATTCTGTGTGTTTGATCTTGAGTGAAGTGCAATCGGAGCAATGCCTTGACAAATCTGAGAGAAATTGTAGTGTTGGTAGTATTCTGCATTTGTGGGTGCAGTGCAAAGTTGATGTGAAGCAATTTTGATCGAGGAAGTTGTGCCTTCAGTTGAGGGGTGGAACTCAATTCTGAGGTGAAGTCATTTTGCAATGAAGAGCCATTTTTGGGAGAGCCTGAATCATCACAATCAAGATTGTATGGAAAGAATTGATGGAGTTGTGATTAAGGAGTGTGAAATTCATGATAAGACTGCAAGTCAATGCTTGTTACTCTCTTCTGGGTGTAGTGTCTACCTAAGAGACTAAAGAAGAACTAAATTGTTACTTTGCTTTGTATTTGGACATTTCTGACTCGTATCTCTATGAAAACAAATTTTACTTACCCAATTACCGCAAAAGTGATATTTGCCGGGTTGTCACACACATCATCTCCAAGGATGGAATGGCAATTGATCCTGAGAAGGTGAGGAAAATCTCAGACCTTCCATTCCCTTCAAGCTTGACAAAGTTACGCAATTCTTGGGGATGGTTGGATACTATATGAGGTTCATCTTCTCATTTTCCAACAAGGCTTATGCATTGATGTAAAAGACCAAATCCGAGGAGAGAAATAGGAGAATGGAAACTCACATTGGGACACTTGAATGAGGGAAAACTCCAAATGCCTAGCATGAGCTTTGGCTTTGGTATTTATAGGTAGCATACAAGGCCCTTGAGAAGCTTACTCAAGCCGCTTTCTTAGAGTGCAAGCCAAGTTAACTAGGAAGCTTCTCAAGAAGCTTCCTTCTAGAAGCCGCCTACTTGGTGTGCAAGCTAAGCTAGTTGAAAGCTTCTAGAAGCTTCCTTCTAGAAGCTATTTACTTAAGGTGCAAGCTAAGTTAACCGGGAAGCTTCCCAAGAAGCTTCCTAGATACTTCCGGAATATTCTAGGCTACTTTGTCTTATGTGCTACTTCGTAAGCCCGACTAACTTTGTCGCTAAACTCCATATTGTTACATATTCCCTTGCCGCTTGTCGGTGACGTCCTTGTTGCCAGTGAAGCTTTGAATTCTTGGATGGCCGTCTGTGCATTTTGGAGGTGAGAAAGAGGCTCCCAGGTGGCATCATGAAGGGGATACCCTTTCCAAAGGACCTTGTACTCCGTATGTTGGTGACGGCCTCGTTGGATATGGCGACGCACAAGGATACGATCAACTTTGTACTCCTCATGATCATTGATAGGGATAAGAAGAGGGGGAGGTTGGACTTGAGAGGAAAAGGAAGAGGGGTTAGGAACAAAGCCTTTCAGCTTGGAAACATGAAAGACAAGATGAATACACATGTGACAAGGTAAGGCAAGTCGATAAGCAACAGAAGAGACGATTTGGGTGATATCAAAGGGTCCTATCCAATTAGGGGCAAGTTTATGAACTTGGGTATCAAGTGGGAGAGGGATGTTACTGGAGGATAGCATGAGTTTATCCCCAACTTCAAAGGTGAGATCACGACGATGGTGGTCCGTATATTGTTTTTGGTGATTCTGAGCAACAAGGAGATGAGACTTGGCTTGTTGGAGCGATTGGGATATAATGGTCAAGAATGTGGAAGTATGAGGAACCTGAGATGGAGGGGGAGCAAGAAGAGAATCTGGAACAAGCGGATCTTGGCCAAAATTGAGAAAGAAGGGAGAAAATCCGGTCCTTGCCGGTTTGGAATTGTTGTAGGCAAATTTTGTAGCTACAAGACATTCATCCCAATTGGTATAGTGGACATTGACAAAGGCCCACAACATATCCGCCAATGCACGATTTGCATGTTTGGTTTGTCCATCAATTTGAGGATGATAGGCCGTGGACAAAGCAAGCTTGGTGCCAAGTATCTGGAAGAGTGCTTGCCAAAACTTCCCGGTAAATCAAGGATCACGGTCAGAGATGAGTACACATGGCTTCCCATGATGCTTGAAGACATTGTCAAAGTAGATTTGCACTAAGGTTGGAGCATCCACGGTATCATAGGTTGGTGCCAAGTGGATTTGCTTACTAAGCTTATCCACAAACACCACAATTGCGGTGTGTCCTTGTTTTTTCTTTGTCAAGGATGTGATGAGATCCAAGCTCACATGCTCCCAGCGAGTGGATGGAATGGCGAGTGGTTGAAGGAGTCCATTCGGCTTCTGGTTACTGGCCTTGTTACGTTGGCAGCTCTCACACGATCTGACAAATTCTTGAACATCTCATGTCATGTTGGGCCACCACCATTGACGTTGGAGGGTACCCAAGCTCTTGTCTACACCCATGTGACCAGCAATGGGTAAATCATGGGCTTCTTGAAGGCGCACAAGTCAAAGATCACCTTTGGTTGGAACATAAATCCGGTCCGCATGGAATAGAAGGCCTTCCTTAAAGGAGAAGGTGTTGTACTCTTTGTCACCTGTTGTAAGATGAACATGTACCATTTGGAAGAAGAGATCTTGTTGTAGAGCTAACCAAAACTCGTTATGGATCTTGGGGTCAATTGACACCATCGTAATTGCTGCCGCGATGAGAGGAAGGGACCTCAAATCAGGTCGTTGTGATAGAGCATCAGGGAGGACATGGAACCAACCTGGTTTGTACTCAAGTTTGATGTCAAACAATTAAAGTTGCTCTTCCCATCGATGATGTCGACTCTTCATGTGCTCCAAGTGTAAGGTCTGCAACAATGGCTTGTGATCATTTTGCATGATCACTTGTTTCCTAAAGAGATAATGCCTCCATACCTTGGTGGCATATACCATTGCAAGTTGTTCCCGATCTCAAGTAGAGTAATTTCTTTCAGCTGTATTTAGTCGGCAAGACACAAAGGCAATGGGATGTAGTCCATCCAAAAATTCTTGTTGCAACACAGCTCCAATTGCAAAGTTAGAAGCATCAAAATCAACCACACAAGGTAGTTGAGGATCATATGGCCAATCCATTGAATGCCCGTACTTCTGTAGCATCCTTTGGGGTAGGCCAATTAGTAATGGCCTTGATCTTCTCTTCCTGCATCTTGATTCCCTCTGATGAGATCTTATGACCCAAGAAGGTAACCTCCTTCTGCCAAAAAGCACACTTCGACTTCTTGCAGTAAAATTTCCATTGTCATAGTCGTCTTAGGACTTCTCGCACATGATTCACATATTCTACCTCTGTCTTACTATAGATTAAGATATCATCCAAGAACACCACCATTGACCGATCCAATAGTCCATCCAACACCCAATGCATCTGATCCATGAAGATTGCTGGAGCATTAGTGAGTCCGAAAGGTAGAACTCTCTACTCAAAATAGTCATACCTTGTGCAAAAGGTAGTCTTTTGCACATCTTCTCTATCAATCGGAATTTGCCAATAGCCGCTACAAAGATCCAACTTGGAAAAGTAACATGCTCCACTTAGTTGATCAAGTAAGTCATCAATTCGAGGCAAGGGATATGCATTCTTCACGGTTTGCTTATTGAGCCCGCGGTAATCAATACAAAAACAAAGTCCTCCATCCTTCTTTGGAACAAATAGTACCGGTGCTCCCCAAGGAGAGGTACTATGTTGTATGAAATCCTTCTCCAACAACTCTGTAAGTGTTGTTCGCAACTCCTCCAACTCCTTTGGTGAGAGTCAATAGATTGGTCTACTCATTGGAGTACTCCTTGGCAATAACTCAATCTTGAAGGGCATACCTTGGTCGGAGGGTAATCCCTTTGGCAAATCATCCAAAAACACATCTGCAAACTCCTGAACTATCCGATCAACCATTGCTTGATGCCCCACTTGGCCCTCCTCATGTTCTTGTGCAATTGACTTGATCCACACCACTAATACAGACTTATCTTCCTCCAAAGCTTGCTCTATGGCTGCTTCCTTAACAAACTTCCCTTCTAGGGACTCATCTCTCTTCCAAGCTTGCTCCATGGTTGCCTTCCTGGCAAACTTCCCATCTTGGGACTCATCTCCCTTCTAGATTTGCTCGATGGCTACCTTCTTGACAAACTTCCCATCTTGGGACTGACTATTCTTAGGTGTCTTACTCAGAGGTGCCAAACAACCTAATCAGAAATTCCTACCTTGGTGTTGTACTTGAATTTGGCGTCAGGTCCAATCAAATTGAACCTTATGACATTCAAGCCAAGGTAGACGCAAAATGATATCATAGTGTAGAGGTGCCACTACAAACCTCATACACTCCAAATACTCCTTCCCAATCTTGAAGGTAACACGATGCGAGGTAGGGAATGCAGAACCCTTTCTACCATCCGCCATCATCAAACTACTTCCAATCACTGGCTTGATAGGAATACCCAATTCCTTTGCTACTTGCATAGACATGCAATTCTCTGAACTTCCAAAATCAACCAAAATCCTACAACCCCTACTAGATATCATACCTTGCAAGTGAAGCAGACTTGCATAGGTCGAGCCTTCAATCCCATTGGAACTAATCAAGCTCCCAGTAGGCGGCTCAAAATCTCCTACTAGGATTTCTCGTTTCCCTGATCATTCTGCTCCACAACCTCCACTTGGGCAACTTGTTGAGGTCATCCATTCTTAAGTGGACATTCAGCAATGCGATGCCCTAACTGGCGACAATAAAAACAACCACCATTTTGTTGTAGTTTCTCCCTGTCTACCATGGCCAGTGGTCTTCATTGAATTTCATCAATCTCCATTGGTGTTGGCTCCTCCACTTGTGTGTAGTGTATTGGCAGGCTTTGTGGGGGTCGAGGTCGAGACCAAGTTGTTGCCACCAAGGAATCAAAACGTTCGGCCAACCGCATGGCTTCCTCCAAGTGTTGTGGTTCTTGCATGGTTACCTCTAATTTGGTTCTTGCCTTCAAGCCCCTCACAAATTGATCAAGAGCTTCACCTTCCAAAATATCTGGAATTTGCATGATGGTGTTTTGGAACTACGTGATGTAACTTCTTATAGAGCCAATTTGTTTCAACTCTGCCAACTTATCTCGTGCAGCTCGTGTGGTATTTATAGCTTGGAACCGACTGATTATTGCACTCTTGAATTCTGCCCATGTCAAGAGCGGTGCAACCATTTGTTGTTTGGCTTGCTCCACTCGAAATCTCCACCATAGCTTTGCTACTCCATCCAATTGGCTAGAAGCCAAGAGAATCTATTTTTGCTCATCTTGTAGATTGGTAGCTTCAAAATAACGTTTGCAATCAAACACAAAGTTCTCCACTACACCCAGGAGATTCTTGCCTTCAAATACCTTGGGTTTAGGGAATCTGATCCAATCTTCTCCTTCTCGAATTGGTACTCTCTCCACCTGCTATTGTCGTCGAAGATCTTGTTCATCCAACAATCAAGTAAGGTGCTCGATTTGTTGTTGAATAGCAAGGATAACATTAGGTATTGCAGCCATGGTTGCTCCTCTATCACACCTCTCCCAATCTATCTAATTTTTAACACATAGAAATAGCACATCTACAGTTCTCCATAAGTTACAACCGAAAGCCCTAAGGGTTCCTCAGATATGGTGATCATATGCATAAAATCTTGTCCAAAGTGCAAGGTGATGAACTGTGTGAAATGATGCTTGGGTAGTATTTGGATGCAAAAATCCCAATGGTTTGGTGGAAGTGGATTTGGTGGTCCATAAATTCCATCCATCCCATTCTTGCTCTGATACCAATGTAAAAGACCGAATCCGAGGAGAGAAATAGGAGAATGGAAACTCACATTGGGACACTTGAATGAGAAAAACTCGGAATGCCTAGCATGAGCTTTGGCTTTGGTATTTATAGGTAGCATACAAGGCCCTTGAGAAGCTTCTCAAGAAGCTTCCTCAAGTCGCTTTCTTAGAGTGCAAGCCAAGTTAACTAGGAAGCTTCTCAAGAAGCTTCCTTCTAGAAGCCGCCTACTTGGCGTGCAAGCTAAGCTAGTTGGAAGCTTCTAGAAGCTTCCTTCTAGAAGCTACTTACTTAAGGTGCAAGCTAAGTTAACCGTGAAGCTTCCCAAGAAGCTTCCTAGATACTTCCGGAATATTCTAGGCTACTTTGTCTTATGTGCTACTTCGTAAGGCCAACTAACGTCGTTGCTAAACTCCATATTGTTACAATTGACCATCTACATGAAGAAGGGTGTAGATTACATGGTGATTTTGGAGGACAAGGAGGCTCTCAAAGCTTTTGAGGAGCTCAAGCAATCCCTTGTTGTAGCTCCAATTCTTGCTAAACCTGATTGGAGTAAGTCTTTCATCCTCTCCACTTATGCTTCTAATGTAGCTATGTGGGACCCACATTTTGTTTTCTTGATTTATTAGTGTTTAAGAGAAGAAGTAAGCACAAGAAGTCAAATTGTGGACGAAGAATGGACGGAAGTAACTTTGAAGGACATCCGAAGAAGATGACATTGGATCCGATGATAGAGGTACTCGGAAGAAGAGTACAATGGAAAAAGTCCAAAGAGCACCGTCTTTGGGTCGGAAGGTGCAGAAGATACGAAGACCATTTAACAACCTTGGTACGTGGCAAGAAAGTACACTTCAAGAAATGGCGGAGGCAGAAGAAGCATGTCTTCATAGTGATCGGGATCAACACGTAGAAGAGAGAAGGACGAATTTGAAATTGACTAAAGAATGACCGCAATTCGGGGTAATATAAGATTGCGATTGCGTAGGGACAAGTTGAATATGCCAAGTAAATTTCCAATCCCTTTGAGTAGTTGTCCTGCAATAATGCGTGTCCAGAGGCCCATCGAGAGTGAAATTTTCCGCAATCCCAAGGGAGTTAGAGTGTCTCGTCCAGGAGAGGGCATCATCTTTAAGCGTCATAGAACAAGAGAGCAGATTATGGCAAAGAAGGTGGCCAATGCACTGGTGGTGGGAATTTTTTCAATTCAAAGATTATATGTAGTAGCTAGAATTGAAGTCTTGACTAGACTTCATATTACTTTCTTAGCATAGAACTGGAATTTCAGTTTCTCGGGGATGATGGCAGAGATAGTTGCCAGTAATTGTGAGGAGGGTCCCGAGGTAGAAGGGAAGAGAGGAAATCCAGCTCAATGGACTGAGTCAGATTGGAGGTTAGTATTGGGGAGAGAAGCAGGAGAGCCAACGAGGATCACCTTCTATTGGAAGTGTGATGCTGCAGAGGAGAGAGCGGAAATTTGCAATTTGTTTTTTGCTCCAAGAATGACGAATGGATACAAGGTGGAGTCCTATCAGGACCCGATTCAGAGAAGCATTGTGGGAGCGATGATGGCCATGTTCAAGCCAAAACAAACCACATATGTGAACATGCAGCAAGCCGTCTTCTTCCACCAAATGTTTGCAGGAGTTCCGGTGAATTGGGCAAAGTGCTTTCACCACCATATGAGGCAAATAGTAATCAATTGGCAAACAAGTTCTTTGCCACATTATTTTGCACCATTTGCAGCACACTTCTACTTTGGGTTGAACCTACTGATAGTAGAGGAGCATCATTGTATGGTGTCTTGTGTTCATCCTGACTTACAACGGGAAGCAAACAAAGAAGAGCGCCAGTATATGCTACCTTTGCGAGCCAACGATGAGTATTTCTTCAAGACTGGACAGTGGAAGGTCAAAGAAGTCACCAGTCCAAAGATGAAGAAACACGGCAAACCCAAAGAAGCAAAGTCGCCTCCTACTCAAAGGAAGACTTAAAGGCTGGTTATGAAGAATACAAAGATGGTGAGAGAAGCATCATCGGGATCAGAGTCTGAGGAAGAAACCAAGTCGCAAGAGGAGGAATCCAAAGAAGAAGAGCTCACCTTAAAAAGTGAGGAGTCCGGAAGCGATAGCGAGGGAGAGCCGGAAGTTCAACAATTGGTGGCGGTCAATGAAGCTTGTCAAGCGATGGTGGTGAACAAGTCGAGACCAGACGAGAAGGAGGAGTATCCGATGGGGCCAAGTTTAATAGGTAAAGACAAAGAAAGTATAGAAACAATGTCTCTGAAGATACAAAGATTGCAACTTCCGATGAATGAGCCGATGAAGGAGGTAAAGACTCAAGACGAAGATGGAAATGAAGATGAAGAGAACTTTGGTGGGATATTGTATTTGGAAAAAGTGGTCACACCATTGCTGGAGCTACTGAAGGGGCATCGGAAAATAATTCCCCAAGATTATAGGAAGGGAATGAAGGAGTTGCAGGTGGTAATGCATTTGCTGAGTGAAGTGAAGGGTTGCAAGAGCAACAAGTCCAAAGAAGTAAAGAAATGGAAGAACTTTGGAGGGAGGAAGTCTTGAAGAAGAAGACTTTCACAATGTTACAAGAAAGTTGCGAGGTTAAAGAAAAAGAACTGCAGAGGCAAGCCGGAGAATTAACGGAACAAGCGATGTGGCTGAGTAAGATGAAGGAGGAAGTGAGTGATGTGCACATTGAAAATGTTCATTTGAAGGCGATGTCCATCGTAATGGAGCAGGAGTTGGTTAGCTTGAAGAAGAGTGCAGCGGGGAAGGATCAAGCATGGTTGAGGGAGTTAGCAGCCAGGCAGGAAGAAGAGGAATGATTACAAGAGCTTGTTAGAAGCGCGGAATTGCAGAGCACGCAGTATGCAAAAGAGAAGAAAATGCTCGCTGCGGAGTATGAAGACAAGCTAAAGATGTATCGTGAAGAATTGAAGGTAGAGCGCTCTCAAGGATATGCATCGGAATCAGTGGGAGAAGTTGCTGGGAAGTTGAGAGCAATTCTAAGCATGGAGGCTGAAGGGAGATTGGAAGAAGCCCGCCTACATGAGTTGAAGTTGCTTGTGCAGGAAACTCGAAAGAGAAAAGCCAAGGATGTGGACATGAACACGTTGCTGATTTGATTGAGAGAGCATGTAGATCGGAAGATGTTAGAAGTAGAAAACAATGTTAGTCTTAGATTAGATTTAGTTAATTCAGAGTAAGAGAAGATTCGGAATAGTGTGACAGCGGAGAAGAAACCCAATATTGCAGAAGTAGGAATTCAAGTGTCATCAAACTTGGTATTTGACACATTAGAGAAGAGTGGATCAGGAGATAAGGATGTAGATAGATTACCCATGAGCTCAATTGTAGTTCCTAGTGTAGAAGTGATAGAATTAGTGAAGGAATTAGTAAAATTAAATATACCCAAAGAAGGAGAAGTGGTAGGAAGATCATCGAGTTTTGGAAGCCAATGAAGAGGTAGACATCGGATCGGTGTAAGTAATACTTTTGAGATAGGAAGAGGTAGATATGAAGAGATAGATTGTCAATGGGGATCTACAGGTAGGAAGAGATGTTAGGAAGCAGTGTGTAGGTAGGAAGAACTGCCATTTGCTTCAGTATTTAAGGGGAGCATTTGCAACACAATATTTTTCAGTATTCATATTTCTGAAGATAGATAAAGCAAAGTGCTATTCTTAGTGCTCGTCGCTTGAGCTTAATTCCAATTGTCAATTCCGTGTTTGTGTTTGTGAGTGTGTGGAGAATTCTGAAGAGCAAGTCAGCATGTTTGTGGATGTTGGATTTTGAAGCCTTGATCTTCATCCTGTGTGTTTGATCTTGAGTGAAGTGCATCGGAGCAATGCCTTGATAGATCTGAGAGGAATTGTAGTGTTTGTAGTATTTTGCATTTGTGAGTGCAACACGAAGTTGATGTGAAGCAATTTTGATTGAGGAAGTTGTGCCTTCAGTGGAGGGGTGGAACACAATTTTGAGGTGAAATTGTTCTTTGCAGTGAAGTGCTGTCTTTGGGAGAATTTGAATCATCACAAACAAGAGTTGTTTGGACAAAATTTGCTATGTTGTGATTATGTGTGTGTGTATTTGTGACAAGTTGTCAAGATTGTGAGCTTGTTACTCTCTTTTGGGTGTAGTTCCTACCTAAGAGATTAAAGAAGAAATCAAGAAGAACTACATTGTGACTTTTGACTTTGTATTTGACCAATTCTGAATCTTATCTTTGCGGGAACAAACTTTACTTACCCGATTACTGCAAAAGTGATATTTGTCGGGTTGTCACAAGCTATAGGATGCACTCTTAGTCAATTAGACCAAGATGGGCATGATCATCCAATAGCTTATGCTAGTAGGCAGATGGTTTCAGCAGTGAAGAACTACTCTGTCACAGAGAGAGAAGGGTTGGCAGTGATCTTTGGTCTCAAGAAGTTTAGACACTACTTGATTGGAGGGAAAGCCACCATAGACACGGATCACAAGGCTTTGAAGTACACCTTCAACAAGCCTAATGTTGAAGGGAGACTAGCAAGGTGGATGATACTCTTGTCTGAGTATGACTACACCATTGAGGATAGGCCAGGAAAGAAACATGCAAATGCAGATTTATTATCTAGAGCCTATGATCATGATGGAGATGAGCTAGTGGATGATTCCTTCCCGGATGAGGAGCTCATGAAAATCTTAGTCACTCAAGAGGTTCCAATGGAGTACAAGGAGATTGTGGATTTTGTGACAAGAGGTAACTATCCATAAGGGATGCATCCTAGGGAGAGGAAGGCCCTTGCAGCAAGATCTAGACCTTACACAATGGTGGAGGATATTATTTTTCACCAAGGAGCAGATGGTCTACTTCGAAGAGCAGTGGGTAAGGAAGAGTCTATCCTACTCATAAAGGTTACCATTGGAGAGGGATTTTCAATGATTGTCTTGATTATTGCAAAACCTGTCATGTTTGTCAAGCTTTTGCTAGAAAGTCTACATCCACTCCACCACTTAGATCAAGTCCATTGCTAGGACCTTTTGAGAAGTGAGGAATTGATTTTGTAGGTCCTCTCAAAAGAACCCCAAGGAACAATTGGTATCTTGTGGTAGTTATTGATACCTTACCAAGGGGGTTGAGTCTAGACCATTGAGGGACAAGAATGAAGATGAAGTTGGTAGATTTCTTTATGAACACATTATCACTAGATTTAGATGCCCTTTGGAGTTGGTTTCTGACAGAGGAGGAGAGTTTACAGGAAGCATTACAATAGCCATGCTACAACATTTCTCTATCACACATAGAGTAACTACATCCTATAAGCCATATTCCAATGGCTTGGCAGAGAGAACCAATCAGACCTTGTGCATGATGTTGGCCAAAGATGTAGAAATGGAGGGGGCTAAACATCATTAAGACAAGAGGATTCATGTAGTTTTGTGGGAGTATAGGACAACCATGAAGACTTCCACCAGATATTCTCCATTTCAATTGGTATATGGTATTGAGTCTACCCCACCTATTCACTTTGATCTTCCTACCTTCCAAAGCATTCACAAGAGATTGAAGAAAGCACAAGGAGGTGATGCAGAGAAGTCAAGGAAGGAACAACTCATGGTGTTGGAAGAGGCAAGAGCAGTTGCTATGGTTCAAGTGGACCAAGCCCAAAGGAAACAAAAGGAGAGCTATGACAAGAGGCAAGGCAAGAAGAAGATGAAGCCTTTCAAAGAAGGTGATTGGGTAATGTTGTTTGATTCCATTCGATTCAAGCGAGTGCAAAAGAAGTTTTTGGCTAAGTACTTTGGACCTTTCATAGTGGAGAAGGTGTGGAGCAATTACACCTATGATCTTGAGGAGTTGGGAGGAAGACACTTTGATAGGATTAACCATGATAAGTTGAAGATGTACCATAGAAGGTAGAGAGACCTTCACTTTGAGGACAAAGTGAAAACTTAGTCCGGGGGTAAATGTAACACCCATTTGTGCATGTGTGGAGTATTGTGATATTTAGCTTGGTATTACAAGTACTTAAGAGATATTATTTATATAGAGATAAAGGATGGTTTTATATTAGTCATGATTAGCTAAAGTTAGTCATAGCTAAGATAGAGGGGACCTTACTTTAGAGGAAGTAGAAAAGATGAGCACCTCTATTTTGGATTTTAGTGTGTTGACTTGGTATTATTCCTAAGTGTTTGGCTTTGAGGAAAGAGTTGAGAACTCTTGGGCCCGCAAGCCTTTTTGTTTTGGATTCTTCTTTAGTCCAAGGATAGCCCATGTGAAGGAATCCTTGACTTAGTGGTTGGGTCAAGATAAGACCACATGCTTAGGGGAATATGCAGATGTGAATGGATATTCCTTTCTACTTTTTGACTTTATTTGACTTTTAGTCTAGTAACTTGAGTTACTATGGTAATTAGTAACTTTGGTGGGTAAGTATTTCACAAGTATATAAACAAGGGGTGAGGAGGTACTCATCATCCTTTCATTTGCAACTATCTCTCTCTCTCATTGAGTTCTGTAGTGAGCAATGTCTTGAGTCTTGGAGTGTTAGCCTTGGAGGAGTATGATGGAGTTGGGGTTCCTTGCCTTCTTAGTCCATGGTGCGCTACCATAATAGCCATCAGAGGTTCATCCTGAGTGAGAGACATGCCGGCTCACAGACCCAATTAGGCAAAATATTGTGGGGACGATAATAGCCATGTTCAAACCAGAATGAACGACTTACTTGAACATGCAATAGGTGGTCTTTTTCCACCAGACATTTGCAAGAGTGAAGGTGAATTGGGCAAAGTGTTTTCACCAATGAGCGGAGTAGATGGTGGTCAATTGGAGGACAGGTTTGCCTCCACAATATTTTGCCTTGTTTTCAACACACTTCTACTTTGGGTTGAATTTGTTGACAGTAGAGGAGAGGCATTGCATGGTGTTGCATTTCCATCATGATCTAGGATAGGAAGCGGATGAAGAATAGCAACAATATATGACACACCTACGAGCTAGTGATGATCATTTCTTGAGGATAGGACAATGGAAGATGGAAGAAGTCACAAGTCCGAAGAAGAAGAAGTGTAGTAAACTTGAAGAAGCAAAGTCACCTCCAGCTCAGAGGAAGATCCAAAGATTGGTTCTATAGAGTAAGAAGATGGTGAGAGCAGCATCGTCAGAATCTGAGTCCAAAAGGGAGACAAAGTCTCAAGGAGAGGACTCAAAAGAAGATGAACTCACTTTACAAAGTGAGGAATGTGAAAGTGAGAGTAAGGGGAAACCTGAGGTTCAGCAATCGGTTGGAGTGAGTGAAGCTTGTCATGCAATGATTGACAGTGTACCAAGAAAGAAGAATCATTGCGTAGCCCTGGTTGTGGAAGAGAAGGGAGCTGAAAGACGGAAGGAGTACCTTGAGGGGCCAAGTTCAATAGGTAAGGAAGAACGAAGCTCGGAAGTAGTGTCTCTAAAGATACAAAGATTGTGACTTTGGCTGAAGGAGCCGATGGAAGAGGCAAAGTACAAAGACAGGGACAAAGACAAACAGAACTTTGGTGGAATACAATATCTATCAAAGGTTGTCATTCCATTGTTGGAACTATTGGAGGAGCATCAAAAGGTAATTCCCCAAGATCGTATGAAGGTGATGAATGAGTTGCAGGTGGTGAAGTATCTGCTGGGTGAAGTGAAGGGTTTGCAAGAGTGAGTAGTCCAAAGAGATGAGGAAGTTGAAGAACTTTGGGTGGTTGTAGTCTTGAAGAAGAAGACTTTCAAGATGTTGCAAGAGAGTGTTGAGTCAAGAAGTAAGGAACTATAGAAGCAAGCTAAAGAATTGAAGGAGCAAGCAATGCTGCTGACCAAGATGAAAGAGGAAGTCAGTGATGTGCACATCAAGAATATTCATTTGAAGGCAGAGGCTGTGATAATGGAGCAGGAGTTGGAAAGCTTGAGGAAGAGTGCAGCCGGGAAGGATCAAGCATGGCAGAGAGAGTTAGCAGTCAGGGATCAAGAAGAAGAAAGATTGCACGAGCTGGTACGAAGTGCTAAATTACAGAGTTCACAATATGCGGAGGAGAAGAAGATGCTTGCTGCTAAGTACAAAGATGAGTTGAAGATGTACCGCGAAGAGTCGAAGGTAGAGCGATCTTGAGGGTATGAGTCAGAATCAGTAGGAGAAGTTGCAGGAAAGTTGCAAGCAATCTTGAGCATGGAGGCTGAAGGGAGATTGGAAGAAGCACGTTGATATGAGTTAAAGTTGCTTGTGCAAGAAACTAGGAAGAGAAAAGCCAAAGATGTAGATATGAACACTTTGCTAATCCAATTAAGGGAGCGAGTAGATCAAAAGATGTTAGAAGTAGGAGAAAATGTCAATCTCAGATTAGATTTAGTTAAATCAGAGTTAGAGAGAATTAGGTGTAGTGTGATAGAGGAGAGGAAGTCCAATGTTGCAAAAGTAGGAATTCAGGTTTCATTGGACTTATTATTAGAGACATTAGAGAAGATTTGGTTAGCAGATGACGATGTAGATAGATTAGACATGACCTCAATTGTAGTTCCTAATGAAGAGATAGTAGAAGTAGTGAAGAAATTGGTAGAATCAAATATACCCAAAGAAGGAGAAGTAATAGGGAGATCCTTGGGTTTGAAAGATGATGAGGAGGTTGACATCGGATTGGGGTAGAAGCAGATTTGAGATTTGAAGAGGCAAATATGAAGAGGTGGTTTGACAGTTTGGATCTGTAGGTAGGAAGGGATGTTAGGAAGCGGTACAGTAGGAAGATTTGTCATTTGCTTCACTATTTAAGAGTGGCATTTGCAATGAGATGTTGTTAAGTATTCATATTTTTGAAGATAGATAAAGCGAAGTGTTGTTTCAATGCTCGTCATTTGAGCTTAATTCTGAGTATCAACTCTGTGTTTGTGTTTATGAGTTTGTGGAGAATTTTGAAGTGCAAGTCAGTGTGTTTGTGGATGTTGGATTCAGCAGGCTTGATCTTCATTTTGTGTGTGTGATTCTGAGTGAAGTGCTAGCGGAGCAATGCCTTGATAGATCTGAGAGGAATTGTAGTGTTGGTAGTATTCTGCATTTGTGAGTGTAGCATGAAGTTGATGTGAAGAAATTTTGATCAAGGAAGTTTTGCCTTCACATTTTTGAAGCGCAGTCATTTTCACAATGAAGTGCCATCTTTGAGAGAATCTGAATCATCACAATCAAGATTTGTTTGGGCAGAAATTGTTATGTTGTGATTAAGGAGTGTGTATTTGTGACAAGTGGTCAAGATTGTGAGCTTGTTACTCTCTTCTGGGTGTGGTTTCTACCTGAGAGATTAAAGACGCAACCAAGAAGAACTACATGTAACTTTTTGACTTAGTATTTGACCAATTCTGAATCATATCTCTGCCAGAACAAATTTTACTTACCTGATTACCACATTTGCCGGGTTGTCACAGCTTGTGATCACACCTGATGCTCCTTCTTCAGAATCTGATTCCCAATAATAAGAAGATGGTGTATCTGAATGTGAAGTATTGGTGGTGTTCATCACAAGAACTATGACTCTATGGTTTGATGGCCCAATCCTCAAGTACCCTTTGTGCCATCTATCAATTGTGCATGCTGCTCTCAACCATGGCCTCCCAAGAAGTAAGTCATAGCTTGAATCCTTCAAGACTTGGAAAGTCATGAGATTTTGAACTCCCATAACTAAAACTACCACCTTATCCATCACCCCTATTGGTCTAACTTGTTGCTTGTTTGCCATGCTCACCACAAATGTTGAAGGTCTTGAGGGTATCATACCTAACTTCTTCATCAACCTTTCTGACATGGCATTCAAGCTGCTCCTCCATCAACCAATGCATCCTTGATGTTGTGACCATTCACTCTCACATCAATCTTTGAGGTATATTCACAACCCTCCCATGGTGTTGGCTTGGCATCCACCACCCCCATTGATACTGGAGCTTTTGCCTTCTTCTTCCTCTTGCTCCTTGTAGAACTTCTCTAAGCTCCTTTCTCAAGGTAGGGTTCAAAGCAATGAATTGGCCCACTGTGATGTTAACCTTGTGACTACCAACATCCTCCATTACATTGTAGTTCCATTGTTGCTTTGAAATCAAGAAAATCCTCCATCCTCAACTTCTTCCTTGGAGTCTTTGTTATTGATGGCATTGAGGCACGAGTGCTCCTAGTAGACAAAGGAGTATCCTTGCTTGGGGTAAATCCTTGAGAAGAGTGAACATCCTCTACAAAATGAGCTCACTTCTTCTCTTATGCCAAAAGCTCCAAATTAAGACCCTTGGAATTTGAGCACTCTTCCTTCTCATACTTGCTCACCACCACATCTATAGATGTTATCCTCTTACCTTTGTTTGGATTAGGAGCCACTTGGGTTTCACTACCTCCCTCTTTCCCTCTATTGGCTCCCTTAGAACTCCTACCTCCATGGTAAGTGGAATTTGGGCAACTCCTTTGGATATGGCCTCTTCCTCCACAACCAAAACAATTTCTATCATTGAAATTGTTGGCTGGTTGGCCTCTTCTATATGGATAGTTTCTATAACTCCTAGGCCCTCTCCCCACATTCTGATCCACCTCTCTCTTCTCCCATAATTGCACCACATTGATTTTTAGATCTGCAAGTTGTTCTGTGATGGTTTGAAGTGGATCCTTTGGTGGAGGTGCAAGAACTAGAGCAACTTCTACTTGTATGGCAACCCTTGCAACCAAAGTATCAAAAGTTCCACCATACTTTTAGTCTTGAGGAGGATGCACAACCTTCTTTACCACCAAATCACCCTCATTTTCTTCCAAACTCTCCTCCATACAAATTACGATCTTGATAGCTTCAACCTTGGAAGAAGGTTTCTCATTTCTCACCTTGCTTCTAATTTGTGGTCTTAATCCTCCTACAAAATTCTTGGTGAGTATGGCTCCTATGCCAATCATAGTAGTTTCCAGATCATCCCCACCGTTCCTCAACACTATGCAAAATCTGAACTCTAACTTTTCCACTCTTTCCACATAGACTCTTACTTTTTCTCCATCTCCTTGTTTGAGAAAGGTAACCTCACTCATCAATCTCTCATAACTCTCATATGGGAGAAAGTTCTCAATGAATGCTGAAGTCAAACTCTCCCTAGAATCTTCTTCTCCATCTCTCCTCTCTCTCTTTTGACTCATATTCTGACTCATACCATGTAAGTGTTGTATCCTCAAAGAAATCTAGGAATAATGAGGCCCACTCATTCTTCCTCCTCTCTTTGTTTCCTATGCAACCTCTCTTGAAGTCTCTCAGAAAGGCCTCCACATCTTCTCCATCCTTGCTAAAGAAAACAAGAAGTTTCCCCATCTTAACTCCTCACTATTTGTCTTTTCTCTCAATTTTTTTTTCTTTTTCTCTTTTTTTTCTCTCACTCTATAACTAATAGAGCATGTACACGACTAACACCATTTGAGAATAATCCACCCCAGGGAACACAAAAGGTTCAGGTTACTCCAAGATTTCTATAACGACATAAAATCCTATAGTGCATATTAATCTAACTCTCATGGATAGTTTATCCATAAGTTGAAAGATTATCTCCATCACTAATCTTGAGAACTAGCTGATGAAGGTGGTAGTATTTCTGTAGCTGTACTAAGACTCTCTCCAAGATCTTTCACCACAGTCTCCAAAAATGCTTTTACTCCGTCACACTCATGTCCTTTTGGAAGTCCTTCAACTCCACAAACCTCACACAACTCCTTGGTCTTAGATCTTCTCCCTCCTAATCTTGTTGAAGAAGGTCATGCATGCAAACCCAAGTCAAGTAAGCCTCTCCTTTCCCTCAATCTCTTGCTCTCAAAGGTCAATGGACATGAACTTGCCTTATGTCCCTTCTCTCTATATAGAAAGCAATTAGACTCACTCTTTCTTCCAAGTGGCGTAGGTTTTTGGATCGTCTCAACACTCTCTTCAAATTCTATTGTAAACTCTCTTTTAATCAAATCCACCCCTACAATCACCTCAAACCCTTGGGGAACCTTGCATAGTCTCAATTTCTACTCTTGATGACCCTCCATGTTCCCAAGATGAATCTAAACACTCAAACATGCTTTTTGTTGCTCTCAAACTCCTCATGCATGAGAGGTCTACTCTGCAAAATTGACCCTTCCTCACAATGTCACTCAAATCTCCCAATCAGTATGTCACACTCCTCTAAAAATTTTTGCACTAGATAGAAGCCCCAAGGTGTCCCTTGCTGCAAAATGTCAGATCTTTTCATTAAGCAATTTAGCCTAGACACCTTTCTATTCAACATACATATTTTCAGATTTGGTCTGAAAACCACCCCTTCACTTCAAAAACTCATAACTCACTACACAAAAATGATCTTTCTTTAATTTTTGTAGCAGCAAGTAGGAAACAATGCACTGAATTTTTGTGCAAATTTTCAAGACAAGTCACTAGAAATTGAGGGAAATGGCAGACTCTTTACAATTTTCTAGAGAGCATGCAGTTGCTAGAGCAATTTACCCTATCAACTTTCAAAAATTCTAGCCCAATGCCCATAAAAGCTCTCACAATATTTTCAATTGTGTCAACTGGAGGACAACCCAAGCTATCATGTATATAAATTTCAAGTTCAGATCTCAAACTTGAGATTTTACCCAAAATCACCTTAATCCCCCAAATTTGCAATCCACCTCACACAATCTCTCCAAATCCTCTCATGTGTACAAGATGTACAAAATCACCTCAAAGACATAATAATGAACTATAGGGTATAAAAATGGATCTTGGTTCCTTAACATAAGTTCAACCCTCTCCTCTCCTAATGTTCTCTCCAAGTGAGATCTCATAGCCTCCTTCTGCCTAATGTAAAATTGAACACGGAACATTATCTTGCCTTCTAGAGAGGTCTCAACAATTGAACCAAAAATGTGAGCCGGCATGTCTATCACTTAGGATAAACCTCTGATGGCTATTATGGTAGCGCACCATGGACTAAGAAGGCAAGGAACCTCAACTCCATCATACTCCTTCAAGGTTAACACTCCAAGACTCAAGACATTGCTCACTAGAGAACTCAATGAGAGAGAGATACTTGCAAATGAAAGGATGATGAGTACCTCCTCACCCCTTGTTTATATACTTGTGAATAGTTACATACCAAAGCTACTAATTAGTGCAGTAACTCAAGTTACTAGACTAAAAGTCAAGTAAAGTCAAAAAGTAGAAAGGAATATCCATTCACATGGGGATATTCCACTAGCATGTGATATTGTCTTGATCCAACCACTAGGTCAAGGATTCCTTCACATGGACTATCCTTGGACTAGAGAAGAATCCAAAACAAAAAGGCTTGCAATCCCAAGAGTTCTCAACTCTTTCCTCAAAGCCAAACACTTAGGAATAATACCAAGTCAACACATTAGAATCCAAAATAGTGGTGCTTATCTTTTCCACTTCCTCTTAAGTAAGGTCCCCTCTATCTTAGCTATGACTAACTTTAGCTAATCATGACTAATATAGAACCATCCTTTATCTCTATATAAATGATATCTCTTAAGTACTTGTAATACCAAGCTAATTATCAAATACCACACACATGCACTGTGACAACCCGGCAAATATCACTTTTGCGGTAATCGGGTAGGTAAAGTTCATTCCCGTAGAGATACGAGTCAAAATTGGTCACATACAAATCAAAGTAACAATTTCAATTCTCCTTGAGTTCTTCTTTAGTATCTCAGGTAGAAACCACACCCAGAAGAGAGTAACAAGCATTGACTCGCAGTCTTGTCACAAATTAACACTCCTTAATCACAACTCCATCAAATCTTTCCAAACAATCTTGATTGTGATGATTCAGGCTCTCCCAAAAATGGCACTTCACTGCAAAACGACTTCGCCTCAGAATTGTGTTCCACCCTTCCACTGAAGGCACAACTTCCTTGATCAAAATTGCTTCACATCAACTTGGCACTGCACTCACAAATGCAGAATACTACCAACACTACAATTCCTCTCAGATCTGTCAAGGCATTGCTTCGATTGCATTTCACTCAGGATCAAACACACAAAATGAAGATCAAGGCTATGGAATCCAACATCCAACCAGCACTCTGACTTGCACTTTGAATTTCTCCAAACACTCACAAACACACTGCGAAATTGATTCTCGGAATCAAGCTCAAGCGACAAGCACTGCTTCACAGCACTTAGCTTTATCCATTCTCAAAAATAATGAGCACTGAACAACAATTTCTTGCTAATGCCACTCTTAAATAGTGAAGCAATTGACAGTTCTAACAACTATATTGTTCTACCACAATTGTTCTAACCTGCAGATCCAAAATGACAATGCACCTCTTCATTCATATCTGCCCCTTCAAATCTCAAATCGGTTACTAATCCGATCCGATGTCTACTTCTTCCTCGGCTTTCAAACCCAAACCCAAAGTAATCTTACTTCCTAATATTCTGTCCTCGGGTTTCACAACTCCTAATTCCTCCACTAATTCTAACATTTCTCCTTCCTGATATGAAATTCCTATCATAGTTAAGCCTTCTAAATCTCTATCTCCCGACCCACTCTTCTCTAAAGTGTCAAATATCAAATCCGAAGACACCTGCACTTCTATCTCTCTTACCTTGGGTCTAACTACTATCAATTCCTTTACTAATTCTATTGTGTCATCATCAAGAATTGTAATTGAAAGCATGGATACACTATCTACACCTTCAATTTGTAACCCACTTTCCCCTAATCACTCATGTTACTAACCCAAAGACACTTATTGTCTGATCTTGCACTTTGGGTTTATTCACTACTGCTACTTCTCCTTCAATTTCTATCATATCTTCAATCAAAACTGAAATTGAAGTCATGGGTATCCTAATTATCTTCTTTCTCTACTCTAACTTCCTCTAATCCCTTTGGCAAAACTCCCAAAATCACCTTCACTGCATTCCGAGGTGCGACTTCCTTGGATTTAGTCATTTTCATCTTGAGGCAAAGTCTTTAGACCCGAAATCATGTAAACCCGAAGTACACTTTGACCCAAAGTAAACTTACTCCAGAAACTTCAAATGCTTGTAATTTCTTCTACAAACCTCCAAACTCTGCGGTTTTGGTGGAAATAGAAAGCCCTAAACAAGACGCTTCCAACGAGATATAACACGCTTGATTTAGAGTTGTGGTCACTGAGATATGGCCCCCGCAAAAATCCTGACCTACAACTTCTATTTCTCTTTCGACGTCTGATCCGAGTTTTCCCCTCCTCTGACACAAAGTAAGCTTCTTCAAGTTTGATCCAGTCTGAGTCATTCTTCCTTTTACATAAAATTGACTTCCTGAAGTTTGATCAAAACACAGGTTTCCACTCATTTCTTCTCCATTTGGTTTCAATTTAGTTTCAGCAAGGTACTTCTTCTTCAAAACTCGTCCAAAATGAAAAATGTGGGTACCACATGCACAAATGGGTGTTATAGGACAAAACCCATCTTTCCAATTTAGCTCAAGTGAAGAGTTAATAGAGGATTTAGTGTCAGCCAAATTTAGGGATTTAGTCAAATTTTATGTTAGATTTTATGTAAAATTTATGTCAGATTTACATTAGATTTACGTTAGGGTTTATGTCAAATTTTGGCGAGAAGAACTTTGATCCCATTCTTGATGATCCTCGTAGACAAGAAAGTAAATAGGTACTTTGATTATGTCAAATGCCAAATGGTGATAGAGTTAGTCCGGTGTTGATTTATGAGATGGAGGGTTTTTGTTTAGCCTTCTTGTGATTGGACCTTCTCTATTCTCTACTTCCTATTTGTGCACCATGTTTGTGTGAGGTGCATTGAATTTAGAGCGTTGGTACTCTAGTGTGCTCATGGTAGTGAGGCTAGAGTGAGACTAGTTAGACTACTTGTGTTTCTCTCTGGTGAAGCACAAAATGATGACTTGTAGACCACAAGAGTGCATGTTGTGATGATAGGTTATAGGTTTCCTTTTCTCCTAGTGTAGTTGTCGTAGTTAGAGCTATATTAGTCTAAGATGTTTAGTTGGTGGTGTTGGCACTTGCGGGTGTTTGCACTTAGTGGGATACTTGCGGAGGTTGCAATTGTGGGTTTTTGTTCTTTGTTACTTTTTCATGATGGAGTTCTTTGGGGATTCTAGAGGAGATAGCATTGTAGTACATTGTGGGTTTACTCAGAGTGGCTCTCGGTATTAACCTATATCTCAGGTCCAGTGAGGGAGGAGATTGTCTCTAAGTCAAAGGTTGATACAAGAGTTGATTCAATTGAGAGTGCACTTGGTGTGTCCACACTATTGTTGTGGGACAAGGATGAGATTTATGGGGGCTCCAAAGGTCCTTAGCATTACTTTGGTACAGTGGGTACCAATGAGTTGGATGACTTCATCCAAGAGTTTAATAGTTGGTATGATATTTAGCAACTTTGTTCACACCCTTCATGGCATAGAAGAAGCTATTTTAGCATTTGGAAGGTCCGCCAATGGATGACTACCATGAGTTTATGTGACAATCCAACAAGTATCACTTTGTGGTAATCAGTAAGTAAAAGTTTGTTCCCATAGAGATATGAGTTTGAAAAGGTCAAATATGGAGTAAAGCAATAACATTTCAGTTCTTCTTGGTTTTGTCTTTAATCTCTCAGGTAGAAACCACACCTAGAAGAGAGTAACAAGCAATGATTCACAGTCTCATCACAAATTAACACTCCGTAATCACAATACTATCCAATCTTTTCAAACCAACTTTGATCGTGATGATTCAGATTCTCCCAAAGACAACTACTTCACTGCAAAATGACTTTACCTCAAAATTGCATTCCACCTCTTCACTAAAGGCACAACTTCCTTGATTGAAATTTTTTTGCATCAACCTTACACACCAATGTATAATACTACCAACACTACAATTCTTCTTAGATTTGTCAAGGCATTGCTCCAATTACACTTCACCTAGGATCAAATGCACAAAATGAAGATCAAGGCTGTGGAATCCAACATCCAACAAGCACATTGACTTGCACTTTAAAATTCTCCAACACTCACAAACACATAGACATGATTGACACTTGGAATTTAAACAACGAGCACTGAGATACAACACTTTGCTTTATCTATCTTCAAAAATTATGAATACTTAACAACATAAGATTGAGAATGCCTCCTTTAAGTAGGTAGAGCACTTCAATAGTTAACTAACTAATATACCATTCTACAACAACTCTACCAACCTACAGATCTAAAATGACATTGTACTTCTTCATATCTGCCCCTTCAAGCCTCAAATCTGTTACTACTCTGATTTGATGTCAACCTCAACTTTGGCTTCCAAACCTGATGTTCCTTCACAAATTTCCCCTTCTTTGCGTCTTTTTAATTCTACTCCTAAATCCTCTATTTCTACTATCCCTTCACTATGAACTACAATTGCACTCCTATCTAATCTATCTACATTGTTATCTTCTAACCTACTCTTCTCCAATGTCTCAAGTAACTCACCCAAAGACACTTGCACTCTTACTTCTACTTCTTTGCACTTATTCACTAACTTTATCTCACCACAAAGTCTATCCAAGTCTGATCTAACAAGATCTAATCTAAGACTCATGTTATCTCCTACCTCTTACATCTTTGTATCAACTTGGTCTCTCAGATAGATCAAGAGATTGTTCAATTCAGTGTCCTTTGCCTTCCTCTTCCTTGTCTCTTGCACCAACAACTTCAACTTATGAAGTCTCACTTCCTCCAACTTTATCTTAGCTTCAATATTGAGCATTGCTTTTAACTCCTTTACCATTGCTCCTCCTACATCCAACTCCACACTCAAAGCTTCCTTCTCCTTACTTCTCTTCTCTTCCAGCTCATTCCAATAAATCATCAACTCATCCTCAAACTCAGCCTTCAATGCTTCCTTCTATTGTTTATTCAAGACCAGTTGATCCTCAACTCGTCTCCGCAATCCTTGCAATTGTTCTTCATCACAACTACGCTCTATTAACTCTCATAGCTAGGCTTGGTCCTTCTCAGCCGCACTCTTCTTCATACTCTCTAACTCTTTCTTGATCATTGTTGCACTTGCCTTTGAATGTATAAACTACACTTGTGCATCATCAATTTCTCTTTTCATTACCTCAACCAATGCCAACTTCACATTCAATTCCTCACTACACTTCACCAAGTTCTCCTTCACGACTTCACAAGCTTTTACTTAGAAAAACTACCTCCACTTGAAGTTCTTTGGCCTTTGCCTCTACCCAAGTTAATTTTTTTCTCATAGGTCTCCTCACCCCATTTTGCTACGTCTTTGCCTTTGGCAGGTAGTCCTTTGATAGGTGCCTTACCTCAAAGACGCAATCTTTGTATCTTCAATGTATCTTCATCCAAACTCTCTTCCTTGATTGTAGCTTTGCTAGGTCTGACAGCAACTACCTGAGTACTTCCCTTCCCCCTAGCAACCCCTTGGAAATACCAAGGCACCCTCTTCTTCTTTCTCATAATCATACTCGGCTGTTAACAACTCCAAACTCAACTTCTCGGCTTCCACAATCCTTTCTCTTGATTGCTGGACTTCAATCTCTCCTTCACTGTCACCACTCAATTCTTTGCTCCAAAGTGTAGATTTTTCTACTTCTCTCAAGGCTTCTTCATTTGACTTGGTTTCTCCCTCTAATTCATCCTCTAAAGTTGATTCCTTCACTTCCACCAGTGTCGGCTTCAGGTTGAGTTTTTGTAGCTTCTAAGGCTGCACCGGGATAATTTGTCCTTTGGATCTACTTTGCTTCCTGTGCCATGGGAATATCCACTGCCACTATATTCCTTTCCACTCTTCAAGTAGTAATCATCACTTTCATGCTTAATGTAATATCATTCATCCGCATTTGCTTCCTTTCATAAATCAAGGTGAAAGTGGGGCCACATTTTTCCTCTCTCCTTTGAGCTTAGCAGATTCAGCCCGAAGTAGAAATGAGCCACAAAGGGTACAAAATAGTGGGGCTGTATATCCATTCTCTAACCGGTGATTGACTGCCCCACGGGTTGGTGCAAACATTTTTGCCTAGTCACTGCCTCTCTTGCAAACATTTGATGGAAAAATATTGCTTGCTACATCATTACATAGGTGATTTGCTATAGCTTGAACATAGCAATCATCATGCTCATGATCCCTCTTCACACTGGATCCTTATAACTATCCACCTTGTACCCATTCTTGGTGCGGGATCTATTTAAAGAACTCCTCACCTTGGCAGTTTCTTTGAAGCATCACAGTTCCGATAGAAGGTGACACCTCCTACCTCTCTTGCTTCTCTCACATGACTACCTCTAATCCAACTTAGTCCATTGAGCCGGATTTCCTCTCTTCCCTTCATGCTTAGACCAATCCTTGCAATTGCTAGCGGCAATCTCGACCATGAACCTTGGAAAACTCAAATTCCAATTCCAGGCCAGAAATGTGATACAAAGTCTTGATAAGACTTTGATGCTTGCCACTATGTCTAATCAACACATTGCAAGATCCCCCATTGCACTTGGCTTATTCACTTCTCGGACCATCTTGTGCTTCCTCACTCTTTGTTTGTGAAATATCAAACCCAAGATTGTAACCCACTCGTACTCGTAACATACTCATAGTTTGCATTCCTTTGGGTTGACTCTGAATAGGAACTGGATAGCATGTAGACATTGCAACTTTTTGTCTTTGAAATCTCAACTTTATAATCCTTTGCTGATCGGTCATTATTTAGTCCCTTCTTTGTGTTACTCACCAATTTTATGAGTTTGTTTCTCATTACTTTTAAGAACATCTTGGTCCTGAGGTAGTCATTTTCTTCTCACACCCTTTCTTGATTGGCAAAACCTGAGGAAGGTTGTTACATGTTCTTTGGATCAAGGAGTGCCTCCCTTATACAACATCCTTTTTAATTGTCTTTGTACTTCCTTCTATTTGACCTGAGTCCTTTTGACTTTGACCCAAGGTCGACTTCAAGTTTACCTAGACACACAATTACTTTTGTTTCTTCCCCATTTGGTGCTCCTTTGGCGTAACCAATGCACTTCTTCTTTAAAACTCAAAAAATATGAAAAATGTGGGTACCACAAGTTCAAGAGAGCTCCCTTGGAGTAGATTGAGCTATGGAGACAATATAGGTCTCTGAACTATGTCTCCATCACTTCAGGCTTGATCTCTAGAGGTAGATTGGCTGTACCCATGAGTTCAAGCTGTTGTAGCAATGGTAGATCTCTTGGAGATGGTGCTACTACAAGCGGAGGTACTAATACAAGAGGTGATGTAGTACCGGAGCTTAACTCCATGGTGGAGTTCTTCTAGTGTTTGAGGCAAAAATAGCAAGGAGTGCGGACTAATAAGCTAAGGAGCTTGCAAGAGTTCCAATGGAAGGCTACAAAGAGCCTACGCAAGGTATACACTTGCATGAAATGGCTAATCAGTTTTAATCAAGGAGTTACTGAGGTCCACAAAATTCAATTTTGGTATACAATACTGGATAGGAAGTTGCAACATAGATTTTGTGATGTGATGTTGCTATACGCTACTTTGCCTACTTTGGCAATTTGGCTAAGCATATTGAGCTCAACATGGTGGAGGAGGGAGTGGTGACATTTGGATTTGGTAGGGAGACCTCATCCACAGTAGTACCTCTTCCAAAGTGTAGCAAAGTGCACCATGCCATATTAGTTTTCAAGGATAGGATGGATAGCCTAGATCCTATGAAGCGAGTGGAGAGCCTATTGTAGCTAGACCTTAACCGTCATTTTTGGGTCAAGAGCAACTAGTGAGCGGTGGTATTGCTTGTTGGACTTGTAGTAGACCTCATCATAGGAAAGAGTGCCCTCTTCAAGGAAGATCTACGACATCTCAAGGTTCATCAGTCCATTTCTCCAGCTTACTTTTTGGAGAATGTTCCTTTGATGGGTCATTCTTGCACTCGGGTGGTGGTGAGTATGCATCAGGTCCATTATTGGATGGGATCTACTATGTTATTAGATGCAACTAGAGTGGGATCAAGGGCTCATTGTCTTTGTCTTTGGTGGACAAACGTCTTACCCAGAGAGGTTCTATAGCGTGCTTATGATGGGATTGAACAACTAGACCACATCATTGTTGATGACATCTTGGATGTTGGGCGGCAGTCTCAAACTGTGGTAGTGGCGGATAGGTTACCTATGGCAATGGTGAACCTAGTTGGACAGCCTAGAACTGCTTTCTCCACACTTATGAGTTCCCCAAGCTCTCATGCTTTTTGAGAGAGAGGTCTGTGAGCCGGCTTGTCTCTCACTCAGGATGAACCTTTGATGGCTATTATGGTAGCGCACCATGGACTTAGAAGGCAAGGAACCCCAACTCTATCATACTCCTCCAAGGCTAACCCTCCGAGACTCAAGACATTGCTCACTAGAGAACTCAATGAGAGAGAGATACTTGCAAATGAAAGGATGATGAGTACTTCCTCACCCCTTGTTTATATACTTGTGAAATAGTTAAGTACCAAAGTTACTAATTACTCAAGTAACTCAAGTTACTAGGCTAAAAGTCAAGTAAAGTCAAAAAGTAGAAAGGAATATCCATTCACATGGGCATATTCCTCTAAGCATGTGTTCTTATCTTGACCCAACAACTAAGTCAAGGATTCCTTTACATGGGCTATCCTTGGACTATAGAAGAATCCAAAACAAAAAGGCTTGCAGGCCCAAGAGTTCTCAACTCTTTCCTCAAAGCCAAACACCTAGGAATAATACCAAGTCAACACACTAAAATCCAAAATAGTGGTGCTCATCTTTTCTACTTCCTCTAAAGTAAGGTCCCCTCTATCTTAGCTATGACTAACTTTAGCTAATCATGACTAATATAGAACCATCCTTTATCTCTATATAAATAATATCTCTTAAGAACATGTTATACCTAGCTAAATATCACAATACCACACACATGCACAAATGTGTGTTACATTTACCCCCGGACTAAGTTTTCACTTTGTCCTCAAAGTGAAGGTCTCTCTACCTTCTATGGTATATCTTGAACTTATCATGGTTAATCCTATCAAAGTGTCTTCCTCCCAACTCCTTGATATCATAGGTGTACTTGCCCCACACCTTCTCCACTATGAAAGGTCTAAAGTACTTAGGCAAAAACTTCTTTTGCACTCTCTTGAATAGAATGGAATCAAACAACATTACCCAATCACCTTCTTTGAAAAGATCCACCTCCTTCTTGCCTTGCCTCTTGTCATAGCCCTCCTTTTGTTTCCTTTGGGCTTGCTATACTTGAACCATAGCAACTACTCTTGCCTCTTCCAACTCCATGAGTTGGTCCTTCCTTGACTTCTCTACATCACCTCCTTGTGCTTCCTTCAATCTCCTATGAATGCTTTGGAAGGTAGGAAGATCAAAGTGAATAGGTAAGGTAGACTTAATACCATATACCAATTGAAATGGAGAATATCTGGTGGAAGTCTTCATGGTTGTCCTATACTCCCACAAAACTACATGAATCCTCTTGTCCCAATGATGTTTAGCTCCCTCCATTTCTGCATCTTTGGCCAACATCATGCACAAGGTCTGATTGGTTCTTCTGCCAAGCCATTGGAATTTGGCTTATAGGATGTAGTTACTCTATGTGTGATAGAGAAATGTTGTAGCATGGTTATAGTAATGCTTCCTATAAACTCTCCTCTATCAGAAACCAACTCCAAAAGGTATCCAAACCTAGTGATAATGCGTTCATAAAGAAATCTACCCACTTCATCTTCATTCTTGTCCCTCAATGGTCTAGCCTCAACCCACTTGGTAAGGTAATCAGTAACTACCACAATGTTCAGATTGTTCCTTGGGGTTCTATTGAGAGGACCTACAAAATCAATTCCCCACTTCTAAAAAGGTCCTAGCAATGGAATTGATCTAAGTGGTGGAGTGGATGTAGAATTTCTAGCAAAAGCTTGACAAACATGACAAGTTTTGCAATAATCAAGACAATCCTTGAAAATCCCTCTCCAATGGTAACCTACATCTAGAATCTTGAAAACAATCACCTTTCCTGCAAAGTGTCCTCCACACACTAAACCTTCATGAAACTCCTTTATAAGTAGGATAGACTCTTCCTTACCCACTGCTCTTTGAAGTAGACCATCTGCTCCTTGGTGAAAAAGAATATCCTCCACCATTGTGTAAAGTCTAGATCTTGCTACAAGGGCTTTCCTCTCCCTAGCATGCATCCAATCTGGATATTTACCTCTTGTCACAAAATCCACAATCTCATTGTACTCCATTGGAACCTCTTGAGTGACTGAGATTGTCATGAGCTCCTCATCCGGGAAGGAATTATCCACTGGCTCATCTCCATCATGATCATAGGCTCTAGAAAACAAATCAGCATTTGCATGTTTCTTTCCTGGCCTATCCTCAATGGTGTAGTCATACTCAGACAGGAGTATCATCCACCTTGCTAGTCTCCCTTCAATATTAGGCTTGTTGAAGATGTACTTCAAAGCCTTGTGATTTGTGACTATGGTGGCTTTCCCTCCAATCAAGTAGTGTCTAAACTTCTTGAGACCAAAGATCACTGCCAACCCTTCTCTCTCCATGATAGAGTAGTTCTTCTCTGCTGAAACCATCTGCCTACTAGCATAAGCTATTGGATGATCATGCCCATCTTGGTCTAATTGACTAAGAGTGCATCCTATAGCTACATTAGAAGCATCAATGTAGAGTATGAAAGGCTTACTCCAATCAAGTTTAGCAAGAATTGGAGCTACAACAAGGGATTGCTTGAGCTCCTCAAAAGCTTTGAGAGCCTTCTTGTCCTCCAAAATCACCATGTAATCTACACCCTTCTTTGTGTAGATGGTCAATGCATAAGCCTTGTTGGAAAATGAGAAGATGAACCTCCTACTCCAAGATCTCATCAATGACTGGCAATGGGTAGTAGTCCTTCTTGGTAACAGCATTAAGCTTCTTGTAATCCACACATACCCAAATCTTGCCATTCCTTTTCTTCACAATGACAATTGGAGACACCTATTCTGAATTTTCTACCCCAAAGATAAATCCAGCCTCCTTGAGCTTATCAATCTCCTCCTTCACAACCAAAGATATTGGTGGGCTAATGCAACGTTGCTTTAAGCGGACTGGTCTTGCATGTGACTCCACCTCTATCTTGTGCTCCTCCAAGGTGACTTCCTTAAAATACTTGTAATAGAAAGAAAACACATGGATGAACTTACGGAAAATCTCCTCAAATCTCACGTTCTCCTCGGTAAACATTTTGGCCATACTTGAGGGTAGATAACCTTCTCTCTACCTCCTCAAGTGTCAATGGTGATTTATTTGGGTCTTTCAAAACCTCTGGCTTAGGTGCAAAATCCATCGCACACAAGGGATACACATCTGAATCAGATTCAGATTCAGCCTCCTCTATGGAAGTCTCCTCCTCCATGCTTGTGTCCACACTTGAAGCTCCTTCTTTAGAATCTGATTTCCAATAATCAGAAGATGGTGTATCTGAATGTGAAGTGTTGGAGGTGTTAGTAACAAGAACTGTGACTCTACGGTTTGATGGCCCAATCCTCAAGTACCCTTTTTTCCATCGATCAGTTGTGCATGCTGCTCTCAACCATGGCCTCCCAAGAAGTAAGTCATAGCTTGAATCCTTCAAGACTTGGAAAGTCATGAGATTTTGAACTCCCATAATTGAAACTACCACTTTATCCATCACCCCTACTAGTCAAACTTGTTGTTTGTTTGTCATGCTCACCACAAATGTTGAAGGTCGTGAGGGTATCATACCCAACTTCTTCATCAACCTTTCTGACATGGCATTCACAGCTGATCCTCCATCAACCAATGCATCCTTGATGTTGTGACCATTCACTCTCACATCAATCTTGGAGGCATATTTACAAGCCTCCCATGGTGCTGGCTTGGCATCCACCACCCCCATTGATACTAGAGCTTTTTCCTTCTTCTTCTTCTTGCTCCTTGTAGAACTCAAACCACCTCTCAACTCATTTCTCAAGGTAGGGTTCAAAGCAATCAATTGGCCCACTGTGATATTAGCCTTGTGGCTACAAACATCCTCCAACACATTGTAGTTCCATTGTTGCTTTGAAATCAAGAAATCCTCCATCCCCAACTTCTTCCTTGGAGTCTTTGTTGTTGATGGTGTTGAGGTGCGAGTGCTCCTAGTAGAAATAGGAGTATCCTTGCTTGGAGTTAATCCTTGAGAAGATTGAACATCCTCTGCAAAACGAGCTCTCTTCTTCTCTTGTGATAAAAGCTCCAAATTAAGACCCTTGGAGTTTGAGCACTCTCCCTTCTCATACTTGCTCTCGACCACATCTATGGATGCTATCTCTTACCTTTGTTTGGATTAGGAGCCACTTGGGTTTCACTACCTCCCTCTTTCCCTCTATTGGCTCCCTCATAACCTCTTCCTCCATGGTAAGTGGAATTTGGGCAATTCCTTTGGATATGGCCTCTTCCTCCACAACCAAAACAATTTCTATCATTGAAAATGTTGGCTGGTTGGCCTCCTTTATATGGATATTTTCCATAACTCCTAGGCCCTCTCCCTACATCTGATCCACCTTTCTCTTCTCCCATAGTTGCACCACATTGATCTTGAGATCCGCAAGTTGTTTTGTGATGGTTTGAAGTGGATCCTTTGGTGGACGTGTAAGAATTGGAGCAAATTCTACTTGTAGTGCAACCCTTGCAACCAAAGTATTAGTAGTTCCACCATTCTTGTAACCTTGAGGAGGATGCACAACCTCCTTTACCACCAAATCACTCTCATCCCCTTCCAAACTCTCCTCCATATGAATTGCAATCTTGATAGCTTCAACCTTGGAAGAAGGTTTCTCATATCTCACCTTGCTTCTTATTTGTGGTCTCAACCCTCCCACAAAATTCTTGGTGAGCATGGCCCCTATGCCAATCATAGTAATCTCCACATCATCTCCATCCTTCCTCAACACTATGCAAAATCTGGACTCTAACTTTTCCACTCTTTCCACATAGACTCTCACTTTCTCTCCATCTCCTTGCATGAGAAATGTAACATCACTCATCAATCTCTCATAACTCTCATCTGGGAGAAAGTTCTCAATGAGTGTTGAAGTCAAATTCTCTCAAGACTCCTCTTCTCCATCTCTTCTCTCTCTTTTGGTATTCTGACTCATACCATGTAAGTGCTGCATCCTCAAAGAAATCTGGTAATAATGAAGCCGACTCATTTTTCCTCCTCTCATTGCTTCCTATGCAAGCTCTCTTGAAGTCTCTCACAAAGGCCTCCACATCTTCTCCATCCTTGCCAAAGAAAACAAGAAGTTTCCCCATCTCAACCCCTCACTATCTTCTTTTTTTCTCTCAAATTTTTCTTTTTTCTTTTCTTTCTCTCACTCTATAACTAATAGAGTATATACATGACTAACACCATCTGAGAATAATCCACCCTAGTGAACACAAAAGGTTCAGGTTGCTCCAAGATTTCTATAGCAACATCAAATCCTAGAGTGCATATTAATCTAACTCTCATGGATAGTTTATCCATAAGTTGAAAGATTATCTCCATCACTAATCTTGAGAACTAGCTGATGAAGTTGGTAGTTTTTCTGTAGCTGTACTAAGATTCTCTCCAAGATCTTTCACCAAAGTCTCCAAAAGTGCTTTTACTCCACTACACTCATGTCCTTTTGGAAGTCCTTCCACTCCACAAACCTGATACAACTCATTGGTCTTAGATCTTCTCCCTCCCAATCTTGGTGAAGAAGGTCCAACATGCAAACCCAAGTCAAGTAAGCCTCTCCTTTCCCTCAATCTCTTGCTCTCAAAGGTCAATGGACATGAACTTGCCTTATGTCCCCTCTCTCTACATAGAAAGCACTTAGACTCACTCTTTCCTCCAAGGGGCGTAGGTTTTTGGATCCTCTCAACACTCTCTAATTACAATGTATTTACCAACTCAAATGCTAATGCGCCTTTGTTTTATAAAATATCAAGAACATGGTCTAATCATGAAGGTAGTCTGTTATTATGGTGTTGGATCCTAAGTTTTTACGGATTCCTTTTTTGTTATCTGGCTCGACCCTGTAATGTATCAAAACAAGCAAAGGGCGCAGAAAACAAAAATATTTATTTTTTGTTTTCGTCCGAAGGTCTCAACCAGCGGGAGACGGCATTTTTGCTTATAGATGAACAGCAAATTTATAAAGGCATTGCTTTATTTTTTTCTATTTTTTTATTAGCAAGTTCCAACCCTTTTGTGCGAATTTCATTTGTTTGTACTAAATCACTTGCGGAATTAAATCCTGTTTTACAAGATCCTATATTAGCTATACATCCTCCTTGCATTTATGCGGGATACGTCGCAAGTGCGATTGGCTTTTGCTTATGTCTATCCAAAATAATAAACAGGCCGCAAAAAAGTTTGAAATATATATATAAAATTATTTTTTTTAAATTATTTTTTTGTCCTTTTTTGGTAAAGCCAAAGAAGGACCAAAGGCCGGAAATTGCTGGTCCGCACACGAGAACCTCTCCCTATAGTCGAGTGCCCTTTGGGTCATTGGCCCATACGGAGCGGGCTAAGAGTGTTGTTCGTAAAACAAATACTATGTATTTTCATTTTGGTTGGACTTGCAGTGCGAATACGGTAGTGTGGAAACAAATTCAAATTTGGATCTTGACATGTTGGTGTTTTTTAACGGTAGGCATATTGCTAGGAAGTTGGTGGGCTTATCATGAATTAGGCTGGGGCGGCTGGTGGTTTTGGGATCCCGTAGAAAATGCTTCTTTTATGCCTTGGGTATTAGCTAAAGCTTGTATTCATTCAGTCATTTTACCTAAATTGAATGATTGGACCTTGTTTCTTAATATGGTTACTTTTTTATGTTGTATTTTAGGAACTTTTTTCGTGCGTCCTGGATTGCTAGCTTCCGTTCATAGTTTTGCTACAGATTCTACACGAGGAATCTTTTTATGGTGTTTTTTCCTTCTAATTACCAGCATATCTTTTTTTTTCTTTTTTTTAAATGAAGCAGCAATCAAGTACCCAGGGTGCATTATCTGTTCCATCATCAAACCAAGATCCTACGGTCTCAAACCCTGTAAACCAGATCTTGTGGCATTCGCGAAGATTTGCGCACTCGTATCAATTCAATCGTTTAGCAAAGCTCATAGAGGGCACAGAAGGTCATGACAAAGTCATTGTATACAAAGTAAGTAGAAAGCCTAAATAAAGAAAGCTACCTTTTGCAAGTGACTTTAGCTCGATCAAGCGCTTTGCACTGGATCGGGCCAGATAGAAAAGGAGCTAACTTCATTTCAATTAAATACACTCCTCTCCCGCTGGTCGAGACCTTCGGACCTCAAACATTTTTTTTTTGTACGCATTCTTTAAAAGGAGGAGCGAACACGAGAGAATAGATCGTATTCTCTGATCTGGAGAAGCAAAATAATCAAAACGAATATAGCAGATGGTCCAACTACAGAATTTTTTTATTTTTTTTATTTTTTTGGTTGTGCTTTGTGGCATAGCAGCACCCATACTATTTCAATGGTTGGTAAGTAGAGATGTTTCCACAGGTGCTCCTTTTTTTAATGGTACTATAATACCTATTTTTACATCTTTATTACTTGTTTTAGTTTATATACATTCTAGGGGGTTCATGCACTCTCTGGACAAAGCAAAAAGGATAGTTTTGATAAGAGCAAGACCCGTTCTATTACCCAACATAATTGAGAAAAGCTCACCTAAAAAAATCCAATATATTTCCTTTTTTCTGGATGAAACCTTGTCAATTTTTTCCTTTTTTTGTCAGTTTTTTTTCCCTTTTTTTTTAGACAGGGTCCCGGACTTTGTTTTGTCGGACACCACAAAACAAAAATACTATCTTGTAAACTCTCTTTTCCTCAAATCCACCTCTATAATCACCTCAAATCTTTTGGGAACCTTGTATGGTTTCAATTTCCACTCTTGATGACACTCTATGTTCCCAAGATAAATCTAAACACTCAAACACGCTTTTTGTTGGTCTCAAACTCCTCATGCATGAGATCTCAACTCTGCAGAATTGACCCTTCCTCACAATGTCACTCAAATCTCACAATCAGTATATCACACTCCTCTTAACTTTTTCACACTCAACAACAACCCCAAGGTGTCCCTTGCTGCAAAATTTCAGATCTTTTCATTAAGCAATTTGGCCTAGACACCTTTCTATTCAACACATATATTTCAGATTTGGCCTGAAAACCACCCCTTCACTTAAAAAACTCATTACTGCCTTCGCAAGATTGATCTGTCTCTAATTTTTGTGGCAGCACGTAGATAACAATGCATTGAATTATCTTGAAAAGTTTCAAGACAATTGACTGAAAATTGAACAAATGGCAGACTTTGTACAATTTTCCACTGAGCATGCAGTTGCGGGAGCAGTTTACCCTATCAAGTTTAAAAAATTCTAGCCCAATGTGCATAGTTTCTCTGACAACAATTTCAAGTGTGCTAACTAGACGATAACCCACGCTATCATGTGTAGAAATTCAAAGTCCAGATCTTAAATTTGAGATTTTGCCCAAAATCACCTTAATCCCCAAAATCTGCGATCCACCTCACACAACCTCTCCAATTCCTCTCATGTGTACACGATGTACAAAATCACTTCAAAAACATCATAATAAACTACAGGATATAAAAATGGATCTTGGTTCTCTAACATAAGTTCAGCCCTCTCCTCTCCTAATGTTCTCTCCAAGTGAGCTCTCATAGCCTCCTTCTGCCTAATGTAGAATTGAACATGGAACATTACCTTGGCTTCTAGAGAGGTCCCGGCAACAAAACCAAAAATGTGAGCTGGCCTGTCTCTCACTCAGGATGAACCTCTAATGGCTATTATGGTAGCGCACCATGGACTAAGAAGGCAAGGAACCCCAACTCCATCATACTCCTCCAAGGCTAGCACTCCAAGACTCAAGACATTGCTCACTAGAGAACTCAATGATAAAGAGAGTTGCAAATGAAAGGATGATGAGTACCTCCTCACCCCTTGTTTAAATACTTGTGAAATAGTTAAGTGCCAAAGTTACTAATTATTGGAGTAACTCAAGTTACTAGGCTAAAAGTCAAGTAAAGTCAAAAAGTAGAAAGGAATATCCATTCACATGGGCATCTTCCCCCAAGCATGAGGTCTTATCTTGACCCAACCACAAAGTCAAGGATTCCTTCACATGGGCTACCCTTGGAGTAAAGAAGAATCCAAAGCAAAAAAGCTTGCTGCCCAAGAGTTCTCAACTCATTCCTCCAAGCCAAACACCTAGGAATAATACCAAGTCAACACACTAAAATCCAAAATAGTGGTGCTCATCTTTTCTACTTCCTCTAAAGTAAGGTCCCTTTTATCTTAGCTATGACTAACTTTAGCTTATCATGACTAATGTAGAACCATCATTTATCTCTATATAAATAATGTCTCTCAAGTACATGTAATACCAAGCTAAATATCACAATACCACACACATACACAAATGGGTGTTACAGATCACGGCCAGTAAATGTGTTGATGGGCCGGCAATAGTAGGGAAGAGAGGCAATCCGGCTTGATGGACAAAGTCGGATTGGAAGTTGGTGTTAGGAAGAGATAGAGCATGGGGCCATGTTGTTGGGGAAGGGAGAAGTAGCAAAAGAAACCCAAAAGATCAGAGATTCTTTCACCTCAAAGCGCACGAAGAATGGGTGCAAGGTGGAGATGTATCAAGACCCGGTGCAAAGAAGCATTGTAGGTGCAATGATGGCCTTGTTCAATCCCAAGCACACCACCTACATGACAAAGCAGCACGCAATGCTCTTCAACAAGATGTTTGTAGGAGAACCGATCAACTGGGCAAAGTGTTTTTACCAGCAAACAAGGCAGATGGTGCTAAATTGGAGGATAGTGACACCACCACATTACTTTGTGCTATTTGCAACATACTTCTACCTTGGGTTGAATCTGTTTGGCAGCGAGGAGAAGAAGAAGATTGTCTTGCATTTCCATCCTAATTTGCGACAAGAAGCCAATGATAAGGAGTGACCGTATATTTGGCAATTAAGAAGAAGTGACGATCACTATGCGAGAACAAAGAACTGGACAAGATCAAAAGATGGTCAAGCCCCTAGTAGGCAAGAAGAAGAGAAGTAGACCCAAGGTGGAGAACTTGCCAGTGTAGCCCCAAAAACTAAGAAGAATCAAGCAGAGAGAAGGGAAGCAAGTCCAACTGATCAAACCTACAGAGCAAGTGAAATAAGAAGAAGAAGTAGAGTATGCATTGGAGGGGTTGGAGGAAGAAGAGATGGAGTTAACCCTATGAAGTGAAGAATTCAGTGAAGAGAGCAAATGTGGGTACCATACTGCACCCAAGGTGCAGTGTGGTACCCACATTTTTTGTTTTTTTTGAAATGGAGAAGAAGAAGTGTATAGAGAAGTTGGATTGCACCTGTATGGCCGAAGAAGGCAAAGAAAAACGTCTTTGGGATGAAACCTGAGGTAACATGGCTTTGGGTCATAAGGCGAAGTACTCAAACTGCCCTATCAGTAGACAACCTGAAGTAAGAAGTCTTTGTATTGGGGGGAGCTCAACCCAAGGCAAAGACAATGTAACAACTTTTCTTTGGGGCGAGAAATTCAAGAAGGGACCATTAAAAACCGAAGGTCAGCTACGTGAAGTACACTTGACAGTGACATGCGCATGCAAGAGGTGTGATTTCTTGGTAGAAACTTGCATTAAAGAGAGATGAAGAAGGCACAATTCTATAAAAATTGGGCTAACAACGAAGCAATGTCGAGCAATTTTCCTTTGCTGTTGAAATGTCATCTTGCAGGAGATCGTGGGAAGGGAAGTAGAGTTGAAGATGCGCTAGTGTGTAGAGGAGAATTCAAGAGAGTTAACCCGAGAGACAGTGAGGAAGCAGGAAAGATGGGAGGAGGGAAGAAGAACTCTGAATTCACAATGAAAAATCATGCAATTTGGAGGTTAGATGTGATCGCAAGAATCAAAGTCTTGAGCCTACTTTGGATCACATTCTTGGCGTGGAACTAGAACGTGAGTTTTCCAGGGTTCATGACCAAGATAATCAAGAGTAAGTGTCTTGATGGCCTCGAGGAAGAGGGGAAGAGAGGAAATCCGGCTTGCTGGACATAGTCGGATTGGAGATTGGTACTCGGAAGAGAGGCATGTGTGGAGCAGAGTGCCATGTTCTTGGGGAAGGGAGAGGTAGCCAAAGAAACCAAAGAAGTGAGGGATGCCTTCTCTTTGAAGAGGCCGAAGAATGGGTATAAGGTCAAGAGTTACAAAGATCCAATGAAGAGAGGGATCGTGAGTGCTCTCATGGCAATCTTGAAGCCGGAGAGAATGACTTATGTGATGAAACACCAAGCGGTGTTCTTCCATAAGATGATTGCAGGAGAACCTATCAACTGGGCGAGGTGCTTCCATGGAAGAACAAGGCAGATGGTGTAGAATTTGTGGGATAAGTCACCTCCACACTACATTGTGCCATTTGCAGCACATTTCTACCTTAAGTTGAATTTGCTCAATGCGGCAGAGCGCAGTAGAATGGTGTCTCACTTTCATCCCGACTTGAGAAGAGAAGTCGACACGGAGGAGCAACAATATATTCTTCAAATCCAAAGCACTGATTAGTACTACGTGCAGACATGGAAGAGTGGGGAGGTAGAAGTGAGTACTCCAAAGTCAAAGAAGCGGAGTTGACAAGGCGAAGGCAAAGACGTAGAGAAGACAAGACCTCGGAAGACCAGGAGAGGAAACCCGAGGAAAGGTATGGTGGTGATCGTGTCATTGGAAGAAGACTCGGAAGGCAAAGCCGAGTGCAAGGTCAAAGACTCGGAACACAAGGAAGAACCTAAGCTCACCCTACAAAGCGGGGATACGAGTAGTAATAGTGATGAAGGTGGGGAGATGATGTTGGTACCTATAGTAGAAGAAGAAGTTCAGGTGGAGCTCAAGGAAGAGAATAATGCAAATTTGGAGGACGAGGTACTCAAGCCGGAGGAGAAGAAGATTATGATTCAGAGGGGAGTTTGGTCAAGGCGCAAGGCGAAGTGTGAAGTGGGTCCGAGCAAGGCAAGGGAAGAGGAGAATGCTAGTTTGCAAAGTGAAGCGTCTATTCCGATACGACAATTGCAGAGAAGAAGGCGAGTATCAGGAGAAGAAGAGGTGAAGAAGGAGATCACTTTGCAAGTTGAAGTAGTTGCGAGTGATGGAGTGGAGTACTTGTGAGAAATTGTGTGCCTATTGTTAGTGAAGCTAGAGCACAAGAAGAAAGAGATGCAACCGAAGTCTCTAGAGGTGAAGACTGTGTTGCAAGTATTGGCAAGACTGGAAGAAGAGAACTTGAAGTTGAAGAAGAGTATAATCCAAGGCAAGGAGGAAAATGAAGTACTATGAGGGGATGCAATAGTGCAGTGGCAAGTAATTGAGAACTTGAATAGAGAAGTGAGGTATCGAGCGGAACTTGTGAAGAAGAGTGACATAGCAAGGAAGAGACAAGTAGCTGAGTACAAAATCTTGAAGCAGCAGTTTGTTGATTCAAGACTAGAAATTATCCATGCTATGGCAAGGCTAGCAGAGAAGGAACAAGAGCTTGATAGAGTGATGGAGAGTGTAGAAGAGAAGAAGCAATTGAGGCAACGGGAGTTGACAGTGAGATATAGGGAAGAAGAGAGATTATGAGAGTTACTTCGTAATCAAGAGGAGAAGATTGTGCAAAAGGAGAAGGAAACTATGAAAGCCAAGTTCAAGGCAGAATTGGCAATGTACATGGAAGATTAGCTTGCAGATCCGGAGCGTGAAAGGAAGATGAGATTGGAGCCATTGAAGGAGATTGTAATCAAGATGAATGCAATGTTAAGTACAGAGGTCAGTGTTTGTATTGAAGAGACAAGGCTGCACGAGTTGAAGTTGTTGGTGCAAAAGACAAGGAGGAGACATGCGAAGGATACAGACTTGAATGCTCTGTTAATTAGTCTCAGAACTTGTGTAGATAAGAAAATATTGGAAGTAGAAGACAATATCACAATCAGATTAGACTTAGTGAAATTAGAGATAGATAAACTTTGGAAAGATGTTAGAGCAAAACCCAAAGTAGATGAAGTAGGAGTACAGATGTCTTTGGAGTTACCATTGGAGACATTAAAGAAGAGTGGGTCAGCAGATAAGGAGTTAGATAGATTACCCACTAGTGAAATGTCAGATCAGGAAAGAGAATTGTTAGATCTGGTAGAAGATGTAGGAATTATGATACCCAAGGACAGAGTAGTAGGAGGTAAAGTTACTTTGGGTTCGGGTTTGAAAGCTGAGGAAGAAGTAGACATCGGATTGGATTAGTAACCAATTTGAGATTTGAATAGGCAGATATGAAGAGATGCTTTGTCGTTTTGGCTCTGCAGGTTTGTAGAGTTGTAAGAAAGAGGTGCATTAGGAAGATAACTGCTGTTTGCTTCACTATTTAAGAGTGGCATTTGGAGTCTTATGTTGTGTGGTGCCCACATTTTTTGTTTTTTTAAAAATAAAGCCGAAGAAGTGTATAGAGAGGTCGGATTGTGCCTGGTTGGTCGAAGAAGACGACGAAAACTGTCTTCGGGGTGAAACCCGAAGTAAAGTGGCCTCGGGTCATAAGGCGAAGTACTCTGAAATGCCGTGTTAGCAAACGATACGAAGTAAATTGTCTTCGGATCGGGAAGGGGAGCTCAACCCGAGGCAAAGACAGTCTAACAACCTTTTGTCGGGGCAAGAAACTCAAGAAGGGGCGGTTTCAAAATTGGCGGCTCATACGCGTGAAGGTGAGGCGACAGTAACGGGTGCATGCAGGAGGTGTGATTTCTCGGTAGAAACTCGAAGTGACGGAAGACGAAGAAGTGCAACTCTATAAAAATCGAGACTGCAACGACGAAATGTCGAGCAATTTTCCTTCGCCGCTGAGGAGTCGTCTTGCAGGTGATCGGGGAAAGGGAAATAGAGTTGGACTTGTGTTAGTGCGCAAGGGGGAAGTCGAGAGAGAGAAATCGAGAGACCGAAAGAAAGCAGAAGAGATGGGAGGAGGGAAGAAGAACTCCAAATTTGCAGTGAGAAATCATGCAATTCGGAGATTAGATGTAGTAGTGAGGATCAAAGTCTTGAGCCGACTTCGGATCACCTTTCTGGCATGGAATTGGAACATAAGCTTTCCAGGATTCATGATAGAAATCATCGAGAGTAAATGTCTCGATGGTCCCGAGGACGAAGGGAAGAGAGGAAATCCGGCTCGCTGGACAGAGTCGGATTGGAGACTCGTACTCGGGAAGGAGGCAGGCTTGGAGCAGGGGGCCACGTTCTTGAGGAAAGGGGAGATAGCCCAAGAAACTCAGGAGGTGATAGATGCCTTCTCGTCGAAGAGAACAAAGAATGGGTATAAGGTAGAAAGTTACAAAGACCCTGTCAAGAGAGGAATTGTGAGTGCTTTGATGGCAATCCTGAAGCCGGAGAGAACTACCTATGTGATGAAACACCAAGCGGTGTTCTTTCACAAATTGTTTGCAGGAGAACCAATTAATTGGGCACGGTGTTTTTACGGGAGAACGAGGCAGATGGTGTGGAATCTGCGGGATAAGTCCCCCCCACATTATATTGTGCCGTTTGCAGTGCATTTCTATCTCGGGCTCAATTTGCTGAACTCGGCGGAGCGGAATCGGATGGTGTTGCACTTTCATCCGGATGTGCGAAAGGAAGTCGATGCGGAGGAGCAGCAATACATTCTTCAAATCCGGAGCGCAGACGATTACTACTCAAAGACGGGGAAGAACGTGGAGGTCGTTGAAAGTACCCCGACGAAGAAGAGAACTCGGCAAGCAGACGCCAAAGAAAACAAGAAACCTCGGAAGGTGCAGAGAAATAACCCGAGGCGAGGAATGGTGGTGATCGAGTCGGAAGATGAAGACTCAGAAGGCAAAGCCGAGCTCAAGACGGAGGACTCGGAACGTGAGGAGGAACCTGAGCTGACACTGCAGAGTGGAGATACAAGCAGTGATAGTGAAGTCGGTGGAGAAATGACCTCGGCACCAACGCCTGAAGAATACGAAGAAGAAATTCAAGCCGAGGTAAAAGCCAAAGACAATGCAGCGCTGGAAGACGAAGTACCGGTGCTCAAGGAGAAGAAGATCGCAGTACAGCGAGGAATTCGCTCAAGACGTAAGGCGAAGGGGGAAGCGGGACCGAGTAGAGTGACAAAAGAAGTAGAAGGAAGCTCGGGCAGTGAAGCATCAATTCCGATATGAAGACTACAGAGAAGAAGGCAAGTATCGGATGAACACGAAGTACAAAGAGAAGTAGCCGCACGAGAAGAAGTGATCCCGAGTGATGGAGTGGGGTACCTACGGGAAGTGGTGTGTCCGTTGTTGGTAAAGTTAGAACATAAGAAGAAGGAGATGCAGTCCACATGTCCTGAGGTAAAAACTATATTGCACGTGTTGGCAAGATTAGAAGAAGAAAACTCGGAGTTGAAGAAGAGTATGACCCGAGGTGAGAAGGAGAGAGAAGTACTGCAATTGGAGGCAGTGGAGAGAAGTCAGGTAATCGAAGACCTGAGGAGAGAATTGAGCTATCGAGAGGATCTTGCGAGGAAGAGTGACATCGCAAGGGAGAGACAGGTAGCGGAGCATGAAATCTTGAAGCAGCAGTTTGCTGATTCAAGAGTAGAGCTCATCCATGCTATGGCGAGAGTAGCATTGAAGGATCAAGAGCTCGATCGAGTGATGGAGAGTATGGAGGAGAAGAAGCAACTCTGGCAGCGAGAGTTGGCTACGAGATATGGAGAAGAAGAGAGATTACGAGACCTACTTTGTAATCAGGAAGAAAAGGTTGCACAGAAGGAGAAAGAGAAGGACGCGGTGAAGGCCGAATTCGAAGAGGAGTTGGCAATGTACAGAGAGGAATGGCTTGCAGATCGGGAACGAGAAAGGAAGACAAGATTAGAGCCATTGTAGGAAATAGTCCTCAGAGTAAATGCGATGCTAAGTACAGAGGCCAGCGTTTGAATTGAAGAAACGCGTCTGCACGAGTTGAAGTTGTTAGTGCAGAAGACGAGGCGGAGGCAAGCGAAAGATACAGATCTAAATGCTTTGTTGATTAAGTTGAGAACTCGTGTAGATAGGAAGATCTTAGAAGCAGAAGACAATATTGCCATTAGATTAGACTTAGTAAGAATAGAGTTAGAAAAGCTTCGGCAGGATGTTAAAGCAAAACCCGATGTAGATAACATCGGGATCCAAATGTCTTCGGAGTTGGTCTCAGGAATAGTAGAGAAGAGTGGGTCGAAAGATGAAGAGTTAGATAGATTACCTATTAGTACAATTTCAGATCAGGAAAGAGAATTGTTAAATCTGGTAGAAGAAGTAGAAGATATGAAACCCGAGGAAAATGCAGTAGGAAGTAAGATTACTTCGGGTTCGGGTTTGAAAGTCGAGGAAGAAGTAGACATCGGATCGGATTAGTAACCGATTTGAGATTTGAAGGGGCAGATATGAAGAGGTGCATTGTCATTTTGGATCTGCAGGTTAGAACAGTTGTTGTAGAACGGTATAGTTGTTAGAACTGTCGATTGCTTCACTATTTAAGAGTGGCATTCGCAGGAACTTGTTGTTCAGTGCTCATTATTTCTGAGAATAGATAAAGCGAAGTGCTGTGAAGCAGTGCTCGTCGCTTGAGCTTGATTCCGAGTATCAACTTTGTAATTGTGTTTATGAATGTTTGGAGAAATTTGAAGTGCAAGTCAGAGTGCTTGTTGGATGTTGGATTCCACAGCCTTGATCTTCATTCTGTGTGTTTGATCCTGAGTGAAGTGCAATCGAAGCAATGCCTTGACAGATCTGAGAGGAATTGTAGTGTTGGTAGTATTCTACATTTGTGAGTGTAGTGCGAAGTTGATGTGAAGCAATTTCGATCGAGGAAGTTGTGCCTTCAGTGGAAGGGTGGAACACAATTCTGAGGCGAAGTCGTTTTGCAGTGAAGTGCCGTTTTTGGGAGAGCCTGAATCATCACAAATCAAGATTGTTTGGAAATAATTGATGGAGTTGTGATTTTGGAGTGTGAATTTGTGACAAGACTGCGAGTCAGTGCTTGTTACTCTCTTTTGCGTGTGGTTTCTACCTGAGAGACTAAAGAAGAACTCAAGAAGAACTGAAATTGTTACTTTGCTTCGTATTTGGACATTTCTGACTCGTATCTCTGCGGGAACAAACTTTACTTACCCGATTACCGCAAAAGTGATATTTGCCGAGTTGTCACATGTTGTTCACTGCTCATAATTTTGAGAATAGATAAAGCAAAGTGCTGTGAAGTAGTGCTTGTCACTTAAGCTTGATTCCGAATATTAGCTTTGCAATTGTGTTTGTGAGTGTGTGGAGAAATTCAAAGTGCAAGTTGTGACAACCCAACAAATATTACTTTTGCGGTAATCGAGTAAGTAAAGTTTGTTCCCATAGAGATACGAGTCAGAATTGGTCAAATACAAAGCAAAGTAACAATTTCAGTTCTTCTTGGTTGCGTCTTTAATCTCTCAGGTAGAAACCACACCCAGAAGAGAGTAACAAGCACTTACTTGCAGTCTTGTCACAAATTAGCACTCCTTAATCACAAATAAATCAAATATTTCCAAAAAATCTTGATTGTGATGATTCAGGCTCTCTCAAAAATGGCACTTCACTGCAAAACAACTTCGCCTCAGAATTGTGTTCCACCCCTCCACTGAAGGCACAACTTCCTTGATCAAAATTGCTTCACATCAACTTTGCACTACATCCACAAATACAGAATACTACCAACACTACAATTCCTCTTAGATCTGTCAAGGCATTGCTTTGATTGCACTTCACTTAGGATCAAACACACAGAATGAAGATCAAGGCTATGGAATCCAACATCCAACAAACACTTTGACTTGCACTTCAAATTTCTTCAAACACTCACAAACACAAACACGAAGTTGACACTTGGAATCAAGCTCAAGCGACGAGCACTGCTTCACAGCACTTTGCTTATCTATTCTCACAAGTAATGAGCATTGAACAACATCTGACTGTGAATGCCACTCTTAAATAGTGAAGCAATCGATAGTTCTAACAACTATACCGTTCTACAACAACTGTTCTAACTTGCAGATCCGAAATGACAATGCACTTCTTCATATCTGCCCCTTCAAATCTCAAATCTGTTACCACTACAATCCAATGTCTACATTATCATCGGCCTTCAAACCCGAACCCAAAGTAATCCTACTTCCTACTACATTTTCCTCGGGTTTCAGATCTCCTACTTCCTCTACCAGATCTAGCAATTCTCTTTCTTGATCTGAAATTCCACTAGTGGGTAATCTTTCTAACTCCTTATCTCCTGACCCACTCTTCTCTAATGTCTCTAATGGCAACTCTGAAGATATTTGCACTCCTATGTTATCTACTTCGGGTTTTGCTTTAATATCCTTCTGAAGTTTTTCTAGCTCTACTTTCACTAAGTCTAATCTAATGGAAATGTTATCCTCTACCTCCAAAAAATTTCTATCTACACGAGCTCTTAATTTTATTAACAAGGCATTCATCTTAGTGTCATTTTCTTGAGAAAGACTGCCCGCTGGCAACTTCTTCCTTCCGTGGAGTGGTCTCTCTTTTCTCCTTCTTCTTCGTATTCTTCAGCCATTGGCGCCGAGTTCATCTCTCCACTCTCCTCACTATCACTGCTCGTATCTCCGCACTGCAGTGTCAGCTCAGGTTCCTCTTCATGCTCCGAGTCCTCCGTTTTGAGCTCGGCCTTGCCTTCTGAGTCTTCATCTTCCGACTCAATTACCACCATTCCTTGCCTTAAGTTACTTCTCTGCATCTTCCGAGGTTTCTTGTTTTTTTCGGCTTTTGCTTGCCGAGTCCTCTTCTTTGTTGGGGTACTCACTACGACCTCCACATTTTTCCCTGTCTTTGCGTAGTAGTTGTCCGTGCTCCGGATTTGGAGAATGTATTGCTGCTCCTCGACATTGACCTCCTTTCGCATATCAGGATGGAAATGCAACACCATCCGATTTTGCTCCGCTGAGTTCAGCAAATTGAGCCCGAGGTAGAAGTGTGCTGCAAATGGCACAATGTAATGTGGAGGCGACTTATCCCGTAGATTCCACACCATCTGCCTGGTTCTCTCGTGAAAACACCTCGCCCAATTAATTGGTTCTCCTGCAAAAAATTTGTGAAAGAACACCGCTTGGTGTTTCATCACATATGTTGTTCTCTCCAGCTTCAAGATTGCCATCAAAGCACTCACAATTCCTCTCTTGACAGGGTCTTTGTAACTTTCTACCATGTACCCATTCTTTGTTCTCTTCGAGGAGAAGGCATCTCTCACCTCCTGAGTTTCTTGGGCTATCTCTCCTTTCCCCAAGAACATGGCTCCCTGCTCCAAGCCCGCCTCCTTCTCGAGTACGAGTCTCCAATCCGACTCTGTCCAATGAGCCGGATTTCCTCTCTTCCCTTCTTCCTCGGGTCCATTGAGACACTTACTCTTGATGATTTCTATCATGAATCCTGGAAAACTTACGTTCCAGTTCCATGCCAGAAAGGTGATCCAAAGTCGGATCAAGACTTCAATCCTTGCTACTATATCTAATCTCCGAATTGCATGATTTCTCACTACAATTTGGAGTTCTTCTTCCCTCCTCCCATCTCTTCTGCTTTCTCACTACAAATTCGGAGTTCTTCTTCCCTCCTCCCATCTCTTCTGCTTTCTCACTTTCTCTCAATTTCACTCTTGCGACTTCTTCCTTACGCACTAACACAAGCCCACCTCTATTTCCCTTTCCCTGATCACCTGCAAGATGACTCCTCAATGGCAAAGGAAAATTGCTCGACATTTTGTCGTTGCAGTTTCAAATTTTATAGAGTTGCACTTCTTCGTTCTTCATCACTTCGAGTTTCTACCGAGAAATCACACCTCCGGCATGCACTTGTCACTATCAATCAACCTTTGTGCGTATGAGCTGCATGTTTTGAAACGGTCCCTTCTTGAATTTCTCGCCCCAACAAAAGGTTGTTAGACTGTCTTTGCCTTGGGTTGAGCTCCCCTCAATCCAAAGACAATTTACTTCGTATTGTATGCTGATAGGGCATTTCCGAGTACTTCACCTCATGACCCGAAGTCACTTTACTTTGGGTTTCATCCCGAAGACTCTTTTCTTCGCCTTCTTCGGCCATACAGGTGCAATCCGACTTCTCTATACACTTCTTCTCCTTTATTCTGAAAATAAAATAAAATGTGGGTACCACATACCCCCTCCCTCAAATGTGAGCGTCCACGCAAACATAGATATCGGGTGCTTTAGAAACTTCCGAGTCTATGGTCCAATATCTCCAAACTCTCCACCCGTTTACTCGAGTGGCAAAAGGATTACCTTCTAAGTCGACGAGTTGCATGGATCTATTTTTGTAAAGATGAAGAACTTGATAGGGACCCATCCATCTCAAATGCAACTTGCTTGGAAAAAATATTCGGCGATTGTCATATAACAAAACCAAATCCTCTTCTCGTATAGTCACAGGCTTGATTCTCTTATTGTGCCTGACTTTCCTCTGTGCTTGTACTTCTTTCTTGGTTTGCATTGCATCATCTCTTTTCTCTTCTAACCACATTAGTTGATGAATCCAAAGATCCTGACTTTCTTCTTCCAACATTTGTTCTTTGCACAGAACCCGATATGTCGGAACTTCAAATTCAACTGGCAGTATGGGATGCAAGCCATATGTCAAGAAGTATGGAGTTTGTTTGGTTGTAATCTTCTCTATCGTTTGATATGCCCACAACGCGGCTGGTAATTTTGTATCCCAGTCATAGGCATAATTGACAGTCACCTTATTCAAAATTTTACAAAGTAACCCATTCGCTTTTTCTGTTAAGCCATTTGCTTTTGGGTTGTAAGGAGTCATCTTCCGATGTTTAATCTGAAAGTACTTGGTTAATGCCTCCATTACTGAGTTCAAAAAATGTGTGCCCCGGTCACTGACCGATTCCAAAGGACACCCATATCGGGAGATGATGTTTCAAAAGAAAAATTCTGCCACAGTTTCAGCATCATCTTTGCAAGTTGCTTCCGCTTCGACCATCTTGGTAGCATAGTCAGTGCAAACCAAAATGTAGTGCTTTCTTGTGACTCGGATCACTGGTTGAATGGGACCCACAAAATCAATCCCCCATTTCTCAAATGGGGCCAAAGGCAAAATTGGTCTCAAAGGCCATTGAGAAGTAGCCGTCGGCTTCCTCGTTCTCTGACAAGCATCATAGCTTTGGATATGAGCATGTACATCTTTGTACATTGTAGGCCACCAATACCCTGCCGAAAGAATTTTCTTTACAGTATTCTTTAGAGCATAATGTCCTCCCGATGCCTCGGAGTGTAAAGATTCAATTACTCCTCCTACTTTGTATGAATCCAAGCATCGCCAAAAGTACTTCGTCTTTGCCCATCTTAAATAAAATGTTGTGTTTAAGCTGGTATGGCCCCATTTTCCTGAGAAAGACTCTCCATTGTCCTGAGGGTCCATCCCCTCAGGACAATGGAGAGTATTCAGATAATTATATTCATCTGCATACCTCGTACTTCGCATTGCTGATAAGTGATACAACTCTTCGTCAGGGAACCGATCATCAATTTCCCACTCCTGGTCTCGAGTTTTTAACCTGGACAAGAAGTCCGCATTCAAATGCAAAGCTCCCTTCCTTACTTGTACAGTATATGTGAACTCTTGTAATAACAAGATCCATCTTGCAATTTGTCTTGATAAATCTGCCTTCTTGACCAAATGTTGCAATGCGTAATGGTCAACATAGAAGACAAACTCATACCCCAACAAATAATGAAAAAATTTCTTGCAGGCAAACACCATTCCGAGTGCTTTTCTTTCAGTCGTCAAATAGTTCTTTTCAGAAACTGAAAGTTGTCGGCTGGCATAATACACCGGGTAGTCCTTCTTCTTCTCGTCCTTCTAACTTAAGACGACTCCGATGGCCATGGACGAAGTGTCCACATATACATGAAAAAGGACGTCCCAATTTGGGGCCCTCATGACTGATGTTTCAACCAGTTTCTTCTTCAACACCTGGAAAGCTTCTTCTTGATTTGCTTCCCACAGATAGTCTTTGGATTTCTTCAGAAGCTTTGTAAGTGGTGCAGCAAGCACTGCATAGTTTGACACGAAGCGTTTGTAATATCCGACATGTCCCAAGAAGGCTCTCAGCTCCCGGATGTTCTTCGGGGATTCCAAAGCTGCGATTATCTTAACCTTCTCAACATCGACTTCAATACCTCGGCTTGACACCCCGATGCCCCAGAAGAATTCCCTCTTTTATTGAAAAGAAGCATTTCTCCGGGTGTAATGACAAGCCGGCAAAATGACACCTTTCAAACGTTTGGCAAAGGTAATCTAAATGTACATCTCTTCGTCCAAACACACAAAAGTCATCAATAAACAGTTCCACAAATTTGTGCAAGAAATCTTTGAAGATTGAATTCATCATCCGCTGGAAAGTAGCGAGAGCATTACACAACCCAAAGGGCGTTTATTTGTAAGCAAAAGTGCCCCAATCGGTTGTGAATGTAGTTTTATCCTTGTCTTCTTCTCAAATGAATACTTGATTGTACCCTGAAAATCCATTGAGAAAACTATAACAAGGATGCCCAGCTACCTGATCTAAAATTGTATCGGTAAAAGGCAAGGGATGATGATCTTTCCTTGTAACTGTGTTCAACTTTCGGAAGTCTTGGCACACTCGGATCTTCCTTGTTTTCTTCTTCGGGACAATGACAATGGGGGAGACCCATTCACTGCTTAAGACAGGGAAGATGATTCTGGCTCCTAAGTACTTGTTGATTTCATCTTTTACCAAAAGCGAGTACTTCGGGTTCAGGCGGTATTGTCGCTGCCAAACTGGAACTGCACCTTCAACCAGATCAATCCGGTGTTCTCCAAATTCTCGTGGAATACCCGACATTTGATCAATCAACCAGGCAAATACATCCTGGAATTCTATAAATAGGGCAATGTATGCCAACTCCTCCAAAGTAACTGTCTTCGAGATTTTTAAAATTTTTCCTTCAGTTAATAAGACATTTTGACAGTCATTGGGGTTGATGACTCCTTCAACATGGCTAACTCGGCTTAATCCGAGCCAAGCGGCCATCAAACCCCCTTCCTCCAAGTCAGGTTCACCCGAGGCAAGGTCATATGGATCTTCGTCTTCAACATCTACCTCGTAACATTCCAAGTAATTAACTTGGACTTTGTCTTCGGATTTGTTTGAGGACAAAGACGATGACTCTTCGGATTCATCCTCCTCTTCCGACGAACTGGTTTCCATGAGGTGGGGAACCTTTGTCCAACTCACAGTCACCAGCTTCTGATCTTCTGACGAAATGTCCTTGAATCTTAACTTCTACTGATGCCAATCCACTACAACTTGGGCACTGTACAACTAGGGTCTGCCGATCAATAGAGGGTAACCAGTTTTTGCCACTGGTTGCAACACAATGTAATTCAACTTGAAGGGTACCCCTCCAATGATCGTGGTAATGTTTGACAACATGCCCAATGGCCATCTCCTGGTTTGGTCTGCAAACTTCAAAACTCGAGGTGTGGGTTCAAACGTATGATACCCGAGTCGATTTGCAATATCTTTGGTTATGACATTCACACCGGACCCAAAGTCAATGGGTATCGATGTGATCATGCACCCTGCAATCTCCGCGTCTACCTCGAGAGATCCCAAATCTTCTTAATCAATATGATAAATAGCAGGCAGATCCTTCTTTGACATCAACCTTACCTTCTTGAGGGCCGAATTCAGCTGTCTCTTGTACAGCTTGTTATCTTCCCATAATTGCTTGAATGTAACGTTGGCATTTGTGGTGGCCAGATTGGCTACAATATCATATTGGGGAACTCCTCCCAATTTGACCGTCTTTGTCTTCGGCTTTGGGTCCAAAGTCTCTCCATGTTCCCTCTTGACTTCGGGACGCTTCAAAATGGTGACGGGCTTGCTGATGGCCTTAACCCGAGGTTCCTTGGGTTGGTCCACCTCGGCTTGGATCAGACCCTTTACTTCAGATCGGATGTCCGCCGGAAAAATTGGAGACTTGTCTTCGTCTCCTCTTCCAAACTCAGTTCCCGAGTCCTGAGTAATGCCTCCTTTAATTCTTTATGCAAGGTTTTAGCTTTGGCTTTTGCGAGGATCTTTTCCTCCTTGGCCGAAAGAATGGCTTTTGGGCAAAGTCTCTTTGCCTTTCGGGAGGACGACGAAGTTGTACTCAGTTCTTCGAGATCACGCTTCTTCTTACTGGAGCGTGTCTCAACCTTCAAAATTTCCAGGTCCGGCCATTCTCCTTCTGAGGCCAGACTCCCTTCTTGAGGTCTTTCTTCCTCAAGAGGAATACAATTTACATTCGTATCCCCTTTGGCTGAAGGGCTACATGCTCAGCAGGGGTCTGTACATACTTTACAGGCGGCTTTGAGTTTGGTGGGTGAGGACATTGGTTGCCCGTATGCCCCGATCCTTTACAATTTTTGCACAAGGGAACATACCCAATTTGCCTTCTTGGCTTGGGACAGTTTGGAGACCAATGTCCCATCGAGCCACAATTATAACAGGCTCCGGGTGCAACATTCTGAGGCTGATTTTGGTTGCTCATTGGTGGTCTTCGTGGAGGAGCATTGGGGTTATACTCCCTGGGTCCAAACCTCGGACCTTGATACGATGTGCTCGCTTGAGGCTGTACCTCCCAAGTTTGGTACACCGCTTCTTCGTCCTCGTCTTGGTTCCATCCCGGAACCCAATCAATTTGTTGCACCGAGAATGCATTACGAGTATTGCATTTTGTGTTGGTGTGGCCGGATTTGCCACATGCGGTGCACCACACATTAGATCGTCCAAATGCTGGGGCCTTCCTTTGGTCCTTGGCCCCAATCATCTGGATCTTGAAATCCAAAAACTCCTTGATGAGGGCATCCAGCTTGGTATCCGCCTTATGTACACTTTTGGCTGGAGGATTCACAGGTTTCTTGCCTCCACGTCTTCGGACTCGTCTTGGCTTGGATTCTTCTTCGGATTCCGAAGAAGAGCTCAAAGTCATGGAGGATTCGTCCAAAGAAGGGGAGGTACTACGCTAAGCTCTTCTTTTGGGCTTCTTGCCTGTCTTCTCCCAATTTCTCCGGTTACCGGCAGAGTGAGAGTGGGCCGCTTCATAACGAGCGACATGTTTGAGTACTTTGTCCAGGGAAGTTATGTTCCTCTCCCTAGCAAAGATTTGTATCTCCGGTGAAAGGCCCCCGAGGAACCAGGCAATGGCTTGGGCATCGGAGTAACCCACCACCCCCGATTGCTTGGGAACTTGGTTCAATAGTACCATTAACAGCTCAGAGTAGTCTCTCAACTTCTCCTTCTTACCCCGGTCCAAATCGTTGAGTGCCGCGAAGACACTCGTATCGTAGTCAACTTCCCAGAATTGTTCCAGGAAGTTGTTTCTCAAGTCTGCCTAGTCCGCTGGTACAAACCCCTTCTGGGTCACATGGGTGTACCAGCTCCGAGCTTTCTTGCGGAGCAGACTTTGGAAAATTCTCAGTCGATCCGCCGAGTCATGCTCCTTGTTAGCAAAGGAGATGACTTCAAATTCTTTGATGAATTCATCGGGGTCTTTGTCTTGTTCTATCCTCTTGTACTTCTGATAGGCGTGTCGGGTGACAAGAAGCGAAGTCATCATTTGATGCACTGGGATTGGCTGAGGTAATGTGGAACTTGACGGAACTGAAGGATTGGCTGGAATTGACGCCGTGTTGTCAGCCCAGGGATTCCAATTCTTCAAGTTCAAGGTGGGGTCTTATTTGACAATTTCTGCTATGAGAGTGTCAACTTCAACTCAAGTGGAAGATTCAGGATCAACACCTGCGATTGGTTCTTCAAAATTCCTTCAGGACAACCGAGGAATCGTTAGTAGAAGATGTTGACACTTGTCTTCAGTAAGTGTTCTTGCTGTCTTTTCTCGAACAAAGGTCTTCAAGGAATCAACTTCCTTTACAGCTCTAGGGGAAGTTGGTGTATTGGGCCGCAATGCATATGTTTGCCCACTCGATTCTTTCTTCTTCTTGGAAGAAGAGAGAGATGCCAAGTAGCCTTGCCAACCGCCTTCGTGTTTCTTGTGATCAAGTTCTCGCAGGGCTTCTTGCACTTCGTGAAGGAGTTGAAACTCCAATGCCTCTTGTTCAGTTTAGTCAACAATGGATGGGATGTTCAGACGTTTGTCTTCTTCAAATTGAAGTGCTCGTCTTCGAGCTCTCTCTTCCCGTTGTTCTCTCAATGCAGACATTCATATTGCGTTGATACCCAATTTCCAATTTGGCTTTGTATTCTTCCACTTCCAAGATTTGTATCCCCGGCAGCGGCGCCAAAAATCATGTGACAACCCAGCAAATATCACTTTTGCGGTAATTGGGTAAGTAAAGTTTGTTCCCGTAAAGATACGAGTCAGAATTGGTCAAATACAAAGCAAAGTAACAATTTCAGTTCTTCTTGGTTGCGTCTTTAATCTCTCAGGTAGAAACCACACCCAGAAGAGAGTAACAAGCACTGACTCGCAATCTTGTCACAAATTAGCACTCCTTAATCACAAATCCATAAAATCTTTCCAAACAATCTTGATTGTGATGATTCAGGCTTTCTCGAAAATGGCACTTCACTGCAAAAAAAATGTGACTTTGCCTCAGAAATTGTGTTCCACCCCTCCACTGAAGGCACAACTTCCTCGATCAAAATTGCTTCACATCAACTTCGCACTACATCCACAAATGCAGAATACTACCAACACTACAATTCCTCTCAGATCTGTCAAGGCATTGCTTTGATTGCACTTCACTTAGGATCAAACACACAAAATGAAGATCAAGGCTGTGAAATCCAACATCCAACAAACACTTTGACTTGCACTTTGAATTTCTTCAAACACTCACAAACACAAACACGAAGTTGATACTCGGAATCAAGCTCAAGCAACGAGCACTGCTTCACAGCACTTTGCTTTATCTATTCTCAGAAATAATGAGCATTGAACAACATCTGACTGTGAATACCACTCTTAAATAGTGAAACAATTGACAGTTCTAACAACTATACCGTTCTACAACAACTGTTCTAACCTGCAGATCCAAAATGACAATGCACTTCTTCATATCTACCCCTTCAAATCTCAAATCTGTTACCACTACGATCCAATGTCTACATTGTCATTGGCTTTCAAACCCGAACCCAAAGTAATCTTACTTCCTACTACATTTTCCTCGGGTTTCAGATCTCCTACTTCCTCTACCAGATCCAGCAATTCTCTTTCCTGATCTGAAATTCCACTAGTGAGTAATCTTTCTAACTCCTTATCTCCTGACCCACTCTTCTCTAATGTCTCTAATGGCAACTCCGAAGACATTTGCACTCCTATGTTATCTACTTCGGGTTTTGCTTTAATATCCTTCTGAAGTTTTTCTAGCTCTACTTTCACTAAGTCTAATCTAATGGAAATGTTATCCTCTACCTCCAAAACCTTTCTATCTACACAAGCTCTTCATTTTATTAACAAGGCGTTCATCTTAGTGTCCTTTGCTTGTCTTCGCCTTGTCTCCTGCACCAACAACTTCAACTCGTGTAGTCGCGCTTCTTCAATTCAAATGCTGGCCTCTATACTTAACATTAAGTTTACCCTAAGGACTATCTCATGTAATGGCTCCCATCTTGTCTTCCTTTCTTGTTCCCAATCTGCAAGCCATTCCTCTCTGTACATCGCCAATTCTTCCTCGAATTTGGCTTTCACCGCTTCCTTCTCTTTCTCCTTCTGTTCAATCTTCTCTTCCTGATTACGAAGTAACTCTCGTTATCTCTCTTCTTCTCTATATCTTGCAGCAAACTCTCGGTACCAGAGTTGCTTCTTCTCCTCCATACTCTCCATCACTCTATCAAGCTCTTGATCCTTTGCTGCTACCCTCGCTATAGCATGGATAAGCTCTACTCTTGAATCAACAAACTGCTGCTTCAAGATTTTGTATTCAGCTACCTGTCTCTCTCTTGCAATATCACTCTTCCTTGCAAGATCCTCTCAATAGCTCACTTCCCTCTTCAGGTCTTCAATTACCTGACTTCTCTCTACTGCTTCCGCTCGTAGTACTTCTCTCTCCTCCTCACCTCGGGTCATACCTCTCTTCAACTCCGAGTTCTCTTCTTCTTATCTTGCTATCTTCTAATCTTGCACTACAGTCTTTACCTCGGGACAAGTCGACTGCATCTCCTTCTTCTTCTGCTCCAACTTTACCAACAACGGGCACACTACCTCTTGCAGGTACTCCACTCCATCATTGGCAACTTCTTCCTCCCACGGAGTGGTCTCTCTTTTCTCCTTGTGTTCTCCTGATACTCGCCTTCTTCTCTAGAGTCTTTGTATCGGGATTGATGCCTCACTGCCCAAGCTTCCTTTGACCTCTTCCTTCACTCTACTTGGCCCCGCTTCACACTTTGCCTTACGTTGCAAGCAAACTCCTCGCTGCACTACAATCTTCTTCTCCTCTGGCACCGGTACTTTGTCTTCCAGTGCTGTATTGTCTTTGGCTTCTACCTCGGCTTGCACTTCTTCTTTGTATTCTTCAGCCATTGGCGCCGAGGTCATCTCTCCACCGTCCTCACTATCACTGCTCGTATCTCCGCTCTGCAGTGTCAGCTTAGGTTCCTCCTCATGCTCCGAGTCCTCCGTTTTGAGCTCGGCCTTGCCTTCTGAGTCTTCATCTTCCGACTCAATTACCACCATTCCTCGCCTCGGGTTACTTCTTTGCATCTTCCGAGGTTTCTTGTTTTCTTTAGCTTCTACTTGCCGAGTCCTCTTCTTTGTCGGGGTACTCACTACGACCTCCACGTTTTTCCCTGTCTTTGCGTAGTAGTCATCCGTGCTCCGGATTTGGAGAATGCATTGCTGCTCCTTGACATCGACCTCCTTTTGTACATCAGGATGGAAATGCGGCACCATCTGATTTTGCTCTGCCGAGTTCAGCAAATTGAGCCCGAGGTAGAAGTGTGCTGCAAAACGGCACAATGTAATGTGGAGGCAACTTATCCCACAGATTCCACACCATCTGCCTTGTTCTCTCGTGAAAACACCTCACCCAATTAATTGGTTCTCCTGCAAACAATTTGTGAAAGAACACCGCTTGGTGTTTCATCACATATGTTGTTCTCTCCGGCTTCAAGATTGCCATCAAAGCACTCACAATTCCTCTCTTGACAGGGTCTTTGTAACTTTCTACCTTGTACCCATTCTTTGTTCTCTTTGACGAGAAGGCATCTCTCACCTCCTAAGTTTCTTGGGCTATCTCTCCTTTCCCCAAGAACGTGGCTCCCTGCTCCGAGCCCGCCTCCTTCCCGAGTACAAGTCTCCAATCCAACTCTGTCCAACGAGCCGGATTTCCTCTCTTCCCTTTTTCCTTGGGTCCATCGAGACACTTACTCTTGATGATTTCTGTCATGAATCCTGGAAAACTTACGTTCCAGTTCCATGCCAAAAAGGTGATCCGAAGTCGGCTCAAGACTTTGATCCTTGCTACTATATCTAATCTCCAAATTGCATGATTTCTCACTGTGAATTCGGAGTTCTTCTTCCCTCCTCCCATCTCTTCTGCTTTCTCACTTTCTCTCAATTTCACTCTCTCAACTTCTTCCTTACGTACTAAAACAAGCCCAACTCTATTTCCCTTTTCCCGATCACCTGCAAGACGACTCTTCAATGGCAAAGGAAAATTGCTCGACATTTTGTCGTTGTAGTTTCGATTTTTATAGAGTTGCACTTCTTTCTTTGTCACTTTGAGTTTCTACCAAGAAATCACACCTCCGGCATGCACCTGTCACTGTCAATCAACCTTCGCGCGTATGAGCCGCCAATTTTGAAACGGCCCCTTCTTGAATTTCTCGCCCCAACGAAAGGTTGTTAGACTATCTTCACCTCGGGTTGAGCTCCCGCCGATCCGAAGACAATTTACTTCGTATTGTATGCTTACCGGGCATTTCTAAGTACTTTGCCTCATGACCTGAAGTCACTTTACTTCGGGTTTCATCTCGAAGACTCTTTTCTTCGCCTTCTTTGGCCATATAGGTGCAATCCGACTTCTCTATACACTTCTTCTCCTTTATTCTGAAAAAAACAAAAAATGTGGGCACCACACAAGTCATTGTGCTTGTTGGATGTTGGATTCTGCAGCCTTGATCTTCATTCTGTGTGTTTGATCCTGAGTGAAGTGCAATTGGAGCAATGCCTTGATAGATCTGAGAGGAATTGTAGTGTTGGTAGTATTCTACATTTGTAAATGCAGTGCGAAGTTGATGTGAAGCAATTTTGATCGAGGAAGTTATGCCTTTAGTGGAGGGGTGGAACACAATTCTAAGATAAAGTCGTTTTGCAGTGAAGTGCCACTTTTGGGAGAGCCTGAATCATCACAATCAAGATTGTTTAGAAAGAGTTGAAGAAGTTATGATTAAGGAGTGTGAATTTGTGACAAGACTGAGAATCAATGCTTGTTACTCTCTTCTGGGTGTGGTTTCTACCTGAGAGATTAAACACGCAACCAAGAAGAACTACATGTTGTTGTTTGACTTTGTGTTTGACTTTGTATTTGACCAATTTTGACTCGTATCTATGCGGGAACAAACTGAACTAACCTGACAACCGCTAAAGTGATATTTGCCGGGTTGTCACAACCTCCAATGGTTATTCAGAAGACATTTGCACTCCTATGTCATCTACTTTGGGTTTTGCTTTGACATCATTCCGAAGCTTATCTATCTCTAATTTCACTAAGTCTAATCTAATCGTGATATTATCTTCTACTTCTAATATCTTCCTACCTACACAAAATCTGAGACTGATAAGTAAAGCATTCAAATCTTTATCCTTCACATTTCTCCGGCTTGTCTCCTGCACCAACAACTTCAACTTGTGTAGCTTTGTCTCTTCAATTCTCATGTTGGCTTTGTACTCAGCATTGCATTCATCTTGATCACAATCTCCTTCAAAGGCTCTAGGTGCATTTTCCTCTCATGTTCTCGATCTGCAAGCCAATCTTCTCTGTACATTGCCAATTCAACTTCAAATTCAGCTTTCACAGTCTCCTTCTCTTTCTCCTTCTGCACAATCTTCTCCTCCTGATTGCAAAGTAACTCTTCTAACCTTTCTTCTTCTCTATATCTTGTTGTCAACTCTCTTTGCCAGAGCTACTTCTTCTCTTCTACACTCTCTATCACTCTATCAAGCTCTTGTTCTTTCTCCGCTACTCTTGCCATAGCATGGATAATTTTTAATCTTGAATCAGCAAATTGCTGCTTCAAGATTTCATACTCAGCTTCTTATCTTTCCCTTGCCATGTCACTCTGCTCTATAAGTCTCTCTCTACTCTCCACTTCTCTCTTCAAGTTCTCGCTCACTTGATTTTTGTACTATAGCATCTACTCATAGTACTTCCTTTTCCTCCTCACCTCTGGTTATACTCTTCTTCAATTCCGAGTTCTCTTCTTCTAATCTCGCTAACAGCTACAACACAGTCTTCACCTCCGGACACTTCAACTACATCTCCTTCTTCTTATGCTCTAACTCCACCAACAGTGGGTACACAACCTCCCATAGATACTCTACTCCTTCACTCTGATTTACCTTGGCTTGCGGACTTGTCTCCTTCTTTGTCTCTTCCTCACTTGACACTCGTCTTATGAGCCACAATCACCGTATAAGAATAGATTCTTCACTCCCCAAACTTCCATCCTCCACTTCTCTTGCCTTACTTGACACCGATTCATACTTCATCCTTTGTCTAGAATGGACTCCCCTCTGAATTGTAACTCTCTTTTCCTCCTGCTTTGGAACTTTATCTTCCTATTTTGAGTTATCTTTCTCCGCCATCTCCATCTTAGCTTCCTTCCCTTTGGGTACTGACTGCATCTCTCCACCATCATTGCTGTTGCTACTTGTGTCCCCACTCTGTAGCGTGAACTTGGGTTCTTCCTCCTTCTCCGAGTCTTTGGACTTGCACTCCGGCTCTTGTGGTACCCACATTTTTCTTTTTGGACAAGTTTTGAAGAAGAAATGCCTTGCTGAAACCAAATTGAAACCAAATGGAGAAGAAATGAGTGCAAACTTGTGTTTTGATCAGATCCAAGTGAGTCTACTTTGTGTAAGAGGAAGAAGGTCTTAGATTGGATCAGACCCAAAGTAACTTACTTTGTGTCAGAGGAAGAAAAAACTCGGATCGGACGTTGAAGGAGGGCAAACCCGAAGAAGAAGTAGAAGTTGAAGGTCAGGATTCTTGTGGGGGCCATATTTGAATGACGACAAGTCCAAATCAAGCATGCTATATCTCGTTGGAAGTGTCTCGTTCAGGGCTTTTTGTTGCCATCAAAATCGCAAAGTTTAGAGCTCTGTAGAAGAAGTAACAAGCATTTGAAGTTTCTGGAGTAGATGTACTTTGGGTCAAAGTATATTCGGGTCAATGTGACTTCGGACTTCGTACTTTGTACTTTGGACTTTGGGTTTACATGACTTTGGTCTAAAGACTAAGATGACCAACTAAATTGCCTCAAGACTAAGATGACCAACTAAATCCAAGGTAGTCAAACCTCGGAGTGCAATGAAGGTGACTTCAAGAATCTTGCAGGAAGCATGAGAGGAAGTTAGAGTAGAGAAAGAAGATAGTTAGGATACCCCTGACTTCAATTTCAGTTTTGATTGAAGATGGAACATGAATTGAAGGAGAAATAGTAGTAGTGAATAAACCCAAAGTGCAAGATCAGACAGTAAGTGTCTTTGGGTCAGTTACATGAGTGATTAGGGGAAAGTGGGTTACAAATTGAAGGTGTAGATAGTGTATTCATGCTTTCAATTTCAATTCTTGATGAGTAAATAATAGAATTAGCAAAAGAATTAGCGAAAGAATTGATAATAGTTAGACCCAAAGTAAGAGAGATGGGAGTGCAAGTGTATTCAGATTTGACATTTGACACCTTAGAGAAGAGTGGGTCGTGAGATAGAGATTTAGAAGGCTTAATTATGATAGGAATTGCAGATCAGGAAGGAGAAGTGTTAGAATTAGTGGAGGAATTGGGAGTTGTGAAACCCGAGGATAGAGTAGTAGGAAGTAAAGTTACTTTGGGTTTGAGATTGAAAGCCAATGATGAAGTAGATATCGGATCGGATTAGTAACAGATTTGAGATTTGAAGAGGCAGATATGAAGAGGTGCATTGTCATTTCGGATCTGCAGGTTAGAAGAGTTGTTGTAGAACGGTATAGTTGTTAGAACTGACGATTTGTTCACTTCTTAAGAGTGGCATTCGCAGTCAAATGTTGTTCAATGCTCATAATTTCTGAGAATAGATAAAGCGAAGTGCTGTGAAGCAATGCTCATCGCTTGAGCTTGATTCCAAGTATCAACATTGTACTTGTGTTTGTGAGTGTTTGGAGAAATTTGAAGTGCAAGTCAGTGTGTTTGTTGGATGTTGGATTCCACAGCCTTGATCTTCATTTTGTGTGTTTAATCCTGAGTGAAGTACATTGGAGCAATGCCTTGACAGATCTGAGAGGAATTGTAGTGTTGTTAGTATTCTGCATTGGTGAGTGTAGTACAAAGTTGATGTGAAGCAATATCGATTGAGTAAGTTGTGCCTTCAGTGGAAGGGTGGAACACAATTTTGAGGCAAAATCGGTCTTTGCAGTGAAGTGCCGTCTTCGGGAGAATCTAAATCATCACAATCAAGAGTTGTTTGGACATAATTTACTATGATGTGATTATATGTGTGTATTTGTGACAAGTTGTCAAGATTGTAAGCTTGTTACTCTCTTCTGGATGTAGTTTCTACTTGAGAGATTAAAGAAGCCATCAAGAAGAACTGCCATTGTGACTTTTGACTTTGTATTTGACCAATTATGGATCGTATCTCTGCGGGAACAAACTTTACTGACCCGATTACCGCAAAAGTTATATTTGCCGGGTTGTCACACCTCTCCTTCTGACTCTTCATCCAATGACACGATCACCACCAACTCTTTCCTTGGGTTCACTCTTTTGGCTTTCCAAGGTTGTGCCTTCTCTATGTCCTCTTCTTCTCCTTGTTGACTCCTCTTCTTTGACCTCAGAGTACTCACCTTCACTTGCACATTCTGCCCCGTCTGCGCGTAGTACTTGTTGTTACTCCTAATTTGCAAGATGTATTGTTGGTCCTCTGCATCAAAATCTTTTCTCAAGTTGGGATGGAAATGAGACACCATCTTGTGCCTCTCTGCCGCATTGAGCAAGTTCAGCCCCATATATAAATGGGCTGCACATGGCACAATGTAATGTGGCAGTGACATGTCTCACAAATTCCACACCATCTATCTTGTCCTTTGATGAAGACACTTTGCTTAGTTTATTGGCTCTCATGCAAACATCTTATGCAAGAACACCGCTTGGTGCTTCATCACATAATTCATTCTCTCCGGCTTCAAGATTGCCATTAAAGCACTCAAAATCCCACTCTTGACAGGATCTCTATAGCTCCCCACCTTGTAGCCATTCTTTGTGCACTTTGAAGGAAAGGCATCTCTCACTTCTTGGGTTTCTTCAGCTTCTTCTTCCTTACCCAAGAACGTGGTACCATGGTCTACGCCTGCCTCTCTCCCCAATACTAATCTCCAATCCAACTCTATCCATCAAGCCGGATTTCCTCACTTCCCTTCTTCTTCAAGACCACCAAGACACTTACTCTTGATGATCTCAATCATGAAACTTGGAAAACTAACATTCCAATTCCATGCCAAGAATGTGATACAAAGCCTACTCATAACTTTGATCCTTGCAATCACATCTAACCTCCAAATTGCATGATTTCTCATTGCAAATTTGGAGTTCTTCTTCCCACCTTCCATCTTTCTCTCTTCCACTATAGGTTGGGGACTATTTTTCCTATTGATTCTTGGATTAACTCTCTTGACTTCCTCTTGACACACTAGCGCGTCTTTGAGTACACTTCCCTTCTGACAATATCCTCCAAGATGACTTCTTAATGGCGATGGAAAATTGCTTATCATTGCTTCATCTCTAGCCCAAATTTTAAAGTGGTGTGCCTTCTCTGTCTTTCTTCACTTTGAGTTTTCTACCAAGAAATCACACCTCTTGCATGCTCTTGTCACTATCAATTTTCCCCCGCTCATATGATAGCCATTTTTGTGAATGGTACCTTCTTGAATGTGTCACCCCAAAGGAAAGTTGTTACACTATCCTCGCCTCGGGTTGAGTACCTCCAAGACAAAGTCTCCTTACTTTGAGTTGTATGCTAACATGGCAATTTTGAGTACCTTGCCTTTTGACACAAAGTCACTTTACCTCGGATTACAATCCAAGGACACTTTTCTTTTCCTTCTTTGGCCATACAGGCGCAATTCAACTTCTATGTACACTTCTTCTTCCAAATTGGGGAAAAGAACCAAAAGGTGGGTACCACAACAAAGTTGTATTGAACCCAAATGGCATTGGAAGGAGAAGAATTGTGCCTTTGGTTTGTAACCCAAAGTAAAGTGACCTTGTGTCAAATGCAAAGTACTTGGATCGGTTTGTCAAAGTTCAACCCAAAGTAAAGAGACTTTATCTTAGGGTGATCAAACCGATGCAAGATTGTACCACACACGAAAAATGGCTAAGGCACAAGTGAGAGAAATTGATAGTGGTAGGAGAAGTGCATGCAAAAGGTGTGATTTCTTGGTAGACAAGCCTTCAAAGAATGATTGAGAAATGTCAAACTAGAGAGTCAGGTTTCAAAACAAGAAAGAGATGAATGACAAGTGAATTTCCTTTGCTTTTGCAAAGTCATCCTAAGGGAGACCAAGGAAGAGGACTGGTAGTGAGTGAGGTTTTGAAGAATCCAGAGGGATTGAGAGTTGCAAGTCCAGGGGATGGGAGAATTGTCTTGCAAAAGCATATCATGAAGGAGATTAGAATGAAGGGAATCAAGAAGTGCCCCACACTGGCATTGAGGAATCCAATGCTTAGGAGGTTATACGTGATGGCTTGCATCAAAGTTCTCAAAAAACTTTGTATTACTTTCCTTGCATGGAATTGGAACCTGAGTTTCTGAATTTCATGGTAGAGATTGTGGCCTGTAAGTGTGTAGATGGGCCGGTGATAGTAGGGAAGAGAGGCAATCTGACTTGATGGACAGAGTTGGATGCTATCCAATCAGCATTAAACACATACAATAGAAATCAGAGGTACAAAATCCAACATCTAACACACTTAGATTTGCACTTTGAATTTCTCCAAACACTCACAAACACACACAAGGGATTGATACTCAAAGTTAAGTTGAAAGATGACAAGAAATGAGCTATAATACTTTGCTTTATTGTGACAACCTGGCAAATATCACTTTTACGATAATCAAGTAAGTAAAGTTTGTTCCCACAGAGATACAATTTAGAATTGGTCAAATACAAAGCAAAGTAACAATGTAGTTCTTCTCGATTACATCTTTAATCTCTCAAGTAGTAACTACACTTAAAAGAGAGTAACAAGCACTAATTTGCAATCTTGTTACAACAATTTGTCACCTATAATCACAAATCTTTCAAATCTTTCCAAACAATCTTCATTATGATGATTCAGTCTCTCCTGAAAATGGCTTCTTCATTGTATAACAACTTCACCTCAGAATTGTGTTTCACCTCTTTACTAATGCACAACTTCCTTGTTCAAAATTGCTTACATCAACTCAAGGTTGCACTCACAAATGCAAAATACTACCCACACTACTATTCCTCTCAGATCTCTCAAGGCATTGCTCTGATTGCACTTCACTCAAGATCAAACACATAGAACGAAGATCAAGGCTGTGGAATCCAACATCCAACAAACACACTGACTTGCACTTCAAAATTCCTTCAACATTTAAAAACATAAACATAGAGTTGATACCCATGATTAAGCTCAAGCGACAAGCACTGCTTCACAACACTTTGCTTTATCTATTGTCAAAATTTTGAATACTGAACAACACTTTACTACAAAGGCTTCCTTTAAATAGATAGAGCTCTTTAGTAGTAATCTAACTTCCTAAACTACTTCATAACTACCTCTAACAACCTATAGATCCAAAATGACAATGCATTTCTTCATATTTGCACTTCAAAATCTCAAATCAATTTGTAGTCCGATCCGATGTCTACCTCTACTTCACCTTCCAGATCCAAGGAATACCCCTTCATCTCCTATACTTTGGGTCTATCTAATTCTACTAAGTCCTTTTTTATTTCTACTACCTCTTCACTATAGACTACAATTGCACTAATGGGTAACTTTTCTAATTTGTTTTCCCAACCCACTCTTCTCTAAAGTGTCAAGTGTCAAATTTAAAGACACTTGCACTCCTACCTCACTTTATTTGGGTCTGATATACATAGCAATCCAAAGACCTTCTAACTCTAACTTAATCAACCTGATTCTGATAGAAATGTTATTCTCTACATCTAATATCTTCCTATCAACCCGAGTCCTAAGAATGATCAACAAGGCATTCAATTCCTTGTTCTTTGCATTCTAACTGCAAGTATCCTACACCAACAATTGCAATTTGTGTAACCATGATTCTCACCTCAGCTTCTTTGGTTAACTTCACCTTCAATTCTACAATCGCTCCTTCATGTGAGTCCTCTAATTGCTTCATCTATTTTTCTTCCTCCATCACAACTTTTCTGAGTTTCAACTCCTCCTCATACTCCACTATGCTTTCTATTAATTCCTTCACATACTGATCAATCTTTGCCTCTTACATCTATACTAAATCTCTCAACCTTCCTTCTTCTTGATCTTGCTTAGCAAATTCCCGCTGCCAGGCTGCTATCTTCTCTCCTACCTTCATGCAAAATGTGTCAAACACTTTTTCCTTAGCTTCAACCATTTCTTTGCCCTTCCCTTGCTCCGCCTTCACTTCAGCTTGTAACTTCTCCACCCAATGTCTTTCTTGCGTAACCTCCTTCACTTTTATTGCCAACTCTCTTCCCTGCTTCTCAAACTTTTCTTGCAGAATCTTGTTATCTTCTTTTGCAATGTTGCATTGACTCACAAGATTTCCCTTTCCTCTTCTCCTCTACTCAAGTTCTCCTACAACTTCCAATTCTCAATCTCTAATCTCTCTCGCACCCGCAACACCGTCTATACGTTGGGATGTCTGCATTGCATCTTCTTCTTCTTCTTCTCCATCTGCAATAACAGTAGACATACCACATCCCAATGATACTCAACTTCCTTGCATCCTGCTTCTTCCTACCTTGTCTTCAGGGCCTACATCAATTGGATGCTTTCCTTCCAAGCCCAAGATCTTAATACAAAGTTGGGATCTTCTTATTGTTAGTGACCCCTTGTCCTCCAAACTCTCTTCATCATCCAAATTGATAATCTGCCAGGCCACCTGTACACCTTCTCATTTTGGCATGTACTGCCTCGGCTCCGCCATAAGTTCTTCTTGCGCATCCTGCCGCTTGATTTCTTCTTGCAAAGACATTTCCTTCTCTTGATCTTGCTGCATGTGACAACCCGGCAAATATCACTTTTGTGGTAATCAGGTAAGTAAAGTTCATTCCCATAGAGATACAAGTCAGAATTGGTCTAATACAAAGTCAAATAGTAACATGTAGTTCCTCTTGATTTCTTCTTTAGTCTCTCAGGTAGAAACCACACCCAGAAGAGAGTAACAAGCACTGATTCTCAATCTTGTCACAAATTCACACTCCTTAATCACAACTTCTTCAACTCTTTCCAAACAATCTTGATTGTGATGATTCAGGCTCTCCCAAAAAATGGCACTTCACTACAAAATGAATTCACCTCAGAATTGTGTTTCACCCCTCCACTGAAGGCACAACTTCCTTGATCAAAATTGCTTCACATCAACTTTGCACTACACTCACAAATGCAGAATACTACCAACACTACAATTCCTCTTAGTGTCAAGGCATTGCTCTGATTGCACTTCACTCAAGATCAAACACACAGAATGAAGATCAAGGTTGCGGAATCTAACATCCAACAATCACACTGACTTGCACTTTGAATTTCTCCACACACTCACAAACACAAACACAAAGTTGATACTCAAAATCAAGCCCAAGTGATGAGCATTGCTTCACAGTACTTTGCTTTATCTATTCTCAGAAATAATGAGCATTGAACAACATAAGATTGCAAATGCCATTCTTAAAAAGTGAAGCAAACAACAGTTATCTTCCTAATGCACCTCTTTCTTACAACTCTACAAACGTACAAACTTCTTCTTCTGCTGCAAGTACCAACGTCATCTCCCCACCTTCATTGCTATCGCTACTTGTATCCCCACTTTGTAGTGTGAGCTCAGGTTCTTCCTTGTGTTCCGAGTCTTTGGACTTGCACTCGGCTTCGCCTTCCGAGTCTTCTTCCGATGACGCGATCAACACCATACCTTTCCTCAGGTTTCCTCTCTTGGTCTTTTGAGGTCTTGTCTTCTCTATGTCTTTGTCGTCTCCTTGTCGACTCTGCTTCTTTGACTTTGGAGTACTTACTTCTACCTCTGCACTCTTCCCCATTTGCACGTAGTACTCATCAGTGCTTTGGATTTGAAGAATATACTATTGCTCCTCCGCGTCAACTTCTCTTCTCAAGTCGGGATGAAAGTGAGACACCATTCTGCTGCACTTTGCCGCCTTGAGCAAATTCAACCCGAGGTAGAAATGTGCTGCAAACGGCAAGATGTAGTGTGGAGGTGACTTATCCCACAAATTCTGCACCATCTGCCTTGTTCTTCCATGGAAGCACCTCGCCTAGTTGATAGGTTCTCTTGCAAAAATCTTATGGAAGAACACCGCTTGGTGTTTCATCACATCAGTCCTTCTCTCCGGCTTCAGGATTGCCATGAGAGCACTCACGATCCCTCTCTTCACCGGATCTTTGTAACTCTTGACCTTATACCCATTCTTTGTCCTCTTCAAAGAGAAGGCATCCCTCACTTCTTGGGTTTCTTTGGCTACCTCTCCCTTCCCCAAGAAAGTGGCACCTTGCTCCGCGCTTGCCTCGGCCATACAGGCGCAATCCGACTTCTCTACACACTTCTTCTTCTCCATTCCAAAAAAAACAAAAAATGTGGGTTCCACATACCTCCTCCCTCAAATGTGAGTGTCCCCGTGAACATAGGCCTTGGGTGTCTTAGAGACTTCCAAATCTATGGTCCAATATCTCCGAACTCTCCACCCATTTACTCGAGTGGCAAAAGGATTGCCTCTAGGTCTACAAGCTGCATGGACCCATTTTCATAAAGATGAAGAACTTGATAGGGCCTCATCCATCTGAAATGCAACTTGCCTGGAAAAAATATTTGGCGATTGTCATATAACAAAACCAAATCTCCTTCTTGCATAGCCATAGGCTTGATATGCTTAGCGTGCCTGACTTTCCTCTGTGCTTGTACTTCCTTTGTGGTTTGCATTGCATCGTCTCTTTCCTCTTCTAACCACATTAGTTGATGGACGTGGAGGATTCCTCCGAAGAAGGGGATGTACTGCGTGAAGCCCTCCTTCTGCGCTTCTTGCCTTTCTTCTCCCAATTTCTTCGGTTGCCGGCAAAGTGAGAGTGGGATGCCTCGTAATGGGCGACATGTTTGAGTACCTTGTAGAGGGAAGCTACATTCCTCTCCCTTGCAAAGATTTGAATCTCTGGTGAAATTCCTCCCAAGAACCAGGTAATGGCTTGGGCATCGAAGTAACCTTTACCCCTGGTTGCTTTGGAACTTGGTTCAAGAGTGCCATGAACCGCTCAGAGTAGTCTCTCAACTTCTCCTTCTTGCCTTGGTCTAAATCATTGAGTGCCGCGAAGACATTTGTATTGTAGTCAACCTCCCAGAATCGTTCCAAGAAGTTGTTTCTCAAGTTTGCCTAGTCTGCCGGTACAAACCTCTTCTGAGTCACATGGGTGTACCAGCTTGGAGCTTTCTTTTGGAGCAGACTTGGGAAAATTCACAGTTGATCCGCCGAGTCATGCTCCTTGTTAGCAAAGGAGATGACTTCAAATTATTTGATGAATTCATTGGGGTCTTTGTCTTGTTCTGTCCCCTTATACTTCTGATAGGCGTGTCGGGTGACAAGCAACAAAGTCATCGTTCAATGCACTGCGATTGGCTGGGGTAGAGTTGAACTTGATGGAACCAAGGAATTGGCTGGAATTGACGCCGTGTTGTCAGCCCAGGGATTCCAATTTGTCAAATTCAAGGTAGTGTCTTCTTTGACAATTTCTGATATGAAGGTGTCAACTTCAACCTGGTTGGAAGATTCAGGATCAACACCTTCGATGTGTTCTTCAAAATTCCTTCGGGACAACTGAGGAATTGTTTGTAGAAGATGCTGACACTCTTCTTTCGTGAGTGTTCGTGCTATCTTTTCCCGAACAAAGTTCTTTAAGAATACGACTTCCTTTACAGCTCTAGGTGAAGTTGGTGTATTGGGCTATAAAGCATATGTTTGGCCACTCGAGTCTTTCTTCTTTTTGGACAAAGAGGGGGATGCAAAGTAGCCGTGCCAACCGCCTTTGCGTTTCTTGTGGTCAAGTTCTTGCAGGGCTTCTTGCACTTTGTGAAGGAGTTGAAAGTCCAACGCCTCTCGCTTGGTTTTGTCAAAAGTGGATAGGACTTTTAGACGTTCGTCTTCTTCATGCTGCAATGCTTGTCTTTGAACTCTCTCTTCCTATTGTTCTCTCAATGCAGACATTCATATTGCTTTGATACCCAATTTTGAATTTGGCTTCGTATTCTTCCACTTCCAAGATTTGTATCCCCGGTAGCGGCGCCAAAATTAATATGACAACCCGGCAAATATCACTTTTGCGGTAATCAAGTAAGTAAAGTTTGTTCTCGCAGAGATATGAGTCAAAATTGGTCAAATACAAAGTCAAACAGTAACATGTAGTTCTTCTTGGTTGCGTCTTTAATCTCTCAAGTAGAAACCACACCCAGAAGAGAGTAACAAGAACTGATTCTCAGTCTTGTCACGAATTCACACTCCTTAATCACAACTTTGTATACTCTTTCCAAACAATCTTGATTGTGATGATTCAAGCTCTCCCAAAAATGGCACTTTACTGCAAAACAACTTTGCCTCAAAATTGTGCTCCACCCCTCCATTGAAGGCACAACTTCCTCGATTGAAATTGCTTCACATCAACTTCGCACCGCACTCACAAATGCAGAATACTACCAACACTACAATTCCTCTTAGATCTGTCAATGCATTGCTCTGATTGCACTTCACTCAGGATCAAACACACAGAATGAAGATCAAGGTTTTGGAATCCAGCATCCAACAAGCACACTAACTTGCACTTCAAATTTCTCCACACACTCACCAACACAATTGCAAAGCTGATACTCCAAATCAAACTTAAGCAACAAGCACTACTTCACAATACTTTGCTTTATCTATTCTCAGAATTATGAGCATTGAACAACATAAGATTGCAAATGTCACTCTTAAATAGTGAAGCAAACGACAGTTATCTTCCTAATGCACCTCTTTCTTACAACTCTACAAACCTGCAAATCTGAAATGACAATGCACCTCTTCATATCTCCCTATTCAAATCTCAAATCGGTTACTAATCCGATCCGATGTCTACTTCTTCCTCGGCTTTCAAACCCAAACCCAAAGTAACTTTACTTCCTACTACTCTATCCTCGGGTTTCATAATTCCTACATCTTCTACCAGATCTAACAATTCTCTTTCCTGATCTAACATTTCACTAGTGGGTAATCTATCTAACTCCTTATCTGCTGACCCACTCTTCTCTAATGTCTCCAATGGTAACTCCAAAGACATTTGTACTCCTACTTCATCTACTTTGGGTTTTGCTCTAACATCTTTCCAAAGTTTATTTATCTTTAATTCCACTAAGTCTATTTTGATCGTGACATTGTCTTCTACTTCCAATATTTTCCTATCTACACAAGTTCTGAGACTAATTAACAGAGCATTCAAGTCTATATCATTTGCATGTCTCCTTCTTGTCTTTTGCACCAACAACTTCAACTCGTGCAACCTCATCTCTTCAATATGAACATTGGCCTTTGTACTTAACATTGCATTCATCCTAATTACGATCTCCTTCAATGGCTTCAATCTCATCTTTCTTTCACGCTCCCGATCTGCAAGCCAATCTTCCCTGTACATTGCCAATTCTGCCTTGAACTTGGCTTCCACAGTTTCCTTCTCCTCCTGATTACAAAGTAACTCTTGTAATCTCTCTTCTTCCCTATATCTCATTGTCAACTCCCGTTGCCATAGTTGCTTCTTCTCTTCTACACTCTCTATCACTCTATCGAGCTCTTGTTCCTTCTCTGCTACCTTTGCCATAGCATGGATAATTTCTAGTCTTGAATTAGCAAACTGCTACTTCAAGATTTTGTACTCAGCTACTTGTCTCTCCCTTGCTATGTCACTCTTCTTCACAAGTTCCTCTCGATACCTCACTTCTCTCTTCAAGTTCTCAATTACTTGACACTACACTACTACATCCCTTTGCAGTACTTCCCTTTCCTCCTCGCCTCAGATTATACTCTTCTTCAACTCTGAGTTCTCTTCTTCCAATCTTGCCAATACTTGCAACACAATCTTCACCTCTGGACACTGCACTATTCTATCCTCTCGCAGTACTTCCCTTTCCTCCTCGCCTCGGATTATACTCTTCTTCAACTCCGAGTTCTCTTCTTCCAGTGTTGCCAATACCTGCAACACAATCTTCACCTCCGGACACTTTGACTGCATCCTTTCTTCTTGTGCTCTAGCTTCACTAACAACGGGCACACAATTTCTCACAGGTACTCCACTCCATCACTCGCAACTACTTCAACTTGCAAAGTGATCTCCTTCTTCACCTCTTCTTCTCCTGATACTTGCCTTCTTCTATGCAGTTGTCGTATTGGAATAGACGCTTCACTTCCCAAACTAGCATTCTCCTCTTCCCTTACCTTGCTCGGACCCACTTCACACTTCGCCTTGCGCCTCGACCAAACTCCCCTTTGAATCATAATCTTCTTCTCCTCCGGCTCGAGTACCTTGTCCTCCAAATTCGCATTATTCTCTTCCTTGAGCTCCACCCGAACTTCTTCTTCTGCTGCAAGTACCGACATCATCTCCCCACCTTCATCACTATTGCTACTCGTATCTCCGCTTTGTAGGGTGAGCTTAGGTTCTTCCTTGTGTTCCGAGTCTTCAGCCTTGCACTCGGCTTTGCCTTCCGAGTCTTCTTCCAATGACACGATCACCACCATACCTTTCCTCGGGTTTCCTCTCCTGGTCTTCCGAGGTCTTGTCTTCTCTACGTCTTTGACTTCTTCTTGTTGACTCCACTTCTTTGACTTTGGAGTACTCACTTCTACACCATTTGCCTCATTCTTCCATGGAAGCACCTCGCTCTGTTGATAAGTTCTCCTACAAACATCTTATGGAAGAACGCCGCTTGGTGTTTCATCACATAAGTCATTCTCTCCGGCTTCAGGATTGCCATGAGAGCACTCACGATCCCTCTCTTCACCGGATCTTTGTAACTCTTGACCTTATACCCATTCTTTGTCCTCATCAAAGGGAAGGCATCCCTCACTTCTTGGGTCTCTTTGGCTACCTCTCCCTCTCCCAAGAACGTGGCACCCTGCTCCGTGCTTGCCTCTCTTCTGAGTACCAATCTCCAATCCAACTCTGTCCAGCAAGTTGGATTTCCTCTCTTCCCCTCTTCCTCGGAGCCATCAAGACACTTTCTCTTGATTATCTCAGTCATGAACCTTGGAAAACTCACGTTCCAGTTCCACGCCAAGAATGTGATCTAAAGTTCACTCAAGACTTCAATTCTTGCAATCATATCTAACCTCCAAATTGCATGATTTTCACTATGAATTTGGAGTTCTTCTTCCCTCCTCCCATCTTTCCTGCTTCCTCACTATCTCTTGGGTTAACTCTCTCAAATTCTCCTCTACACACTAGCACGTCTTCAACTCTACTTCCCTTCCCATGATCTCCTGCAGGACGACTCCTCAACGGCGAAGGAAAATTGCTCAACATTGCTTTGTCCTTAGCCAATTTTTATAGAGTCGCGCCTTCTTTGTCTCTCTTCAATTTGAGTTTCTACCAAGAAATCACACCTCTTGCATGCGCCTGTCACTGTCAAGTGTACTTCACAAGTATGACCGCCGGTTTTTGAACGGTCCCTTCTTGAATTTCTCGCCCCAAAGAAAAGATGTTACACTGTCTTTGCCTCGGGTTGAGCTCCTCCCAATACAAAGACTTCTTTGGGTTGTCTACAGACAACGCAAGTCCGAGTACTTCACCTTATGACCCGAAGCCATGTTACCTTGGGTTTCATCCCAAAGACGCTTTTCTTTGCCTTCTTTGGTCATATAGGCGCAATCCAACTTCTCTATACACTTCTTCTTCTCCATTTCAAAAAAAAACAAAAGATGTGGGTACCACAGAGGTATTAGAGAAGAGTGGGTCGGGAGATAAAGATTTAGAAGTGTTACCTATGACAAGAATTGTAGATCAGGAAGGAGAAGTGTTAGAATTGGTAGAGGAATTAGTAGTTGTGAAACCCAAGGACAGAGTAGTAAGTGAAGTAACTTTGGGATTGGAAGCCAAGGAAGAAACAGACATCAGATTCAAGTAGAAATAGATTTGAGATTTGAAGAGGCAAATATGAAGAGGTGCATTGTCATTTTGGATCTATAGGTTAAAAGAGTTGTTATAGAACGGTATTTTTGTTAGTAACTATTGTTTGCTTCACTATTTAAGAGTGGCGTGCGCAAGAAAATGTTGTTCAATGCTTATTATTTCTGAGAATAGATAAAGCAAAGTGCTATGAAGTAGTGCTCATTGTTTGAGCTTAATTCCGAGTATCAACTTTGTGTTTTTTTTTATGAGTATGTGAAGAAATTTGAAGTGCAAATCAGTGTGTTTATTGGATGTTGGATTCCACAGCCTTGATCTTCATTCTGTGTGTTTGATCCTGAGTGAGGTGCAATCGGAGCAATGCCTTGACAGATCGGAGAGGAATTGTAGTATTAGTAGTATTCTGCATTTGTGAGTACAACTCAAAGTTGATGTGAAGCAATTTTGATCAAGGAAATTGTGCCTTCAGTGGAGGAGTGGAACACAATTTTGAGGTGAAGTCATTTTGCAGTGAAGTGCCATTGAGAGCTTGAATCATCACAATCAAGATTATTTGGAAAGATTTGATGGAGTTGTGATTAAGAAGTGTGAATTTGTGACAAGACTGCAAATCAATGTTTTTTACTCTCTTCTAGGTGTGGTTTTTACCTGAGAGACTAAAGACGCAACCAAGAAGAACTTCATTGTTACCGTTTGCTTCGGATTTGACCAATTCTAACTAGTAACTCTACGGGAACAAAGTTTACTTGCCTGATTACCACAAAAGTGATATTTGCTGGGTTGTGATATGATTTTTGATACCGCTACCAAGGATACAAATCTCGGAAGTGGAAGAATACGAAGCCAATTTTGAAATTGGGTGTCAAAGCAATATGAATGTCTGCATTGAGAGAACAGCAGGAAGAGAGAGTTCAAAGACAAATGTTGCATCGTGAAGACGACAAATGCCTTAAGATCTAATCTATTTTTGACAAAATTGAGTGAGAGGTGTTGGCCTTTCAACTTCTTCACGAAGTGCAAGAAGTCATGCGGGAACTTGACCAAAAGAAACACAAAGGCGGTTAGCAAGGCTATTTTGCATCCCCATCTTCCAAGAAGAAGAAAGACTCAAGTGGCCAGACATGTTCACTATGGCCCTGTACAATGACTTCTCCTAGAGCTGTAAAGGAAGTTGCATCTCTAAAGACCTTTGTTCAAGAAAAGAAACACAACACTTACAGAAGAAGAGTGTTAACACCTCCTACATATGATTCCTCAATTGTCTCAAAGGAATTTTGAAGAACACTCCAAAGGCATTGAACATGATTCTTCCACTCGGGGTGAAGTTGACATCCTCAGAGAAGAAATTGTCGAAGAGGACCCAACTTAGAACTTGATCAATTGGAACCACTAGGCTGTCAACATGGCGTCAATACCAGCCAATTCCTTGGTTCCATCAAGTTCAAACATACCCCAGCCGATCCCATCAAGTTGAACGATGACTTTGTTACTTATCACCTAACACGCCTATCAAAAGTACAAGGGAACAGAACAAGACGAAGACCCCGATGAATTCAATGAAGAATTTGAAGTCATCTCCTTTGCCAATAAGGAACATGACTTGGCAGATCGACTGCAAATTTTCCCAAGTCTGCTCCAAAAGAAAACTCAGAGATAGTACACCCATGTAACCCATAAGGGGTTCATATTGGCAGATTGGGCAGACTTGAGAAACAAATTCCTGGAATGCTTCCGGGAAATTGATTACGACACAAGTGTCTTTGTGGCACTCAACAATTTGGATAGAGGCAAGAAGGAGAAGTTGAGAGACTACTCTGAGCGGTTCATGGCGCTCTTGAACTGAGTCCCAAAGCAATTGGGTGTGTTGGGTTACTTTGATGCCCAAGCCATCACTTGGTTCCTAAGAGGACTCTCACTAGAGATTTGGATCTTTGCGAGGGAGAGGAACGTAACTTCCCTCGACTTACAAACCAAAGGCACAATTCTTCTCCTTCCAATGCCGTTTTGGTTCAATACAACTTTGTTCATACACTTCTTCTTCAAAATAGAACAAAAACTTTAAAAAATGAAAAATGTGTGTACCATACTTGTACCTATTCTTGGTGCAAGGTCTATTAAAAGAGTTCCTAGCCTCGATAGTTTCTTCCAATGCATCACACTTCCGATAGAAAGTGACACCTGTTACCTCTCTTGCTTCTCTACCCAAGACTCATCTCCAACCCAACTCAATCCATCGAGCCAGATTTCCTCTTTTCCCTTCATGCTTTGGCCCATCCTTGCAATCACTCTCGGCAATCTTTACCATGAACCTTGGAAAACTCAAATTCTAGTTCCACACCAAAAATATGATACAAAGCCTCAACAAGACTTCTATGCTCCCCACTACACCTAACCTACACATTGCAAGACCCCTCACCACACTCTGCTTACTCACTTTGGGGGCCATCGTGTGGTTCCTCGCTCTTTGGTTATGAGAGATCAAACCCCAAATTTTAACCCACTCCTCTTGCATATTTGCAATTTGCATTCCTTGAGATCATCTTTGAATATGAACAGGGTAGCGTCTAGACATTCCAGCACTTCCTTGCTGAAATTTCAACCTTATAGTCCTTTGCTGATTGGTCATTTTGTAGTTGCTTCTCCGTGTCACTCATTCATTCTAAGAATTTGTTTCTTGTCACTTTTAGGAACATCTTAGACTTGAGGTAGTCACTTTCTTCCCGCATACTCTCTTGGTTGGCAAAATCCAAAGAAGTTTGTTATAGGCTCTCCAGATCAGGTTGTGCTACCCCATACAAAGTCCTCTTCTTCATAATTCATTCTGTCCAACCTGAGTCCTTTAGACCTTGTCCCGAGGTAGACTTTGGGTTTATGCCAAACACACAATTCTTCATGTTTCTTCTATATTTTACCCTCCTTTGGCTTTACCAATGCACTTCTTCTTTAAAACTCAAAAAAACAAAAAATGAGCATACCACAAATAGTTCGCTCAATCTGAATAAAAGGTCCTTTCAGAGCACCCATATGCTTCACATTGAAGGTAGAACAACTTGTGTAGCTCCTCCTTAGGAACCTCCAAACTCTATGTCTTCTTCTCTTGTAAGCTTGGATCCAAGGTTTGCCTCCCAAGTACCCTCTGTAATTGTCATAAGTGTAGAAGACATATTGCGGTACCCACCTTTTTTGTTTTCTTCTATTTTGTTAGAGTATGGAAGAAGAAGTAAGTAAGAAAGCCAAATTATGAAGGAAAGAATGGATTGGTGTGTCTTCAGAGTAAACCCAAAGAAATCAACTTAGGGTCGGAAACCGGAAGTACTTGGATGGGGTTACAAAGAGACAAGTCCAAAAAAGGGCATCTTTGGACCTGGAAGCAATGACCAATACAAAGATGGGTAACAACCTTTCTACATGGCAAGAAATGGAAAAGGGAGGAGAAGAAGAAGGGCTTGAAAATGACAAGCAAACCAGCATGCAAAAGAAGTGTGAGCTGATTTTGAAATTGACTGAAGAATGATTGCATTTTGGGGTAATATTAAATTGCAATTGTGCAAGCAAAAATCAAATATGTCAAATCAATATCTTGTTCCTCTAAGTAGTCATCTTGCAATAATGTGTCTCAAGAAGCCGATTGAGAGTGAAATTGTCCAAAGTCCAAAAGGGGTTAGAGTGTCGTGTTGAGGAGAGGGGATAGTTTTTCAGTGCCAAAGAACTAGAGAGCAAATCATGGCAAAGAAGGCCAAGAATGCACTCGCAAGGAGGAGTTTTGCAATTCAGAGGTAAGGATGACATAGCAAGGATTGAGGTCTTGAATAGACTTTGGATTACAGTTTTAGCATGGAATTGGAATTTCAATTTCCTAGGAGTCATGGTAAAGATAGCTGCTAGTAATTGTGAGGAAGGCCCTGAAGTCCAAGGGAAGAGCGGAAATTTGGCTTGATGTACTGAGTCGAATTGGAGGTTAGTATTGGGAAACAAAGTAGGAGAGGCAACTAGGATCACCTTCTATTGGAAGTGTGATGTTGTAGAGGAGACTATAGAAATCCAAAATTTTTTCTTCACTCCGCGTACTACCAAAGTTTACAAAGTGGAGTCCTATCAGGATCCAATCAAATGAAGCATTGTAGGCACAATAATGGCCATGTTCAAACCTGCATGAATGACATACATGAACATGCAGCAAGAAATCTTCTTCCACTAGATGTTTGCAGGAGTGACGGTGAACTGGGTGAAGTGCTTCCACCAGCAAATGAGGCAGATGATCATCAATTGGAGAACAAATTTGCCTTCACATTATTTTGCACCATTTGCATCACACTTCTACTTCAAATTGAATTTTTTGACAACGGAGAGAGGCATTGCATGGTGTCACATTTCCATCCTGGTCTACGATGAGAAGTGGATGAAGAGGAGCAGCATTACATGTCACACCTATGAGCCAACCATGATCACTTTACCAGAACAAGACACCCCGAGAGGGTGGAAGGAAGAAGTCCAAAGACAAAGAAGTGGACAAAACCCAAAGAGGTAGTATTGCCTCAAACACAATAGAAGACCCAAAGACTTACTCTGTGAGGTAAGAAGGCGGTGAAAGATGAGACATCAAAAATAGAGTCTGAAGGGGAGATAGAGTCCAGAGGAAAAGAATCAGAAGAAGCAGAGCTCACACTACAAAGTGGGGGATCCAAAAGTGAGAGTGATGGTGAAGAGGAAGTTCAGCAATCAGCTGAAGCAGAAGAAGATGAAGCATTTCATGCAACAGTTGCCGTATGGAGGGAAGAGATAATTCTTGTTTGGAATTGGTCATGAAGGAGATGGATGCAGAGCCAAAGAAGGAAGACTGCAAGGGAGGCAGAGATAAGAAAGCAACAATGGAAGACCTTGGAGGACCAAATTCAGCCGGTAAGGAAGACTGAAGCTGGGAATCAATATTGCTGAAAGTACTAAGATCAAGACTTTGGGAGAAGGAGCCGGCGGAAGAGATAAAGTACAAAGATGGAGCCAAAGAAAAAGAGAGCTTTGGAGGAGTAGAATATTTTAGTTAGATTGTGACTCCATTGTTGGAGCTGGTGGAGGTGCAGCAGAAGGTTATCCCACAAGATTGTATGAAGGTGAAGAATGAGTTGTAGGTGGTGAAGTACCTACTAGACAAAGTGAAGGGCTTGCAAGCAAGTGCAACCCAAAGAGAAGAAGAAGTTGAGGAGCTTTGGGTGGATACAATCTTGAGGAAGAAGATGTTAGAGAATTTGCAAGAGGGTTTTGAGAAGTAGGGAAAAGAGATGCAACATCAAGCCAAAGAGTTGAAGGAGCATACAATGTTGCTGGTGAAGATAAAAGAGGAGGTCAGTGAGCTCAAATCAAAAGTATTCATGTGAAAGTGATAGTAGCAGTGATGGAGCAGGAGTTAGAGGGCTTGAAGAAGAGTGCAACAAGGAAAGATCAAGCATGGGAGAGAGAGTTGTTGATCCAACATCAAGAGGAAGAAAGATTGAGAGATTTGGTAAGAAGTGTTGAGCTACAGAGTTCTTAGTATGCGGAGGAGAAGAAAATGCTTGCTGTTGGGTACAAATACAAGTTGAAGATGTACCAAGAAGAGTTGAAGGTAGAGCAATCTTGGGGGTGTGCATCCGAATCAGTAGGAGAAGTTGTTGGGAGTCTACGGGCCATGCTAAGCACGCAGGCCAAAGGAAGGTTGGAGGAAGCAAGACTACACAAATTGAAATTGCTGATGTAGGAAACTCGGAAGAGGAGAGAAAAAGATGTAGATATGAACACTCTTCTGATTTGTTTAAGGGAAAGAGTAGATAGAAAGATGTTGGAGGTAGGAGACAATGTGAGTCCTAGATTAGATTTAGTGAACTAAGAGTTAGAGAGACTTAGGAGTAGTGTGCAAGAAGATAAGAATTCCAAAGTAGTAGAAGTAGGGGTGCATGTATCTTTGGAGTTGTCCTTTGAGATATTAGAGAAGAGTGGGTTGGGAGATAAAGAGATAGAAAGGTTACCCGTGACCTTAATTGTAGTTCATAGTGAAGAAAAAGTGAAGGATTTGGTAGTTGAAGATAGACCCAAAGAAGGAGAAGTGATAGGAAGACCAGGTAGAAACCACAACCAAAAGAGAGTAACAAGCATTGAATCATAGTCTTGTCATACAAAAATGTCATACTTAATCACAATTCCATCAAATCTTTGCAAACAATCTTGATTGTGATGATCTAGTCTCTCCCAAAAATGGCACTTCACTGCAAAATGACTTTGCTTTAGAATTGTGTTCCACCCCTCCATTGAAAGCACAACTTACTCAATCAAAATTGCTTCACACCAACATTACACTGCACTCACAACTACAGAATACTACCAACACTACAATTGCTCTTAGATTTGTCAAGACATTGCTCTGATTGCACTTCACTCAAGATCAAACACACAGAATGAAGATCAAGACTCCGGAACCCAACATCCAACAAGCACATTGACTTGCACTTTGAAATTCTCCACACACTCACAAACACAAACACAAACACAAAGTTGATACTCAGAATTAAGCTCAAGTGACGAGCATTACTTCACAACACTTTGCTTTATCTATTCTCAGAATTGTGAGCATTGAACAACAATATACTGTGAATGCTTCCTTTAAATAGTAGAGCAATCAACAATTGCTAACAACTTTACCGTTCTACAACAACTTTTCCTGCCTGCAGATCCAAAATGACAATGCACCTCTTCATCTTTGCCTCTTCAAATCTCAAATCTGTTACTACTTTGATCCGATGTCTACTTCTTCTTTGGCTTCCAAACCCAAAGTAACCTCACATACTACTCTACCCTTGGGTTTTACAACTACTAACTCTTCTACCAATTCTAACACTTCACTCTGATCTGCAATTCCCGTCATGGGTAACCTATATACATCTTCTTTGTGCAACCCATCTTTCTTTAACATCTCCAATGGAAACTCCAAAGATATTTGTACTCCTCCTTCTCCTACTTTGGGTTTCACTTTTACATCCTTCCAAAGTTTATCTACTGTTAACTTAACTAAATCTAATCTAATCTAATCGTGATATTGTCTTCCACTTCCAATATCTTCCTATCTATACAAGTTTTGAGACTAATCAGTAAAGCATTCAAGTCCTTATCCTTTGCACTTTTTCTCCTCGTCTCCTACACCAACAATTTAACTCGTGCAACCTAGTTTCTTCAATTCTTACACTGGCTTTAGTACTCAGCATTGCATTCATCTTCACTACCATCTCCTTCAATGGTTGAGAGCCTCATTTTTCTCTCATGTCCGCCTGCTAGTCCTCTGAGTACATTGCCAGTTCAGCCTCAAATTTGGCCTTCATATTCTCCTTCTCTTTCTCTTTTTGCACTACCTTCTCTTCTAGATTACGAAGTAACTCCCTCAATATTTCTTCTTCTTTATACCTCATTGTTGACTCTCTTTGCCAAAGTTGCTTCTTCTCTTCTACACTCAGGATCATTCTATTGAGTTCTTGCTCCTTCTTTGCTACCCTTGCCATAGCATGGATGACTTCTAATCGAGAATCAACAAACTGTTGTTTCAAGATTTTATACTTAGCTATATGTCTTTCTCTGGCTATGACCTTATGCTCTATTATTCTCTCTTTACTCCCCACTTCTCTCTTTAAATTTTCAATCACCTGATTTTGTACTACTGCATCTACTCATAATATCTCCTTTTGTTCCTCTCCTCGGGTTATACTCTCCTTCAACTCCAAGTTTTCTTCTTCTAACCGTGCTAACACTTGCAAAGCAGTTTTTACATCAAAATACTCCAATTACATTTCTTTCTTATTCTCCTCCAACTTCATTAGCAATGGGCAGACAATCTCTTGTAGGTACTCTACCCCTCAGATCTGGTTCCCTTTTGCTTACAGGCTTTTCTCCTTCTTTGCTTCTTCTTTGCTTGACACTCTTCTCCTCAATTGAAGTCGCTTGATTGGAATTGATTTCTTGCTCCCTGAACTCTCACTCTCCATTTCTCTTCTTGATAGGACACCTCTCAAAATGAGAACCTTCTTCTCCAATTTCTTTGGAACTTCCTCTTCTTCCTTCTGGTTATCTTCTTCTACCATATCCAACTTTCCCTCTTCTCCCTTTGGTTCAAGCTGCATCTCCACTCCGTCCTCACTCTTGCTACTTGCTTCACCACTTTGCAATGTGAGTTTGGGTTCCCCTTTTCTATTTGAGTCTTCTTACTTGCACTCGGCCTCACCTTCTAATTCTTCTTCCGACGATGCTATTACCACCAAATCCTTCTTGGGGTTCATTTTGTTGGTCTTTAGTGGTCTCATCGCTGCTTATTCTTCTTTGGGTTGACTCCCCTTCTTTGACTTTGGAGCATTCACCGCCAATCTCACACTCTGCCTTGTTTGTGCATAGTACTTGTCATTGCTTCTGATCTGAAGAATGTACCATTGCTCATCTGTATCAGCATCTCTCCTCAAGTCGGGATGGAAGTGCAACACCATCTTGTGTCATTCCGCCGCATTCAATAAATTTCATCCCAAGCAAAAATGGGCTGCAAATGGCACAATGTAGTATGAAGGCATCTCATCTTATAAATTCCACACTATTTGTCTCATGCTCTAATGAAAACACTTCGCCCAATTGATGGGTTCCCTTGCAAACATCTTATGGGGAAAACACTGCTTGGTGTTTCATCACATATGTGGTTTGCTGTGGCTTGAAGATGGCCATCATTGCTCCTACAATGCCTCTCCTCATATGTCCTTATAACGTTTGACCTTATATCCATCTTTTGTGCGTTTTGAAGAAAAAGCGTCTTGTACCTCCTAGGTTTCTTTAGCTACCTCTCCTCTCTCCAAGAATGTGGCTCCTTGCTCCTCACCTGCCTCTCTTCCAAGTAGTTACCTCCAATCCAACTATGTCCATCAAGCCGGATTTCCTCTCTTACCTTCTGCCTTGGGTCCGTCTAGACACTAACTCTCTATTATCTTGATCATGAAATCTGGAAAACTAAGGTTCCAATTCCATGCCAAAAATGTCATCCAAAGCTTGCTCAAGACTTCAATCCTTGCAATCACATCTAACCTCCAAATTGCATGATTTCTCATTGCAAATTATGAGTTCTTCTTTCCACCTCCTATCTTACTCTCCTCCACTCAGGGTTGGTGACAACTCTTCCGCCCAATTCCCGGACTAACAATCCTGACTTCCTCTTGATGCAAAAGTATGTATCTTACTACAATCCTTTTTTTCTGATCTCCCTTAGGACAACTCCTTAATGGTGATGGAAAGTAACTTGTCATATCTTTGTCTCAATCCCAAATCTTATAGTAGCGTGTTTCCTTACTCTTTCTTCACTTCGAGCTTTTGCCGAGAAATCACACCTTCTGCATACTCCTATCAATGTCAATTTTCCCCTGCTTGTAGGCCAGCCATTTTTGTGTGCAGTACCTAACCCCTAAACCCTAAACTAAAGGAAAGTTGTTACACTATCCTCGTCTCTAGTTGAGCATCCGGGGACAAAGTCTCCTTACTTTGGGTTGAATGCTGATAGGACCAATCCAAGTATTTTTTCTTCTAACACAAAGTCCCTGTACTTTGGGTTACAACCCAAAGACACCATTCTTTGCCTTCTGATGCCATACCGGTACAATAGGACTTTCTCTATACACTTCTTCTTCAAAAATAGGATGAAAACTTTTAAAAAAAAAATGTAGGTACCATAATAAGTAGTGAAATGCTACCAATAGTACTGCAAAGCACTCTATGATATATGCAAGAATGCAATGAGCACAATGAGGAGCACCACTACACATTCATAGATTGAAGATAGGACTCAACACTCAATCATCATAAGAATCAGAATGGGTTTTCTTTATAATAGTCATTGCTTAGTTCAACCAACAGAAAATCACTCTAATGGAGCTTTTGTGCATTTGGGTTAGTATGATTGTAAGGATAGGAATTATGGGAAGTCTGGTGCTAGTGGACCTATTCTTTTTGCCCATTGTTTGACCAATTTTGATACATCAAGTGCCAACCGGTACTCCACTTCTTTGATAGAAGACCCCGCAACATCTGTCATCTTGCCAACTAGACTTTGTATGACTTTCTTAGCATGGAACTAAAAATTTCAGTTTCCCAGGAGTCATGGCAGAAATAGCTGCTAGTAATTGCAAGGAAGGCCCTGAAGTCAAGGCAAAGAGAGGAAATCCAGCTTGATGGGCTGAGTCGGATTGGACGTTAGTGTTGGGGAAAGAAGCAGGAGAACTAACAAGGATCACGTCCTATCGGAAGTGTGATGCTGCAGAGGAGACGGTGGACATATGAAATTCGTTCTTAGCTCCATGTACCACAAATGGTTACAAGGTGGAGTCCTATTGGGACTCAATTAAACAAAGTATCGTGGGGGCAATAATGGCCATGTTCAAACCGGAATGAACAACTTACGTGAACATGCAGCAAGCTGTCTTTTTCCACCAGATGTTTGCAGGAGTGAAGGTGAACTGGGCAAAGTGTTTCCACCAACGAACAAGGCAGATGGTGGTCAATTGGAGGACAAGTTCACCTCCACATTATTTTGCACTGTTTGCAGCAAACTTCTACTTTGGGTTGAACTTGCTGACAACGGAGGAGAGGCGTCGCATGGTGTTGCATTTCCATCCTGATTTGAGACGGGAAGCGGATGAAGAAGAGCAACAATATATGGGACACCTGCAAGCCAATGATGATCACTTCTTGAGGACAGGACAATGGAAGATGGAAGAAGTCACAAGCCCAAAGACAAAGAAGCACAATAAATCTGAGGAAGTAAAGCCGCCGCCAGCACAAAGGAAGACCCGAAGACTGGTTCTGTAGGGTAAGAAGGTGGTGAAAGAAGAACTGTTGGAAACCGAGTTTGAAGGGAAGACAAAGTCTAGAGGAGAGGACTCAGAAGAACCCAAAGTCACTTTACAAAGTGAGGAATTCGGAAGCAAAAGTGAGGGTGAAGACAAGGTTCAGCAATTGGTTGGGGAAGAAGAAGAGGATGAAGCTTGTCATGCAATGATTGACAGTGTACCTAGAAAGAAGAATCATTGCATAGCCCTGGTTGTGGAAGAGAAGGGGGCTGAACAACAAAAGGAGTATCTTGCGGGTCCAAGTTTAGTGGGTAAGGAAGAAGGAAGCTTGGAAGCAGTGTTGCTAAAGATACGAAGATTGCAACTTCGGAAGAAGGAGCCGGTGGAAGAAGCAAAGTACGAAGATGGAGCTGAAGACAAAGGGAAATTTGGAGGAATACAAGATCTATCAAAGGTGGTCACTCCATTGTTGGGGCTGTTAAAAGAGCACCTGAAGGTAATTCCCCAAAATCGTATGAAGGTGACGAATGAGCTGCAGGTGATGAAGTATTTGCTGGCTGAAGTGAAGGATTTGTAGGAGCGCATAACCCAAAGAGATGAGGAAGTTGACGAACTTTGGGTTGATATAGTCTTGAAGAAGAAGACTTTCAAGAAGTTTCAAGAGAGTTTTGAGGTAAGAAGGAGAGAAATACAGCGTCAAGCCAAAGAATTGAAGGAGCAGACAATGTTGCTAACCAAGATGAAAGACAAAGTCAGTGAAGTACGCATCAAGAGTATTCATGTAAAGGCAATGGCAGCAATAATGGAGCAGGAGTTAGGAAGCTTGAGGAAAAGTGTAGCCGGGAAGGATCAAGCATGGCAGAGAGAGTTGGCGGTCAGAAATCAAGAAGAAGAAAGATAGCATGGGTTGGTACAAAGTGCTGAGTTGCAGAGTTCTCAGTATGGGGAGGAGAAGAAGATGCTTGTTGCTGAGTAAAAAGATGAATTGAAGATGTACTGAGAAGAGTTGAAGGCAAAGCGGTCTCAAGGGTATGAGTCGGAATCAATAGGAGACGTTGCGGGAAAATTGAGAGCTATGCTGTGCACTGAGGCTGAAGGAAGATTGGAAGAAGCGAGATTACACAAGTTAAAGTTGCTTGTGCAGGAAACTCGGAAGAGGAAAGCCAAAGATGTGGATATGAATACTTTGCTGACCCAATTAAGGGAGAGTAGATCGGAAGATGTTAGAAGTAGGAGACAATGTCAGTCTCAGATTAGATTTAGTCAATTCAGAGTAAGAAAGAATTAGGAGTAGTGTGATAGAGGAGAGAGAGTCCGATGTTACAGAAGTAGGAATTTAGGTGTCATCAGACTTGCTATTTGAGACATCAAAGAAAAGTGGGTCGGAAGATAAAGAGATAGAAAGATTACCCATGACCTCAATTTTAGTTCTCAATGAAGAAATAGAAGAAGTAGTGAAGGATTTGGTAGTTGTAGATATACCTGGAGGAGAAGTGATAGGAAGATCATCAGGTTTGAAAGCAGATGAGTAGATTGACATCAGATTAGAGTAGAAACAGATTTTGAGAATTTAAGAGGTAGATATGAAGAGGTGGTTTGTCAATTCGGATCTGCAGGTAGGAAGAGATGTTAGAAAGCGGTACATTTGGAAGAATTGTCGTTTGCTTCACTATTTAAGAGTGACATTCGTAGTATCATATTGTTTAGTATTCATATTTTTTAAGATAGATAAAGTGAAGTGTTGTTTTCAGTGCTTGTAGCTTGAGCTTGATTTTGAGTTTTTGTGTTTGTGAGTGTTGGGAGAATTTTCGAAGTGCAAGTCAGTGTGTCTATGGGTGTTGGATTCCACAGCCTTGATCTTTGTTTTGTGTGTGTGATCCTGAGTGAAGTGCAATCGGAGCAATGCCTTGATAGATCTGAGCGGAATTGTAGTGTTGGTAGTATTTTGCATTTGTGAATGCAGTGTAGTGTTGATGTGAAGCAATTTTGATCAAGGAAGTTGTGCCTTTAGTGAAAGGGTGGAACACAATTTTGAGGCAAAATTGTTTTGCAATGAAATGCTGTCTTAGAGAGAATCTGAATCATCACAATCAAGATTTGATTGGACAGAATTTGCTATGTTGTGACTATGAGTGTGTATTCGTGACAAGTGGTCAAGATTGTGAGCTTGTTACTCTCTTTTGGGTGTAGTTTCTACCTGAGAGACTAAAGATGCAACCAAGAAGAACTACATGTTACTGTTTGACTTTGTATTTGGACATTTCTGACTAGTATCTCTACGGGAATAAACTTTACTTACCCAATTACCGCAAAAGTGATAATTGCCAGGTTGTCACAACTCCATTTCTTAAATAGAAGATCTTGCAACATTTTTCAGCCCGGAATGTTGCTCTATCAATCTTGTAAAAGCTTCTTCTCCATCTACATATGAGCTTAATTGGCTCATCCCTTTGTCTAGGATATCCATAGCTATTTCCACTATAGGAACCCTTAGACTCTTTTTCTATGATTGGCTCCAAGAGATCCACTATATGAGTTGCCTCTATAGTGCTCCCCAAATTCTGGTATTTTTTAATCACCAGCTCCTCTTTAGCAAATGCCTCCTGCCCCTTATTACCTTTGTGTTTGGGACTGCTAGCACCCCATAGTACTATTTATCTCATCCCTTGGGGACCTTTTTCCCATAGTTCTTGTCCCTATTGGACTACCCTAAGTTTTCCTTTAGGGGCCCCTTGATGACTTCAGGCTCCCTCTCTTTGGGAAACTCGGACCTGACCTCTTCTTACCACCAGCAGTATTGACAAGAGTTGTAGGTCTTGAAGAGTTGAATGCAGATGACCTCTCACCTACGGGAATGCCTCTGGATTTTGTCCTGAATGAACCTGCTCCATCATCCTTAAGGTTTCCCTTTCTTGGTGATCTACCCCCTCCAGATCCTTCTAGCTCATCTCTTCCCTGATTTTTTGTCAAGCTATTCTTCTACTTTGGAGTCTTCTTCCTCTGAGAGAGATGTTAATTGTTATAGTTGATAAACTGGAGTAGTTGGTTCACTCTTTACTCCAACTTCCTGCTCCCATAGTGTGAGATCATTTTTGAATATCTATTCTGCCTCTACCTCTGCTTGCTCCTCCCTCCTTTTTCCCTTGTAATAGAGAAGGTCCTTCTAATATCACACCTTCTTAGAAATGAGCTCATTTATTGTCAACCGGGTGAGACTCCATCTCCCCCTCCAAAGCTTGTCTAAGCATTTCCCAATATGCTTCTAGAGTTGTAACCTTTGCTTCTAGTGCAGACTGTGACAACTTCAAGTCCTCCGCTTTGTTGCGGGAAGGGTCAATAATAATGGAAAATTCCAATATCTTCTCCACAACTACCTTGGAGTCCTCTTTTGCATGGGATGCCTAGTCCCATAGTATGCAAAGACCTCCCTCTAGCTGTTGGGTTTTCAACTTCTCGAATTTCAACTAGTGATTGGTAGTTGCTTGTTGGTCCAAAGAGTTTGAAGTTGAATTAGTGTCTCCCCTAACTCTTTCCAAGTAGAGGTAAACTATTTCTGCCATATGAACTCCTTCTCTGGCTAATTAAGCTTTGCCACCAATGCTTTATGGGAATTCTCCCATACAACATTCATGTTCCTCCTGTAGTGATTGTACTTTAATACAGGCAAAATGACCACATCTTAGCTTCATCAAAACAGAGACCAAACCAAGCCTCCATGCTTGGTTAGGGTTGTCTAGCCCTTGGATATGGTATTCCATGCTTACCAACAAGGGCGTCTATTAGCTGGGTAGATGAATTCAACCTGTTCTGTTTTGCAGGATCAGCTACTTGCAGCCTCCTGGTCACAACGTTGGCATCTTGAGAACTACTCAGCCCCTCCTTGGGCATTAGGTGAAAGATGGGAGTGCCCTTCAGGATAGGGAAGAAATTTTTCATTGGAGATATTGGTGTTAAGGTAGTACCTAGACCAAGGAAATCCATATTGTCATTCACCAATAGAACCATGCTGGTGACACTACCCCTACACCCTCCTACTTCAATCCTTTGCTCTGGTAGGGCAGGCACATTTCTACAAGGTCCAAGTGAATCATCCTCAAAGTTGATGATGTTGACCTTCTCCTATTGCTTGTGCTTGGTAGGGCTTCCCAAAGCTTCCATTGTTACCTTCTTTCCTTTGGCCACTAGAGGCCCTCATCTTTGGTTGAGCCGGTCTACTTGCTTGAAATAGCTGGTAGGCTTCTTTGTCATCACCCTCAGCTTCTTCTCCCCCTCCTTTGTTGAGGTTGGTGATACCATCATACCCTTCTCAAGGCTAGTTGTCTTCTTCCTTTTACTGCCCATAGCCTCTACTCTGCGGGATTGTGGGGGTTCTCGTAGCTCTACTTCCTGTGCTCCAAGATTTGTGGGCATTTTCAACTTTAAGAGATTCTACTGCTCTCTACTGGTCCATTTGGTAAAGTGGGAGATCAATTGGGCCATCACATGGGGTGTCACTTACTTTGCCCCAACCTACTTTGTAATTTCTTGGTAGCTCTTCTAAAAAATTGGCATTTGAGAGGTTGGGAGCTACCTCCTTGACTAGATTTTCCTTCGATTGGAAGGCGCCCAGGGTCAAGTATTCCATGATTGCTATTAGTATGGATCCCATACTAAAAGTCTTCACTCCCTTTGTTTCATGTATCTGGAATGCCTTCTTGAATCCAACACAACATTCCTGCACTTTTTTGAACAATGCAGGAGCATAATTGCATGTTTCCCATATATGATACCTTGGATTAGAGCATCCGTGAGGGATGTATTCATACACAACACATTCCCCTGGCCTCTAATGAGCTAGTGAAAGTTTTTCATGGCAAAGTACAATGGTGGATATGGAATTTACTCCAAACCACGGGAATGTCTTCAGAAATCCTGGGTAGAGAGAATACTTTGGGTATCGTGTCATCAGTTACAAGATACGATCTAGCATGAGGATCTGCTAAGAAAGAAATGCGTAACATCATCTGCTGCACATATTTCATCTTGTGTGTATGAATACTCCAATCCAATCAAAAGGGAAGCGAAGATGCAAGAGTGTCAAAAGAATGTAAGGAGGAGACTTACGCTTATCATATCAGGAGACTCAATTTTAATCTTGGGATATAAAAACCCTTGTGCCCATGGGCTAGATCATCTCCCCAAGGAAATGGATGAACGGGCTATGCCCAGATCAGTACACACTATTTATTAGTGGTGAGACTGTGCGTACTGAATACTGTAGTTTACGTGCTGCGGGGAGAAAGAACTCGAAAAATCGTTCTAAAACATTCCAAAAGCTACCACATCCATACTCAATTCAAAGATGTTCCAATTCTCAATATCAACTTCTAATAGATAGATAGAGGCAGATTTTCAGTGCTGGTGCAGTAGGTAGGATGCCAATATTTTAAGATTATGTAGGTGCAAAGATACTTGCAATCAGAGAATTCGATCATGAAAACGAGGAAACCTGTTGCTTTAGGTTTAATGCTTTGAACCTTCTAAAACCTGATAGAATTATCTGAAACAGTTAAAATAGAGCAAACATACCTAATATCATTTTTCCTACGAGGAGAAGGTAATGACATGATGCAAGAGTATCGAGAAAAGGAAAGGAAAGAAAATTTAGCAAGATTTACGCTTACGACATTACACAGCTCGAGCTCAAATTAAATAGGACGAGCAAATCCATATGCAAGATTTCTTTTCCCTAGGAAATTGGTGAATAAGCAATGACCAGATTCGGGTACACCCAACTACTAATCGTAAGATAGTTGTCAATAGCCTTGTCAGAATGTTAAGCAGTTTGAAGCCATGCAAAGTCTCACGCCTCAATGTGATTTTGCAAAATCTTCATAGCCTGTACTTGCAAAACTCGTCTTCTTTAGCAAATGAAAAAGATTCATCACCTAGAATCATACACCAAGCAAAAGAGATTATCTTGAATTCTATTAAGCAAACAACCCGAGCAAACTTGGCTCGGGTTCCGATTGATCCACGCCCTTCGAGCCTCCTCTTTTATGGATATTCTGCATTCGCCATTTACATGTTTCTGAGCGAGCCGTTCCATTGGCTTTATTAATCTTCTAAGTGGTTCACTCTGAAGGTATCGTTCGTGAGACCAAGTTGACGAGTTTTATTGAGGAGGAAAAGTGGAGATGGAGATGGAGATGGCAACTCAAATTGTTGGGAAACCATTGTGTGATGAAAAGCCATTTTCGTGGAGCAAAATGCGCCTGATAAAGGAAGGCGAGGAGGCAATGGAGACTACTCTCCACGGAATAGTACCTCTAGAGATGTTTTATAAATAAGGCAAATTCGGAGACTTACCGGTTCGTTCAGTCTCAATTCCTTTGTGAAGCAGATCTGGAGGACCCAACCCGACTTATAATTTCGTGACAACAGGTCTGTTTCTTTTCAATCTCCAACGGTGTCCAAGATATCAGATGCATTCATGATCCATGGAGAAGTCTTGGATCAAATGAATTCTCGTTCTTACAACGTCCACGTTGTGCAGCAATGAACCCGTGTTCATGTTACCGCATGGTATAGGACTTCTCAGTTGTCTAACTGAGGCTGGGAATGGCAGGATCGAGGTTTGCCCTGGTTTTGATGGATGAATTGCGTCCTCGAAATCTGCTCGACAAAGACATGGAATGTCGAAGAGAATTTCTTGCCAGAATGTGGCTGTAACTTGTGTTACTGCCACTGCAGCGGGAAGAGTTTATGAGGCAGAGGATGTTTCCTGGTTAGAATAGGTTTCAGTTTGAGTGTGCGACCATACCCGTAGATTTACTTAGGGGTTAGCTTGTATCAGGATCATCTGCCTGCGCTTCAACGACTATTTTCTGCAATCTAGCTGAGTGATCATAATGGGTTCAACATTTTCTGAGTCCGTGCTACCTATCTTCCACACGCTGATGGGAATAGCTTTCGGCCAACTGATTTCTAGTGAAGACACTTATCGATCAAAATGTTTTGGTTGTTTCACCTTCAGGTCGTTGCTAGTGATCATGACAAACTGTTTTCATCAGCTGATCAGCACAGCCGATCGATAAACTTCGCATTATCTGGATGGGCAGTATACGTAGCCACAGCTGTAGAAGATGTCCTTCATAAGTACTTTGGCAGGATATATTGACGCGTCCGACTCTACCAGTTGGTACGACAGACAAAACAGATGGATGCGACCATAAAAAATTAGAAATTATTGCCGCTTTTAGAGAAGCTAGTCTGATGCAGTTGGTCGAACTAAGCAATCGGAAGATCATGTTATTCAATCAAGGAGAGGTCCCGACCCGGAACTCTCCGAGCGGGGCTTTACTTTCCTTCCGACAAGAAACGTTGGAAAAAACTTTTTATTTCAATATTCGAATAGAATTGTCGGAGCACCTGTTGGCTGCTGATTTCTCACACATGAACTGGATGAGCTGTGAAAACATTTGATACAAGTATCGAATGTCTTTGATCTCACTTCCGAATTTTTAATCCAATCCCCGAATCTGAAGACAATTGCAAAGTCCTTCCAGATTTGGGGGAGTTGTGAGTCAATGGATGATCTTCGCCTTTGCTTTCGTTACTCTCTATTTATTTTCAAAATGATGACATCACTCACAGCAGTGGAAACAAAATTCGAGATAGATTAGAAAATTGGCTTCCCTAGGGCTAGATCATCTCCCACAGGAAATAGGGGAACAGGCAATACCCCGATCAGTATACACGTCTTACTAATCTTGAGACATCGCGTACTCAATAGCTTATGTGCTCGGGAAGAAAACAACTCAAAATATCTTGCAAAAACATTCCAGATAGACCTCCGAGATAACTCATCCGTAGTCAAATTAAAGAATGATCCAATCCTCGATGTCACTTTTTACTAGATAAAGGCAGAATGTTAGTGCTGCTGCAGTAAGTAGGATGCCGATCTTTTAAGATTACATATGTGCGAAGATTCTTGCAATTAGAGATTGAGATCATCTAAAACAAGGAAATTTGATGCTTTAAGTTTAGTGCTCTGAACCTTCCGAGACCTTACGGAATTATCTGTACCATCTGAATACAGCAAGCATACGTACCATGTTCACTACAAGGAATAACATCATGTTTACTACAAGGAGGTAATGCGATGATGCAAGAATATTGAGAGAAAAGAGAATGTAGTAAAATTTACACTTATAAAGTACAGTCAGTTCGAGCTCGAATCTTATTTGACGCCCAAATCCTTATCCATGGGCCAGATTTCCTTACCCTAGGAAAGTCGCTAATATGAAGTGACCAGATAAGAATACACAAGTATATGATAATTTATCTACTTCCGAAATTAAGAGTCATCCCATTATTGACTACATTTATCCAGGCTACGATGAGCATGTCATTTTTTTTTGGTGGCCTAAAATTGAATGCTTAACAGTCAACCACAAACCAATACAATTTTGGACCAAGTAGCTGGTCATTCTTGGTATAGTTTTCTCAATGTATTTTCAGGTTGTAATCAAGTATCCATTTGGAAAAAAGACAAGGACAAAACTACATTCACCACCAATTGTGCCACTTTCACTTCCAATCAAATGCACTTTGGATTGTGTAATGCTCACACTACTTTTGAGCAAATGATGAATGCTATCTTCAAAGATTTTATATGCAAATTTGTGGAAGTCTTCATTGATGATTTTTACATGTTTGGGCAAAGAGAAGTACATTTAGATTACCTTTGCCAAAATTTTGACAGGTGTCATTTTGTTGGCTTGACATTACACCGGGAAAATGCTTCTTTGCAATCAAGGAAGGTATTCTTATGGGGCATCGTGTCTCAAGCTGAGGTATTGAAATTGATGTCAAGAAGTTGAAAGTCATCTCAGCTTTGGATTCTACTAAAAGCATTGGGAGCTGAGGGCCTTCTTGGGACGTGTTGTATACTATAGACGCTTCATATCAAACTATGTGGTGCTTGCTGCACCCCTAACAAAGCTTTTGAAGAAGTCCAAAGACTACTTGTGTGAAGCAAAACAAGAAGAAGCATTCCAAATGTTGAAGAAGAAACTAGTTGAAGCACCAGCTATGAGGACACTGAATTGGGATGCTCCTTTTCAAGTGTATATGGGCACTTCATCCATGGCAATTGAAGTCATCTTAAGTTAGAAGGACAAGAAGAAGAAAGACTACCCAATTTACCATGCCAACTAACAGCTTTCAATTGCAAAAAAAAATTACTTGATGACTGAAAGAGAAGCACTTGGAATGGTGTATGCATGCAAGAAGTTTCACCACTATTTGTTGGGATATGAGTTTGTCTTCTTTGTGGACCATTATGCTCTGCAACATTTGGTCAAGAAGGCAGATTTGCAAGATGGATCTTATTGTTACAAAAATTCACATACACTATACAAGTAAGGAAGGGTGCTTTGCATTTGAATGTGGACTTCTTATCCAGGTTGGAAACTCAAGACTTAGACTTGGAAGTCAATGATCGGTTTCTTGATGAAGAGTTACATCATTTAATGGCAATGCAAAGTATGAGGTATGCGGTAGAATATCATTATTTTCATACTTGCCGTTGCTTGAGGGAGTGGACTCATAGTAGAGTGCAGTCTTCCTTCGGAAGATAGGACCGTACCACCTAAAAAACAACATTTTATTAAAAATGTGCAAAGACAAAGTACTTTGGAGATGCTTGGAAGCATACAAAGTAGGAGGAGTAATTGAGTCCTTACTCTCAGAAGCATAGGGAGGACACTATGCCCTGAAAAAAGGCTATAAAGAAGATTCTTTCATCAAGGTACTGGTGGCTTACAATGTACAAGGACACTCATGCACATATCCAAAGTTGTGATGCTTGTCAAAGAACAAGAAAGCCAACAGCTACTTCTGAGTGGCCTTTAAGACCACTTTTGGCATTTTCCCCATTCAAAAAAATGGGGAATTGATTTTGTGTGTCCAATTCAACCGGTGACGGATTCATGAGTAAGGGATACGTACTTGGTGTGCACTGATTATGCTACCAAGATGGTTGAAGCCTAGGCAACTTGGAGAGATGATGCAGAAATAGTCACAAATTTTTTGTTCCGAAACATCATTTCATATTATGGATGTCCTCTAGAATTGGTCAGTTCTTGAACTCAATGGTAGAAGCGTTAACCAAGTACTTCCAAATTAAAGATGACACCTTACAATCCAAATGGAATGGGCTACCAGAGAAAGAAAATGGATTTTTATGCAAAATTTTGAACAAGGTGATGATTTATTATGCCTAGGATTAGGACACAAAGTTACCTGCAGGTTTGTGGGCATATAGAACGACTGAAAATATTACAACCAAAAAAACTCCATATTTCTTGACATATGGCTTGCATCCCATGCTACGAGTTGAGTTTGAAGTGCTATCATATTGGATCCCTTTGTGAGGAATAATTGTCAAAGGAAGAAAGTCAAGATCTTCAGATCCATCAACTGATATGGTTAGAAGAGAAAAGAGATGATGCAATGCAAACCACAAAGGAAGTACAAGAACAAAAGAAAGTTAGGCATGAAAAGAAAATCAAGCTTGTAGTTGTTCAAGAGTGCAATTTGAGAGATAGAGTAAATATGAAGATGTTAGAGGTAGGAGACAATGTCTGTCTCATATTAGATTTTGTTCAATTGGATTGAGATAGACTTTGTATCAAGATGAAGATGACTACAAAGTTCAAAGTTGTGGAAGTAGGAGCGCAAGTGTCTTTGGGTGAGCTACTTGAGATATTACAAAAGAGTGGGTTGTAGGATAAAGAAGTAGATAGGTTACCATGTCTGCAATTGTAGTTCCGAGTGAAGAAAGAGTAGAAATAAAGATGTAGGAGTAGTATTAGAGAGATCCAAAGATGGAGAGGTGATTGTAGTAGCCTCCGGTTTGGAAGTCAAAGTTGAAGTTGACATCAGATTGGATTAGAAACAGATTTGAGATTTGAAGAGGCAAATATGAAGAAGTGGTTTGTCATTTTGGATATGCAGGTTAGTAAAGTTGTTGTATAGTAGTATTTTTTTTAATAACTATTGAAGTACTCTGCCTATTTAAAGGAAGCATTCTCAATATATTGTTTTTCAGTATTTTTATTTTCAAAGTTAAGTAAAGAAAAGTGTTGTAACTCACTTGTCAATATATTGTTGTTCAGTATTTGTATTCTCAAAGTTAAGTAAAGCAAAGTGTTGTAACTCACTGCTTGTCATTTCAACTTAATTTTGAGTATCAATCTTGTGTGTGTGTGTTTGTGAGTGTGGGGAGAATTTCAAAGTGCAAATTAGAGAATTGTATGTTGAATTCCAAAATTCTGATTTCATTCTATGTGTTTGATCCTAAGTGGATAGCAATCAAAGCAATGCCTTGACAGATCTGTGAGGAATTGTAGTGTTGGTAGTACTATACATTGATGAGCATAGTGTGGGGTTGATGCAAAGCAATTTCAAAAAAGGAAGTTGCGCCTCAATGGAGGGTTGGAACACAATTATGAGGCAAATTTGTTTTATAGTGAAGTAGCCTTCTTTGTGAAAATCAGAATCATGACAATCAAAGTTTGTTTGGAAAGAATTGGAAGTATTGTGATTATGAGTGTGTAATTTATGATGAGACTATGATCAATGCTTGTTACTCTTTTCTGGGTTTGGTTTCTACCTAAGAAATTAAAGATGCAACCAAGAAGAACTACATTGTTTCATTTTACTATGTATTTGACTATTTTCTACTCATATCTCTATGGGAACAAACTTACCACAAAAGTAGTACTTGTTGGGTTTTCATTATGAAGCTAAGTCTAAGGGCAAAGACTCAAAAGAAGAAGATGAACTCACTCTGTAGAGTAGGGAGTCTATCAAAAGTGAGGGTGAGCCCAAAGTCTAGCAGTTAGTGGACAAAATGGCAAGAGAAGAAGATGAGGAGTTCCATGTGGTGATTGATTGTATGGAAGGAGGAAATGTCACTTGTTTGAGTTACTTGCAAAAGGGATGGAAGAAGAGCCAAAGGTGGTGGTTCCAAAGGAAGTAAGGTTGAGGAGAAGACTATAGCCTGCAACTACATGTCCAATTTGAGTAAAGGAGGAAGAAGAAGAAAGCTCGGAAGGGATGAATTTGAAGGCAACAAAGATCATGACTTTGGAACAAGGCAATTATGGAGGATTTGCTTATCAAGCCAAGTACAAGGTGCAAGAGATCAATGGTGTCAAGTATTTGTTGATGACCATTTGTCCTTTGTTGTTGCAGCTCAAGAAGAAGAAGAGTAAGATATAGAAAGATCATCTAGAGGTGATAAACAAGTTGTAGGTGACATAGTATCTTAGCAAAGAAGCACGGGAGTTGAGGGAGAAGTTAACCCAAAGAGAAGAAGAAGCCAAAGAACTTTGGGTGGATGCAATACTTTGGAAGAAGACTCTAGAAAACTTCCCAGAGAGTTTTGAGAAGCACAAAAGGAGATCTTGACTGTCAAGCTAAAGAGTTGAAGAATCAGAAGGTAATGTTTGAGAAGATGAACAAAGTGCGTGAAGTGTGCAACAAGGTAATACATTCAAAAGCCTTTGCAGCAGTCCTAGATCAAGATTTGGAGAGCCTAAGGAAGAGAGTAGTGGAGAAAGACCAAGCATGGCAATGCAAGTTGACAAGCAAAGATCAAGAAGAAGAAAGATTACAGGGTCTAGTAAGAAGTGCAGAAAGCCAAATTACTCAATATGCAGAGGAGAAGAAGATGTTAGCGGCTGAGTACAAAGAAAAATTAAAGAGGTATCATGAAGAGTTGAAGGTGGACCAAACTCAAGGGTATGCATTAGAATTGGTAGGAGAGATCACTGGGAGGATGAAGATGATGTTGAGTACAAAAGCAAACGTTATGATGGAGGAAGCTTGATTGCACAAATTGAAGTTGTTAGTGCAGAAGACAAGGAGGAGAAAGACAAAGGACACTAAACTGAATAATTTGTTAATTTGTTTGAGAGAGAGGGTAGATAAGAAGATTGTGGCACCCACATTTTTTTGGTTTTGTTATGTTTTGAAGGAGTGTATAGTCAAAGTCCTATTGAACTCAAATGGCAACAAAAGAATGAGAATCATGTCTTTGGATTAAACCCAAAGTAGATTGACTTCATGTCAAGAAAAAGGAACTTGGATTGGACTTGTCATAGAGAAACCCAAAGTAAGGAATCTTTGCATTGGGTTGATCACCCCAAGGCAAATTTTTCTTCAACCAAGAAAGGACAAGCAAGAAAATGGCTAAGGCACAAGCGGCTAAACTTGATAGTGCCAGGAGGAACTCTTCTAGAATGTGTGATTATCAATGAAGAGTGACAAAGGAATGACCACACAACAAAGAACTATAAAATCAAGACTTCATCAAGCAGATTTCAATATATCACGCAAGTTTTCTAAGCCATTGAGTAGTCAACCTAAAGGAGTACCAATAGCAAAGCCATCCGAGAGTTTGATGTTTAGCAAACTTGAGGGAGTTGGAATCTCATGTCCAAGAGACAAAAGAATTATCTTCCAGCTACCTCAAGTGAGAGATCACACAATGCCAATGAGGGGTGAGAAGAAGAGTCCCTCAATTGCAGTGAGAAATCTTGTGATTCAGAGGTTGTATATGATAGAAAGGATCAAAGTTCTTAATAGACTTTGGATCATGTTTTTGGCCTAGACCTGGAACTTGAGTTTTCCATGGTTCATGGCAGAAGTAGCTACAAGTGATTGTGAAGAGGGGCTAGAGGAACAAGGGAAGAGAGGCAATCCGGCAATGGACAAAGTTAGATTGGTGATTGGTTCTAGGGAGAGAGGCTAGTGAGGAAACCGGGGCTACATTCTTTAAGAAGGGAGAGTCTATAGAGGAGACTGCAGAAATGTTCAATTCTTTCATTGTGCCCCATACAAAGAATAGGTATAAGGTTGATGCATATCAAGACCCGGTGAGGCAAAGTATTTTTGGGGCAATGATGACACACTTCAAGCTAGATTGGACCATGTACATGATGAAGCACCAGGCCGTATTCTTCCATCAGATGTATGCAAGAGCACCGGTGAATTAGGCAAAGTGTTTTCACTAGCAAACATGGCAGATGGTGTGGAGTTGGAGAGATCAAGCAGCTCCATATTAGTTGGTGCCATTTGTAGCACATTTCTACTTTGGGTTGAATCTTATGAAGGAGGCAAAACAAAAGAAGATGGTGTCTTACTTTCATCCGGATTCCAGAAAGAAGCGGATGAGGAGGAGCAGCAGTACATCCAACACGTACAAAGTAGTTATGAGCACTATGCAAGAATGGGCCAACACACAAAGTCCTAAGACAAAAGAGAGTTGTGAACTTGCAGGAGGCTTTTGAGAAGCAAGAAGTTGAGCTTGAAATGTAGGCTGAAGAATTGAGGAAGCAGAAGACAACTTGGGAGAACTTGAAGGGAGAGTGTGATGAAGCACACATCAAGGCTATACATTCAAAGGCAATTGTTGTTGTGATGGAGCAAGAGTTGGAGAATTTGAAGACAATGGCAATGAAAAAGGATGAAGCCTAGAAGCAAGAGTTAGCTAGAAGAAATAGAGAAGAAGAACATTTGCAAGGAGTTGTCATTAATGTGGAAGCCCAACTTGCCCAATACATGGAGGAGAAGGAAATATTGAAAGCCAAGTTTGAGGCATACATGGGAGCAAGTAGGAGGAGCAGTAGAGAAGCTCAGTGCAATGTTGAAAGCCAAAGCCAAAGTGAAGGTAGAAGAAGTATGGCTACACAAGTTAAAGTTGTTAGTGTAGGAGACAAGCGAGAGAAAGAAAAAGGATACGGATCTAAACATTCTTCTAATTTGCCTAAGAGATTGAGTAGATAGGAAAATTAGTGAAGTAGGAGACAATGTTTGTCTTAGATTAGATTAAGTGAAATCTGATTTAGAGCAGATTGAAATTAGTATAAAGTTAGGAACCCAAGGTAAAGTATCAGAAGTAGGACTGCAAGTGTCTTTAGGTGAGTTTTTTGAGGGATTAGGAGTAAGTGGGTTGGAAGTTAAGGAGATAGACAGAATGCACATGAGTTCAAATGCATTTCAGAATGAAGACGTTAGAGAAATAGCCAAAGATGTAGAAGTTGATAGAGCCAAAGTACAAAAAGAAAAGGAAGTTAAATTGGGTTTAGTAGAAGAGGAAGAGGTAGACATAGAATCAGATTCATAATTGATTTGGGATTTGAATCATCAGATACAAAGAGGGGGTTGCCATTTTGGATTTGCAGATTGTTAGGGAACAATATTTTTGTTAGTTAATTGTCAAAGTGCTCTACCTATTTAAAGGAATCATTTGTAGTGTTATGTTGTTCAGTATTGATATTTTCAAAATTGAGTAAAGCAAAGTTTTGAAAATCAGTGCTTGTCTTTTCAACTTAATTCTAAGTATCAATCCTATGTGTTTGTTTGGAGAATTTTGATGTGCAAATCAGTGAGCTTGTTGGATGTTGGATTCCATAGTTCTGATTTCGTTATGTGTGTTTAATCTTGAGTGGATAGCAATTGAAGCAATGCCCAACATATATGTGACAAATTTAAGTGTTGGTAGTATTTTGCATTTGTGAGCACAATATAGGGTTGATGCAAAGTAGTCTTGATTGAGGAAGTTGTACCTTCAGTGGAGGAGTAGAACACAATTCTGAGGCAAGATCATTTTGTAGTGAAGTAGCCTTCTTTGGAAGAATCTGAATCATCACAATCAAAGTTTGTTGGGAAAGATTTGATAGTATTGTGATTATAGAGTGTTAATTTGTGAGAAGACTAGAAGTCAATGCTTGTTACTTTCTTCTAGGTGTGGTTTCTTCCTGGACAATTAAAGAAGAACTCAAGAAGAACTACTATTGTGTTCTTTGTATTTGACCATTTCTGACTTGTATCTCTATGGGAGCAAACTTTACTTAATGATTACTGCAAAAGTGATACTTGTCGGGTTGTCATACCTACTCTCCCCTAATGTCTCAGGCAACTCACTTGAACACACTTGCACTCCTATCTCTACAACTTTGGACTTCTCATTTATCTTCACCTCACTACAAAGTTTATCCAAGTCTGATCTAACAAGATCTAGTCTGAGACTTTCATTGTCTCCAATCTCCAACATCTTTTTTTCTACAAGATCTCTCAAGCAAATCAACAAATTATTTAATTCAATGTCTTTTGCCTTCCTCTTCCTCATCTCCTGCACCAACAACTTCAATTTGTGCAATCTTGCCTCTTCCAACTTAACCTCAACATCAGTACTCAACATCACCTTCAACTCCACAACAATTGCTCCTTTTGAATCTGACTCCATACTTGGAACTACCTTCTCCTTGTTTTGCTCTACTTCCAACTCATTTTGATACATCTTCAACTCACCCTCAAATTTTGCCTTCAATGCTTCTTTCTCTTCCACATACTACACTAGTTGAGCTTCTACACTTCTGATCAAACCCCACAATATGTCTTTCTTCAAGATGTCTAACAATTAGCTCCCATTGCTAGGCTTGATCCTTCTTTGCTGCACTCTTTCTCAGACTCTCCAGCTCTTGCTCCACTACTGCTGCAATTGGCTTTGAGTGTATGCTTTCTAACCCTCACATCAGCGACTTCACTCTTCATCTTCTTGAATGACAACTTCTGCTCCTTCAACTCTTCATTGCACTTCAAGAAGTTCTCCTACAAGGTATCAAAACTCTTCTCCTAAAGAACTGCCTCAACCCAAAGTTCTTTGTCTTCCTTCTCTCCTCAAGTTAGTTTACTCCTTAACTCTAGAGTCTCTTCACATCCTTTTGTCCAATATAGAATTTTATGTGGAACATTACTTTGCCTTCTAGAGAGGTCCTAACAATGGAACCAAAAATGTGAGCCGGCCTGTCTCTCATTCAAGATAAACCTCTGATTGCTATTATGGTAGCACACCATGGACTAAGAAAGTAAACAACCCCAACTCTATCATACTACTCCAAGGCTAAAACCCAAGAATTCAAACCATTGTTCACAAGAGAACTCAATGAAAGGATGATGAGTACCTCCTTACCCCTACTTTATATACTTGTGAAATAGTTACACACCAAAGTTACTTATCACTGAAGTAACTCAAGTTACTATGCTAAAAGTCAAATAAAGTCAAACAACTAAAGGAGTTCCATACTCATGGGACTATTCTCCTAAGCATGTAGTCTTATCTTGACCCAACCACTAAGTCAAGGATTCCTTCATATGGGCTATCCTTGGACTATAGAAGAATCCAAAAAAAAAAGACTTGTGAGTCTAAGAGTACTCAACTCTTTTCTCAAAGCCAAACACATCGGAATAATACCAAGTCAACACACTAGTATCTAAATTAGTGGTGCTCATCTTTTCTACTTCCTCTAAAGTAAGGTCCTCTCTATCTTAGCTATGACTAACTTTTGCTAATCATGACTAGTGTAGAACCATCCTGTATCTCTATATAAATAATATCTCTCAAGTACTTATAATACCAAATTAAATATCATAATAGCACAGACATGCACAAATGTGTATTACAATTTGCTTTGCCTTAAACATGGCCATTATTGCATTGACTATCCCCCTTCATATTAGGTCTCTATAGCTATCTACCTCATATCCATTCTTGGTGCAAGGCGTATTGAAAGAATTCTTCACCTTGTCAATTTCTTCTAAAGAATCATACTTTTGATAAAAGGTTACTTTTCCTACTTCCCCTACTTTTCTCCCCAAGACTTATCTCCAATCCAACTCAATCCATCAAACTGGATTTCCTCTCTTCTCCTCTATCTTACGACCATCTTTGCAATTGCTGATAGCAATTTTTGCCATGAACCTTGGAAAGCTCAAATTCAAATTCCATGCCAAAAAGGTGATGCAAAGTCTGCTCAAGACTTTGATCCTTGCTACTACATCTAATTGATGAATTGCAAAATCCTTGCCGCATTTTGCTTACTTTTCTTTGGTGGCATCATGTGCTTCCTCACTCTTGGTCTTTGAAAGATCAAAACTTCCCCAAAACCCAAGATCCTAACTCCTTTGAGACAACTATTGAGAGGCATGGGATATCATCATGACATTTCAGAACTCCTTCAATGAAGTCTCAATCTTAGTCATGACACGTATCATTGACTTCATTGAAGAAGTTCTTGGTCATCTTTTAGTCAATCTTTACTTGACATGCCAATTTTTGTGTCTATTTATTGTCACTCTCAATGTCATCTTGATCTCAAGGTAGTCGCTTTCTTTACACATACTTTCTTGATTGGCTAGACCCAAGGAAAAGTTGTTACTGGTTCTTTGGATCAAGTTGTGCATCTGATATGATCCATAATTACAACCTGAGTCCTTCTCACTCTGACCCAAAAGTTGGCTTCTTTGAGCTCATGCCAAACACACAATTCTTCTCTTTTCTTATTTATTAACCATCAATGCGGCTTCAACAATACACTTCTTCTTGATAACTTATAAAAATCAACAAATGTGGGTACCACAATTAGAATAGAGGAAGAGAAGGTAGATAGTGTAGTGATGACTTCAATTTCAGTTTAGACTAAAAGGTTATAGTAGAAGAAGTTGTAGTGGAACTTGAAGTAGAGGAAACAATTGAAGGTAATTTGGGTGTAGAAGCTAAAGTTGAGATAGACATTGGATCAGATTAGTAATGGGTTAGAGATTTGAGGAGGCAGATATAAAGAAGTGAAATGTCATTTCAGATCTACAACTTGGTAAAGTAGTTATTGAAATGGTATATATTTAGATAATTTTCATAATGCTCTACTTATTTAAAGGAAGCATTTGCACTGAGTTGTTATTCAATACTATTATTTTGAAGTTGAGTAAAGAAAAGTGTTGTAACTTAGTGCTCATTATTTTAGCATAATTTTGAGTATCAATCCTTTGTGTGTGTTTTTGTGTTTTTGTGTGTGTTTGTAGAAGTCCAAAGTGCAAGTTTGAGTGTGTTAGATGATGGATTCTATAGCTTTAATGCATTCTGTGTGTTTGATTTTGAGTGGATAGCAATCAAAGCAATGCCTTGATGAATCAAGGAAGAATCATAGTGTTGGTAGTATTCTACAATTGTGAGTGAAACTCTAGATTGATGCAAAGCAACTTTGATTAAGGAAGATGTGCATTTAGTGGAGAGTGGAGCACGATTCCAAGGCAAAGTTGTTTTGTGGTGAAGTAGCCTACTTTGGAAGAATTGAATCATCACAATCAAGATTGATTTGGAAAAATTTGAAAGATTGTGATTATGGGTGTTGTGATCTATGATAAGATTGCAAATTTAGCACTTGTTACTCTCTTTTGGTTGTGATTTCTACCCAAGAGATTAAAGATCCAACTAAGAAGAACTGTTTGGTTATTGTTTTATTATGTATTTGGCCATTTTTGACTCGTATCTTCATGGGAACAAACTGTTACTTATTGGGTTGTCATAGTGAGTGTCTCCGCAAACATCATCTCTCTCTTCTTTACATGTTTCAGACTATGGTCCAATATTTTTTGACTCTCCACCTATTCACTCAAGTGGCAAATGGATTCCCATCTAGGTCTGCAAGTTGAAGGGAGCCATTGCCATAAATTTTGAAGACTCAATATGGCCCTCATCCACCAAAGGTGCAATTTGCCTAGGGAAAATATTTGGCAATTGTCATACAATAATACCAAATCTCCCTCCCAAACAGTAATAAGCATTATTTGCTTGTCATGTCTGACTTTCCATTGTTCTTGTATCTCTTTCATGGTTTGCATTGCATTATCTCTTTTCTCTTCTAATTCCATCAATTGATGGATCCAAAGATCTTGACTTTCTTCCTTTGACAATCATTCCTTGCAAAGAATACAATATGATGGTACTTCAAATTCAAATGGTAGGATGGGATGCAATCCGTTTGTCAAGAATATGGAAATTGCTTGGTTGTAATCTTTTTGGTGGTTCTATATGGCCACAAAGCTATAGGTAGCTTTGTATCCCAATTGTAGGTATAATTGATAGTCACCTTGTTCAAAATTTTACACAACAACCCTTTTGCCTTCTCTATCAATCCACTTGCTTTAGGGTTGTAAGGATTTGTCTTTTGATGTTCTATTTGGAAGTACTTGGCTAATTCCTCCACAGGTGGGTTCAAAAAATGAGTCCCTTGATCATTGACGAATTCCAAAGGACATCCATATATGGAAATGATGTTTCAAAAGAAAAATTTGGCAATAGTTTCCGCATCATTCCACCGAGTTGCCATGGCTTCAACCATCTTAGTAGCAAAATCAATGCAGACCAAGATGTGTCTCTTTCTTGTGAATTAGGTTGCTAGTTGAATCAATTCCCCATTTCTCAAATGGGACCAATGGCAAATTGGTCTCAAAGGCCATTGGTAGTAGCCGTTGGCTTTCTTGTTGTTTAACACGCACCACAACTTTGGATATGGGCTTGAGTATCCTTATACATTATAGGCCACCAATACTCCGCTGCAAGATTTTTCTTTACAATGTTCTTCAAGGCATAGTGTCCCCCTAATGCTCAATTACTCCTCCAACTTTGTATGCTTCCAAGCATCTTTGAAGTACTTCATCTTCACCCATTTTAAATAAAATGTTGTGCTTCAGCTTGTACGGTCACATTTTCTTGAGGAAGACTGCCCTCTACTTTGGGTCCAGTCACTCATGACACTAGTAAGTATGCAGATAGTGATATTATGCCACATACCTCATACTTTGTACTACCATCAAATGATACAATTCTTCATTGAGAAACCGGTCGTCAACCTCCAAATCTTGGTCTTGAGTTTCTAACCTAGACAGAAAGTCCATATTTGAATGCAAAGCTTCCTTCTTTACTTGTACTAAGTTTGTGAATTCTTGTAGCAATAAGATCCATCTTGCAATTTTCTTGGACATATCCTTCTTCTTCACCAAATGTTGTAGTGTTGTGACCCAACTAGTATCACTTTTGAGGTAATCAGAAAGTAACAATTTGTTCCCTCAAAGATACAAGTCAGAAATGGTCATATATGAAGTTAAATAGTAACCAAAAAATTGTTCTTGATTTCATCTTTAATCTCTTGAGTAGAAACCACATTCAAAAAAGAGTCATAAGCATTAGATCATAGTCTTGTCACACAAAGACCATACCCATAATCACAATACTTCAAATCTGTCCAAAACAATCTTGATTGTGATGATTTAGTTCTTCTTAAAGAAAGCTTCTTCACCATGAAATGACTTCAGCTTGGAATTGCGTTCCACCCTCCATTGAAGGCATAACTTCCTCAATCAAGATTACTTTGCATCAATCCAATGTGGTGATCTCAAATGCAGAATATTGCCAACACTAAAATTGCTCATAGATTTGTCATTGCATTGCCTTGATTGGAGACTAGGGTTAGGAAGAGTCAATGGAGAAGAGCATGGGTTATGTTCTTGGGGAAGGGAGAAGGTGCAAAAGAAACCCAAAGGATCAGAAATTCATTCACCTCAAAGTGTACAAAGAATGGGTACAAGGTGGGACTTATCGGGGAAGTATTGTAGGGGTGATGATGGCGTTGTTTAAGTCTGAGAACGCTACCTACATTATGAAGCAACAGCCAGTGTTCTTCCATAAGATGTTTATAGGAGAGCCAATCAACTGGGCAAATTGTTTCTATTAGCAGACAAGGCAGATGGTGTTGAATTGGAGGAGTTTGACACCACCGCACTATTTTGTTCCTTTTGCAGTGCATTTCTACCTCAAGTTGAACTTGTTGAGTGGCAATGAGAAGAAGAAGGTTATATCTCACTTCCATCCCGATTTGAAGCCTATAACAAGGAGCGACAATACATTTGGTAATTGAGAAGCAATGATGGCCTATAACACCCATTTGTGTATGTGTGTGGTATTGTGATATTTAGCTTAGTATAACAAGTACTTGAAAGATATTATCTATATAGAGAAAGGATGGTTCTACATTAGTCATGATTAGCTAAAGTTTGTCATAGATAAAATAGAGGGGACCTTACTTTAGAGGAAGTGGAAAAGATGAGCACCACTATTTTGGATTCTAGTGTGTTGACTTGGTGTTATTCCTAGGTGTTTGGCTTTGAGGAAAGAGTTGACAAATCTTGGGCCCGCAAGCCTTTTTGTTTTGGATTCTTTTATAGTCCAAGGATAGTCCATGTGAACTAATTCTTGACTTAGTTGTTGGGTCAAGATAAGATTAGATGCTTAGTGGAATATGCACATGTGGATGGATGTTCCTTTATACTTTTTGACTTTATTTGAATTTTAGCCTAGTAACTTGAGTTACTGTGGTAAATAATAACTTGAGTGACTCTGGTAAATAGTAACTTTAGTGTGTAACTATTTCACAAGTATATAGACAAGGGATGAGGAAGTACTCAACATCCTTTTATTTGCAACTATCTTTCTCTCATTGAGTTCTCTAGTGAGCAATGTCTTGAGTTTTGGAGTGTTAGCCTTGGATGAGTATGATGGAATTAGGGTTCTTTGCCTTCTTAGTCCATGGTGTGCTACCATAATAGCCATCATAGGTTCATCTTGAGTGAGAAATAGGCCGGCTCACATTTTTGGTTCCATTGTTGGGACCTCTCTAGAAGGCAAGTTAATGTTTTGCGTACAATTCTATATTAGACAGAAGGAGGCTATGAGAGCTCACTTGGAGAGAACTTTAGGGGAGGAGAGGGCTGAAATTATGTTAGAAAACTTATACCTTGGACCTTGGTACAATTTGCTTGCTTGAGATTGTACCTCTTGGGTTTGGTACACCACCTCTTCTTCCTCACTTTGTTCCTATCTTGGAACCTAATTAGTTTGCTGAATGGGAAATGCAACTCGGGTCAAACACTCCATGTTGTAACAATATGGAGTTTATTGACAAAGTTAGTACGGCTAACAAAGTAGCAAATAAGAAAAATTAGCCTAGAATATTCTAGAAGTATCTAGGAAGCTTCTTGGAGAACTTCTTGGCTAGCTTAGCTTGCACCCCAAGTAGGTAACTTCTAGAAGGAAGCTTCTTGAGAAGCTTCCCAGTTAACTTGGCTTGCACTCCAAGAAATTGGCTCAAGGAAGCTACTTGAGAAGCTTCTCAAGGGCCTTGTTTGCCCCTTATAAATACAAGAGCCAAAGCTCATGCTAGGCAATCAGAGTTTTCTCTCATTCAAGTGTCCTTATATGAGCTTCCATTCTCCTATTTCTCTTCTTGGTCTCGATCTTTTACATTGGTATCAGAGCAAGAATGCTTTGGATGGAATATATGGACAACCAAATCTACGTTTACCACACCATTGGGATTTTTGTGTCCAAGTACTACCCAAGCATTGGTTCACACAATTCATCACCTTGAGCTTTGGGTAGGATTTTCTATATATGATCACCTTGTTGGAGGATCCCTTGATACTTCCTTTTGTAACTTATGGAGAATGGCGGACGTGTTGCATCTATGTGTTAATAAATTGGATATATTGAAAGTAGTGGGATAGAGTAGTAGCCTTAGCAACAAAACCGATGTTATCTTTGCTATATGACAACAAATCAAGCACCTTACTCAATTGTTGGATAAACAAGCCCAGCAACAACAAGAACACATAGAGAGAGCACCAATTTGAGATGGCAAAGATCAAATCTGATTTCCAAAAACCAAGGTGTTTGAAAGCAAGAATCTTCCAAGCATAATGGAGAATTTTGTGTTTGGCTGCAAATGTTACTTTGAAGCTACCAATCTTCAAGATGAACCGAAACAGATTCTCTTGGCTTCTAGCCAATTGGATGGTGTGGCTAAACTTTGGTGGTGATTCTAAGTAGAGGGAGCTGAACGACAAATTGTTGAACCAATATTAACATGGGTGGAATTCAAGGATGCAATACTTGGTCAATTTCAAACTATAAATACCACCTAAGCCGCACTAGATAAATTGGTGGAGTCAAAGCAAATTGGCTCTGTAAGGAGCTACATCATGCAATTTTAGAATATCATCATGTAAATTCTAGATACAAAAAAAGATGAAGTTCTAGATTGATTTGTGAGGGGCTTGAAGTCACAAACCAAATTAGAGGTGACCATGAAAGAACCAAAAACATGGAAGAAGCCATGCAATTGGCTGAGCACTTTGATTCCTTGGTTGCAACAACTTGGTCTTGACCTTGACCTACACAAAGCCTACCAATACATTATGCACGGGTGGAGGAACCAGCACCAATGGAGATTGATGCTATCCAACGGAGACCACTTGGATACAATGGATAGAGAAAGACTGTGACAAAATGGTGGTTATTTTTATTGTCACCAAATGGGACATCGCATTGTTGAATGTCCACTTAAGAATGGGCGACCTCAACAAGTTGCCTAAATGGGGTTTGTGGAGCAGAATGATCAAGGAAATAAGGAATCCTAGTAGGAGATTTTGAGCTGCCTACTAGGAGCTTGATTAGTTTGAAGGGGATTGAAGACTTGACATATGCAAGTTTGCTTCACTTGCAAGGTACGATATCTAATCAAAGTTGTAGGATTTTGGTCGATTTTAGAAGTTTAGAGAATTGCATGTCTATGCAAGTAGCAAAAGAATTGGGTATTCCTATCAAGTTAGTAATTGGTAGTAGATTGATGATGGCGGATGGTAGAAAGGGTTTTGTATTCCTTACCTCGCATCCTATTACCTTCAAGATTGGGAAGGAGTATTTGGAGTGTATGAGGTTTGTAGTAGCACCTCTACACTATGATATCATTCTAGGACTACCTTGGCTTGAACGTCATAAGGTGAAATATGATTAGAACCGACGTCAAATTCAAGTACAACACCAAGGTAGAAATTTCTGATTAGGTTGTCTGACACCTTTGAGTAATACACCTAAGAATAGTCAGTCCTAGGATGGGAAGTTTGTCAAGAAAGTAGCAATCGAGCAAACCTTGGAGAAAGATGAGTCCCAAGATGGGAAGTTTGCTAAGAAAGCGACCATGGAGCAAGCTTTGAAGAAAGATGAGTCCCTAGATGGGAAGTTTGTTAGTGAAGCAACCATAGAGCAAGCTTTGGAGGAAGATAATTCTGTTTTTGTGGTGTGGATCAAACCAATTGCACAAGGACAATCGGAGGAGGGCCAAGAGCTTCATCAAGCAATGGTTGATCATATAGTTTAGGAGTTTGCACAAGTGTTTCTGGATGATCTGCCAAAGGGATTACCCTCCAATCATTGTATGCCTTTCATGATTGAGTTATTGCCAAGGAGTACTCTAGTGAGTAGACCTATCTATTGGCTCTCACCAAAGGAGTTGGAGGAATTGCAAACAACACTTATGGAGTTGTTGGAGAAGGACTTCATACAACATAATACCTCTCCTTAGGGAGCATCGGTACCATTCATTCCAAAGAAGGATAGAGGACTTTGTTTCCATATTGATTACCATGGGCTCAATAAGCAAATAGTGAAGAATGCATATCCCCTGCCTTGGATCAATGACTTGCTTGATCAATTGAGTGGAGCATGATAATTTTCCAAGTTGGATCTTTGCCGTGGCTATTAGCAAATCTCTATTGATAGGGAGGATGTGCAAAAAATTGCATTTCACACAATGTATAGGCATTTTGAGTGGAGAGTTCTACCTTTTGGACTCACTAATGCTCCAATAATCTTCATGGATCAGATGCATTGAGTGTTGGATGGACTATTGGATTGGTACATGGTGGTGCTCTTGGAAAATATCTTAATCTATAGCAAGACAGAGGCAGAACACGTGAATCATGTGCGAGAAGTCCTAAGACGACTATGACAATGGAAATTTTACTACAAGAAGTCGAAGTGTGCCTTTTGGCAGATGGAGGTTACCTTCTTTGGTCACAAGATCTCATTGGAGGAGATCAAGATGGAAGAGGAGAAAATCAAGGCCATAATTGATTGGCCTACCTCAAAGGATGCTATAAAAGTATGGGCATTCAAGGGATTGGCCAGTTTTTACCAATGGTTCATCCATTATTATCATAAGGTTGCACCATTGACTGACCTCTTAGTGAAGAACTTGAGCTTCCGGTGGACCACCAAGCATGAAGAAGCATTCCGGAAGTTGAAACATATGGTGTCTTCAAGACCCATTCTTCAACCATATGATCCTCAACTATCTTGTGTGGTTGATTTTGATGCTTCTAACTTTGCAATTGGAGCCTTGTTGCAATGAGAATTCCCAGATGGACTACATCCCATTGCCTTTGTGTCTCACCAACTAAATATAGCTGAAAGAAATTACTCTACTCAACATCAAGAACAACTTGCAATAGTTTATGCCGCCAAGGTATGGAGGCATTATCTCTTGGGGAAACAAGTGATCATGCAAACTGATCACAAACCATTGTTGTAGACCTTACATTTGAAATACATGAAGAGTCGACATCATCAATGGGAGGAGCAACTCCAGTTTTTGACATCAAACTTGAGTACAAACCAGGTCAATTCCATGTCATCCTTGATGCTCTATCATGATGACCTAATTTGAAGTCTCTTCCTCTCATCACAGTGCAATTATGATGGTGTTAATTGACTCCAAGGTCCATAACAAGTTTTGGTCAACTCTACAACAAGATCTCTTCTTCCAAATGGTACATGGTTGTCTGATAGCATGCAATAAGGAGTACAACACCTTCTCCTTCAAGGAAATCCTTTTATTCCATGAGGACCGGATCTATGTTCTAGCCAAAGGTGATCTTTGACTTGTGCGCCTTCAAAAAGCCCATGATTTACCAATAGTTGGTCACATGGGTGTGGACAAGACCTTGGGTACCCTCCAACACCAATTTTGGTGGCCCAACATGGCATGAGATGTTTGGGAGTTTATCCAATTGTGTACGAGTTGTCAATGCCAGAAGGCCACTAACCAAAAGCCAAGTGGACTCCTTCAGCCACTTCCCATTCCAACTACTAGTTGGGACCATGTAAGCTTAGATCTCATCACCTCCTTGCCCAAGACAAAGCAAGGTGACATAACAATTGTGGTGTTTGTGAATAAGCTTAGTAAGAAAATCCATTTGGCATCAACTTTTGATATTGTGGATGCTCCAACCTTGGCACAACTCTACTTCAACAATGTATTTAAGCATTATGGGTTGTCGCATGTGCTCATCTCTGACCGTGATCCTCACCTCACTAGAAATTTTTGGCAAGCACTCTTCTAGATACTTGGCACCAAACTTGCTTTGTTCACAACCTATCATCCTCAAATTGATGGACAAACTGAACATGCAAATCCACCTTGGAAGATATGCTTTGTGCTTTTGCCAACATTCACCATACCAATTGGGATGAATGTCTTGTAGCTGCAGAGTTTGCATACAACAATTCTAAACAGGCAAGCATCGGATTCTCTCCTTTCTTTCTTAATTTTGGCCAAGACTCATTTATTCCAGATTCCTTTCTTGCTCCTCCCCCATCTCATGTCCCTCATACTTCCACCTTCTTGACCACCATCTCCCAATCACTCCAACAAGCAAAATATAATCTCCTTGTTGGTCAAAATTGGCAAAAACAATATGCAAATCACAATCGCCGCAATCTTAGCTTTCAAGTTGGTGATAAGGTCATGCTCTCATCCAATAACCTACCTCTCCCAATTGATACCTAAGTTTGTAAACTTGCCCCTAATTGGATAGAAGCCTTTGATATCACCCAAATTTTCTCTCTTGTTGCTTATCAACTTGCCTTGCCTTGTCTTATGCGTATCCATCTTGTCCTTCATGTTTCCAAGTTCCTAACCTTTTTCTTTTCCCTCACAAGTCCAACTTCCCCTTCCTCTTGTCCCTATCAATGATCTGTGAGCCGGCCTATCTTTCACTTAAGATGAACCTCTGATGGCTATTATGGTAGCACACCATGGACTAAGAAAGCAAGGAACCCCAACTCCATCATACTTCTCCAAGGCTAACACTCCAAGACTCAAGACATTTCTCACTAGAGAACTCAATGAAAGAGAGATAGTTGTAAATGAAATGATGATGAGTACCTCCTCACCCCTTGTTTATATACTTGTGAAATAGTTATGCACTAAAGCTACTTATTACCATAGTAACTCAAGTTACCAGACTAAAAGTCAAGTAAAATCAAAAAGTAGAAAAAAATATCCATTCACATGGGCATATTCCACTAGCATGTGATCTTATCTTGACCCAACCACTAAGTCAAGGATTCTTCATATGGGCTATCCTTGGACTATAGAAGAATCCAAAACAAAAAGACTTGTGAGTCCAAGAGTATTCAACTCTTTCCTCAAAGCCAAACATCTAGGAATAATATCAAGTCAACACACTAGAATCCAAAATAGTGGTGCTCATCTTTTCCACTTTCTCTAAAGTAAGGTCCCTTCTATTTTAGCAATGCTTAATTTTAGCTAATTATGATTAGTGTAGAACCATCCTTTATCTTTATATAAATAATATCTCTCAAGAACTTATAATACCAAGCTAAATATCACAATACAACACACATGCACAAATGGGTGTTACATTTACCCCAGACTAAGTTTTCACTTTGCCCTCAAAGTGAATGTCTCTCTACCTTCTATGATACATCTTCAACTTATCATGGTTAATCCTATCAAAATGTCTTCATCCCAACTCCTTGAGATCATAGGTGTAATTGCTCCACATCTTCTGCACTATGAAAGGTCCAAAGTACTTAGGCAAAAACTTCTTTTGCACTCTCTTAAATTGAATAGAATCAAGCAACATTACCCAATCACCTTCTTTGAAAGGCTCCACCTTCTTCTTGCCTTGCCTCTTGTCATAAATCTCCTTTTGTTTCCTTTGGGCTTGCTCCACTCAAACCATAGCAATTGCTCTTGTCTCTTCCAACTCCATGAGTTATTCCTTCCTTGACCTCTTTGCATCACCTCCTTGTGCTTTCTTCAATCTCCTATGAATGCTTTGGAAGGTAGGAAGATCAAAGTGAATAGGTAGGGTAGACTCAATACCATATACCAATTGAAATGGTGAATATCCAGTGACAAACATGACAAGTTTTACAATAATAAGACAATCCTTGAAAATCCCTCTCCAATGGTAACCTGCATCTAGAATCTTGAAAGTAGTCATCAGTGACAACCTAACAAATATCACTTTTGCGGTAATCAGGTAAGTAAAGTTTGTTCCCGTAGAGATACTAGTCAGAAATTTCCAAATACAAAGCAAATAGTAACAATGTAGTTCTTCTTGGTTGTGTTTTTAATCTCTCAAGTAGAAACCACACCAAGAAGAGAGTAACAAGCAGTGACTCACAGTCTTGTCACAAATTAACACTTCTTAATCACAACTCCATCAAATCTTTCCAAACAATCTTGATTGTGATGATTCCGGCTCTCCAAAAAATAACACTTCATTGTAAAATAACTTTGCCTCAGAATTGTGTTCCACCCTTCCACTAAAGGCACAACTTCCTTGATTGAAATTGCTTCACATCAACTTTGTGTTGCATTCACAAATGCAAAATACTACCAACACTACAATTCCTCTCAGATTTGTCAAGGCATTGTTCCGATTGCACTTCACTCAAGATCAAACACACAAAATGAAGATCAAGGCTATGGAATCCAACATCCAACAAGCACATTGACTTGCACTTCAAATTTTTCCCAACACTCACAAACACAACCACAAAATTGATACGTGGAAGTAAGCTCAAGTGACAAGCATTGCTTCACAACACTTTGCTTTATCTATTCTCAGAAATTATGAGCACTGAAAAACATTTGATTACAAATGCCACTCTTAAATAGTGAAGCAAACAACAACTCTAACAACTATACCGTTTCCTAACAACTCTTCTAACCTGCAAATCCAAAATGACAATGCACCTCTTCATATCTACCTCTTCAAATCTCAAAATTGTTACTACTCCGATCCGATGTCTACTTCTTCCTCGGCTTTTAATCCCAAAGTAACTTCACTTAGTACTTTTTCCTTAGGTTTCACAACTCCTAATTCCTCTACCAATTCTAAAACTCCTTCACTCTCATCTACAATTACACTAGTGTGCAATCTATCTAACTCCTTATCTTCCAACCCACTCTTCTCTAAAGTGTCAAATGTCAAATCTGAAGACACATGCACTCCTATATCTCTTACTTTGGGTCTAACTACTATCAATTTCTTTATTAATTCTATTATGTAATCATCAAGAATTGTAATTGAAAGCATGGGTACACTATCTACGCCTTCAATTTGCAACTCACTTTCCCCTAATCACTCATGTAACTGACCCGAAGACACTTACTATCTGATCTTGCACTTTGGGTTCATTTACTACTGATATTTCTCTTCTAATTCTATCTTATCCTCAATCAAAACTAAAATTGAAGTCATGGGTATCCTAAATATCTTCTTTCACTATCCTAACTATTTTAGATGTTTCAAATATATGACCTGAAGACTCTTACATAAGATGTTTGACTACCTTGGATTGAATCACATCTATCCTAAGGTGAAGTCCTTAGACCCAAAGTCATGTTAACCCAAAGTCCAAAGTCCAAAGTCCAAAGTCTGAAGTCCGAAGTCTTGTAGACCCGAAGACACCAAACTACTTTGTATATCTACGCCCAAAATTTCAAGTGCTTGTAACTTTTGCTACAGACCTTTAAACTCTGTGATTTTAGTGGCAATGGAAAGCCCTGAATGAGACGCTTCCAACGAGATATAGCAAGTATAATTTGGACATTTCGTCACTAAGATACAACACCCGCAAGAATCCTGACCTGTAACCTCCACTCCGATGCGAAGTACCCTCTTCCGCATCTGGTCCAAGTTTTTCCTCCACTGATACAAAGTAAGCTTCTTTGGGTTTGATCCAATCTAAGTCTTTCTTCCTCCAACACAAAGTCTTCTTCTTCAGGTCAAATCAAAATACAAACTTCTCATTGTTTATTCTCCATTTGGGTTCAATTCAGTTTCAATAATGCATTTCTTCTTTAAAACTTGTCAAAAATGAAAAAATGTGTGAACCACATCACCTTTCTTGCAAAGTGTACTCCACATACTAAACCTTCATAAAACTCCTTTATGAGTATGATAGACTCTTCCTTACCCATTTCTCTTCAAAGTAGACCATCTACTCCTTGGTGAAAAAGAAAATCCTCCACCATTGTGTAAGGTCTAGAGCTTGCTACAAGGGCCTTCCTCTCCCTAGCATGCATCCCTTCTAGAGAGTTACCTCTTATACCAAATCCACAATCTCCTTGTACTCCATTGGAACCTCTTGAGTGATTGAGATTGTCATGAGCTCCTCATACGGGAAGGAGTTATCCACTTGCTCATCTCCATCATGATCATAGGCTCTAGATAACAAATCAGCATTTGCATGTTTCTTTCTTGACCTATCCTCAATGGTGTAGTCATACGCAAACAAAAGTATCATCCACCTTGCTATCTCCCTTCAACATTAGGCTTGTTGAAGATGTACTTCAAAGCCTTGTGATCTGTATCAATGGTGGCTTTCACTTCAATCAAGTAGTGTCTAAACTTCTTGAGACCAAAGATCACTACCAACCCTTCTTTCTCTATGACAGAGTAGTTCTTCTCTATTAAAACCATCTGCTTACTAGCATAAGATATTGGATGATCACGCACATCGTGGTCTAATTGACTAAGAGTGCATCCTATAGCTACGTTAGAAGCATCAATATAGAGGATGAAAGGCTTACTCCAATCAGGTTTAGCAAGAATTGGAGCTACAACAAGGGATTGCTTGAGCTCCTCAAAAGCTTTGAGAGCCTCCTTGTCTTCTAAAATCACCATGTAATTTACACCCTTCTTCATGTAGATGGTCAATGCATAAGCCTTGTTGGAAAATGAGAAGATGAAGCTCCTATAGTACCCAACCATCCCCAAGAATTGGCATAACTTTGTCGAGCTTGAAGGAAATGGAAGGTCTGAGATTTTCCTCACCTTCTCATGATCAATTGCTATTCCATCCTTGGAGATGATGTGCCTCAAAAGTAGAACTTCTTCACATCTAAAAATGCACTTCTTTGGGTTGAGTGATGCATTTGCCTCATCCAAGCATTGCAAGACCTTGATTAGATGCTCAAAGTGCTCCTCCTTGCTCCCATAAACACAAAAGTCATCAATGAAGTCTCTTACAAATTTCCCAATGAAAGGTTCAAATACCTTGTTCATGAACAGTTGGAATGTGGCTAGAGCATTGCAAAGCCCAAAAGGCATGACTTTGAAAGCATAATTTCCCCAAAGTGTGGTGAATGTGGTGAGTTGTTGATGCTCTAGTGCAATCTTGATTTGGTTATATCCATTATACCCATCTCCAAAACTATACCTCTCATGACTTACAACCTCTTCCAAGATCTCATCAATGAATGGCAATGGGTAGTAGTTCTTCTTGGTAACAACATTGAGCTTCTTGTAATCCACACATACCCAAAGCTTTCCATTCTTTTTCTTCATAATGACAATTGGAGACACCCATTCTGAATTCTCCACCTCAAAGATAAATCCGGCTTCCTCAAGCTTATCAATCTCCTCCTTCACAACCAAAGATATTGGTGGGCTAATGTGACATTGCTTTTGGCAGATTAGTCTTGCATGTGACTCCACCTCTATCTTGTGTTCCTCCAAGGAGACTTCTTCCAAATCCTTGTTATTGAAAGCAAACACATGGATGAACTTGCAAAAAATCTCCGCAAATCTCACATTCTTCTCATTGGTAACATTTGGGCCATACTTGAGAGTAGCTAACCTTCTCTCTACCTCCTCAAGTGTCAATGGTGATTTATCTGGGTCCTTCAAAACCTTTGGCTTAGGTGCAAAATCCATAGCACACAAGGGATGTACATCTAAATCAGATTTAGATTCATCCTCCTTTATGGAAGTTTCCTCTTCCATGCTTGTGTCCACACTTGAAGCTCCTTCTTCAAAATTTTGATTCCCAATAATCAGAAGATGGTGTATTTAAATGTGAAGTGTTAGTCAGAGGAACTGTGACTCTATGGTTTGATGGCCCAATTCTCAAGTACCCTTTGTGACATCAATCAATTGTGCATGCTGCTCTCAAGCATGGCCTCCCAAGAAGTAAGTCATGCTTGAATCCTTCAAGACTTGGAAAGTCATGAGATTTTGAACTCTTATAACTGAAACTATCACCTTCTCCATCCCCTATTGGTCAAACTTGTTTTTTTTTGCCGTACTCACCACAAATGTTGAAGGTCTTGAGGGTATCATACCCAACTTCTTCATCAACCTTTCTGACATGGCATTCAATGTTGATCCTCCATCAACCAGTGCATCCTTGGTGTTGTGACCATTCACTCTCACATCAATCTTGGAGGCATAATCACAAGCCTCCCGTGGTGTTGGCTTGGTATCCACCACCCCCATTGATACTAGAGCTTTTGCCTTCTTCTTCCTCTTGCTCCTTATAGAACTCAAACCACCTCTAAGCTCCTTTCTCAAAGTAGGATTCAAAGCAATCAATTGGCCCACTATGATGTTAGCCTTGTGACTACCAACATCCTCCAAGACATTGTAGTTCCATTGTTGCTTTGAGATCAAGAAGTCCTCCATCCCTTCTTCTCCTTCCCATCCTCCATGGATTCTTTGTTGTTGATGGTGTTGAAGTGCTTGTGTTAGTGCTTCTTGTAGGCGTAGGAGTATCTTGGTTAGGAGGAAATCCTTGAGAAGAGTGCACATCCTTTGCAAAATGAGCTCTCTTCTTCTCTTGTGCCAAAAGCTCCAAATTAAGACTCTTGGAGTTTGAGCATCTATAGATGCTATCCCCTTATCTTTGTTTGGATTAGGAGCCACTTGGGTTTCACTACCTCCTTCGTTCACTCTGTTTGCTCCTTCATAACTCTTTCCATGGTAAGTGGACTTTGGGCAATTCCTTTGGATGTGAGCTCTTCCTCCACAACCAAAACAATTTCTCTCAGTAAAATTGTTGGTTGGTTGGCCTCCTCTATATAGATAACTTCCATAACTTTAAGGCCCTCTCCCCACATTCTTATCTCCCGCTCTCTTCTCCCATAGTTGCACCACATTGATCTTGAGATCTGCAAGTTGTTTTGTGATGGTTTGAAGTGGATCCTTTGGTGGAGGTGCAAGAACTGGAGCAACTACAACTTGTGGTGCAAGCTTTGCCACCAAATTATCAAAAGTTCCACCATACTTGTAACCTTGAGGAGGATGCACAACCTCCTTCACCACCAAATCACTCTCGTCCCCTTCCAAACTCTCCTCCATACAAATTGTAATCTTGATAGCTTCAACCTTAGAAGAAGGTTTCTCATATCTCACCTTGCTTTTAATTTGTGGTCTTAATCCTCCCACAAAATTCTTGGTGAGTATGGCCCCTATGCCAATCATATTAGTCTCTATATCATCCCCACCATTCCTCAACACTATGCAAAATCTGGACTCTAACTTTTCTACTCTTTCCACATAGACTCTCACTTTCTCTCCATCTCTTTGTTTGAGAAAGGTAACCTCACTCATCAATCTCTAGTAACTCTCATTTGCAAGAAAGTTGTCAATGAGTGCTGAAGTCAAACTCTCCCAAGACTCTTCTTCCCCATCTCTCCTCTCTCTCTTTTGGTATTCTGACTCATACCATGTAAGTCTTGTATCCTCAAAGAAATCAGGTAATAATGAAGCCCAGTCATTCTTCCTCCTCTCATTGTTTCCTATGCAAGCTCTCTTGAATTCTCTCACAATGGCCTCTACATCTTCTCCATCCTTGCCAAAGAAAACTGGAAGTTTTTCTATCTTAACCCCTCACTACCTTTCTTTCCTCTCAATTTTTGTTTTCTTTTTCTCTTTTCTTTTCTCTCACTTTATAACTAATAGAGTATATACGTGACTAACACCATCTGAGAATAATCCACCTTAGGGAACAAAAAAGGTTTAGGTTGCTCGAAGATTTCTATAGCAACATCAAATCCTAGAGTGCATATTATCAAACTCTCATGGATAGTTTATCCATAAGTTGAAAGATTATCTCCATCATTAATCTTGAGAACTAGCTGATGAAGGTGGAAGTATTTCTGTAGTTTTACTAAGACTCTCTCCAAGATCCTTCACCAAAGTCTCCAAAAGTGATTTTAATCCACTACACTAATGTCCTTTTGGAAGTCCTTCCACTCAACAAACCTCACACAACTCCTTGGTCTTAGATCTTCTCCCTCCCAATCTTGGTGAAGAAGGTCCAACATGCAAACCCAAGTCAAGTAAGCCTCTCCTTTCCCTCAATATCTTGCTCTCAAAGGTCAATGGACATGAACTTTCCTTATGTCCCTTCTCTCTACATAGAAAACACTTAGGCTCACTCTTTCCTCCAAGTGTTGTAAGTTTTTGGATCCTCTCAACCCTCTCTTCAAATTCTATTGTAAACTCTCTTTTCCTCAAATCCACCCCTACAATCACCTCAAACCCTTGGGGAACCTTGCATAGTCTCATTTTCTACTCTTGATGACCCTCCATTTTCCCAAGATGAATCTAAACACTCAAACATACTTTTTGTTGCTCTCAAACTCCTCATGCATGAGATCTCAACTCTGCAAAATTGACCCTTCCTCACAATCTCATTCAAATCTCTCATCTGGTATGTCATAGTCCTCTGAAATTTTGCACACTTGATCAAAAATCTAGGGAATCCCTCCCTGAAAAGTTTCAGGTCTTTCAATTTAGCCATTTGGCCTAGACACCTTTCTATTCAGCACACATATTTCAGATTTGGTTTGAAAACCACCCCCTTCACTTTAAAAATTGATAACTCCTTGTGCAAGAATAATCGCTCTCAAATTTTTGTGTCAACAGGTAGGATATAATGCACTAAATTCTCCTAGAAATTTTCAGAACAATTCATTGAAAACTGAAGAAATGGAAGACTCTATAAAATTTTCTAGAGAGCATGCAATTACGGAAGCAATTTACCCTATCAACTTTTGAAAATTCTAGCCCAATGTGCATAGCTCTCACAATAATTCCGAGTGTGCTAACTGAAGGACAACCCAAGCTATCATGTGTATAAATTTCAAGTCCAGATCTCAAGCTTGAGATTTTGCCCAAAATCACCTTAATCCCCAAAATCTACAATCCACCTTACACAATCTCTCCAAATCCTCTCATGTATACAAGATGTACAAAATCACCTCAAGATATCATAACTATAGGGTATACAAATGGATCTTGGTTCTCTAACATAAGTTCATCCCCCTCCTCCCCTAAAGTTCTCTCCAAGTGAGCTCTCATAGCCTCCTTTTGTCTGATATAGAATTGTACGCGGAACATTATTGTGCCTTCTAGAGAAGTCCCAACAACGGAACCTCTCTAGATGGGAGCCGGCATGTCTCTCACTAAGGATGAACCTCTAATGGCTATTATGGTAGGCACACCATGGACTAAGAAAGCAAGGAACCCCAACTCCATCATACTTCTCCAAGGCTAACACTCCAAGACTCAAGACATTGCTCACTAGAGAACTCAATGAAAAAGAGATAGTTGTAAATGAAATGATGATGAGTACCTCCTCACCCCTTGTTTATATACTTGTGAAATAGTTATGCACTAAAGCTACTTATTACCATAGTAACTCAAGTTACCAGACTAAAAGTCAAGTTAAGTCAAAAAGTAGAAAAGAATATCCATTCACATAGGCATATTCCACTAGCATGTGATCTTATCTTGACCCAACCACTAAGTCAAGGATTCCTTCACATAGGCTATCCTTGGACTATAAAAGAATTCAAAACAAAATGACTTGTGAGTCCAAGAGTACTCAACTCTTTTCCTCAAAGCCAAACACCTAGGAATAATACCAAGTCAACACACTAGAATCCAAAATAGTGGTGCTCATCTTTTCCACTTCCTCTAAAGTAAGGTCCACTCTATCTTAGCTATGACTAACTTTAGCTAATCATGACTTATGTAGAACCATCCTTTATCTCTAGATAAATAATATCTCTCAGGTACTTGTAATACCAAGCTAAATATCACAATACCACACACATGCACAAATGGGTGTTACAGCTCAGGAGGAGTATGAAGTTGATTGTATCCTTGCATGTTGCCAAATTCAATAAGGCCATTGACAACATACGGAGTACAAGGTCCTTTGGAAAGGGTTTCCCCTTCATGATGCCACATGGGAGCCTCTTTCTCATCTCCACAATGCACAACTAGCCCTCAAAGAGTTTGAAACTTCACTGGCGACGAGGACGTCACCAACTAGCGGTGGGGGAATATATTACAAATGGAGTTTAGTGATGAAGTTAGTAGGGCTGATGAAGTAGAAAATAAGACAAATTAGCCTAGAATATTCCTGAAGTATCTAGGAAGCTTCTTGGCTAGCTTAGCTTGTACTCCAAATAAGTAACTTCTAGAAGGAAGCTTCTAGAAGCTTCCAACTAGCTTAGCTTGCATACCAAGTAAATGGTTTCTAGAAGGAAGCTTCTTGAGAAGCTTCCTAGTTAACTTGGCTTGCACTCCAAGAAAGTAGCTCAAGGAAGCTTCTTGAGAAGCTTCTCAAGTGCCTTGTATGCCCCCTTTAAATTCAAGAGCCAAAACTCATACTAGGCATTTGGAGTTTTCTCTCATTCAAGTGTCCCAATGTGAGCTTCCATTCTCCTTTTTCTCTCCTTGGTCTTGTTCTTTTACTGCCTGACTTACCACATGTAGTGCACCATAGATTTGGTCTACCAAATGAAGGAGGCTTTCTTTGGTCCTTTGTCCCAATCACTTAGAGCTTGAAATCCACAAACTCTTCAATGAGAGTCTCCAGCTTAGTGTCCATTTTATTAACAACTTTTGTTGCAAGTGTTGATACTTTCTTACCTCCTGGCCTTCATACCCCTCTTGGCTTTGAGTCTTCTTTGGATTCCAAAGAAGAAATAGAAGATGTGGAGAACTCTTCCAAAGAAGAGGATGTGCTACAAGAAGCTCTTTGTCCAAGGAAGTTACACTTCTTTCCCTCGCAAAGATTTGAATCTTTAGGGAAAATATGCCAAGGAACTGAGTGGTAGCTTGGGCATTGGAGTAACCCACCACAATGGATTGCTTTGGCAATTGATTCAATAATGCCATGAATTGCTCAGAGTAGTCTCTCAATTTCTCATTCTTCCCTTGGTCTAGATCATTGAGTGCCATGAAGACACTCTTATTGTAATCAACCTCTTGGAATTGTTCCAGGAAGTTGTCCTACAACTTTGACCAATTGACTGATCTCAACTCCTTTTGGGTCACATTTGCGTACTAGCTCAGAGCTTTCTTTTGAAGCAGGCTTGGAAAAGTTCATAGTCGATTAGCAAAGTTCTACTCCTTGTTGGCAAAAAAGTTGACCTCAAATTCTTCAATGAATTCATCAAGATCTTCATCTTGTTCCGTTCCCTTATACTTTTGGTAGGCGTGTTGGTTATAGGCAATGAAGTCATTTTGTAACTCTGCAGAACTGGTTGTGGTAATGTGACGCTAGATGGACCAAAGGTATTGGTTGGGGATTGCTCATCAAATTCATCCCAGGGGTTCACCAAGCTCAAAGTGGGGTCTTTGTTGACAGCTTGCTCTTTTATTGGTATGTCAACTTCAACTCGAGTTGGAGATAGAGGTTCAATATCTTTAGATCTCTCTTTAATATTCTTTTAAACAAGTCAAGGAATTTTTTGGAGAAGGTATTGACACCCTTCTATCAAAATTTGTGTTGTCTTCTCATAAATAAATTCTTTTATGAAATTGGCCTCCTTTACAGCCCTTGAGGAAGTCGGTGTATTGGGTCAGAGCAAAATGCTTGTACGCTTGCATCTTTCTTCTTCCTAGGATTCGGAGATGCAAAGTAGCCTTGCCACCTAATCTCTTGTTTCTTTTGCTCAAGGTCTTTCAAGGCTTCTTGTACTTTGTGAAGAAGTTGTAGATCCAATGCCTCCTTCTCAGCTTTGTCAAATGTGAATAAGCTCTTTTGGTGTTCTTCTATTCACAATGCAAAGTTTGTTTACAAACTCATGTAAATGAACTTTGCACCATTGTTCTCTCAATGTAGACATTCATATTGGTTGCACACTCAATTTCAGATTTGGCTTCATATTCTTCCACTTTGAGATTTGTATCCCCGACAGCGGTGCCAAAAATCATGTGACATCCTAGCAAACATCACTTTTGTGGTAATCAGTAAGTAAAGTTTGTTCCCATAGAGAAACAATTCAAAAATGGTCAAATACAAATTTAAAGTAAGAATTCAATTCTTCTTGGTTGCGTCTTTAATCTCTCAACTAGAAACCACACCCAAAAGAGAGTAACAAGCAAGGATTTGCATTCTTGTCACAAATTAATGACACCCATAATCACAACTTCATCAAATCTTTCCAAGAAATCTTGGTTGTGGTAATTCATATTCTTCCAAAGAAGGCTACTTCACTATGTAATGACTTTGCTTCAAAATTGTGTTCCACTCCTCCACTAAAGGCACAACTTTCTTGATCAAAATTGCTTTGCATCAATCTTGTTCTCCACTCACCAATGCAAAATACTACCAACACTATAATTCCTCTCTGATTTGTCAAAGCATTGCTTTGATTGCTATTCAATAAGGATCAAACACACAGAATGAAGTCAAAGTTGTGGAATCCACCATCCAACAAGCTCACAAATTGCACTTCAAATTTCTCCAAACACTCACAAACACACACATAGGATTGATACTTGGAATTAAGATGAGACCAGGAGCATTGAGTTACAACACTTTGCTTTACTCAACTTCAAAAATACAAGTACTGAACAACATAACACTACAAATGCTTCCTTTAAATAGGCAGAGCACAAATCCATATCCAAATTGACAACCCACTCTGCACGTCTATTGATTCATATTTCAAATTGGTTATGAATTTGATCTAATGTCAACCTATTTCTCTAAATTCCATGTAACTTTGTTTGCCTCTTGTACTTTGGACTTCTCTATTACTGCCAATTCTTCCTCTATTTCTATAATTTCTTTAGTCTGAATTGCAAATGAACTCATGGGTATTCTATCTACCTTCTTATCTCCCAACCCACTTACTCCTAATTGCTCAGATAACTCCTCCAAAGATAATTTCACTCCTACTTCTCTTACTTCATCTTGAGTTCCTACATTCATGTTACTTTGAATCTGCTCTAACTCATATTTAACTAAATCTAATATTAGACAAACATTATCTCCTACTTCTCTTATCTTCCTATCTACTCAATCTCTTAGGAAAATCAGCAAATTATTCAGATCCACATCCTATGCGAATTTCTCCTTCTGATCTCTTGCACTAACCGCTTCAACTCGTGCAAGCATACTTCTTCTACTTTCACTTTCATTTTCAGCATTGTGTTGAGCTTTTCTACTACTCCACCTACTTGCTTTGATATATGATCTTGAGCTCTCTCAACATGGAACTCTTCACAGTACATCTTCATTGCATCCTCCAACTCGGCTTTCAATGCTTCCTTCTCTTCCATGTATCGAGCAAGTTGGGCTTCTATGTTAATGACAAGTCCTTGCAATTTTGCTTCTTCTCTATTCCTCCTTGCTAACTCATCTTGCCGGGCTTCATCCTTTTGCACTACCTTTGACTTCAAACTCTCTAACTCTTGCTCCATTATGGTGGCAATTGCCTTCAAATGTATGACTTCAATACGCGCTTCATCAAATTTGCCCTTCAACTTCTTCCGAGTTGTCTTTTGCTTGCTCAGCTCTTCTGCTTGCCTCTCAAGCTCACCTCCTTGCTTCTTGAAAGCCTCCAGCAAGTTCTCAAATCTCTTTTGTCAAAGTATCTGGTCCACCCAAAGTGCTTCAACTTGTTTCTCACCTTCAATTAAATTCTCCTTCAACTACACGATCTCTTCACTTAGATAGCTCACAACCTGCAGTTCATCCTTTACCTACGGATGATCCTTCTTCATCTCTTTCTTCTTCTTCAATACCTACAACAATGGAGAAAAAATCTTAGATAAGTAGACTACTTCCCCAAATTTTTCTTCTTCTTCTTCTTCTTCTTCCTTGTCTTTGCCTTCAATCACTGCTTGTGTTTGTGCTTCTTCAACTGGTGCCTTACTTTAAATTCTTGATCTTTATACCTTTAGAGTAACCTCTTCCTAGCTTTTGTCTTCATCTTCCGCTTTACTTGATCTTGCTATGGCCGGTTACAAATTTTGCTTTGTTTTGGTTCCTTGTAGAAATACCAACCTTGGCTCTTTATCTCTTGGCTTTGCTATCTCCACTGTAGGCAACTCCAGATAGGGAATGTCTCTTCCTTCCATAAGATTAATTGCTGCATAGAACTCTTGATCTTCCTCCTCAACCACTTCCTCCAATTGTTGCTGCACCTCAAGTTCTCCATCACTCCCACTACTTGACTCCTCATTATACAATGTGAGTTCCACTTCTTCTTCTTCTACTGAGTCCTCTAACTTGTACTTGGCTTCTCCTTTTGATTCCCCTCCCAATGTTTGTCTCTCAAGATGACCTTGTGCCTTGGCTCTAGCCTTCTTGTTTTCCGTGGCTGTACTGGGACACCATCTCTTATGGTTGACTCTGCTTATTTGTCTTTGGGATTGTCACTTCCACTCACTTTTATTGTCTTGTCTTGGCAAAATGGTCATTGCTACTTCAGATTTGGCAGATGTATTACTGCTCTTCAACATTTGCTTCTCTTCTCAAGTCTTGGTGGAAGTATAAATCCATCTTCTATCTCTTGGCTGCACTAGCAATTTTAGCCTAAGGTTAAAATGTGTTGTGAGCAGCATTAGATAATGCGGAGGTGATCCATTTTCCTCATTTGTTGGTGAAAGCACGTTGCCCAATTCACTAGTTCTCCTTCAAATGTTTGGTGAAAGAACATGGTCTGGTGCTTTGTCACATAAATATTTCACTCCAGCTTAAAGATTGCCATCATCACCCTGACAAAACTTTGCCTTACCGGGTCTTGATAGGTATCCACTTTGTCTCCATTCTTTGTATATGGAGCACTAAAGGAATTGTGGACTTCTGTAATCTCTTTTGCAAACTCTCCCTTCTCAAGGAATGTAGCTCTGGTTTCCTCACCAGCTTCTTTCCTTGGGACTAGTCTCCAATCCAACTGTCCATAGAACCAGATTGCCTCTCTTCCTTTCTTCCTCTAGACCCTCCTCACAATTACTTGTAGCTATTTCTGCGATGAAACATAGGAAACTCAAGTTCTAGTTCCACGCCAAAAAAGCGATCCAAAGGCTACTCAAAAATCTGATCCTTACTAGGACATCTAACCTCCACATTGCAAGATTCCTCACTATGAGTGAAGGACTCTTCTTTCCATCCCTCATTAGCATCAGTTGGATTGGAGATTAGTCCCAGGGAGAGAAGCATGAGAAGTAGGAGGTGTCACCTTCTATTGGAAGTGTGAGTCTTTGGAAGAAATTGCCAAGGTGAGGAATTCTTTCAGTAGACCTTGCACCAAGAATGGGTCGAAGGTCAATGGTTATAAGGATTCAATAAAAAGGAGGGTTTTCAGCATGATGATTGCTATGATTAAGCTAGAGCAAACTACCTATATAATGATGCAATAGGTAGTATTCTTCCATTAGATGTTTTCAAGAGCAGCAATAGATTGGGCAAAGTGTTTGCACCAAGTCAAGCAGATGATTTCTAGTTGAAAAATGGATACAAAATCCCACTATTTCATACCTTTTGCAGCCCACTTCTACTTTGTATTGAACCTACTTAGCTCAGAGGAGAGAGAACATATGATGTCTTACTTTCATCCCAACTTACAAAGAGAAGCGGATGGGGATAAATGATATTACATTGAGCAGGTGCATGAAGGCAATGAGTACATCTTGAAGAGTCATAAGGAGAAGATAGTGGCAGTGGAGATCACCATGCCAAGAAAGAGAAGTGGACCCAAAGGACAAATAACACCAATGTAGCTCCAAAAGATATGAAGACTAAATCCAAAGCCCACACCAGTAGAAGTGAACAAATCATCTTTGGAGGAAGAATTGGAAGGAGAAAGGGAATCAAAGGGTGAAGCCTCAAGAGCAAATGAAGAATTCATGTTGAGTGGAGAGTCTAGTAGTGGTAGTGAAGGAGAGCCTAAAGTTCAGCAATAGAGAGAAGGGACTGTTGGAGAAGAAGAGCAGAAGTTTCACTAGGCAATTGATTTCATGGAAGGAGGAGATGAGCCATGTCTGGAATTGCATGTAGTCAAGTTGGAAGACAAATGAGTAGGAAAGGTTGCCTTGGTATTTCCAAGAGCAGCAAGATCAAGAGAAGTGCTCAAGTTGTAGTTGCAAGACCGAGCAAAGTCAAAGAGGAAGACGAGAGCTTGGATGACGGGACATTGAAGATACAAAGATCACATCTTTAAGGTAAAGCACCAAGCAAAGAAGTGCCTACCAAAGAAAAAGACATAAGAGATGATGAGGGAAGGTATGGTAGAGTTGAGGACCTATCAAAAATTGTGTTCATTTGTTGGTGCATCTATAAGAAAAGAAAGCAAAGCTGAAGAAGAATCATCCAAGAGTGAAGGATGAGTTGGAAGTAGTAATGAAGCTATGGAGTGAAGAGACCTTGGAGTTAAGGAGTAAGCTGACCCAAGGAGAGAATGAAGCCAAGGAATTTTGGGCTGAAGCAGTCCTTTGGAGTAAAGCCCTTGATACCTTGTAGGAGAACTTCATGAAGTGCAATGAAGAACTAAAGGAGCAAAAGGTATTGGTCGAGAAGATGAAAAGAGAAGTTATTGATGGTTGGGTACAAGTCATACACTCAAAGGCAATTGTGGCAGTAATGGAGAAAGAGTTGGAGAGTTTGAAGGAGAGTGCAGTAGAGAAGGATCAAGCCTAGCAACAAGAGTTGGCAAATTGTAATCAAGAGGAAGATGCTTAGAGATGTCAAAGGTCAATTGGTCCAGTATGTGCAAGAGAAGGAGGCATTAAGGCCAAATTCAAGGATGAGTTGACAATGTACTGGAATGGATTAGATGTAGGGAGAAGAAGGGAGAAGATAGTTTTGAGTGTGGAGTTGGATGCAGTAGGAGCAATCATGAAGGAGATGTTGAGTATTGACACCAAGGGTAAGTTAGAAGAGGCAAGGCTGCACAAGTTGAAGTTGTTGGTGCAAGAGATGAGAGGAAGGAAGGCAAAGGATGTGGATATGAACAATCTTCTGATTGTCTAAGAGATCAAGTAGATAGGAAAATGTTAGAGATAGGAGACAATGTTTGTCTTATATTAGATTTTTTTTGATCAAATTTAGATAGAATTTGTATGGTACCCACATGTTTTTTTTGTTTTTTTTTGAAGAAGAAGTGTACACACAAATTCATATTGAACCCAAATGGCATGGAAAGAAGAAAACTTGTATCTTTGCATTGCAACCCAAAATAAGTTACTTTGTGTCAGAACAGAAGTATTTGGATCAAACTTGGGATAGAGAAACCCAAAGTAAGGAAAATTTTCCTTGGGGTGATCAACTCGATGTGATGATAGCATAACAAATTTCCTTTGGATTTGTCAATCTAGAAAGGATAGGTAAGAAAATGGCTAAGGCACAAACAACTAACCTTGACAGTGCTTGGATGAACTCATGCAAAAGGTGTGTGCTTTAGTGAAGATTGATAAAAGAATGACCGATCAATGAAGCATTATAAAATTGATACTTTGTTGAGGGGTTTTCAAAATGTCACACAAGTATCCAAAAACACTAAGTACTCAACCCAAAATAGTGCCTATAGCAAAACCAATTGATAGTTTGATGTTTAACAATTCTGAAGGAGTTAGATTCTTGAGACAAAAAGACGATAGAATTATCTTCCAGCTACTGCGTGTTAGAGATTTCACAATGCCAAAGAATGTTGAGAAGAAGAGCCTTTCACTTGCAATAAGAAATACTATTATTCAAAGGTTAGATATGATAGTTAGGATTGAAGTGTTGAATAGGCTTTGTATCACATTTTTGGCATGGAATTGGAACTTGAGTTTTCCAAGGTTCATGGCAAAAGTAGCCATGAGTGATTGTGAAGAGGGACCTAAGAATGAAAGTAAAGTGAGGAAATCTAGCTCGATGGATAGAGTCAGATTGGAGATTGGCGTTGGTAAGGGAGGCGGGTGAAGAAACCAGGGCTATGTTCTTTGGGAAGGGAGAGCTTGCAGAGGAGAAGGATGAAATTCAAAATATCTTCACTACGCCATGCAAGAAGAACAAATTGATACATATCGGGATCCGGTTAGGAGAAGTATTGTTGGGGTGATGATGGCACTCTTCAAGCCAAAGCGCATGACATATGTGATGAAGCACCAAGTGGCATTCTTTCATCAAATGTTTGCAGGAGCGCATGTGAATTGGGCAAAGTGTTTTCACCAACAAATGTGGCAAATGGTGTGGTGTTGGAGAGATCAGAATGCTCCCCACTACTTGGTGCCATTTGCTATGCATTTCTACTTTGGATTGAACCTGATGAAGGAGACTAAGCAAAGATGGTGTCTCACTTTCATCTAGACCTATGAAATGCTGTGGATGAGGAGGAACAATAGTTTATCCGACACATCCAAAGTAGTGATGAGCACTATGCAAGAATGGGGTAGCACATGAGGATATCAGTGAATATCTTGAAGACAATGAAGAGAAGTCATCCCAAGGAGAGCATGTCACTGGTCCAGCCAAACAAGATAAGGAAGGTAAATTTAAGGCAAGACATCATAGTAATCAATGAGTCATCAAGAGAAGAAGAGTCAGAAGGCAAAGCCGAGTACCAAGTCAAAAGACTCAAGAGAGGAACAAGAACCAAAGCTTAGGCTATGGAGCAAAGGGTGAAGGTGAAGGTGAAATAGAAGTTCAGCAATGGGGCAAAGATGATGCTGACACCAAAGAATGGGAGTTCCATGTGGTGATTGATTGTATGGGAGGAGGAGAAATTATATGTCAAAAATTGCCAAGCATATAGATAGAAGAGATTTTGGAAGCCGAGCCAAAGTCAGAGTTTCAGAAGGGTAGAAGATCAAGGAGAAGTGTTCCTAATATGGGTGCAGAAACAAGCAATGTAAGCCCGGTAGTGGAAAAGAGAGAGAGCTCAGATGACATGCCCTTGAGAGTGAGGAGGTTAAGACTTCGGAGTAAAGCTCCAATAGAAGAAGTGAAGAGAGAAGAACCTAAGCAACCCAAGAGTTTGAGAATCTTTGATGGGGTAGAGTACTTGTCATAAGTAGTTTGTCCCTTGTTGTTGTAGTTAAAGAAGAAGAGGGAAGGGCTGAAAAGAGATCTTTCAAAATTGAAAGATGAATTGGTAGTAGTGCAGTATATGAGTAAGGAAAGTTTGGAGTTAAGAAGAAAGTTAATTCATGGAGAGCGGGAATTAGCAGAACTAAGAATTGAGATAGAGCTTAGTAGGAAGGAGATTGAGAGCCTAAAAGAGGAGTATGTGAAGAGAGGCAAAGCCATGGTGAAGCAAGGAGAAGAATGAAGGAGCAGAGTGCAAAAACAAAGACCTTGAGGGCGAAAGTGCATGACATGCAAGTAAAGGTCATTCACTTGAAAGCTATGGCAGCAGTAATGGGACAAGAGTTGTAGAGTTTGAAGATAAGTGCAGAGGAGAAAGTTAGAGCTTGGTAGAGGAGATAATTATGAAAAATTGGGAAGAAGAGCAATTGCATGGGTTAATCAGAGGAATGGAAGAGCAACTCAGGCAGAGTGTGAAAGAGAAGGAAGTTGTGAAGGCCACGTTGGAAGATGAGGTAAAGATGTATCATGAGGAGTTGTTAGCAAAGAGAGAGAAGCTATAGACGCCAAGGTAGGGGACAACTAAAGAAGTAGTGGTGAGGGTGAAGGCAATGCTTGGTACAATGCTAAGTGTCACTTGGAGGAAGCAAGATTGCATGAGTTGAAATTGCTAGTGTAGGAGATGAGGAAGAAGAAAGCAAAAGACAGTGAGTTGAATAAATTACTGATTCACTTGAGGGATCAAGTAGATAAGAAGATGTTAGAGGTAGGAGACAATGTCTGTCTTAGATTAGATTTAGTACATCTAGAGTTAGAGAGACTTTGGAGTAGTGTGAAGGGTGATAAGAATTCCAAAGTTATAGATGAAGGAGTGCAAGTGTCTTTGGATCAATTATTTGAGACATTAGAGACAAGTGGGTCAAAAGATAAAGATATAGATAGATTACCCATGGTCTTAATTACAAAGTGTAGTGAAGAAGTGATAGAATTGGTAGAAGATGTGGTAGAAGAAGATAGACTCAAAGAAGGAGAAGTTATAGGAAGATCATTGGGTTTGGAAGCCAAAGTCAAAGTTGACATCGGATTGGAGTAGTAAAAACTTTGAGATTTGAAGAGGTAGATATAAAGAGGTGCATTATAATTGTGGATCTGCAAGTTGGTAAAGTTGTTAGTTAACTATTGAAGTGCTTAGCCTATTTAAAGGAGGCATTTGTAGCGTTATGTTGTTTAGTAGTCGTAATTTCTGAAGATAGATAAAGCAAAGTGATGAGTTTAGTGCTCATTGCTTGAGCTTAATTTTCAGTATAAAATTTGTGTTTGCGAGTGTTGGAGAATTTTGAATTGCAAGTCAATAAAATTGTTGGATGTTGGATGTTGGATTTCTTAGCCTTGATCTTCCTTCTATGTATTTGATCTTGAGTGATCTTTAAGTGAGTTACCTAAGACATTAGAGAGGAGTGGGTTAGCTGATAAAGAAGTAAATAGATTACCCATGTCTATAATTGTAGTTCCATGTGAAAGGATATTACAAATAGTTCATGAAGTAGTAGTATTAGATAGACTTGAAGAAGGAGAAATGATTCTAAGAACATTAGGTTTGGAAGCCAAAGTTGGGGTTGACATCAGATCAAATTAGAAATAGATTTGAGATATGAACAGGCAGATATGAAGAAGTGGTTTGTCATTTTGGATCTATAGGTTGGTAAAGTTTTTGATAGAATGGTATTTTTTTTAGTAATTTTTGAAGTGCTCTATCTATTTAAAGGAAGCATTTGCAGTGTGTTGTTATTTAGTATACATATTTTTGAAGTTGATAAAGCAAAGTGGTGTAACTCAATGTTGTAACTCAATTTTAGCTTAATTTTGAGTAACAATCTTATATGTGTGTTTATGAATGTTTGGAGAATTTCAAAGTGCAAGTTAGTGATCTTGTTGGATGTTGGATTCTATAGTGCTCATTTCATTCTATGTGTTTGATCCTGAGTGAATAACAATTAAAGCAATGCCTTGATGGATCTATGAGGAATTGTAGTGTTGGGAGTATTCTTCATTTGGGAGTGCAACATTGGATTGATGTGAAGCAATTTTGATTGAGGAAGTTGTGCCTCCAATGGAGGAGTGGAACAAAATTTTGAGGCAAAGTGGTTCTATAGTGAAGTAGCCTTCTTTGAAAGAGTCTAAATCATCACAATCAAGATTTGTTTGGAAAGAATTGGAGAAGTTGTGATTATGGGAGTGTAATTCCTGATGAGAACTGTTGTTGAGTGCTTGTTACTCTCTTCTTGGTGTACTTCCTACTTGAGAGATTAAAGACAAAAACCAAGAAGAACTACATTGTTCTTGTTTACTTCATATTTGACCATTTTTTAATCTTATCTCTGGGGGAACAAACTTTACTTACTTAGTGATATTTGTTGGGTCGTCACAACTTATCTGAGGACACAAGAGGTAATACTTCCCTTGGATTAGGAGAAATTTTGCTTGAAAAGGTTTGAGGTAGTCCTTCCCCCAAATTGAAAACAACCATGTCCTTGTGAGTTGGTATTGAATAGAGTAGCCCAAAGGAGTTGTAGAAAGGAGTGGACATACATGTGAACTGATAGCAATGCAAAAATGCTAGTGGGTTAATCTAGTCTCATATGTAAGGGATGGAACATTATGGGGTGGTGGAAATGCGGGACAATCCCTTCACATGTTACTAGTGGAAGTTCTTGGAACTATCTACAAGCAATAGATCCCATAGTTATCTACATGTAGGGTTCTCATAATGGCCTATGGGTGGAAATCCCATATTGATCCCATCTCAACTATGGAATGATCCAAGAACACTTAACCAAAGAATTGACTTATAAGTTTGTCCCATGATGAGTTTTTTTTTGCTTCCTTGGTTGTCACACTCCGGGTGAGTAATGAGATGTTAGGGCAGTGGTTATAAACACCTTATGATCTAAACAAGAATGTAGCAAGTGCAACAAGGAGCATCACTTACATGCAATACACACTCAAGAATTGAAAATGGGACTCAACACTCAAAAAATTAGTAGATAGAATGGACCCAATGATTACAAAAGTCCCTTGGCAACTCACTAACATTTGACTCATTCCCAAAGTAGGGTTTATCCGCAAAGACAAAATAGACCACGATGTCCCCTATAGGATTACATGGATGATGGTTACAATACAAAGTGGATGAACACCCACTTAATGGAACAAGTCTTTTATATACTACAAGTCCAAATCCTAGAAGGATTTTTCTATCTCCTAATACTACTTCAGTTGTGGCCATTGTCTCCTCCTTGCGTACCTCCATTAACACCAATGAGCTCCAAACCATTCATCTCTAATAAATTACAACCTTGACATAATTGAAGCACAAACTAGCTTTAATTACCTACCTAATTACTTCATTAAGGGATTGTTATGTAGAAGGCTCATCTTGTACTAATATACATCTCTTTGAGAAGTTCTCTTGCACTAATATACATCTCGTAGAGGAGTTTTGCACTTCCACTTACTAGGCCTGTAGGTTGCCCTTCTCATAGGTCCTACATAGTCAGATCCCATAATAGGTCATCTTCCCGTATGTTTGTATAGTCATGCATAGAACACTTTCAGTCTTTGAGTTTGTTCTTTTTGAACCATCAATGAAAAAGAAACAATTTTTCATGGAAGAATAACTCTTTTTTCAATTCATCATTGATTAAAAATGACTCCCAAATAACTCAAGATCCTCCAACCAACCATATGACTTTCACATGGTATAGTTTTCTACTTTTGTAAATATTGGTGGCCCTCCCTTTGCTATGGATGATAGAGTGATCCAAAAAGCAAAAGGAGAAGGGAATATACATGGGCATTTGCTTGATGATTATATGAAGGAGAAATTAAATATACTATATGTTCCTGAAATTGTGCACAACCTTGTAAATGTAGAGAAAATCATTAAGTCCAATACAAAACAAAGGTATTTTTGACAAGAAGGAATGTAGGATGAAAGAAGATAGTGGTCAAAGGAGTTAACAAAACAAAGCTTTACAAATTAAGTGCATAGAGTTAGAATTGAGATAAATTTATGGTATGAGAGATATGGCCATTTAAATTTGGAAACTGTAAAAATCTTCCAAACAAAACTATGGTCATGATCCAAAGATCATTATTAAAAAGAAGTTTTGTGAAGATGGCTTCAAGGAGAAGAGGACCAAAGTTTGAGGATGGGAAATTTCATCAATAAAAAGTACAAAAAGGAAGTGCAAGATGAGTATACATCGCGGGATCTACAAGATGATTGACTGTGGATGCACTCATTTAAGTGCAAGATTAATCCTTATGGGAATGAACCATTGAAATTTGTTTGGGATTAATCCCTATGGGGATGTACAATAGCAAAGAAAGAGAAGTAGTAATTAAATCTAAGATGGCACTCCGACTATATCAAGGAATGTATCTTTAGCAAGGAAAATCTAAGGGTAGGATCCCTTGGATATTTCATGGCAGTGGGACATGAGGAAGGTGGCAAGTAGAGTTTACAAGTAGAGTATTATTAGGAGATAGAGAAATTATTTTAGGGTTAGGTTTATTGTATATAATTGGGCTTTCTGCCCTTTAGTTTGGTGTTCTTCATTTTTAAATTTTTTTATCAACTGAAAGTTTGGCCAACTATGTCTAATTTGCTCTAATTCTTTGATGAGAGGTGTGGTATGCAATTTTTTCATTTTTTGATAAGTTTTAAAGAAGAAGTGTATTATTGAGGCCAAAATGCAGCCCAATGAAGAAGAAAGGAGGAGAATTGTGTGTTTGGTATAAACCCAAAGAAGTCAACTTCGGGTTAGAGAAAGACGTACTTGGATTGGACTTACAAAGTGGTAGACCCAATGTAAGGAAACTTTGCATCCAAGAGGAGGCTCAATGCAATCCAAAGAAGTTATAACAACTTTTCTTTAGGTCACGCTAATCACAAAGGTGGAATCAAAGAAATTGCTGAGTCATGAGGCTGATAATTTGAGAGTGACAAGAATCAAACTTGCAAAAGCTATGAGTGTTGATTTCAAATTGATGAAGAATGATTGCATCATAGAGCACAATAAATTAAGACTTTAGCAAAGGAAATCTGAAATGTCAAGAAGATATCCTATTCCTCTTAGTAGGTGTTCCAAAGGAATGCGAGTCACAATGCCAAACAAGAGTGTAATTTTCCAAAGACCAGAGGGAGTTAGAATCATGCGTCCAAGAGAGGGGATAGTGTTCAAAGGAGCTAGAGTCCGTGAGCGCTTGATGGCAAAGAAGGGTGGTAGAAAGAGCTCCTCACTTGCAATGAGAAATCTAGCAATTTGGAGGTTAGATAAAGTGGCATTGATCAAAGTCCTGAGTAGACTTTGGATTACATCTCTGGCTTGGAACTGGAACTTGAGGTTTCTAGGGTTCATGGTAGAGATAGCTGCTTGCAATTGTAAGGATGGCCCTAAAGTAGTGGGGAAGAGAGGGAATCTAGCTCAATGGACAGAGTCAGGTTGGAGGTTACTCTTGGGAAAGAAAGCAATAGATGCAACTGAAGACACCTTCTATTGGAAGGGTGAGGCTTCAAAAGAAACCGCAGAAGTAAGAAATTCCTTTAGTGCTCCATGTACCTACAATGGTTACAAGGTGGATACCTATCAGGACCTAATAAAGCAAAGTATTTTTGGGGCACTGATGGTGATGTTCAAACCCAAGTGAACCTTATATGTGATGATGAATCAAGTCGTGTTCTTTCATCTAATGTTTGTAGGAGAGAAGGTGAATTGGACAAAGTGCTTTCACCAAAGGATGAGAGAAATGATTGTTGATAGAGGATAGATATGCCACACTCCTACTTTGTACCATTTTTAGTACACTTCTATCTAGGGTTAAACTTGTTGAAAATGGAGGAGAAAAAAAGAATGGTTTTTTATTTCCACCCAGATCTGCATTGAGAGGCAGATGCAAACAAGCAACATTATATCTTGCAAATTTGAGCAAGCAATGAACATTTTTCCAAGATGGGATAGAAGAAGATCATAGCATTGACCAGTCCAAAGACAAAGAAGCATTATAGACCCAGAGAGGTGGTGTCACCTATTCAGCCATGAAAGAAAAGAAGATTGAAACCAAGGAACAAGGTAGCGGTGATGGACATGTCTTTGAGAGGAGAATCTAAAAATGAGACTAATTCCAAGGGAGAAGACTCAAAAGAAGAAGACAAACTCACCGTGCTAAGTAGAGAATCAAGCAAAAATGAAGGTGAGCCCAGAGCTTAGCAGTCAATGGATGAAATGGCTGTAGAAGAGGATTAGGAGTTCCATGCAACAATTGATTGTATGGAAGGAGGAGATGTCCCTTGTTTGGAATTACCTAAGGTGGAGATGGAAGAAGAGAAAGAAGAAGAACTGAAGATGGTAGTCCAGAAGGGAGTAAGGTCAAGGAGAGTACTGCAAACTCTAGACTGCAAATGCAAGTCCAATTTGAGTAAAGGAAGAAGAAAGCTTGGAAGAAATGACTTTGAAGGTGAGAAGATTGTGACTTTAGGGTAAGACACTAAAGGAGGATTTTCCTGTCAAAGCCATGTACAAAGATCATGAAGATGAGGTGAAAGAGTCTGATGGGGTAGATGTGGTACCCACATTTTTGTTTTTTTCTTATTTTTGAAGAAGAAGTATAGAAGAAGTCATATTGCGCCTGTATGACATCAGAAGGCAAAGAATGGTGTCATCGGGTTGTAACCCAAGGTAAATTGACTTTGTGTTGAAGACAAAGTACTTGGATTGGCCCTGTCAGCATTCAACCCAAAGTAAGGAGACTTTGGCTCAACCCAAAGCAAGGACAATGTAACAACTTTCCTTTGGGGTTGGACATTCAAGAAGGTACCTATGACAACCCGGCAAATATCACTTTTGCGGTAATCGGGTAAGTAAAGTTTGTTCCCGCAGAGATACGAGTCAGAAATGTCCAAATACGAAGCAAAGTAACAATTTCAGTTCTTCTTGAGTTCTTCTTTAGTCTCTCAGGTAGAAGCCACACCCAGAAGAGAGTAACAAGCACTGACTCGCAGTCTTGTCACAAATTAACACTCCATAATCACAACTTCATCAAATCTTTCCAAGAAATCTTGATTGTGATGATTCAGGCTCTCTCGAAAACGGCACTTCACTGCAAAACGCCTTCGCCTCAGAATTGTGTTCTACCCCTCCACTGAAGGCACAACTTCCTCGATCGAAATTGCTTCACATCAACTTCGCACTACACTCACAAATGCAGAATACTACCAACACTACAATTCCTCTCAGATCTGTCAAGGCATTGCTTCGATTGCACTTCACTCAGGATCAAACACACAGAATGAAGATCAAGGTTGTGGAATCCAACATCCAACAAGCACAATGACTTGCACTTCGAATTTCTCCAAACATCCACAAACACAATTACAAAGTTGATACTCGGAATCAAGCTTAAGCGACGAGCACTGCTTCACAGCACTTCGCTTTATCTATTCTCAGAAATAATGAGCACTGAACAACAATTTCCTACGAATGCCACTCTTAAGTAGTGAAGCAATCGACAGTTCTAACAACTATACCGTTTCTACAACAACTGTTCCAACCTGCAGATCCGAAATGACAATGCACCCTTTCATATCTGCCCCTTCAAATCTCAAATCGGTTACTAATCCGATCCGATGTCTACTTCTTCCTCGTCTTTCAACCCTGAACCCGAAGTAATCTTACTTCCTACTATTCTGTCCTCGGATTTCATATCTTCTACTTCTTCTACCAGATTTAACAATTCTCTTTCCTGATCTGAAATTGTACTAACAGGTAATCTATCTAACTCTTCATCTTCCGACCCACTCTTCTCTACTGTTCCTGAGACCAACTCCAAAGACATTTGGATCCCGATGTTATCTACGTCGGGTTTTGCTTTAACATCCTGCCGAAGCTTTTCTCACTCTATTCTTACTAAGTCTAATCTAATGGCGATATTGTCTTCTACTTCTAAGATCTTCCTATCTACACGAGTTCTCAACTTAATCAACAAGGCATTTAGATCTGTATCTTTCGCTTGCCTTTGCCTCGTCTCCTACACTAACAGCTTCAACTCGTGCAGACACGTTTCTTCAATTTGAACGCTGGCCTCTGTACTTAGCATCACGTTTACTCTGAGGACTATCTCCTGCAATGGCTCTAATCTTGTCTTCCTTTCTTGTTCCCGATCTGCAAGCCATTCCTCTCTGTACATCGCCAACTCTTCTTCGAATTCGGCCTTCACCGCGTCCTTCTCTTTCTCCTTCTGTGCAACCTTTTCTTCCTGATTACGAAGTAAGTCTCGTAATCTCTCTTCTTCTCCATATCTCGCAGCCAACTCTCGCTGCCAGAGTTGCTTCTTCTCCTCCATACTCTCCATCACTCGATCGAGCTCTTGATCCTTCGATGCTACTCTCGCCATAGCATGGATGAGCTCTACTCTTGAATCAGCAAACTGCTGCTTCAAGATTTCAACTTCAGCTACTTGTCGCTCCCTTACGACATCACTCTTCCTCGCAAGATCCTCTCGATAGCTCAATTCTCTCCTCAGGTCTTCGATTACCTGACTTCTCTCCACTGCCTCCAATTGCAGTACTTCTCTCTCCTTCTCACCTCGGGTCATACTCTTCTTCAACTCCAAGTTTTCTTCTTCTAATCTTGCCAACACCTGCAATACAGTCTTTACCTCCGGACATGTGGACTGCATCTCCTTCTTCTTATGTTCTAACTTTACTAACAACGGACACACCACTTCCCGCAGGTACTCCACTCCATCACTCGGGATCACTTCTTCTCGTGCGACTACTTCTCTTTGTACTTCGTGTTCATCCGATACTTGCCTTCTTCTTTGCAGTCTTCGTATCGGAATTGATGCTTCACTACCCGAGCTTCCTTCTACTTCTTCTGTCACTCTACTCGGTCCCACTTCCCCCTTCGCCTTACGTCTCGAGCGAATTCCTTGCTGTACTGCGATCTTCTTCTCCTTGAGCACCGGTACTTCGTCTTCCAGCGCTGCATTGTCTTTGGCTTTTACCTCGGCTTGAATTTCTTCTTTGTATTCTTCAGGCGTTGGTGCCGAGGTCATTTCTCCACCGACTTCACTATCACTGCTTGTATCTCCACTCTGCAGTGTCAGCTCAGGTTCCTCCTCACGTTCCGAGTCCTCCGTCTTGAGCTCGGCTTCGCCTTCTGAGTCTTCATCTTCTGACTCAATCACCACCATTCCTCACCTCGGGTTATTTCTCTGCATCTTCCGGGGTTTCTTGTTTTCTTCGGCGTCTGCTTGCCGAGTTCTCTTCTTCGTCGGGGTACTTTCAACGACCTCCACGTTCTTCCCTGTCTTCGAGTAGTAATTGTCTGCGCTCCGGATTTGAAGAATGTATTGCTGCTCCTCCGCATCAACTTCCTTTCGCACATCCGGATGGAAGTGCGACACCATTCGATTCCGCTCCGCCGAGTTCAGAAAATTGAGCCCGAGATAGAAATGCGCTGCAAACGGCACAATATAATGTGGAGGGGACTTATCCCGCAGATTCCACACCATCTGCCTTGTTCTCCCGTGAAAACACCTCGCCCAATTAATTGGTTCTCCTGCAAACAATTTGTGAAAGAACACCGCTTGGTGTTTCATCACATAGGTAGTTCTCTCCGGCTTCAGGATTGCCATCAAAGCACTCACAATTCCTCTCTTGACAGGGTCTTTGTAACTTTCTACCTTGTACCCATTCTTCGTTCTCTTCGACGAGAAGGCATCTCTCACCTCCTGAGTTTCTTGGGCTATCTCCCCTTTCCCCAAGAACGTGGTCCCCTGCTCCAAGCCTGCCTCCTTCCCGAGTACGAGTCTCCAATCTGACTCTGTCCAGCGAGCCGGATTTCCTCTCTTCCCTTCTTCCTCGGGACCATCAAGACATTTACTCTCGATGATTTCTGTCATGAATCCTGGAAAGCTTATGTTCCAATTCCATGCTAGAAAGGTGATCCGAAGTCGGCTCAAGACTTTGATCCTCGCTACTACATCTAATCTCCAAATTGCATGATTTCTCACTGCAAATTCGGAGTTCTTCCCCCCTCCTCCCATCTCTTCTGCTTTCTTTCGGTCTCTCGATTTCTCTCTCTCGACTTCCCCCTTATGCACTAACACAAGTCCAACTCTATTTCCCTTTCCTTGATCACCTGCAAGACGACTCCTCAACGGCAAAGGAAAATTACTCGACATTTCGTCGTTGCAGTTTCAATTTTTATAGAGTTGCACTTCTTCGTCTTCCGTCACTTCGAGTTTCTACCGAGAAATCACACCTCCTGCATGCACCCGTTACTGTCGCCTCACCTTCACGCGTATGAGCCGCCAATTTTGAAACCGCCCCTTCTTGAGTTTCTCGCCCCGACAAAAGGTTGTTAGACTGTCTTTGCCTCGGGTTGAGCTCCCCTTCCCGATCCGAAGACAATTTACTTCGTATCGTTTGCTGACACGGCATTTCAGAGTACTTCGCCTTATGACCCGAGGTCACTTTACTTCGGGTTTCACCCCGAAGACAGTTTTTGTCGTCTTCTTTGGCCAACCAGGCGCAATCCGACTTCTCTATACACTTCTTCGGCTTTATTTTGAAAAAAAAAAAATGTGGGCACCACAGTACCACACACAAAAATGGTGGGCCTATGAGCAGGGGAAAGTTGACAGTGATGGGAGCATGAAAGAGGTGTGATTTCTTGGTAGAAACTCAAAATGAAGAAAGACGGAGGAGGCAGACCACTTTAAGAATCGGAATAGAGACAAAGAGATGACAAGTAATTTTCCATTGCCATTAAGGAGTCATCTTGAGGGAGATTGTGGAAAAGGAAGTGTAGTAAGAGACACGCAGGTGTGTCAAGAGGAAGTCTAGAGAGTTAGTCTAGGAATCAGTTGGAAGAGTAGCCACCAACCTAGAGTAGAGGAGAGTAAGATGGGAGGTGGGAAGAATGTGACAACCTGACAAATATCACTTTTGCGGTAATCAGGTAAGTAAAGTTTGTTCCCGCAGAGATACTGGTCAGAAATGTCCAAATACACAACAAAGTAACGATTTAGTTCTTCTTGGGTTCTTCTTTAACCTCTCACGTAGCAACTACACCCCGAAGAGAGTAACAAGCTCACAATCTTGACAATTTGTCACAAATGCACACTCTTTAATCACAACATAGCAAATTTTATCTAAAAAAATCTTGATTGTGATGATTCAGATTCTCTCAAAGATGGCAATTCACTATAAAACAACTTTGCCTCAGAATTGTGTTCCACTCCTCCACTAAAGGGACAACTTTTTTGATCAAAATTGCTTCACATCAACTTCACGCTGCACTCACAAATGTAGAATACTACCAACACTACAATTCCTCTAAGGTCTATCAAGGCATTGCTTTGACTGCACTTCATTCAAGATCAAACACACATAATGAAGATCAAGGCTACGGAATCTAACATCCAACAAGCACACTAACTTGCACTTTGAAATTCTTCCAACACTCACAAACATAGATACATAATTGATACTTGGAATTATGCTCAAGCAACGAGTATTGAATCAACACTTTGCTTTATCTATCTTTAGAAATATGAATACTAAACAATAGTTCATTGTGAATGCCACCTTTTTATAGTGAAACAATCGACAATTACTAACAAAATTACCATTCTATAACAACTCTACAAACCTATAGATCCAAAATGACAATGCACCTCTTCATATCTGCCTCTTCAAATCTCAAATCTGTTACTACTATGATCCAATGTCAACCTTGACTTCGGCATTCAAACCCAATGATCCCTCTATAATTTCACCATCCTTAGGTCTATCTAATCCTACTCTTAACTCTTTTATTTCTATAGTTTCTTCACTACAAACTACAATGGAGGTGTCAGGTAATTGTTCCAACTGTTTATCTCTTGATCCACTTTTCTTTAAGGTTTTAGAGAAGAACTCCAAAGACACTTGTATTCCTACTTCTACAACATTGTACTTTGCTATTATCAATTCTTTTGTTAATTTTACTATCTCCTCATCAAGAATTGTAATTGAAAGCATGGGTACACTATCTACGCCTTCAATTTGTAACCCATTGTCCCCTAATCACTCAAGTAACTGACCCGAAGACATGCTTACTGGCTGATCTTGCACTTTGGAGTCATTCATTATTGTTATTTCTCTTCTAATTCTACCATATCTTTAATCAAAATTGAAATTGAAATCATGAGTATCCTAAATATCTTCTTTCCTTACTCTAACTTCTTCTAATGCTCTTGGCAAGACTCACGAAGTCACATTCATTGCACTTCAAGATTCAACTACCTCGGGTTGAATCATATTTGCCTTGAGGCAAAGTCTTTAGACCCAAAGTCATATAAACCCAAAAATCCAAAGTCTGAAGTCCAAAGTCCGAAGTCCAAAGTCCAAAGTCTTATAGACTCGAAGACACCAAACTACTTTGTACATCTACTCCCAAAACTTCAAATGCTTATAAATTTTGCTAAAGACCTCTAAACTCTACGATTCTGGTGGCAAAAAAAAGCCCTAAATGAGACGCTTCCAACGAGATATAGCACACATGATTTGGACCTTTTGTCATTGAGATATGACCCCCTCAATATTCTTGACTTGTAACCTTTATTTTGATGCGAAGAAACACTTCTTTGGCGTCTGACCTTCTTCTTCTTCCTCCTCCTCCTCTGATATGAAGTAAGCTTTTTTGGGTCTGATCCAATCCAAGCCCTTCTTCCTCTAACACAAAGTCAACTTCCTCAAGCTTGATCAAAACACAAGTTTCCACTCATTTCTTCTCCATTTGGTTTCAATTTGGTTTCAACTAGACACTTCTTCTTCAAAATTAAGAAAAAACAAAAATCTGGGTACCAAAAAGAAAAACTTAAAATTTGTAATGAGAAATCATGTGATTTGGAGATTAGATGTGATCGCAAGAATAGAAGTCTTGAGCATGCTTCGGATCACATTCTTGGCATGGAACTAGAACCTTAGTTTTCTAAGTTTCATGACCAAGATCATTCAGAGTAAATGACTCGATGGACCCAAGGCAGAAGGTAAGAGAGGGAATCCGGCTTGATGGACAAAGTTGGATTGGAGGTTAGTACTTAGAGGAGAGGTGGGTGAACAACAAGGAGCCACATTCTTGGGGAAAGGAGAAGTAGCTAAAGAAACCCAAGAAGTGAGAGACGCCTTCTCTTCAAAGTGCACAAAGAATGATTATAAAGTCAAGAGCTACAAGGACACTGTGAGGAGAGGCATTGTAGGAGCAATGATGGCTATCTTCAAGCCGGAGTGAACTACTTATATGATGAAACATCAAGCGTTGTTCTTCCATAAGACGTTTGCAGAGGAGCCAATCAATTAGGCAAAGTGCTTTCATCAATGCACAAGACAAATGGTGTGGAACTTGCGGGACAAGTTGCCTCCACACTACGTTTTGTTGTTTGCAGCCCACTTTTATTTGGGATTGAATTTGCTGAATGTGGCAGAGAGACACAAGATAGTGTCGCAACTTCCATCCTGATTTGAGAAGAGATGTTGATTTGGAGGAGCAACACTACATTCTATAGATTAGAAGTAGCAATGAGTACTACGCATAGACTAGGCAGAGTGTCTAGTTGAAGGTGAATACTTTGAAGTCAAGGAAGAGGAGTCAACAAGAAGAAGAAGAAGTAATGGCAACGAGACCTCAAAAGACCAGAAAGGTAAAACCGAGGAAGGACTTGGTGGTAATCGCATTGTCAAACAAAGAATCAAAAGGGAAGCCAAGTACAAGTCAGAAGATTCGGAGAGAGAAGAAGAACCCAAATTCATATTGCAGAGTGGGGAAGAGAGTAGTGACAGTGAAGATGGAGTGGAGATGCAGTTGGTCCCAAAGGAAGAAGAGGGAAAGCAAGAGATAGAAGAAGATAACCTGAGACCCAAAGATCAAGTTCTAGCAAAGGAGGAGGAGAGGGTGATCATTCAGTAAGGTGTTTTCTCTAGAAGAAAATTGGCATGTGAGGCGGGACCGAGTAGGAGGAGAGAAGTGGAGAGTGGAAGTTTGGGGAGCAAAGAATCTATTCCAATATGGCAATTACAGCTAAGAAGAAGGGTATCAAGCAAAGAAGAAGCAAAGAAGGAGAAAATCCCGCAAGTCGAGGTAAATCAGAGTGAAGGAGTAGAGTATCTACGGGAGGTTGTGTACTCATTGTTAACAAAGTTGGAGCAAAAGAAGAAAGAGATGCAGTCAAAGTGTCCAGAGGTGAAGACTGTGTTGCAGGTGTTAGTGAGATTAGAGGAAGTGAACTCGGAGTTGAAGGAGAGTATAATCCGAGGTGAGGAGGAGAGGGAAGTACTACGAGTAGATGCAGTAGTACAGAACCAAGTGATTGGAAACTTAAAAAAGGAAGTGGAGAATAAAGAGAGCAATAGATCAGAATGTCATAGAGAGGGAAAGACATATAGCAGAGTATGAAATCTTGAAATAGCACTTTGCAGATTCACGATTAGAAATCATCCATGCTATGGCACGAGTAGCAGAGAAGGAGCAAGAGCTTGATAGAGTGATGGAGAATGTAGAAGAGAAGAAGCACCTCTGGCAAAGAGAGTTGACAATGAGATAAAGAGAAGAAGAATGATTAAGGGAGATACTTTGTAATCTGGAAGAGAAGATTGTTCAAAAGGAAAAGGAGAAGGAGATTGTGCAAGCCAAATTTGAGGTAGAACTAGCAATGTATAGAGAAGATTGGCTTGTGGATTGAGAACGTGAGAGAAGGATGAGACTTGAGCCATTGAAGGAGATAGTCACAAAGATGAATGCAATGCTGAGTACAGAAGCTAGTGTGAGGATTGAAGAAACACAATTGCACGTGTTGAAGTTGTTGGTATAGGAGACAAGGAGGAGAAATGCAAAGGATAAAGACTTGAACTCCTTGCTGATTAGTCTCAGAACTCGTGTAGATAGGAAGATATTGGAAGTGGAAGACAATATCACGATCAAGATTAGATTTAGTAAAGTTGGAGAAAGATAAACTTTGGAAGGATGTAAGAGCAAAGCCCAAAGTAGATGATATAGGAGTACCAATATCCTTGAGTTATCATTGCAAATATTAGAGAAGAGTGGGTTGGGAGATAGAGAATTAGAAAGGTTACCTATGACAAGAATTGTAAGTCAGAAAGGAGTGTAAGAATTGGTGGAAGAATTAGTAGTTGGGAAACCCGAGGATAGAGTAGTATGTAAGGTTACTTCAGGATTGGGTTTGGAAGCTGAGGAAGAGGTAGACATTGGATCAGAGTAGTAACATATTTGAGATCTAAAGAGGTAGATATGAAGTGGTGCATTGTCATTTTGGATCTGCAGGTTAGAAAAGTTGTTGTAGAACGGTATAGTTGTTAGATAATTGTTGAAGTGCTTTGCTTATTTAAAGGTGGCATTTGCATTCATATGTTGTTCAGTGTTGATGATTTTTGAGAATAGATAAAGCAAAGTGCTTGTGAAGCACTTTGCTTGTCACTTGAGCTTAATTTTGAGTATCAACATTGTGTTTGTGTTTGTGAGTATGTGGGAGAATTTCAAAGTGCAAGTAAGTGTGTTTGTTGGATGTTGGATTTTGCAGCCTTGATCTTCATTTTACGTGTTTGATCTTGAGTGAAGTGCAATTGGAGCAATGCCTTGACAGATCTGAGAGGAATTGTAGTGTTGGTAGTATTCTACATTTATGAATGCAGCATAATGTTGATGTGAAGCAATTTCAATCAAGAAAGTTGTGCCTTCAATGGAGGGGTGGAACACAATTCTGAGGTGAAGTCATTTTGCAATGAAGTGTAAGTGAAGTGAAGTGAAGTGCATTTTCAGGAGAGACTAAATCATCACAATCAAGATTGTTTGGAAAGATTTGATGAAGTTGTGATTATAGGTGACAAATTGTTGTGACAACACTACGAGTCAGTACTTGTTACTCTCTTCTGGGTGTAGTTGCTACTTGAGAGATTAAAGACGATACTAAGAAGGACTACATTGTGACATTGACTTTGTATTTGGACATTTCTAAATAGTATATTTGCGGGAACAAACTTTACTTACTTGATTACCGCAAAAGTGATATTTGCCAGGTTGTCACAATAGAGTATTGTCAACAACCATTTGTCCTTTGTTATTGCAGCTTAAGGAGAAGAAGGAGAAGATACAAAAAGATCATTTGGAGGTGATGAATGAGTTGCAGGTGATGAAGTATCTTAGTGAAGAAGCTTGGGATTTGAAGGAGAAGTTTACCCAAAGAGAAGAAGAAGCCAAAGAATTTTGGGTGGATGCAGTACTTTGGAAGAAGACTCTTGAGAAATTGCAAGACAATGAAGAGCAAAGTTAGTGAGGCACACATTGAAGTGATACATTCAAAAGCCATTGCAGCAATGATGGAGCAAGAGTTGGAGAGCCTAAGGAAAATTGTAAAGGAGAAAGATTGAGCCCGGCAGCATGATTGAAACCAAGAGGAGAAAAGATTAGAAGGTCGGATAAGAAGTGTAGAAAGCCAGATTGCTCAATATGCAGAGGAGAGGAAGATACTAGCAGCTGATTACAAAGACAAATTGAAGATGTATCATGAAGAGTTGAAGGTGGAGAGAACTCATGGGTAAACATTGGAATTGGTAGGAGAGATTGTTGGGAGGATGAAGGCAATGTTGAATAAAGAAGCAAAAGTGAAGTTGGAGGAAACCAGACTGCATGAGCTAAAGTTGTTGGTGCAAGAGACTAGGAAGAGAAAGGTAAAGGACACAGAATTGAATAATTTTTTGATTTGTTTGAGAGAGAGTGTAGATAAGAAGATGTTAGAAGTAGGAAACAATGTGAGTCTCGAATTAGATTTAGTTAGATTAGATTAAGATAAAATTTGGAGTAATGTGAAGTAGCAAAGGTAGGAATGCAAGTGTCTTTGGGTGAGTTACCTAAAGTCATTGAAGAAGTTAGAATAGAGCAAGAGAAGGTAGATAGTGTAGTGATGAATTCAATTTTAGTTTAGACTAAAGAGGTGATAGTAGAAGAAGTTATAGTGGAATCCAAAGTTGAGGAAGGGACTAAAGGTAATTTGGGTGTAGAAGCCAAAGTCAAGGTAGACATCGGATCCAAATAGTACCAGATTTGAGATTTAAAGAGGCAGATATGAAGAAGTGGAATGTCATTTTGGATCTATAGGCTGGTAAAATAGCATTTGAAATGGTATATAGTTAGATAACTATCGTAGTGCTTTGCTTATTTAAAAAGAGCATTTACAATGAGTTATTATTCAGTACTGTAATTTTGAAGTTGAGTAAAGCAAAGTGTTATAACTCCATGCTCATCATTTTAGCTTCATTCCAAGTATTAATCTTATGTGTGTTTGTAAGTGTTTGGAGAAGTTCAAGTGCAAGTCCGAGTGTGTTAGATGTTGGATTCTACAACTTTGATTTCATTTTATGTGTTTGATCATGAGTGGATAGCAATCAAAGCAATGCCTTGATGAATTTGTGAGGAATCGTAGTGTTGGTAGTATTTTGCAATTGTGATTGCACCTCTAGATTGATGTGAAGCAACTTTGATTGAGAAATTTTTACCTTTAGTGGAGGGGCGGAACAAAATTTTTTAGGAAAAGTTGTTTCATGGTGAAGTAGCTTTCTTTGGGAAGAATTAAATCATCACAATCAAGATTGATTTGGAAAGATTTGAAGAATTGTGTTTATGGGTGTTGTGATTTGTGACAAGATTACAAATTGAGCACTTGTTACTCTCTTCTAGGTATGATGTTACCCAAGAGATTAAAGATGCAACTAAGAAGAACTGTTTGGTTACTAGTTTACTTTGTATTGGACCTTTTCTAACTTGTATCTCTATATGAACAAATTTTTACTTATGATTAACAAAAAAGGATCATGATATTGGGTGTGGATCTCTTGTTGGTGGGATTAGACACTAGTTCATTAATTTTTAGGGAGAGCCTCAGGTGGAGCATTGACTTGTGTAAGCATATTTTGTTGCTCAAATGTAAGCATTGTGTCCACGAGCTGAGCCATTGCTAATCGTGGTTGTAAGAGATGGCATGCGTGCTTAAGATTGATAGTTCCGGCTTGGTGGAACAAGCAATTCTCACTTTGAAGAAACACATTCTACACATTCTTATGATTGTTATTAGTCCAATTTCAAGTTGTGAATGTTTAATTTGTGAATAAGTGCTCCCCACTTTGCTTGTTATACCACTACTTAAATTGTAGAGGTGCACTATAGCATTGCCTATAAAATTTTATTGCTCACTCAAGAGATTAAAGGGCCCACAAGGGAACAGACCTGCAAGCCATTCCTTGGGTTAATTGTTCAATGGTGAACCCTATCTCTAAGTGTAGCTAAGATCTCTGTGGGAATTTTGCACTTAGTCCCTCCATAGGCCAATTGAGAGGCCGGTTCTGCAAGGATTATCCTTGTATTTTCTTGTTCCTATAGCATCCCACACCTCCACTATGGGACTTGGCCAACCCGCCAGCAAGAAGCAAGATCAAATTTCCTTCAAGTGGTGCTACAAGGTCCAAGGAAAATCTGAGAGCTTCTTCATGTTAGATCTATGCGTGAGGTATTGAGAATTTATAAAACTTGGAAATTTTGTTTGTTTTTTACATCTTTTAGTTTTGTTTGTACTCCAAAGGCAAGGCTTTTTTCCTTAAGAAGTAATTCATTCCTTTTCAAGGAAAATTTTGAATTTTAAAGGATAAAAGTCCAAAGGGTAGGCAAGGGTAAAAGAAGCCTTTGGAAAAAGATCAGATGATGGTTCAATTTATTAGGAGAAGCAAGTAGTTTGCACATGTAGACCTGCGTGTGATCTTACCCATATACATATGGAAGTTCAAACATTATTGGGAAGCATGAATCCAAGAAAGTACATTGCATGAAGGATCCTGACCTTGGAAATTTGGTGGCGCTTTGGAGGAGCTAGCAAGGCTGGAACAATTATTTTTTGATCAAAGGCGGCATAGAAATGGTGGACATACATGGTTCATCTACACAAATGTGCAAAGGGTATATTTGGGCATGAGAACTTGGCAAGCTCACATTTACTATTGTATTTTCTCAATTCATCTCTTGTAGAGAAGTGGGAATTAGGTTTTCAATAGCAAGAAGAGTGTAATCATAAAATCTAAAGGTGAGAGTTTAACCTTCAGTAGAGCTAAAGGCATAGCCATTCCTAAATACTCAGTCACCATGGTTACAATCAGGTAGCAAGGAGAGGACAAGGATGATCTAGACCTTTGAACTTGAAATTGCCTAAGTTAGAGCCAAGGGAGGAGTACTTAGAGAGTAAACTATAGTCCTTGTTGTGGAACTTGAGTTGCACTTCAATGTCAATGCAAGAAGAGAGATTATTGGAAAGATTTTGAGAGAAAAAATACCTACATGAAGGAATCCACATGTTGGACTTATCATCATTGACACCAAGTGTTAGAAGATGGTGTGGGAGTATAAGAGAGAATCAAGTTGACACACCTTTTCTTGAGACCAAGAAGCTAGTTCATACAGTAGAACACTTGTTCAAGGTGGAGAAGGATGCCAAGAATGTGTGGGTGTGAATAGTTATCAAGATGCAGCCTGATGGGAAGTCATCTTAGCTATCCTCAAACTGTTTAGACCTTATAGAACTAGCTATGTGATAGGTTGCAATATATTGCTCTTCAAAAGGATGTTTGTGGGTGGAGCAATAGTTTTTTCCTTCATCTTCAATTAACATGTACAACATATGTTTCACTACCTAAGAGATGAGACCTCAATACTTAACACCTTTTGTTATCCATTTCTACATGGGTATGTGTTTGTTAGATGAAGATGAGAAGTCATTGTTTCTTGTACATCAATTAGTCAGGACTACTTCCTAAACCAGCAAGAAGGATTGGGATATTTGCAGAAGGTAGAAAAAGAAGATTCTAAGTACAAGAGGGAAGATCAGTAATAACTGGCAAAGACAAAGAAGGCTAAGGAAGAAGAGGATAGCACATGAAAAGGAAAGGTGAACTCAGGTAAGACAAAGGCATATCATTCTCAAAAGGCAGTAACTTCTTGAATGAAGAAGAAAGCCAAGAAAACAAAGATGCCAAAAACAGACCCAAAGTCAGAGGAGGAACGTATAGCAAGCTTTGAATGAACCTCAAGGTCAGCCAAAGCCAAATTCTACTAAGTCATTTGTTGGAGAAGTTGTGACAACCTTACATACCTTCACAAAAGTGGTAGTTCTGATAGTGCAATTTCTCACTACTATTATGAGGAGTGTAAGAAGGAGGACTAGAAAGAGGAAGTCTGCAAGATCTGACAAGGTGGATGTATAACACCTTGAAGAATTTTAATAACGACAAACTGATCATTTAGAAGCAATAAGAGGATACAAAGAAAAATGAATGAAGATAAACCTTTAGTGACTTCAATTAGGGTGGATCTGAACTAATCGAAAGAAGAAAATGGAACCTTGATGGCCAAGGTTGCATTACAGGCTGAAGAGATAGAAGATATATGGAGGGAGTAAGAAGCAATTAAGAAGGGTAGGAAAGCAATGCAAACCGCAGCTTTAGTGGCTATAGCAGAACTTAAGCAAGAGTTAGGCTCAAGGGATGCTGAATGCAAGTCAATTGCAGAAGCAAAGGTCAAACTGGAACAAGAAGGGGCAAGTTTGGAAGGTGAAGGCTTTGGAGATCTGAAACTCGAAGGAGGAGTCAAGACGTGTGACCAAGCAAATCCATGAGTTGTCAACCAAATTGTCCCAAGCTGAAACTGTAGATGTAATAGATATACAAATCCATCAACATAGACATAGGAGTGGGTACAAGAGCTAAAAGAACCAAAGAACTAAGAGACAAAGGAATGACATTAGGTCCAAAGGCAAGAGCAGAAGATTTATGCTTGAGATGACAAATAGTTATAGAGGAGTTGTCTATCCAAAGAGAATCTAAGTTATTGCAAAAGTTTAGGAGTAAGGTCAAAAGAAGAGTAAAAGAAAGAAGTAGGAATATGCAATGGTGAAGTTTGCAAATAAGTTGAGAGAAAAATCTTAGAAATTATAGAATATTTGAGATTTAAAATGGTAATTGCAATGGAAAGGTTAGATAGCATTTTGGCTTGCATACTAGAGAGAGTTTAGGAGATAGGAAGATTTACCTTCTAAAGGACTCTGGTGCCTTTGGAGTCATTTAGTGCCTTTTGCAAAGGAATTTGCATTCCAGTTCATACTTAGAATGTAGACCAGCAAAGCAGTTAGCTCCAAGTGGTAGGGTATTTAAGCCCAAGCACTCAATGTGTCATTTTTTTCAGTTCATTGGGCAATAAATGAAAGAGCTTATACTCTTTGTCATTTTATCATTTGTGTGCAAGTGTCATTCCTTTGTGTTTTGTATTCTTGTTGAATCTTTGCAGCAAGTATCTTTTCATTCCTTGTGTGTTTGATCCTTGGTGGTGGAAGTGATTTTTTGAGAGCAAAGCCTTGATAGACATGTGGATGGGCTGTAGTGTTGGAAGTACACAAGAGTTAGAATCTTTGGAGTGTATTCCTTGCATAGACAAGTCTTGGCTTCAACAGGTTTGATACCTTTGGACCAGAGTTTGGCCTTTGGAAAGGATTGTGACCTTCAGACAAGAATCAATACCTTAAGACTTAGTTCCAAACATTTGGAAAGGAAGTTCAGGAAAGTTTCTTGAAGGGGATAAGACCTTGAACTAAAATATCAGTTTCAGGAGTTGATTGGATTTATTCTGAGTGTAATGAGTTTACCTTTGTAAATTTATGTGTGATGTACATTTTTTGGTGTCACTACCTTCTTCTGGGCGTTGTCTCTGCCCAAGAACTGAAAGAAGTAATAATAAAGGACTTAATCAGTGATAATTTCTTTGTATCTCTCCATTTCTAAAAGTATTCCTAAGGGACGAACTGGTTTCTTATCATGATACTACAATTTGGTGAGTTATTGTGCTAATACAAAACTCTTCTTGTACAACACTCTGGATAGATCCATAAACTACTTAGGAGATAAAATGTTTTATGTATTACTTCATCCCACAAGTGATTCTCTAACTATATTCTTTGAGTATATTCCGTTTCACTTCAGCCAATATTTAATTCTTCCTTTCCACCACACCATTTTGTTATGGAATTTAGGATGAAGTGAGTTTTCATTTCTCACTTTTCTTGTACAAAACTCTTCACAGCATTGGAAATGATTTCTCCTCCTCTATCTGATCTAATCATTTTCACCTTGATGGTCACTTTTTTAATCCAAATTGAATTAGTCCATATCTCAAAAGCTTCTGATTTATTTCAGAAAATAAACATCTACTGTTCTCAGAAAAATTATCTACCACCAATAAAAAAAATAGCACCTCAAAGGAGAGTGCTGATACAAAACTCCTGAAGAGTTTTGTATAAGAAAAGCAATAGATGACAACTCACTTCATCCTACATTCCATAAAAAAATGGTGTGGTGGAAAGCAAGATAAAATATTGGTTGAAGTGACAAGGAATATGCTCAAAGAATAAAGTTAGAGAATCACTTTTGGGATCAAGGAACAAATAAAACAGTTTATCTCATAAATAGGAGTGCAATAGGGGATCTGGGAGCAACTCAAAATGCCTTCATGGGAAGAAACCAGAGGTAAATCATTTAAGGTTTCTTGGTTGTGTAGCATTTGTTCATATGAAAAAAGAAAAATTAAAAAAAGCTTGATGAAAATTTATGAAATTTAATTTTATTGGCTATGGAGACAAAGAAAAAGCTTATGAACTCTTTGGGCCAATTCTGGTATATAATGGTATATTTTAGTAGAATTGGGATTTTCAAAGAAAGTGATCATCTTCTGAGAGGTGAAATTGAAATGATAAAATTAATCTATCAAGTTTAATGAGGATGATGAGTATGTGAAGGTCCTAGGAACAACACAGCTCCTAAAAATCTTCAAAACTCAATAGTGGAGATTTAAATGAGCAATTAAGTTCAAAGAAAAATATTGTGATTAGAGATATTTCTACAATCAAAGAATGGCAAAGTTTGGGTGAGAAGGAGCAACCAAGTACCTTTTCTAGTCCAAGGGGAGCCCAATGCAAGTAGCATAAATGATATTTACTCTAAAGACCAAACTCTGCAATTCCTCAAAGATCTACAAGACAGAATAGAATGCATCAAAGATAAGTGGGATTTCTAATATAGCTTTGATGTGGAGAATCGTGGAATCAAGTAAACCTTGGAAGTTCGAGGAGGTAAAGAATATTCAAAATTTGTGTACAGAAAAAGCAGATGAGTTTAATATTACTCTCAAAATCGGACCTAGGATTTGGTGGATTACCAAAAGGTTAAAAGGCTATAGAATACCAATTGGATTTATAAGCTATAATTCAAATCTGATGGAAACTTTGGGAGGCACAAGGCAAGGCTAGTAGCTCAAGGATATTCTGAAGTAGAATTTATTTATGAGATGTTTAATGCTATGGCTAAATTTAATAATCCCCTCTTATTATTTCTCTAGCTACACAATCTGGTTGGAATAAACATCAAAAGGGTGTAAATACTGCTTTTCTTAGTGGATTACTCGAGGATCAGGTATATGTATAGCAACCTTTGTAGTTTACCCAACCAGTGAAGGAATAGTATGAAATCTGAAAAAAATTACTCTATGGGTTAAAGCAACCTCCAAGAGCTTGGTATATAAGGACCAATCTTAGTTTGGTGAAAGTTGGGTTTAAGGAAATTATTTCTTGATCCAAATAATATGTAAGGTTAAAATGAAGGGAATTTGTAGTATAATCATTTATGTGGATAACACTTTCATAAATGTGGAGATAGTGAGGAACTTGTGGAAGAGATGAAGAATATTTCTGAACTCAAAATTTGATATGAAAGAGCAGGGATTACATTCATCTGTCTTTGTATTGAGATAAGGAGGAGTCACTACATTCACACAAGCCAAGAAGATGTAGGGAATTCTCGAAATAATCAATATGGAAGAGTGTAATCCAATCTCCATTCTTGAGATTTTTGGAAGAGATCTAAAAGTCAACGAGAACACAGAAGATTGATAATAATTCTAAGTGAATTCTCAGTAAAGCAGTAGATTAGTATTACTTACTATTACAAGGACATATACTTCTCATTGAGTAGATCTAATTACCCAGTTTATGCAAGAGCACAATAAATTATATTGGCTGGGTGCTAAGAGGATCTTACGGTACCTCATAGGCACAATGAATTTTAGGGTAGAATATATGGGCATCTCCACCCATAAAGAAATCAATTTGGAGGGGTACACCTTCTCAAATTGGGCTGGAGATAGAAAAAATGAAGATCCACATCAAGTTATGCTTTCAATTTAGGGAGTGGTTCTATCTTATGGTTTGCAATGAAGTAAGCTATGGTGTCTTTATCATCTATAAAGATTAAATATAAGGGGTTTCACTAATGCTACCTCTAAAGCAAGTTGGTAATTACGATTCTAGCAGATTTCAGATTTGACCAAGAAGCAATTTGGCTGTAAGGATTCCAGCAAATGTAGGACATTACCAAGATACTTAAACAAAATTATTTGATTGTAGTCCCTGTTCTGCTGCTTTGGCTAAAAATCCTACTCCATCCAAGGACTAAACATATAGAAATTCAGTATCGTTGTGTATTAACAAAGTGGAGAGGTGATTCCTGAAATTTTTACCACAGGCCTTCCAACATGTAAGTTGGACATATTTAGGAGTATGTTGGGGGTTAATGAAAGTAGTTTGATACCTTAAGCATTAAGCAGAAGTGTTCGGAGTATAAAGGGATATAATGCTTCCAGCTAGAAGATCTTCAATCAACACTCTTTCCTCTAATCTATCACAGTCATAGAGAAGGGTATTGGAGAAGCCTGAGTAGTCACTGCAGAGTAGCTCCTCTATCAAGTCTTGTCTCTAGTCAATCACTGTCATGGGATCGAGTATTGAATTAAAGAAATCTGAGTGGTCACTCCATATGTGAGCGGTCACTGACGTTAGATATAGACGACCTCGACTGGACCGTATACTTAAATAAAGAACAAAGTTGTGTAATTATTAGTTCAAGAGTACATTAAACGGAAGGACCATCTTATCGGATGAGGTTGAGAGAACTAAGTTCTATGCGGTAAAGAAAAGACAAGTCCGTTAATTTGGTTTGCAAAGCATCTATTTCTGCATAGCTTGTCAGCTTCAACGTGCGCAGTTGCAACTGATATCTACACGCACGCTCTCTGATGTATTTGTATCGTAATGGTGGACGAATCCAAAGAAATTAATAATTGAAGCGCTTGGAACAGCAGTCCGCCTTGATAACTGAGAATAGAGAGGTGTTCCTTCTATGAAGACGTCTCCATGGCAAGTAGAAAGCTCGTGCTAGGCCTGTAAATCATCTAGAAAAGCCCTTCAAGCAAATGCTGATTCTATATAAACATGGTAGCTGTTGTATGTTATTCAGTCAGTGTGCAAACGTGCTTACAAGCTGGCAAATGCCTGAGATCTGGAAACGAATGCAGTGCATGGATCACAACCAGCGTACTCTACAGCATTGTACTCAAATGGTGAGTCACTAAATAGCCGTACTTAATGCTATTAGGTTTAGTTTTAGTACTGTGACTGATCTATGCAATGGAGCACAAATTGCAGAGTTATATAAAAGTGTGGAACCCAGGAATTACTAGTATGATTACTTTGTTTCTGACCCTACTTAATATAATTTACGGCAGCGTAACACACGCAGATATACATAGAATCTGGTTCTAGAATTTGAATTGCTCACGAATGACAATTTGCGCAGGGACCAAGTAGCCAGATTCCTATTGCAAATGCAAATGTAAGCAAATGCAGTAGCTTTTGTGGATTTTGGCTCGAAGAGGTTACTGAATGTAGTTCAAAGTTCTTTCGAATATAGAAGAAGAATGCAGGATCATGATCATGATCCTTCTTTTACATATGTTCATTCTTCTTTGAGATTTGCATCTGGTATATATAGACAAATTTGTAGATTAATTAGCCTGTCATGATGGCTACTCCAGTATTTCGGGAGCTTGTCCGCTATCAATCACCACGAAACATTTTCATGTTACACGCACGAATGTGGACTAGAGCCTACATGCCACCTAACTGCACTAAAGTTTTCTAGATTGATCACGCAATGCGCTATACAAAAAGCGAGTATGTTAGTTGGTTTTGATCTTTCTGATTCTCATAATTCCTAAAATGTCTTTCAAGGGTTTGTTCCAGTCTTTCTGCCGAAAGGCAACTTGACGCTGCAGCTGCTTTAAAACCTGGTTGGAGAGCGAAGTCCAAAACGTCTCATGCAAAAGTATACTTTCTACTAGTGATCTTACAGAAGTTGACAATGCCCGAGAACAATGATCTTTGGTTTGGAACAAACCCAAGAGTCGCACATTTGGGAACTTTTGGTTGCTCAATCTTTTTGAACACACCAAAGTTCAAAGAAATAAGTTTGATCCAAATGAATAAGGGATGTCTTTTGTTAAATACAGTTTAGAATCCAAATCAGATTGTGGGATCAGAAGAAGAACAGGATATATGAGAGTAGGGATGTCTTGTTCAAAGAGGAGAAACCTGATCATTGACAATTACATATGCTGAACTTAGACCTAGATTGTCTTCACAAGAGAGATGGAGAGCAAGCCAATGGTAGAATGAGCATTAATGAGATAGAAGTTGATGGACAGTTTCAACAAGCTTCTAAGCAATCTACAAAGAAGATTACAAAACAATCAGCAAGTGAGACTAGCATCTGTCCACTTCAAGATAAAAGTGAGTGTGATCATGAATCTGATTCACAAATGAACACAACTTCAATTACTCAAGATAGAGTAAATAGTAGAAGTGTGAGAATGAGACTACCACCTCAAAGACTTGGTAATTGGGATTAGGGTAAGATATCTTATCCTTGCATTGTTGCAGCTAAGATTGAAGAAGGAGAAGTAGATTCAAATCCTGTTCATTCCCAATATGCATTGCAATCACCTGAGTGGGTGAAGGCCATGGATGAAGAATTCTAGTTATTGAAGTAGAACAATACTTGTAATCTAATAGCATTGCTAGAAGGGAGAAATTGGTAAATGTAAGTGGGTTTATAGAACCAAGCTTGATACTAAGGACAACATCTCAAGGCAAAAGGCTAGACTTGTAACCTCAAAGATACTCTAGATTATGGATAAGAATTTAATGGAGGTTCTGATGCTACTAATATAGTAGCTGGAAATTATAATGCTGATTTTGCAATTGACTCAGATAATAGAAAAACACACATTGCTTTCATATTCATGATGAATGGTGGACCACTACCTTGGAGTAATCAATGATAAAAATGAACTGTCACTTCTATCACAAATGTATAGTAAATAGCAACATGTTTAGCTACCAAAGAAGCTATATGGCTATATGTTCACTCAAGGAATTGCAATTTGCACAAGATGGTTCAACTCCGCTATACAGTGACAATAAGAGTGCTAATAAGCTAGTGTACAATCTAGAATTCAACAAGATAACCAAGCATACATAGACCCAATATCACTATGTGGGAGAGCAGTAAGAGAAATAGTACATCTGTTTCAGCCGCATCAACACAAGCAATCAGATTGCAGATATTTTTATAAAAACTTTACAAGGAGATAAGTTTTGTTTGTTTAGAAATTTGATTGGAGTATTACCATTTCTTCAATGAGTGGAGTGTTAAAATTACATTTCAAATGGTAGTACATGGAGCATTAATATAGCATATACATATTCTATAGGTGTTGGGATTTATACATAACACCTAACGGTAATGTTTAGTTAATGTTAGAGTATTTAGGTTTTACCTTTCATATAACATATCGGTCATTCCATCGATATGTATAATCAAGAAGCTTGAGCATCGGGATTTGTCACTAGCAATTTGGAGGAGCAAGGCAAAACAACACTACCGAATTGTTCATTAGCTTGGAACCTCTGTACTATCTTTATCCTGTATATATTCCATTTATCATTTCATTAAATTAAATTTGCAATAAAAGGAAGTAAGCAAGGGTGGTTTGTATTCCTTTTTGTATTTTGTAAATACGGTGCAAATTTGCATAAGTATTTATGATAGTTTTGAAGAATTATTATTCATATGATGGAGGAATGAATTCTTAGGGATGATTCGATCCTAAAGGGAAGGACAGGACAAGTTAGAAGATTGATAATCTTTTGATTTGGTCGTACATGTGTTTTGAGAGGGCTAGAAACTGCATGTTGAGGGTTTGACTACCCCTATATCTGTTTTGCAGATGTGTGAAAAATGGAGAATGTTGTCGAGAGCATTCGGTGTGATTGAATAAAGTGGACACGGAACGTTTAACATAACCTTACAGGAATTCCATCTCGTGAAACACTGCCGAAAGCTCTTCTGGCCAATGGAGCTATGCTCACGATTACAAAACTGTTGGTTTACAATACGGTTGCTTACAAGTCAACTGTGCGTAGATTTGTAAAGCATGAGAGGGTTATTATGAAAAATTCCAATTCTGAAACTATGTCGAGATCTGCATACCGTAGCTAATCAACTTAAATTGCGGTGTTTCTTATTTACTGTACTTACCTTTCGTAGAAACTGCATGTTCTATACTTACAGGTTGGGATCACGTGGAAGAGGAAGTTGGATGAAGTAGAACACCCATCATTTTATCGTGCCGGGATTTAGTTAAATTCACCTAACAAGTTCTTCACTGATTAGCTACCCTGCCATCTGGAAGTACGGATATAAGTTTTCTCGATGAAGGCTATGATTAAGGAGGCACTGTGAGACACCCATCTGGTCATTCAGGTCTTTGTACTTGCTTCTTTGATGGATGTGATGACCTTGATCTATCAAAGATGCATTTTTTTCAGTTTATCTATTGCAACTGGAGAAAAGAAAATTCAGGTTTCTGCATCCTAACGAAGGTGCACAGTTATGCATACCCTTGCTATAGCTCGATGTTTTACGTGCTTTGTTCTCGAATTTGAAGATTGCCCCAAAATGTGAACATGTACTGCATTTCTCCCGGGCGGAGGTATCTGGATTCTGGTTTTAAGTTGCTGGATTTGGCATTGCGCAACCGATCGATTGAATGTTGACTCGAGCACGTGTACATTACAACGTAGCTTTTTGGCACTCTCAGTCTCACGTTGAAAATCATCAGTGCAGTATACCAAATGACCTCTACTTGATTTCTTCACCCACCGACTTCGGGACTTTTGAGAAATTAACAAGCATGAGCTGAACACTAGCCAATTGCAATTTAGTCATGGCACTTAATAAGCCCAAGGAGACAACTAAGAAATCTAGTATGCCGGGCGATGTCACAACTCTAGGTGCCAACAAGTTATGTGTGCCAGACTTTACCACGACGATGTACATATTTGGTGAAATAAATCCTACCAGGACTTGTCTTATGGATTGGCAGTATGCAATTGGTGTTACCACAGGCATCCACTACAGGTCGAGGAATAATCCCACACACCAACGATTATGAAAACCAATCAACTTTAACGGCAATGTAATCCCTTGCTGCATTTCGTCCAGATGCTGAGGGTCAGCGTACGAGATTAGACTAGCCTCAGATCTAAATACAAGGAGAGAAATGGCCAATTCTTAAAACTTGTCTTGTTCTAAATTAACTCGATGAATGACCACTGCTCATGTAGTCAAATTACTTTGAAACATTTACATCTTTTAGAAGTTTGATATCAGATATCCACCATAAATCTCACCTATTCCAGTTGACATTGGAGATTCAGTTTCCAATGTTACATTGACAAATGGTATCTAAACTAGTATGCTAAGATATATTTGTAATATCTAAACTAACGTACTAAGATCTATGAGTGATTATCTCGATAGTAACAATTATATTCATACTACTCTAGAATTACTTAGGGATGATTATTTTTTTATTAAAGTTTTTCATTACACAGTAGGAATCATTATTTACACCATCATTACCGCGAAGGTTAGACTCCTTTTTTCCCCGCAAAGAAATGTAGCTCAAAGCTTCATTTCAAGAGAACTTCTTTTTCCTATGTCTAAGTATTTGAGTTTCTTAGTTATGATAAATAAAGTTTACTAATGCGACCTAGAATTTTTATTCTAAAATAATATTTATTCCATATATATAATCACTTTTTTAATAAAAATATATATGACTTAAGTTTTATTAACATTTAATTTTTATTATATTACAATTAATACACTTAGATATGTATTCAACCAAACAATGATCTTCGGCCAATTTGGAAGATATTGGCCCTCGGCATCGTGTCCGACTAAAGAGATGGTCCACGGGTGCAAGGGCATGGGAGGTGTTAAGGAAGATGCGACCGCTTTCGCTTCGCTGGTTTTAACTAGTATTAGCCTTCACAGCCGTTTGAATAAGCACTCACGTGAAAGGAGACAAATATTTTTTCTTTAATTTCGTTTTTTTTAATTGTCTTCGTAGTCTATAGAAACTAAAAACTTCCCAATCCTTGTCCAATGTCCTTCAATACGTGCACGAAAGGAGGTCTTTGGGACCTTCATAAACTTCTTCGCAATTTCATTTCGCATTTGTTTCACTTCGAGATCTTTAAGAAGTCTAAGACTATAGTAGATTCTTCTTATGCGGTGCTTAGTCTAGCTGAGAATCTAGTCCTTTCGTTTGAAATGAAAAGTGGTTGAAGTAGTGCTCACAGCTGAGGTACACAGACTCATGGTTATCTCAATTTCTAACTTCACAAGCAACTTGCATGCAGTGCCACTGTTTCTCGATCCAAATCTTGTGGACTAAGTCATTACGACAAGCTTGTCCATGTGCACAATGAGCTCCAACAAGTTCGTGACCGCAGTTCAAATCTGACTCTCTATGATACCAAGCTGAAGAGGAGAATGAAGATTGTGAGGAACTGATGAGTTTTTGAATGCATGCCCCAGTCTTAGTGTATGGACTCCATTTTGTAACGCATCTCGAGTTTTTGTCAGATCTTATAACTGACGACGTCATTCAGAAAAAAAAAATTTTGAATAATGTATGCAGCGAAAAACTATCGATTTTATAGCAGAGAATAGCCCATGGTCTCCACTATTATTTCTTTAATTTGCACTTGTCATGGGTCTGGAGGATTTCACAAACTTTTGGAAGTTCGAAGACTTTCGATCTGACATCAAGTTTCCTGTAACACAAGGAGAATCTCATTGTGTTCCGTTTTGGATTACGTAGTGAGCAGAAATTTATCTGAAATAAATGAATTATGAAGTCTCGTGAAATGTTCGTCTCGTTTGGACATGGCTAATTTGATAATTCTGGTTCTCATCGGTAACTGAATAAAGTCAGATAATCTCACAAGGCAGCAAATGAGATGAATACTACATGGCTCATCAAATCTGATGATACTAAGACAACTGCATGCATGCCTGTGACAGGTGAGATTCAGAATTGACACATACAGTCCTAGTCTGCACGCGAGGATATCTGCCATAGCTGAGAATATGAGCAAGCGACGATCTCAGAGTAGAACTTCTTCCTTCTATATCACTTCTATATCAGACGGACCAGATATCCACAACCCGCACGTCCCTCGTGCAAACCCAGCTCTATCATCATAAGCATATGATGATCATAATCATAACCTCGAGGATATGGGGCTCTTTGACTCCGAAGGGTTTCGGGGGATTGAGGTGCATTCTGACCAGCTTTATAGGTATTCATTTGACAATGTGCGGAATCAACCTGATCGAGTAGCCGAAAATTCGATCAATGTGCGAGGTTAAATTCTAGCCTGATAAATAATCTGTCAGGTCAAGCTGACTTAGGGATTAGTTGAGTATTTCTGTGAGGTTTTCATTTCAAACCCTACTCTTCTAGATACTTTTGAGGAACCGGGTAGACAGAATTTTCAAGGAAACATATGTTGCGAGCATCCGGGATCCTACGATCAGGTCTGAGAGACTTTATAAGGAGATTTGCTCCAATGTGGGAGCATCAGGTCATTGGACATCCCACTAAAATATCTGGACAAAGAAGAATAGAATCTACTTTCATGTTTGCTGAAGTGCTTGATTTTCTGTAATCGCGAAAGCGAACCCCCCATGCTTAAGCTAGCTTCTAGTATGAAGAACGCGAGCAGAATTGTTGGATGGTATGTTTGCTTCTGAATTAGTTTTTCTCTTAAGCTGGCCAAGACACTCCCGTGATGCGTTCTAACATGTGAGAATCCTTAGATTTAGTTCTTGCTCTAACTAGACTTCCTATTTAATTTAGCGGAACGCTAGGCGCTTCTGTCAAATTTTAGAGGAGTCAGTAGCAACGTATAAATAAAGTCAGAGGAGCTAAAATCATCGACACATGTTGATGCTCACATAGTGTCGATTGGTTGGTAGGAGTTGTGGAGAGCGGTAGAGCGATAAAAATTACTCCAGAAAATATTCCAACATTCAAGGAATGATCATTGACTTCTGAAGAAGTTGAGTATGGTTGCTTCACATCGGTGTGATTCAGATTTGAGGAGAAGGATAGTTCAAAATCCTCACTGCAAATATCTATCCACGTTACGATTATTATCGCATATGTTTTAAATTATTTATAAATCAAGGTAGATCGAACGTGAAAGGGAAAAGAGAGGGGAAAGTCGTCTAGAGATCACGAAGGATGGGAAGACCCCATCAAGCCAGAGATCACGAAGGAGGGGAAGACCCCATCAAGCCGCACAAGGGAGAAACAAAAAAGGTAAAATGGAGGTAACCTCCAATAGAGTATAGGTGAGAAATCTACCCTATTGCACCTAAGATATACAAATTGTGCAAGTCATATGGTCTACAAATAATTGGAGCATACGAAGAAACATCACCTAGAGCGATTGTTCTTCTTTGATCACACACATTGTCTAAAATATACTATAAAGTATGAGAGTGAGAGTGGTACCCTTGGTGCTTAATAGGATAAGTTCTCATGCACTCCTTGACAAATGTGTGTGATCTCATGTCTATCACTCCATGTAACTCAAAGGCTAAAGAAACAAAGAGGTGACCTCGCTGGATGCCCCTATACTTGGAGACCTTATGATCTCCTGCTACACTTGCCGCCTATCAAGGGGATGTGTAATCTAAACTTGTATCGCCCTTAGGGTCCATAACCACAATATCCACTATTTTCACCTGATCATTTCAAACCAAGTATAAATCTGCCATGACAAGTGTCAGCCAAGCATACAAATACTCCCTCCAAGCCAAGTATCCACTCATTCTTGCCATAGAAAACACTATGTCTTTAATAACATCATGGGTAGTTATCCTCTATCCTCCAAAAGTACACGGTGTCATATGGAGCATTGTTGCATCTAGTGTAGAACCAACTCACAAGTGAATAATAAAAATATCTTTGAATGGACCAAATCTAGATAAAATTTCATCTCTATAAAAGAAATAATTGATGCGAATTGGAATGCACTAATGCACGAGCGAACTAAGATTCAAACATCTGCACTCTTCAGAATCTGCACTCTTGCCCGAGCAAGAGCAAAGACATGTTGTAATAACCTAAGGAATGGATGAGTCCATTAAAAGAAAATGTAATGTATGTTCATTGTATTATTGTCGCTCTATCAAAGAAAATTCAAAAGAAAATATAATATGTATTTATTTGGTTATTGTCGGTTAATGTCTATACAGGAAGATTGTAAACCCTCTAGATAAAAAATGACTTTATATCGACTTGAAGTGACATTCCGAACCCGCCCAATTCCATGGTTTTTCCACGTTATGCCACATATGCACAGCCTAAAATTCGCCAGCTCGTTTGTACCGATGATAAGCGTCCAAAGATGTGGCTGACAAATCTTCGAATTGTTTATCACATGCTAATTTCACGACATGCACAGTTGTATGGCGCTACCTTCTCCTGATTTGAGTTTTCACACAATACATATCCAAAAATACTTCAAGACACGTCTTCCCCAACAAGCAGCCAGCTCATTCACAACAGTGAATATTGTGAATATTCAGGGGATTTTATGCCTGCTTCTATCAACTTCGGAGTTGCAGTCAAGTGATGACAGACAAGAATACTGGTTTAAAGGAGTCCAATGGCACCTTTTGTCTTTAGTACTGTCATGGATACTAAGGAAATGAAATTCAACGACCAGGTGAATTTACTTAAAAAAGCAAGAAAGCGATCGCGTATGAAAAACGAAGGGGAAAACCCATCAAGCCATACAAGGGAGAGGAAAAAAATAACATGGGGCTACCTCCCAATAGAATCTATATAAGCAAAAAGGCAAGAAAAGACGACTGCGTAGAACAAATAAAGGATAGGAAGACCCCTCCCCAATAAAGAGGAAAACCCTCTCAAACCGTACAAGCGAAAAATGAAAATGGTAAAGTGGGGCTAAGCCCCAGTTTTACAGGTGGCTAGATTGCTTGCGAGGAACCTGGATTCGAAAAAAACCAACCGCGTGTGAAATTAAACAGGAAAGACCGAAGGAAAAAGACAATGAGAGTAAAATGGGGCTGAGCCCCAATTTATGAACCTGAAATCCATGAAATATGTTCGTCGTACGGAGCGGTATGTATGCCTATGACACCTGACGCATTGTCAAAAATCTCACCAATGTGTACGCCAAAATACCGCCCTGCAAATCACATGCTCCGAAGGAAGGCTCACTTCGGCTGGATCCACGTCATTCAGCATGACCTTTGTCTCATCTCAACTTTTGAAGCTGGAGTTCGCATGCGTTATGCACAGGTTCCCGTGGGAACAGCGTGTGGACATTTTAGTACTCTTCTGTACTGAGGACCGTGGACCCACTCCTCGCTTCTCCCGAAATCGAGTACAACTACCGTACTTCCCGTACTTGCAAGTTGACTTGACAACAACTTGTATTCGCGACTGTTTGCGGGGTCCAAGGACAGAAAGTTCCGGTCCACAAATTTGAGTTAGAATTATTGTTTCCTCAGCATCAAATAGCAGTATGTGATGGAGTACAGTGTCTTTCCCGCACATTTCAACTTGTCTTGATCGGCTCAACCACATCACCACTACTTGTACAGGGTGAAGACTTTGGTCTTCTAAAGTGCAATACTGGATGCGGATCTGACTTTCTACGTCAATTTCCAGAGTACGACAAGCTAATAACCTCCACTACATACCGTAGTGGTTACCGCAATTGTAGCAAACATTACTCTAATATACAGACTTTGTGTCGACATGTCAACAAACGGAATGCACGCGGTTTACTTCATCATGGAACAAGAGTTACATTTTAATCCACAAAATTATAGGCTAAAAGATGCCGTGTGCACTCCGAAAGCCATAATACGATAGCAAAGAGAAAATGACATCGAAAGCATCATAGGCAAGTAAACATATCAGGGACATATGCAGATTTCTCATACAGACTCTATGGGAGCTTAGCCCCATGTTACCTTTTTTGTCTCTCCCTTGTAAGGCTTGATGGGGTCTTCCCATCCTTCATTTTTCCTATGCGGTCGCCTTTTATTTTCAGGGACAAATGCTGGTATATAGGTTTTACTCTACCCACGCTGTCTTTCGATCAAATGTTCGCTATTTTCCATTCTTTACATATCTACTATATTTTACTAATGGGGGCTTAGCCCCATTTTACCTTTTTCATTTCTCCCTTGTAGGCTTGATGGGGTCTTCCCATCCTTCATTTTTTCTACGCGGTCGTCCTTTCTCTATTTTACTAGCTTGCATCTCATTTGCATTTAATGAATTTTGAATCTCCCGTTCCTCGATTGGCTTCTGTCCTCATTTCTCTACGTCATCGACATATGTCAGCATGATAAATAGTAATGATACAATACGAAGCATAATATAACTCCGCCTCTGGCCTTGACTAAAACATGGAAAGCATCACTCCATCCTTTGCTTCACCTGTTTTCTCGGTTGCAGCCGGTTAAAGTGCATCTGATGTTTTACCATTTTTTGTTTCCAAAACAAATATACGTCAAAGGACAAGAAGATATCATGATAGCTCACAAGCCAGGAGCACATAAGTTAACTGATATGCTGAAAACCGTCACAAGTACTCCACTGCAAATGATGATTATATGATGCCTGCCTAAAAACAATATCTACTTCGGTATACAAAGACAGGCTTAACAAAACTATCTCTTGAGTAACTCAAGAGAGTATCTGCTAGTTGAATGACATGGAATACAGCACTGGAATTCGGCCTAGCTATAGCGTGAACTCTAGACAAAGGATAGAATCGACACATACATGTAGTCCGAAGTCGAAAAACACATCAGATTCGGATTAGGTTGGTGTGTATGTATTACACTCGTGATCGAGTTTCACCCATCTCACAACCACAATGAAACGACCTTCTCGTGAGTGTACAGTGAATTTACTCGAATCGCCCTGAGCAAACTTGTCATCGAGAGTAAACTGATCGCGCCGTCAGCACCTTGAAATCTATCATTAATCATTATGTTCCCTTCAACATCTTAGCAACATCAAATTTAACACCAGATTAATTTGAGAATTTTTTTCCATCACGTAAATTTCTCACAAGTTTGAGAAAAATTTGCTTTTACTTTACGGGTTACGTTATAGAATAAACATCCTGTAAGCTTACGAAAAGTCTTGGAAGCAACAAATGGGCTTCAGTCAGTAGTCCATTTTAGCCTTTTCGCTTGTAGAATATGCCCCCCTTTTATGTTAAAAGGTCTCGCTAGAACTATCAAAGCTTTATGTCGTTCTCTTTTCCCCACATGTCACGATCCCGGCATCTCGTTGCAGTAATAAATGGCCTTCCCAGATTGCTGTTAGGTGAAGTAACCCCGGCCCAGTCTTGGTGCGATGGGCTGCACTGTAGGGTCCATAAAAGAACAGTAGTCGCGACGGGATGTACAGTATGTGCCAAGCCAATGGTTGTTTGCGTGTCACCAATCTCTAGGTCGTGGACATGCATTAGTACATGTGATGATTAGAATACGTTATCCAAAACTATTGTGAAGGAAGTGCAAACGCACAGTTTATCAAAGACCAGAGATTTATTTGCTCCAAGGATCACATGAGATATTTCGCAAGCCAATTTACCTTTGCGAAGCTGCACCTGTTCTGTGTTGGCGCTTGGCATAGCCTGTACAAAGGTGCCAATCCTAATTGCATTTGATTGGTCTATGTTGCAAAGGTTGCTCGTCCTCCATTACCGTGTATGACTTTTCCTGCGAGTGACAGTTACTCCGGAGGGGTTGTTCGCGCGAGAATATTTCATGGACCCTCTAGCCTCTCGGGCCACCCGTGGTTGGGAGGTTTTCCTCAATGGCAGAACTCATTCCTTTAGAGAGGACGCGACGCACACAGTAGAAAACAAGAATAATGGGGTCTTCCCATTCTTCTTGTTTTTCCTAAAGAACGATGGGAAGATCCCATCGTTCTTCCCATCGAAGTCGAGCAAGGATAGAACCCAAGAGATAAAGTGTGTTTAAGTACGGAATCTATTTTATTTTATTCAAAATATCAAAATAATCCAAGTCAAATGTTGTATGTATCGTTAAAGTATCCGATAAAGTATCATCTAGTGTATTATTCTCTTGCAAATTTTACAGATTGCACCAACCAAAATCGATATGAATCCTCTCCATTCCTCTTTTACTAAAAACTAGAACCTTAACCTGCCACTTGGGACAATTCAAAAGAATGGGCTCAGCCCTATTTTATCTTATCCTTGTACGGCCCTGAGGTCTTCCTTTCCTTCTTGTGTGTTGCATTTTTGTTCAAAAGATCATAATAATTGAGGACATTTACCTTCTAAAAGACTAAAATTTAAATTTTATAATGATTAAAGACATTTTATCTCCTATAAGGTTTAAAAAAATTTTAAATCATAATCATCGAAGACATGTTAAACGGGTGTCTGTTTCTGTCACGGCGGTCTTCACACGCGGTCGCTTCTTCTCGGGATCAAGGAATCAGATCCATTGCATATAAACAGAACGCGACCCGGACCGGATACAAAACATCCGGAACTCGTAAGGCTAGGCTTACATTAAGTCTGGCTTCGAGAACTTCCCCATCACATACACTTTTTGCACGTCTGTAGCCTATAGCCTTTACCCTTCTGGAGCATGCTCTGGACTTCTGCAGTCATAAAAGCCAAAGACAATAAAAAATAGTTCTGTACATACTCCTTGTCAAAATAAAACTACTGTTTCATTAATGAAATCACGAAACCGCGTCACCGGAGAGAATGCACGCGCTTTCGTATCATGTGCTGACAAAAGAATCACGACCATATAGACTCATAAAAGAGAAAAGAGATTATATAGTCATAAAAGGCGGGCGCCAGCTCTTGCCGGGTGGTGCCCCTTCTTAGCACGATTCCGTAGACCACGGCAGTAAGCCTAATCTTTTAGTCGCTTCACCGAATGCACGAGATAGTTAACTGTCTGTAGGCAGTTGGCATGAAGATCCAGCATCTAACCGTTATTGTCCAGAATACACCCAGGGAACTGAATCTTGCATACTTATCGAATTCGTTACTGCTCCCACCATCCTCTACAAGCGCGTGGGAATTACTGACTTAGAAGTCCAGGTTTCTTGTACTTGGCCTGTTGTCTGATCCGATTCGCAAGGGGAGCTACCTACATAACCTATGGATGGATGCTTTTAGTCCTGACAGCGACTAAAATCTGTTTTGATACTTAGGCATCGTCATGTGCATGCAATGGGAACGTCGCACCTCACGGCGGCAATACTATATGTTCTTCCCGAACAAAGTATTATCCTACGCGGTCGCCTTTATCCCTTCCGAAACAAAGTGTTGTTCTCCATTAAAGTCTTCTCGCTTCAACTCTGCACGGTTGAGATACCTTTTATAAAATCCATCCAAATCAGAAACATGGAATGATTTATGCACATCTATCATTGTCTCCTTAGATATCGTTCTGTTTATCCTCACAATGTGACCACTATCAACTAATCACTTCTCCATGTCATGATATACCTAACCTCCAACAGATATTTTTGTATTATTTAATAATTGGCATGCCACATTTGGTCCAATCTCTTGCATCAGGACACTATGTCCTGCTAGAGCAAGTATTTATAGTACAAGACACAGATGCTATCAGATAGACTGCAGCCACATCCAAATTTATCCAAGAAGTCTTCATTGTCACTTACCAAAAAAGTACACAGAAAGAGGAGACCTGCTGGCCGCAGCACAAAATAGGATCATAGCACGTCAAAAGTTGATGTTGGTTACATGTGCTTGCGAAGCGCAAAAGAGAGCATTCGTATGGAAAAGACGCTCAATAGATCTAAAAGGGAAACACAAGTGGACAGCACTCGGAATTCCATAAGAGCTCCAAGATTGATGGAGAGATGGAGACCAGCATGGCCAAGTAGTATGCCCAGAAGGAAAAGGAATGCAAAGCACTAAGGGAAAGTACAAAAGAATACAAAGCCCCAAGAAATGCAAACCCGGATAACGAACTAAAGACCAGAAGGGAGAGGACTAAAACCCTCCGACTAAAGGACTAACCACGGTACCACTGCAAAGCAAAACAAACGGGAATTGATGGAAGTCGAATTACTAAAAGACATTATAGAAGTTTTGTAGTTGGAGATTAGATGAGAAATGCATGGAAATTTTCTGAAACATCTTGTTAAGTCACATCTATGGTAAACGAACATCATTACTGATTCTGTCAAAAGGTAAAGAGAAATTCACTGAAACGCTCTCAGAATCATAGTAAACAGGCAGGGTGCACTTTCCATCAAATTGCTGGGAACGTGCATTAACTGGCATAGGTTCTATCGTATTATTTCATTTCGACTATCATCGCTCGATTCTCGTCTTTTCTTATCATCCCCTGTACAAGTGCCAGAATTGAAGGAAAGCAAGACCTTGGTGGTGAACATAGTCTACATACGCAACTGAAAGAACGCAAGTAGAAGGACCATAGCCAATAACCGCAACTGGAGACATATTCAACATATACAATCTGTTCATTTGTATTATAGCTAAAAATACTTTCGATGGATTGAGAGGATCATTTGTGCATTATACATTATCGTTTCGTCTCACATGGATGTACGAGAAGTTTCAGGAAGTTGTGCATAACGAACTTTCACCCTACTTTATTGTAGAAAGATAGCCCGAAAGAAATACACCCCGAAAGAGAGGATGAATACAGAGCACCCAGGAGTGCAAAAGGGAAAATGAGCACGGCGCACAATGAACCTACAGGTCACAAACCAAGACCCCAAGCTCAACCCCAAGCTAGAGGTCGCAAAGCAACCAGCCGAGAAGTAACTAAACTAAAAAAGTAACTAAAAACCTATTGTTGGACAGTGTGATTGAAGTCCTCTAATGTATATATGGTAAGTGGGGGAGAGGGCCCTAGAAGAGATGGGCACTCCTATTCTTGCTGCCCTGTCTATGAAGACCCCATACTAAGAGTGATGTAGTGTATCTGAGACTATTGGTCAAAAGTAGTGGGTGAGCATGGCTTGGGAGATAGCCATATCCCCCCTCCTTTGCAAGAAACCTGGGGCTGCTTTCTAAGCAATCCATCAACATGTTGATGGATATGCCCAAAAAGCTACACAACCAAAGGAACAAAGGTATTGGAGGCAAGCGGTAGTGCATAATGATTGTCCTTTCCTCAAGCTGGTATGTTTTCCACTGCTCTTGCCTGAATGTTGGTTTGTGCTAAAGTCTCTATGCATAGCCACCACATCATATAAAGTGAGTAGACTGTCTATGAATGTGATAATATCTGCTCTTAACCAGCATGGAGGTGGTCTTGGTAAGTCCAACCACCGCTCAATTTGTAGTTGGGACCTTGTAGATTGGTGGAGTTGGAACATTGTATCTTGGATTAGCATCATGAACTCTAGTGGGCTCTCCTCCTACATCACACCATAATGGATGTTTTCATTGTGGGTTAAATGTGCAACTACATGCACACTGATCTGGAAAGCCCTAGCAAGGCTACATGAGGGACACTTAAACATAAGCAAAGTGTAGAAGAGAACTCCTCAAATATGAAAAAAAAATCTTCTATCAAAGGGGAGGCATGGAACCAAGCTCCATAGCCTTTCCCTCCACAAGAAAGAATCCTAGCTGTATCAGATAAAAGTGCATTGGTGAGGATGCTGGTGAGGGTATGGTTATCCACAAGCTCATTGATGTTTGCCTTAATCTTCATAGAGTCTAGTGAAACAAAGTTGATGAATTCCAAAAGTGTTCTGCATGCAATGCTTGGTAAAAGGTCATGAGCCAACCTTAGATGAATCTAGAAATCATGGGTTCTTGAATCCATTGTCGTGATATGTGGCAATAGAAAAGGATGACCATGATGTAAGAACATGTCTGCTAAGTAAGGAGCCACTAGAGTCCATTAACTTATAGAAGTTGTGTGCACAATGGTGTCCTATAGTATGAGATCACAACCTCTTATGGGTAGGGCTATTTGTAGTCTACACCACTCTTCTAAAATGTGTCTGAGCCTACATGGCCCTAACAAGGTGGAAAAGGTATGAGATATGGTGTTGTCAACAGTGTGGTAGAAGTGCCTTTGTAGGAGGGTATGTGCAAGCAAAATAGGAGGTTTGGGGGAGATAGCTATGTGCTAAGATGGACTATGTTACTTGTGCCCTAACCTAGGGAGTATGTGAAAAAGGGTTGTGGCCTGCACCAATGTGTTAGAGATACACATGCTGCAATAATCCCCCTTCTCCACTAGAGATCCAAACACTCTCATGCCTCCTACTCAAAATTGGAACTCTGGTGGAAAATCTGAGGGAGTGAGAACTATGCATGGACTCATTTATGAGTCTAGATTAAAAAACCCAAGGTCTATAAGTTGCATGTGTAAGCCGCTACTACTTGAACCACATCCTCCAAAGGGCTAAGATGTGTGTATCATAAAAAATGCATGGAAAGAGACAAGATGGAAAAGAAATTGACAACCTTCCATAAAGCTATGTACCGAGCAATGACAAAAAGAGGTCCCCCAAGTGGATCCCCTTGGTATGTACCTTATGCAAGTTGTGTAAATTTTCCTATGGTGGTATGGTGACTATATAACAAGGAATATGTGTGAATATGCCAACAAACAACAATGAAAAGAAGACATCAGTAATATATTACAATCGAAAATTATTATACACAAGCTTAAAGTCATCCTTGCATACACCATATAAAGATATAGATTTATATACTCTTGACTTGGGAACAAAGGAAATTAGCTCCTATTATTAAAATATAAGATTTTCTTGAGAATTCATACTTTCCTTTGCATAATTCATTTCTTGAATGTATAAGTATCTTGTGCACAAAATTTATTTACATGTGTTGATACTATCTAAAGCTTGTATGACTTAGTTATCACTATACATTTTTACCCTAATTTTATAGTGATACAATTGTATCACTATAGAATTAGGGTTAGGATACATATGTACACAATATATACATGAGAGTAGTATTTTCATGCATATATACATCGCTATACAACATTTATTGCTGTCAACATCACACACCCTAGAAGCACAACTCATACATAAGTCATACATGGACTCTAAAGTGCCACAATAATCAATTTGTTTACACAACTTGAATCACACTCAATCAGATCACTACTTGATTTGTCACTCAGTAATCTGCCAACAATTGAGCACTACTTACAGTCGAGCCACACCCACTCTAGCTAAGAGAATCCAAGTGATGATCACTGGCCTCTGTCCTCCACAGCCAAGAACTAGAAGGCTCAACATCAAAGAAGTAAGCTCTCTAGAGTTGCACTTCAAAATTATACCCCCTAGACTTGAGCTAGGTCTCAAACCCTAACAGTCCCACTGAAGGCACACTCAGCGGTCCAAATGGTGCAAGGGATGGTGGGCCCTACTATGGTACCCACATTTTTGTTTTTTAATTGTTAAAGAAGAATTGTATAGATGAAGTTGTATTGCGCTTGTATGGCATCAAATGGTGGAGAATGGTGTCTTTGGGTTGTAACCCAAGATAAAGTGACTTTGTGTCAGAAGACAAAGTACTCGGATTGGTCCTATCAGCATTCAACCCAAATTAAGGAAACTTTGGCTCGGGGATGCTTAACCCGAGGCGAGTACAATGTAATAACTTTTCTTTGGGGTGGGACATTCAAGAAGGTCCCACACATAAAAATGGCTGGCCTATGAGTGGAGGAAAAATTAACAATGACAGGAGCATGCAAGGGGTGTGATTTCTTGGTAGAAACTCAAAGTGAAGAAAGATGGAGGAGGCGTGCCACTATAAAATTTGGGATAGACACAAAGAGATGACAAGTAATTTCCCATCGCCATTAAGTAGTCGTCATGAGAAAGATCATGGAAAAGGGAGTGTAGTAAGAGATGCGCATGTGCATCAAGAGGAAGTCAAGAGAGTTAGTCCTGGAGGCGGTTGGAAGAGTAGTTACCAACCCAAAGTGGAGGAGAGTAAGATGGGTGGTGGAAAGAAGAACTCAGAATTTGCAATGAGAAATCATGCAATTTGGAGATGAGATGTGATCACAAGAATCAAAGTCTTGAGCAAGCTTTGGATCACATTTTTGGCATGGAACTAGAACCTTAGTTTTCCAGGTTTCATGATTGAGATCATCAAGAGTAAATGTCTTGATGGACTTGAGGCAGAGAGTAAGAGAGGAAATCTGGCTCAATGGACAGAGTTAGATTGGAGGTTAGTACTCAGAAGAGAGGTGGGTGAGGAGCAAGGAGCCACATTCTTGGGGAAAGGAGAAGTAGTTGAAGAAACCCAAGAAGTGCAAGATGCTTTTTCTTCAAAATGCACAAAGAATGGTTATAAAGTCAAGAGTTACAAGGACCATGTGAGGAGATGCATTGTAAGACCAATGATGTCCATCTTCAAGCCGGAGCGAACCACTTATGTGATGAAACATCAAGCGGTGTTCTTCCATAAGATGTTTGTAGGGGAAGCAATCAATTAGGCAAAGTGCTTCCATCAGCACATGAGACAAATGGTGTGGAATTTGCAGGACAAGTCGCCTCCACACTACATTATGCCGTTTGCAGCCCACTTTTATTTGGGATTGAATTTGTTGAACATGGTAGAAAGACACAAGATGGTGTTGCACTTCCATCCCGACTTAAGAAGAGATGCTGACACGGAGGAGCAGCAATGTATTTTGCAGATCAGAGGCAATGATGAGTACTACCCACAGACGGGGCAGAGCATGCATTTGGGGGTGAATGCTCCAAAGTCAAAGAAGAGGAGTTGAAGAGAAGAAGAAGAAGAAGAAGTAGCAGCAATGATACCTCAGAAGACCAGAAAAGTAAACTCGAGCAAGGACCTGGTGGTGATTGCGTTGTTAGGCAAACAATCAAAAGGGGAAGTCGAGTACAAGTCAGAAGACTCTAGGAGAGAGGAAGAACTTGAACTCACGTTGCAGAGTGGTGAAGCAAGTAGCGATGGTGAAGATGGAGTGGAAATGCAGCCGGTACCATGGGAAGAAGAAGGAAAGCTGGAAATGGTAGAAGTAGATAACTTGCGACAAGAAGATGAAGTTTCAGAGAAGGAGGAGAAGAGGGTTATCATTCAGAGAGGTGTCCACTCCAGAAGAAAGGTGACGTGTGAGGTAGGGCCAAGTAGAAGGAGAGAAATGGAGAGTGGAAGTTTGGGGAGCAAAGAATCCATTCCAGTAAGGCAACTATGGCTGAGAAGGAGAGTGTCAAGTGAAGAAGAAGCAAAGAAGGAGAAAAGCCCGCAAGTCAAGGTGAATTAGAGCAAAGGAGTAGAGTATCTGCTGGAGATTGTATGCCCATTGTTAATGAAGTTGGAGGAGAGGAAGAGAGAAATGCAGTTGGAGTGTATGGAAGTAAAGACTTTGTTGCAAGTGTTGGTGAAGTTAGAAGAAGATCATAACCTAAGGAGAGGAACTGAAGGAAGTACTACAAGTAGATGCAGTAGTACAAAACCAAGGAATTGAGAATTTAAAGAAGGAAGTGGGAAGTAAAGAGAAAATAATAGAGCAAAATTCATAGTGAGAGAAAGATAGATAGCTGAGTATGAAATTTTGAAATAGCAATTTGCTGATTCACAATTAGAAATCATCCATGCTATGGCAAGAGTAAATGAGAAGGAGCAAGAGCTTAATAGAGTGATGGAGACTGTAGAAGAGAAGAAGCAGCTCTGGCAAAGTCAGTTGACAGTGTGATATAGAGAGGAAGAAAGATTAAGGGAGTTACTTTGTAATCTGGAAGAGAAAATGGTTTAGAAGGAGAAGGAGAAGGAAACGGTGAAAGCCAAATTCAAGGCAAAATTGGCAATGTATAGGGAAAATTGGCAGGCGGATTGAGAACGGGAGAGAAGGATGAGGCTCAAGCCATTGAAGGAGATTGTAGTAAAGATGAATGCAATGTTCAGTACAAAAGCCAGTGGGAGGATTGAAGAAATGAGATTGCACTAGTAAAGGTTGTTGGTGCAGGAGACAAGGAGAAGAAATGTGAAGGATAAAGATTTGAATGCTTTGCTGATTAGTCTTAGAACTCTTGTAGATAGGAAGATATTGGAAGTGGAAGAAAATATTGCAATTAGATTAGATTTAGTTAAGTTAGAGATAGATAAACTTTGGAAGGATGTAAGAGAAAAGCCCAAAGTAGATGAGATAGGATTACAAATATCTTTGGAGTTATCATTGGAGATATTATGGAGGAGTGGGTAAGAGGATAAAGAATTAGAAAGGTTACCCATGACGGAAATTGCAGATCAGGAAGAAGAAGTGTTAGAATTGGTAGAAGAATTAGTAGAAGAATTAGTAGTTATGAAACCCAAGGATAGAGTTGTATGTGAGGTTACTTTGGGTTTGGAAGCCGAGGAAGAAGTAGACATCAAATAGAAGTATTAAAAATTTTGAGATTTGAAGAGGTAGATATGAAGAGGTGCATTGTCAATTTGGATCTATAGGTAGGAAGAATTGTTATGAAACGGTATTTTTGAAAGTAATTGTCAAGTGCTCTACCTATTTAAAGGTGGCATTTGCAGTGTTATGTTATTCAGTGCTCATAATTTTTGAGAGTAGATAAAGCAAAGTGCTGTGAAGTAGTGCTTGTCGCTTGAGCTTAATTCTGAGTATCAACATTCTATGTGTTCTTATGAGTGTTGGGAGAATTTTGAAGTCCAAATTGGTGTGTTTTTTAGATGTTAGATTCCACAGCCTTGATCTTCATTTTGTGTGTTTGATCTTGAGTGAAGTGCAATCAAAGCAATTGTAGTATTGGTAGTATTTTGCAGTTGTGAGTGCAGAGCAATGCCTTAACAGATTTGAGAGGAATTGTAGTATTGGTAGTATTTTGCAATTGTGAGTGCAACACAATGTTGATGTGAAGCAATTTTAATTGAGGAAGTTGTGCGATGGAGGGATGGAATGCAATTCTGAGGTGAAGTCATTTTGCATTGAAGTGCCGTTTTCACGAGAGACTAAATCAAGATTGTTTGGAAAGATTTTATGGAGTTGTGATTAAGTGTGACAAATTGTTGTGACAAGATTACAAGTCAATGCTTGTTACTCTCTTCTGGGTGTAGTTGCCACCCGAGAGATTAAAGATGAAACCAAGAAGAACTACTTGTTATTATTTGACTTTGTATTTGACCAATTTTGAATAGTATCTCTGCGGGAACAAACTTTACTTACCTGATTACCGCAAAAGTGATATTTTCCGGGTTGTCACACCTACCATGTAGTTAGTACCCTAAACACAAAATATTTCTGTCAACAAGTAATCTATGAGTAACTAACTACCAGGTAACTCTTAACTACCAACACTACTACTCTAGAGTTCGAGTAATCTAGGTGCTATGCTACAAATGGCATGACAATTATCATGCATATATACATTGCTGCACAATATACATTGCTACACAACATACATTGCTACACAACATACATCACTATCAACATCACACACTTCAGAAACACAACTCATACATAAGTTATACATGGACTCTAAAGAGCCACAATTGCACCCTAGCTGGCGGCTAGGTTCCTCTAACTCTAGATAGCCATCTATTCCAAGCATATGGTATACCCTAAGGTGGGCAAAATATCAAGAGATCGGGTGCTATTGAGCACCATCGTTCGTCATATGTTTGCAATCTATACCATATAAAGGATGAACTAACTATAGTTCAAGTACATCTAAGACATAACCATTGTCCTTGACGAACCACTGTGAGAGGAGGAGTCATACATGCCATATGCCATTCTCTTGAACAACTATCACACACTAACATAATAGCAACTCCACCTAAAGAACCACATAACAAACACCTCAAGCCTGCACGTACAAGTGCCAAGCTTTGGTCCAAAGTGCCATCAATGTTTGGGATGTGGCATGGTGCACAATTGCACACATGATCCTTCCAAACAACATCATCATGTCCTTCCAACACAAGGATTCCATATGGCAAAACCTTGTGCATTCTCAAAATAGTGCGGCCTATAGAAACATCAAGTGTCCTTGGTGTTATCTGCTATAGATATACATAATCCCCTAGATGAAATTGCCGGATCACTAGTTTATAACCTCCTCCTTGAATAGAAGCATACTGTAAGGTATCTTTATGTTGAGAAATCACCAAGTTCTCAAAAGCTATTGGCATCACTCTCCAAAAGATCTTTGCCTGTTGAGAACATGCACTCATTCATACATCTGGATCATCCAAGTCCAAAACTATAGTTGTATCTCAATGAATGGTTGCAGGTAAATCTGGATCTAGTCCATAGAGTAGAAAGTAAGGAGAGAAGGATACTAAGGAGGCTTGCTGGCTGAACCAATAGCCAATGGCCAACCAAGGTAATTGGAGATCCCAATCTCCCAAGTGGCCTCTCTGCAAACCATACTTTTGCAATCCTCTCTTCACCGTCTGAACCACTCTTTTTGCTAAGCCATCTGCCTCAAGGTGATCTTGGGAGGTAGTATAATGATCAATCAAAGCCTTGTCACACAAGACCTGAAACTCCCCCAAGAACTCTATACCTTGATCAATCAAAACCTCAATTGGTGCACCAAAATGACTGCAAACCCAATCTAGGAATGAATAAGCCGTCCCTTCATTGGACTTGTTAGGAAGTTCCACCAACTCAATCCACTTGGAGAAGTGCTCCACCATCACCAAAACTTATGGATGATGTCTTGCAATCAACGGTAAATGTCTAGCCAAGTCTAAACTCAAACGGTAACCCAATCCCATGATAGGTAATGAGTGTAATTGTGGCATAGGAGCATTGAATGATGCTCTAACTTGGTCACAAACCACACATCTAGCAACAAATTGTTGTACATTGGTCTGCATACCGCACCACAAATAATGACTTTGGAGTAAGATATAGGTACGCTTTACTCCAAAATGTCCAAGCTCCTTGTGAGCATGATAGACCAATAGTGATCTTTGAGATGGAAGTGGTACGACTTGCACTCTACCATCCTCTCATACACACAAAATGTGTTTGCCCTCCAATTTGAACTGCTTGGCGCATTGAAGAACACCGTTTCTCTCCTTGGCCCCAAATGTGCCATGCACAACACTAGTGTGAAGATAGTCCACCACTAAGACATTGTCATGAATGTCTCATTGAACTGTACCACTTTATTAACTCTTTAGATCTATGACCCCAATAACTCCTCCTATATGTGTTGAGAGAGTACCACCAAAGCCTCAAAAAATATACAAAGAAAGGCAGATGCATGCCAACTTGGCACCGTCTCCTTGTCTGTCTCACCATGCCAACGTGCTACGGTCTGATCTTGCTGGTTAGGATATGGGTTTCTACTCAACCCATCTGCATCACGGTTCACCACTTTAGGTTGGTAAATAACCGTGAAATCATACTCCTATAAAATCAGAGCCCATCGTGCAAGCTTTCTTGAAAGCTTGTTAGACTCCATCAACCTCTTCACTTGCTGATGATCAATGATGAGAGTGAAGGAGCTACCAAATAGGTAACATCAAATATCTGCTATTTCCTAGACTGCTCACAAACACCCTCCCTCATATAAACTATACTTTGTCAAACTAGTTTAGGACCTCCCTTTCAAAAAGCATGAAAGCTTGGGAAACTCATAAGTGTGGGAGAAGTGGCTCTAGGCTGTCTAACTAGGTTCACCACTACCATAGGTGACCTATCAACCACTACCACCATTTGAGACTAATGCCCAATATCCATGATGTCATCAACAATGATGTGGTCTAGTCATTGAATCCCATCATAAGCACGTTGTAGAACATCTCTAGGTAAGAGATTCATCCACCAAAGACAAAGACAATGAGCCAATGATCCCACTCTAGCTGCATCTAACAAAATAGTAGGTCCCATCCAACAATGGACCTGATGTGTACTTGCCACCACCCAGGTGCAAGAATCACCCATTAAAGAGATGTTCTCCAAAATGTAAGCTAGAGAAATGGACTGATGAACCTAAGGATATCATAGTATCCATAACATCTCCAAAAACACACCTGAATGGGGAACTTGAAGACCCAAACCTTGGTCAACACATGTATATCCCTAATGTGGCCATCCAAAAATCACCAAATGAACAGGCTCATGTCTCTAATGAGGCTCTCTCTAGCCTTCTACAGGAACTCCTACAAGCTCCTCAGCTTGTTAGTCCACACTCCTTGGTAGTTTTGCCTCAAACACTGGAAGAACTCCACCATGTGGTTAATCCCCGATATTGCACCACCTCTTATAGCAATACCTCCACTCATAGTAGCACTATCTCTAGCTAGTGCACCCTCACCAATGCTACTTGAGCTAGAACTCATGGGTACAACCAATGTACCTATGGCAAATGAGCTTGGAGATATAGTTCAAAAAGCAATAATGTCTCCATAACTCAATCTCCTCTAAGTGAGCTCTCCTAAACTTATAATAGTCATCCATCGGTAGACCCTCCAAGTGCTGAAATAATCCCTTTTATGCCATGAAAGATGTGAATAAAGTTGGGTTCCGCATCTACTACAAGTCATACCAACTATCAAACTCCTAGATGAAGTCATCAAACTCAATGGTACCCAATGTACTAGAGTAACACTTAGGGCCTTTGGAGGCCCCATAAATCTTGTCCATGTCCCACAACAACAGTGCAAACACCAAGTGCACTCTCAACTAAATCAACTCTTATGTCAAACTCTAACTCAGAGTTAATCTCCTCCCTCACTGGGGCCTAAGATAAAAGCTGATATCAAGTGCCACTTTGAGTAAACCCACTATGTCTTATGAGGCTGTCTCTCTAGAATCCCCAAAGAACGTTTTCGTGACAAAGTAACCACAACCGAAAGTACCCCACCAAGAACTAACACCACCAACCAAACACCACCAAGTACCATCATCAATTGAGCACCATCAAGTGCCAATAACAACAGAACACTACCCACTAATGTAACTCTAACTAAGACAACTACACTAGGGGAAAGAGCAACATGCAACTTGCCATCATAACACACTCACAATCTATAGGTCATCACTTCATGCTTCACTGTCAAGAAAAAAAGGTCGTTTGACTGGTCATCACTTGAGCCTCGCCACCTAGAGCATACCAGAGCACCAATGCTCTAAATTTAGGGTACCTCACACAAACGTGTTGCACAAACAAGAAGTAGAGAATGGAGGGAGTCCAATCACAAGAAATCCAAACAAAAACTCTCCATCTCATAAAGCAACACGAGACTAACTCTACCACCATTTGGCATTTGACATAATAGGAGTTCCTATCTACGTCCTAAGCTACCAAGATCTCCAAGAATGGGATCAAATTGCCTCTCCTAGCCAAAACTATGTATATAAATGGTATATAAATAGTGGGCCAGTCACTAGGACAACAAGTGAGGGTAGACTTAGGCACCAATTCTAGGGCACCACTTCTACAAACCTGAGATCCAGGGGTCAAACCGACCCTATTGCGCATAATCTAGCAAGATAGGCTGATTTTGCCAAACAATGACCAAGATCTACACTAAACTAGCTAGCCTCATGCCAACAAGCTGGCTTGCTAGCCTTTTTGGCCCTTCATAGCCTCTCATAGCTGTGGTGCCCACATTTTTTTTTCATATTTCCAAAGAAAAAGTGTACAAAAGAAGTCAAATTGCACTTGTATGGCAGAAGAAGGCAAAGAAAAGTGTCCTTGGGGTGTAACCTAAGGTAAAGTGACTTTGTGTCAAAAGGCAAGGTACTTGGAATTGCCTTGTCAGCATACAACCCGAAGTAAGGAGACTTCATCTCGGGGGTGCTCAACCCAAGGCAAGGACAATGTAACAACTTTACTTTGGGGCAAGACATTCAAGAAGGAACCGGTCATAAAAATGCCGGTCATATGCATGAAGGACAATTCATAGTGACAAGAGCATGCAGGAGGTGTGATTTCTTGGTAGAAACTTGAAGTGAAGAAAGACAGAGGAGACACACCACTATAAAATTTGGGCAAGAGACAAAGCAATGACAAGCAATTTTACATCACCGTTAAGAAGTCATCTTGTAGGAGATTAGAGGAAGGGATGTGTAGTCAAAGATGCGCTGGTGTGTCAAGAGGAAGTCGAGAGAGTTAATTTGGGAATCAATAGGAAGAATAGCCCCCAAGAAAGTAGAAGAGAGAAAGATAGGAGGTGGGAAGAAGACTCCGAATTCACAATGAGAAATCATGCAATTTAGAGTTTAGATGTGATCATGGGAATCGAGGTCCTGAGCAGGCTTTGGATCACATTCTTGGCATGGAACTAGAATGTTAGTTTTCCAGGTTTCATGATTGAGATCATTGAGAGTAAGTGTCTCAATGGTCCTGAAGAATTAGAGAAGAGAGGAAATCCGGCTCAATGGACAGAGTCAGATTGGAGATTAGTACTCGAGAGAGAAGCAAGCATAGAGCAAGGTGCCACATTCTTGGGGAAGGGAGAAGTAGCCAAAGAAACTTGTGGTACCCACATTTTTTTGTATTTTCCAAAATAAAGAAGAAGAAGTGTATAGAGAAGTTGGATTGCGCTTGTATGGCCAAAGAAGGCAAAGAAAAGAGTCTTTGGGATGAAACCCGAGGTAACATAGTTTCGGGTCATAAGGCGAAGTACTCGGAATTGCCCTCAGCATACAACCTGAAGTAAGAAGTCTTTGTATCGGAGGTGCTCAACCCAAGGCGAGGACAGTGTAACAACTTTCATTTGGGGTGAGAAATTCAAGAAGGGACCGTTCAAAAACCGGCGTTCATACGCGTGAAGGACACTTCATAGTGACAAGAGCATGCAAGAGGTGTGATTTCTTGGTAGAAACTCAAATTGAAGAGAGATGAAGAAGGCGCAACTCTATAAAAATCAAGCTAACGACGAAACAATGTCAAGCAATTTTCCTTCGCCATTGAGGAGTCATCTTGCAGGAGATCGTGGGAAGGGAAGTAGAGTCAAAGACGCACTTGTGTGTAAAGGAGAATTTGAGAGAGCTAATCCAAGAGATAGTGAGATAGAAAGAAAGATAGGAGGAGGAAAGAAGAACTCCAAATTTGCAGTGAGAAATCATGCGATTCAGAGGTTAGATGTGATTGCAAGAATCAAAGTTTTGAGTCGACTTTGGATCACATTCTTGGTGTGGAACTGGAATGTGAGTTTTCCAGGATTCATGACTGAGATAACCAAGAGTAAATGTCTCAATGGCCCCGAGGAAGAGGGGAAGAGAGGAAATCCGGCTCGCTAGATGGAGTCGGATTGGAGATTAGTACTCAGAAGAGAAGCAAGCATGGAGCAGGGTCCCACACTCTTGGGGAAGGAAGAGGTAGCAGAAGAAACCCAAGAAGTGAGGGATGCATTCTCTTTGAAGCACACAAAGAATGGGTACAAAGTAGAGAGTTATAAGGATCCTGTCAAGAGAGGGATTGTGAGTGCTCTCATGGCAATCTTGAAGCCGGAGAGAACAACTTATGTGATGAAGCACCAAGCGGTGTTCTTCCATAAGATGTTTGTAGGAGAGCCGATTAACTAGGTGAGGTGCTTCCATGGGTGAACAAGACAGATGGTGTAGAACTTGCAGGATAAATCGCCTCCGCATTACATTGTGCCATTTACAACACATTTCTATTTGGGGCTGAATCTACTCAATGCGGCGGAGCGCAACAGAATGGTGTTGCATTTCCATCCCGACTAAAGGAAGGAGGTCGATGCGGAGGAACAGTAGTACATTCTTCAAATCAGAAGCAACAATGAGTACTATGCGTAGACAAAGAAGAATGTGTAGGTGGACATGAGTACTCCAAAGTTGAAGAAGAGGAGTTGACAAGGAGAAGGCAAAGACACCGAGAGACAAGATCTCAAAAGACCAAGAGGGTAAACCCAAGGAAAAGAATGGTAGTAGTCGCGTCATTGGAGGAAGAATCGGAAGGCGAAGCCGAGTGCGAATATGAAGACTTGAAACAAGAAGAAGAACCTAAGCTCACACTCAGAGTGGAGACACAAGTAGTGACAGCAACGAAGGTGGAGAGATGATGTCGGTACCCGTAGAAGAAGAAGAAGAAGTCAAGATGGAGATCGAGGAGGAAAGTAATGTGAAGTTAGAAGACGAAGTGCTAGAGCAGGAGGAGAGAAAAGTTACCATTCAAAGAGGAGTTTGGTCCAGGCAAAAGGTGAAGTGTGACGCGGGTCTGAGCAAGGTAAGGGAAGAGGAGAATGCTAATTCAGGGAGTGAAGCATCTATTCTGATACGACAATTGCAGCAAAGAAGGCGAGTATCGAGAGAAGAAGAGGTGAAGAAGGAGATCACTCCACAAGTCAAAGTAGCCATGAGTGACGGAGTGGAGTACTTGTGAGAAGTTGTGTGTCCTTTACTAGTAAAGTTGGAACACAAGAAGAAGGAGATGCAGTTGAAGTGTCCGGAAGTGAACACTATGTTGTAGGTGTTAGCAAGATTAGAGGAAGAGAACTTGGAGTTGAAGAAGAGTATAATTTGATGAGAGGAGGAAAGGGAAGTACTACGAGTAGAGGCAGTAGTACAGAATCAAGTGATAGAGAACTTGAGGAGAGAAGCAAGGAATCGAGAGGAACTTGTGAAGCAGAGTGACATAGCAGGGGAGAGACAAGTTGCTGAGAATGAGATCTTGAAGCAGCAATTTGTTGATTTGAGATTAGAGATTATCCATGCTATGGCAAGGATAGCCAAGAAGGAACAAGAGCTTGATAGGGTGATAGAGAGTGTAGAAGAGAAGAAGCAGTTGTGGCAACAAGAATTGACAGTGAGATATAGAGAAGAAGAGAGGTTGCAAGAGTTACTTCACAATCAAGAGGAGAAGATTGTACAGAAGGAGAAGGAGAAGGAGGTTGTGAAAGCCGAGTTTGAGGTAGAATTGGCAATGTACCAAGAGGATTGGCTTGTAGATTGGGAATGAGAGAGGAAAATGAGACTGGAGTCATTGAAGGAGATTGTAATTAGGATGAACACGATGCTGAGTATAGAGGCCAGTGTGCATATTGAAGAGACAAGGCTGCACAAGTTGAAGTTGTTGGTGCAGGAGACGAGGTGGAGACACGCAAAGGACACTGATTTGAATGTGTTGTTGATTAGTCTCAGAACTTGTGTAGATAGAAAGATATTGGAGGTAGAAGACAATATCACAATTAGATTAAACTTAGTGAAATTGGAGATAGATAAACTTCGGAAAGATGTTAGAGCAAAACCCAAAGTAGATGAAGTAGGAGTAAAGATGTCTTTGGAGTTACCATTGGAGACATTAGAGAAGAGTGGGTCGGGAGATAAGGAGTTAGATAGATTACCTACTAGTGAAATTTCAGATCAGGAAAGAGAACTGTTAGATTTGGTAGAAGATGTAGGAGTTATGAAACCCGAGGAAAGAGTAATAGGAAGTAAGTTACTTTAGGTTTGGGTTTGAAAGCAGAGGAAGAAGTAGACATCGGATCGGATGAGTATTTGAGATTTTTGAGATTTGAAGAGGCAGATATGAAGAAGTGCATTGTCATTTTGGATATGCAGGTTTGCAAAGTTGTTAGGAAACGGTATTTTTTTGTTAGAATTGTTGTTTGCTTCACTATTTAAGAGTGGCATTCATAGGAAATTGTTGTTCAGTGCTCATAATTCAGAGAATAGATAAAGCGAAGTGCTATGAAGCAGTGCTTGTTGCTTGAGCTTGATTCCAAGTATCAACTTTGTGATTGTGTTTGTGAGTGTGTGGAGAAATTTGAAGTGCAAGTCACTGTGCTGGTTAAATGTTGGATTCCGCAGCCTTGATCTTCATTCTGTGTGTTTGATCCTGAGTGAGGTGCAATCAAAGCAATGCCTTGATAGATTCGAGAGGAATTGTAGTGCTAGTAGTATTCTGCATTTGTGAGTGCAGTGCAAAATTGATGTGAAGCAATTTCAATCAAGGAAGTTGTGCCTTCAGTGGAGGGATGGAACACAATTCTGAGGCAAAGTTGTTTTGTAGTGAATTGCCGTTTTCAAGAGAGCCTGAATAATCACAATCAAGATTGTTTGGAAAGAATTGAAGGTGTTGTGATTAAGAACTGTGAATTCGTGACAAGACTATGAATCAACACTTGTTACTCTCTTCTAGGTGTGGTTTCTACCTGAGAGATTAAAGACACAACCAAAAAGAACTGAAGTTGTTACTTTGCTTCATATTTGACCAATTCTGACTAGTATCTCTATGGGAACAAACTTTACTTACCTGATTACTGCAAAAGTGATATTTGTCGGGTTGTCACAAAACCCAAGAAGTGAGAGATGCCTTCTCTTCAAAGCGCACAAAGAATAGCTACAAAGTGGAGAGCTATAAGGATCCCGTCAAGAGGAAAATTGTGAGTGCTCTAATGGCAATCTTGAAGCCAGAGAGAAAGACTTATGTGATGAAGCACCAAGTGGTGTTCTTCCATAAGATGTTTGCAGGAGAGCTGATTAATTGGGCGAAATGTTTTCATTCGAGGACTCAACAGATGATGTGGAATTTGCAAGACAAGTTGCCGCCAGATTACATTGTGCAATTTGCAGCCCACTTCTATATGGGGCTGAACCTGCCCAATGCGGTGGAGAGACACAAGATGGTGTCCTATTTCCACCATGACTTGCAAAGAGATGTTGATGCAAAGGAGCAGGAACACATCCTGCAAATCAGGAGTAGCGACAAGTACAACAAGCAAATGGGGCAAAGTGTGCAAGTAAAGGTGAGTACTCCAAAGTCAAAGAAGAGGAGTCAACAAGGAGAAGGAGAAGAAGTAGAGAAGGCGTGACCTCGGAAAGCTAGAAAGGTGAACCCAAGGAGAGAATTGGTGGTATTCGCGTTGTCAGACAAAGAGTCAGAAGGGGAGGCTGAGTGCAAGTCCAAAGACTCGGAGAAGGAGAAAGAACCCGAGTTTACGCTTTAGAGTAGGGATACAAGTAGTGCCAATGATGACAGAGTAGAGATGCAGTCGGTACCCAAGGAGGAGGAAGCCAAGATGAAGACAGAGGAGAAAAGTTACTCAAAACTAGAAGACAAAGTTCCAAAGTAGGAGGAAAAGAGAGTCTGTTCTAGACAAAGGGCAAAGTATGAAGCGGGGCCAAGTAAGGTAAGAGAAGTGGAGAGTGGAAGTTTAGGGAGTGATGAATCCATTCCTATAAGGTGATCGTGGCTAAGAAGGCAAGAGTTGGGTGAGGAAGAGAAGAAGAAGGAGATAAGTCCGCAAGCCAAAGTAGTTCCAAGTGAAGGAGTAGAATATCTGCAAGAGATTGTGTGCCCGTTGTTGGTGAAGTTAGAGCACAAGAAGAAAGAGATGCAGTCAAAGTGTCCGAAGGTGAAGATTGTATGGAAGTGCTACGAGTAGATGCCGTAGTACAGAATCAAGTAATTGAGAACTTGAAGAGAGAAGTGGGGAGTAGAGAGAGAATAATAGAGAAAAATGTCATAGCCAGGAAAAGATAAGTAGCTAAGTATGAAATCTTGAAATAATAGTTTGCTGATTTGAGATTAGAGATTATCCATGCTACGGCAAGAGTAGCAGAAAATGAGCAATAGCTTGATAGAGTGATGGAGAGTGTAGAAGAGAAGAAGCAACTCTGGCAAAGAGAGTTGACAGTAAGATATGGAGAGGAGGAGAGATTAAGAGAGTTACTTTGCAATCTGGAGGAGAAGATTGCAAAGTAACTAAAGGAGAATATGAAAGCTGAGTTTATCTGCTTTCATAGTCTAGTCTTTCATAGTTTCATAGTCTTTCATAGTTCAAAGCGGAATTGGCAATGTATAAAGAGGATTGGCTTGCAAACCGAGAAGGAGAGAAGAATGAGACTTGAGCCATTGAAGGAGATAGTAACAAAGATGAATGCAATGTTGAGTACAAAGGCCAGCATGCAAATTGAAGAGACGAGGCTACACGAGTTGAAGTTATTGGTGTAGGAGACGAGGAGGAGAAATGCAAAGGATAAAGAATTGAAGCTTTACTTATCAGTCTCAAAACTTGTGCAGAGAGGAAGATATTGGAAGTGGAAGACAATATCACGATTAGATTAGACTTAGTGAAATAAGAGATAGATAAACTTTGAAAGGATGTAAAATCAAAACCCGAAGTAGATGACATAGGAGTGTAGATATCTTCAGAATTACCATCAAAGATATTCGAGAAGAGTGGGTCAAGAGATAGAGATTTAGAAGGAGTAATTATGACAGGAATTGTAGATCAGGAAGAAGAAATAGTAGAATTGGTAGAGGAATTAGGAGTTGTGAAACCCAAGGATAGGGTAGTGTGTGAAGATACTTTGGGATTGGAAGCCGAGGAAGAAGTAGACATTGGATCGGAGTAGTAACAATTTTGAGATAGGAAAAGGTAGATATGAAGTGGTGGTTTGTCATTTTGGATCTGCAGGTAGGAAGAGCTATTAGGAAGCGGTACATTAAGAAGATAACTATTGTTTGCTTCACTATTTAAGAGTGGCATTCGTAGTAAACTCTTATTTAGTGTTCATTATTTATGAGAACAAATAAAGCAAAGTGTTGTGAAGCAGTGCTCGTTGTTTGAGCTTAATTCCAAGTATCAACGTTGTGTTTGGGAGTGTGTGGAGAAACTCGAAGTGCAAGTCAATGTGTTTGTTGGATGTTGGATTCCGTAGGCTTGATCTTTACTCTATGTGTTTGATCCTGAGTGAAGTGCAATTGGAGCAATGCTTAAACAAATTTGAGATGAATTGTAGTGTTGGTATTATTCTGCATTTGTAAGTGCAATGTAGTGTTGATGTGAAGCAATTTTGATCGAGGAAGTTGTGCCTTCAATGGAGGGGTGGAACACAATTCTAAGGCAAAGTCATTTTGCAATGAAGTGCTATTTTTGAGATAGCCTGAATCATCACAATCAAGATTGTTTGGAAAGATTTGATGGAGTTGTGATTAAGTGTGACCAATTGTCGTGGTGAGACTATGAGTTAGTGCTTGTTACTCTCTTCTAAGTGTGGTTTCTACTTGAGAGACTAAAGATGCAACCAAGAAGAATTACATTGTGACATTTGACTTTGTATTGGGACATTTCTGACCAATATCTCTGCAAAAACAAACTTTACTTACCCGATTATTGCAAAAGTGATATTTCTTGGGTTGTCACAATAGCCCATAGCCTTATGCTTCAAAGTCTCTAAATGCCAAGATTCAGCCAAATGAGGCCTTTCTTCTTGCCACTTCAAACCCTCTCCAAATTTGGCAAAACTCCTCCAAATCTACAAAACTCCTCCAAATTTGTGAAACTCCTCCAAATCTAGCCAACAAGCAACAAATTTATTCTGCTTTCACCTCTTGAGCTCAAAATCACAACCATTGCTCAAAAATTGCTGCTCTTTGCTCAAAATTTGGCCAACGCTTCTACACACCGTCTACCTCACTACCAAATCTGCATCAATCAATGAGCTTCTACACACCATGAAAAACTTGAACTTTGATCAAGCTACCAACAATCCATTGAGCTTGGAAATACCTCCAACACTTGTAGTTCCTACGCCCAATTTCCCCGTGATTGCACTTCTCTGATGTCATCAGTTTGTTCACACCCCTCGAATCAACTCAATTCATATCAATACTTGATTTGTCACTCTATAAACGGCCAACAATGGAGCACTTATTATAGTCAAGCCACACCCACTCTAGCTAAGAGAATCCAAGTGACACTCATTGGCATTTGTCCATCATAGCTAGGAACTTGAAGGCTCAACATCAGAGAAGTGAGCTCTCTAGAGTTACACTTTGAAAGTATACTCCTAGACTCAAGCTAGGTCTGAAACCCTAATGGTCCCATTGATGGCACACCCAATGGTGCAAATGGTGCAAATTGATGGTGGGCCCTACCATGAAGTCAATACACAAAACAAAAAATTTGACTGTAGGAAAGAAGTCTATGAGTGATTGCTTAAATACCTCTCAACTACTAATATTGCAACTCCAATGTCCAAGCAATCTAGATGCAACACTACAAATGGAGTGACAAATCAGAGCTCATCATGCAAGCTTCCTTGAAAGCTTGTCTGAGTCCATCAACCAATTCAATGACTAATGATCAATGATGAGAGTAAATGAGTTACCAAATAGATAATATCTAAAATGTGCTATTGCCCCTATTACTACCAAGCAGTCTCCCTCATATGAACTATACTTCACCTGTGCTGAATTGTTGGAGCAACTAGCATAAGCCACCACAAACACCTTCCCCTCATTATCATGCTAGGTAAGCACTACTTTAAGCCCCAACATACTCCAATCAATGTGAACCTAAAATGGTCATCCTCTTATTGAGCTCTTCAAATAGGAGTAGATATCAACCTCTCCTTGGGCCTTACAAAAGCTCTCTCCTACTCATCTCCCCAACATCACTCTTGTATAAGCTTGGTCAACTTTTTCAAGACTCTAGCAATGACACTAAATCCTTTAACATAAGAAGACCACTCTTCCTTAGTAGCCACTAGTTGTGTCCCAAGAATACCCTGCCTACTCAATCCACCCCCCAAGCATGTGCTTGAATCTTGATAGGCATAGAGCTCACAAGTGTCTAGATGGTGATGCCTATCAAGTGCATCATATGCTGCTCTGCAAAACCAAGGCTCACAATCCAAGTCAAATAGTTTAGGTCCATAGCCTGACATAACACCTAACACTTGGATGCCTTTGACATAATTGGAATAGCAATAATATTGGTGCAAAAACTCATTGCCTGCTCTCTCATTGGCATAAGGCTCCACCAAACTGCAATAACTATGAGTCCCAAACCAATCCAAGACCTCACTCTCAAAAAGCGTGGGGGCTTGGGAAACTCATAAGTGTGGGAAAAGTGGCTTTGGGCTATCCAACTAGGTTCACCATTGCCACAGGTGACCTATTAGCCACTACCATTGTTTGAGATTGACAACCAACATCCAAGATGTCATCAACAATGATGCGGTCTAGTCATCAAATCCCATCATAAGTGCATTTTAGAACCTCTCTATGTAACAGGTTTGTCCACCAAAGATAAAGAAGATGAGCCTGTGATTCCACTCTGGCTGCATCTAACAACAAGGCAAGTCCCATCCAAGAATGGACCTAATGGATACTTGCCACCACCTAGATATAAGAATCACCCATCAGAGGGACATTCTCCAAAAGGTAAGCTACAAAAACATATTTATGAACTTGGAGATGTCATCATATACATAACATCTCCCAAAACATACCAAAATGGGCATTCCTCTCCAATAAATCACTAAGCTCAGTGATAGAACCATTGAAAGCTAAAACTGAAGCTGCCATGGTCCTTGATTGTAGTGAGCCAAGACTGCCATTATTGAAGTGTACTGGTAGGCAACATACTCATCTCTCACCTGGTTGCCAACATGGTCTATGGGAGGTTGTCTCCTCCCAATAGTCAATAATGAAACCCATGAGGCACAACACTATTTCCTCAACTAACACATCAAATGACTCAACCACTATTGCAATGGCCTGAGCTCTCACCATAGAGCTATTAGTTAGATGATTGGGCTGAATTTGAACAACAAGCTCTCCACATGTGATGTACTATGTAGAACCAACACCTAGAGATATCTGGATTTGAAATGGACACCTTTCCACATCGGTCTTTTGTAACTCTAGATTGACAATTGTAGCCTTCTCTAACATAAAGGGTTGTGCACCAAAGTCAAATAAGACCCTTGTTGTATATAGACCTTCCTTGGAGGTCCCACCAAATGAAAAATCTCCCTTTGGTTATCCAATAGGATAATCTCAAGTGTAAACCGTGCTTGCTCAAAGGCCAATCTAACTGGCAACTCTTCCAATCTAGCTGCTATTGCCTACCATAAACCACTGATCATTGAGTGAATCTCATGCTCCTCAACTAAGTCAGATTCACTATCAACCATCTCTACTCTAGTAGTAGGAACCACATCATCCCTACTCTCACAAAGAGTGGCAACCAACCAAAATACTAGGGTTGGATCAACTACCAATATAAACATGCCACTGGTTAAGAATAATGGAAAGTGCATAATCAGCTTAGCCGCTCCAAACATTGTGCTAGACTTAGTCTATGTACTAGAAGGTGCTACCTAGTAGGTAATCCATCCTGCACCCCATTACCACCTATCACATCTGCACTTGGATGTCTAGGAGCTATGGATCTTGTCTATAGTGCCTCAGAGAGTGTAAAAGACTGGGGAAGCTTGACCTATCTACTAGCCTCTCTTCTTTGTGGTCCAACCCTATTGATGCTCCTCTAGGCTATATAGCATGTATTGCACTCCTAGTCACTATGGCCGATGCATCCACCTGTGCTGCTCCGCACATGAAATCCAAGACATTTCTATCACCAACATATGAGGTGGAAGCCTCAACACCCAAATCTGATCTCCTCTGAGCAATGGCCATGCTAGCCAATCTTTGCTCCAATTGCTCAATCCAAGTAGCCATGGTTGTATCAAAAGTAAAGGCAGGTATTGCACCCCTACTAGATGTGGATCCTCTACCACCACCTCTACCACCTTATCGTCCATGACCTGGAGCTCCTCTACCACTTTCCATAACAACCCTACCACTCCATAACTCTAGGTATAGGTCAAAGCATTGGTCATTGGTGTGACCAAATCTGTGACAATGCTCACACTATCTTTGTGATGGCTGTGATATACTAGAAGTATCGGGTCCACTGCCCCGAGTGCACTCTCTCTAGTGGTGAGGTCTAGCACAAGTCCAACAAGCAACACCACCACTCATTGGCTATTGCTGACCCAAAAATGAAGGGAAGGATCAAGCCACACTAGGCCCTCCACTCACTCCATAAGATCTAGGATGTCCATCTATCCTTAAAAACCAACATGGCATGGTGTACTCTACTGCACTCTAGAAGAAGTAACAATTATGGATGAGGTCTCCCTACCAAATCCAAATGTCACCACTCTCTCCTCCACCATGTCGAGCTCAATACTCTCAGCCAAGCAATGTAGCATCCCAAACTCTACATCACAACTCCATGTCTAGTATCCCATGCCAAAATAGGACTGCATGGGCCTCACTAACTCCTTGAGTAAAACTGATCAGCCATCTCATGCAAGTGTATGCCTTGCGTAAGCTCTCTCCAACCTTCCATTGGAACTCTTACAAGCTCCTCAGCTTGTCAGTCTACACTCCTTGGTAGTTCTGCCTCAAACACTAGAAGAACTCCACAATGGGGTTAAACCCCAATACAACACCACCTCCTATAGTAGTACGTCCACTTGTATTAGCACCATCTCCAAGAGATCCACCAATGCTACTAGAGCTAGAACTCATGGGTATAGCCGATCTACCCTAGAAACCGAGCCTGGAGTGATGGAGACAAAGTTTGGAGACCAATATTGTCTCCATAGCTCAATCTCCTCCAAGTGAGCTCTCTTAAACTCATGTAGTTGTCCATCAGTGGACTCTCCAAATATTGAAACAACCTCTTCCATGCCATGAAGGGTGTGAACAAAGTTGAGTTTTGCATCTATTGCAAATCACACCAATTATCAAACTCTTGGATGAAGTCATCCAACTCAATGATACCCTTTGTACTAGAGTAACACTTTGGGAGCCCCATAAATCTTGTTCATGTCCCACAAGAATAGTGCAGACACACCAAGTGCACTCTCAATTGGATCAGCTCTTGTGTCAAACTTAAACTTGGAGTAAATCTCCTCCCTCATTGGGACTTGAGATACAAGTTGATATCAAATGCCACTCCGAGTAAACCCATTGTGTACTGCACTGCTATCTCCTCTAGAATCCCCAAAGAACTCCGTCATGACAAAAGAACCAATAATTGCAGCCCACAATTGTAACCCCTCCACAAGTACACCGCCAATTCCCAACACCACCAAGTGCCACGTGGTACCCACACTTTTCATTTTGGATGAGTGTTAAAGAAGAAGTGCATTACTAAAACCAAATTGAACACAAATGGAAAAAAAATGAGGAGAGGCATGTGTTTTAATCTGAACCAATGAGGTTGAATTTTTGTCTAAAGGAAGAAGGACCTGGATTGGATTGGAAAGACAATAAGGATACTTCACCGAGGAATGAAAGTTGGAAGGCAGGATTACTGCAAGGTATGTATCTCAATGAATATCTCAATGTCCAAATTGTATGTGTTATGTCTCATTAGAAGCATCTTCTTTAGGACTTTCTATTTCCACAAGAATCATAAAGTTTGGAGGTTTGTAGCAGAAGTTAAAAGCATTTGAAGTTTCTATAGTAGATGTATGGAGTAATTGAGTGACTTCGGGTTGGGTTCTCTGGGTCTATACAACTTTGGACTTATATGACTTTAGGTTTACATGACCTTGTCTCAAGAGACTTTACCTCAAGACAAAGGTGACCTAATTCAAGGTAGTCAGAAATTGGATGAAGGAGTCTTTGGTTCAAATAATTGAAGGGCTTGAAATAATTAGGACAAAGAAAGAAGAGATAGTTAGGATATCCATGACTTTTATTTAAATTTAGGTTGAAGATAGGACAAAAATTGAAGGAGAAGTAGCAATAATGTATGGACTCAAAGTGCAAAATTAGACAGAAAATGTCTTTGGGTCAATTACTTGAGAGAGTAGAGAAGAGTAGGTTAGCAATTGAGGAAGCAAATAGGTTAGCTATTGTTCCAATTTCAGTTTGGACAGAAGAGGTAGTTGAAATTGTGAATGAAGAAGTAGTATTAGGTAGACAAAGGAAGCGGAAATACTTGAAGGAGCATTGGAGTTGGAACACAAAAGAGAGGTAGAAGTCGGATTGGATTCAAAGCCAATTTGAGATAGGAACCAACGGATATGGAGAAGCAGTTATTGTTTTGGATCTGGAGGTTGTTAGGAGCAGTTTAGTAAGTTAGATACCTATCAACCATTTTTCCTATTTAAAGGAAGAATTTATAGTCTTGTACATCCAATTTTGTAATCTTTGAAGTTGAGTATAGCAAAGTGTTGCAAGATAGTACTTGTTGTTTTCATACATTTTTGAGTATCAATTTTGTGGTTGTGTTTGTGAGTGTTTGGAGAAATTTGAAGTGAAAATCAGTGGGTGTTGGATGGTGGATTCCATAATCTTGATGTCAATTCTATGTGTTTCATCTTGAGTGGATTAGCAATCAAAGCAATGCCTTGATAGATCTGAGAAGAATGGTAGTGATGGTAGTATTTTGCACTTGTGATTAGATTGTAGGATTGATGCAAAGTACTTTGATCACAAAAGTTGTGCCTTCAATGGAGGGGCAGAACACAATTTCAAGATGAACTCACTTTGAAGTGAAGTAAACTTCTTTGGGCGAGACTAAATCATCACAATTAAGATTTGTTTGGATAGTATTGATTGAGTTGTGATTATGAGTGTGTAAATTGTGACAAGAATTGTTGTTGAGCGCTTGTTACTCTCTCTTGGGTGTGGTTTATACCTGAGAAACTAAAGACTCAATCAAGAGGAATATTGTTTGTGATATTTGACTTTGTATTTAAGCATTTTTGAATCATATCTCTTTGGGAATGAACTCTCCTTGATTACCACAAAAGTGATACTTATTGGGTTTTCACATGCCAACACCACCAACTAAATGTCACTAGCAAATGTAGCTCTAATTACAACACCTACACTAGGAGAAAGAACAACCTATAACCTGCAATTACAAAATGCACTCTCATGGTTTGCAAGTCATCACTTGTTGCCCCACTAGAGAGAAACATAGGTAGTCTGATCAATCATCACTCCAACCTCACTATTGAGAGCACACCAAAACACCAATGCTCTAAATTTAGGGCACCTCACACAAACATGGTGCACAAACAAGAAACAAAGAATAGATCAAGAAGAAGGCTAAAAAACCCTCCATCTCATAAATCAACACTAGATTTACTTTGCCACCATTTTGCTTTTGATATAATATGAATTATCTACTTCCTAAGCTACCAAGATCACCAAGAATGGAATCAAACTATCTCTCCTAGCCAAAGCTACATGTGTATAGATAACAGTGGAAAAATCACTAGGACAATTAGTGAAGGTGGACGAGTTGGCTAGGTCACCAGTCTAGAAACCAAAGATCTAGGGATCAAACCTTATTGTGCACAATCTAGCATGTTTGGCAGATTTTGCCAAACAATGACCAAAATCTACTCTAAACTAGCTAGTCTCACACCAATGGCTTGTTGGCCCTTCTAGGCCTTCATATCCCTATGCCTTGAGGTCTCTAAATGCCAAAATTCAACCAAAAGAGACTTTCTTCTTGCCACCTTAAACCAACTCCAAATTTGGCAAAATTCTTCCAAGTTTGGCTAATGAGCAAAACTCCTCCAAAATATGAGGTAAACTCCAGCAAAAATCTGATGTAAAATCTAATGTAAATCCCTAAAGTTGGTTGACCGCCATATCCTGCACTAACTCTCCACTCAAGCCAAATTGAAATGACGGGTTTCCTCAAATCACAAATTCATGGGGATGGGTTCCCAACTCCACATTTAATTTCACTTTTTAAGCCCAACTTGCACCAGATTGGTTGAAGCACAACCCATTGAGCTCAAAATCACAACCATTGCTCAAAAATTGTTTCTCTTTGCTCAAAATTGGGCAAGCACTTCCGCACATTGTCTACTTCATTGCTCAAATCTATATAAATCAAACAAGCTTTTGCATACTAGGGAAACCTGAACTCCAATCGAGCTACCAATGATCAGCAAGTCTTGGAGATACCACCAACACTCTAAGTAGCTACGCCCAATTTCCCCCTAACCTCACTTCTTTGATGTAATCATTTTGTTTTCATAATTCAAATCACACTCAATCAGATTAGTATTTGATCTATCACCCAATAATCTGCCAACAATTGTGCACTAATAATAGTCAAGCAACACCCACTCTAGCTAAGAGAATCCAGGTGATGCTCATTGGCCTCTATCCAGCAGAGCCAGGAACTCAAAGGCTCAACATTAGAGAAGTGAGCTCTATGGAGTTGCACTTTGAAAGTATAGCCCCCTTGACTTGAGCTAGGTCTCAAACCCTAACGGTCCCATTGAAGGCACACCCAATGGTCCAAATGGTGCAAGTGATGATGGGCCCCACCATGTAGTCAATACTCCAAACACAAAATATGTCCGTCTATGAGTAACTACCAAAATACTCCTTACTACCAACACTACTACTCCAAAGTCTGAGCAATGCTACAAATGGCGTGATAGTACCCTCTCTCCATTCATTCTTGCTTACTTTGCTTGTGCACTCTCTCTTTTGCTCATATTCCATTATGAATAGTCTTGGGTGTTGGTCCAATCCATGTGTCATTTCACATGGTAGCAAAGTTGGTGAGAGGTTGAATAAGGATGTGTGTACCTAAAGAAAGATAGGTAAGAGCAGCTAGAGAGTTTAGGGATTCCATTGATGTGATTAAAGTCACCAATTGCACCATTTTTGAGCTAAAACTATAATTTTGGAGGTCAAGATCACAAATTTTGCCCAAATTGATGTGCCTATATCATATAATTGTCTCACAAAATGTCATTGAATTTAGTAGACACTCAATTTTGTGAAATTTAGAGTCATTTGCCATTGGTAGCACCTTTTTAGAACTTTTATAGTCAATTTGGAGGTCCACATGACATTTGATACTATGTCATGTGGGTAGTTGCACCCAAATCACATTGATCTGGTTGTGACAATAGTGAACCATGGTGTACATATAGTCCACAAAAAACTGAGTTGTGGAGCAAAAGAATTGTAATATAGTTAAGGCAACACATGCCATGCTTTATAAGAAGCACATAGCTATGGAAAGATGATAGACTCATTTTCTAATGCATGTTTGCCCCTACACACACTAATTTTATACAAGATATCATCTTAGTGAATATGCCTACTACATCAAAAGTAATGCAATGGAGGTGACTAGTCAAGTATTTGGTGCAAGAGAATTTGAATGCGTGAAATACCATGTTAGCCAATCTTTGCATGAAGGTTTGTGACAACCCAACAAGTCTCACTTTTGCGGTAATCAACAAGTAACAATTTTTCCCCATAGATACTAGTCAAGAATGGTCAAATACAAAGTAAAATGTCACAAACAATTCTTCTTAGTTGTGTCTTTAATCTCTTGAGTAGAAACCACACTTAGAAGAGAGCAGCAAGCACTAAATATGCAGTTTGTCACAATAAAATATCACCCATAAATCATAATACTTCAAATCTGTCCAAAACAATCTTGATTATGATGATTCAATTCTTCCCAAAGAAGGCTACTTCACCACAAAATGACTTTGCCTTGGAATTGCATTCCACCCCTCCACAGAAGGGACAAATTTGTCAATCAAAATTGCTTCACATCAATCCAGTGTTTCACTCACCAATGTAGGATACTACAAACACTACAATTCCTTACAGATTTTTCAAGGCATTGCTTTGATTTCCCTCCACTCAAGATCAAACACATAGAATGAACATCAAAGCTATGGAATCCAACATCCAACATCCAACACCCATTGACTGCAATTTGAACTTCTCCAAACATTCACAAACACACACACACACACAAATGATTGATACTCAAAATTAAGTTGAAACAACAAGCACTAAGTTACAAAACTTTGCTTTACTCAACTCTTGAATAAGAACAACACTATGCATGCTTCCTTTAAATAGGCTCAACACTCAACTACATCCTAGAAATCTCCAAATACAAATTATCTTCTATCACTTCAAACCTCTCTTTTCAAATCTGTAGATCCTAAATGTGACAACCCAACAAATATCACTTTTGCGGTAATTGGGTAAGTAAAGTTCATTCCCGTAGAGATACGAGTCAGAATTGGTCAAATACAAAGCAATGTAACAATTTCATTTCTTCTTGGTTGCGTCTTTAATCTCTCAGGTAGAAACCACACCCAGAAGAGAGTAACAAGCACTGACTTGTAGTCTTGTCACAAATTAACACTCCTTAATCACAAATCCTTCAATTCTTTCCAAACAATCTTGATTGTGATGATTCAGGCTCTCCCAAAAACGGCACTTCACTGCAAAACGACTTTGCCTCAGAATTGTGTTCCACCCCTCCATTGAAAGCACAACTTCCTCGATCAAAATTGCTTCACATCAACTTCGTACTGCACTCACAAATGCAGAATACTACCAACACTACAATTCCTCTCAGATCTGTCAAGGCATTGCTTCGATTGCACTTCACTCAAGATGAAACACATAGAATGAAGATCAAGGCTATGGAATCCAACATCCAACAAGCACTCTGACTTGCACTTTGAATTTCTCCAAACACTCACAAACATAGACACGAAGTTGATACTCAGAATCAAGCTCAAGCAACGAGCACTGCTTCACAACACTTTGCTTTATCTATTCTCAGAAATTATGAGCACTGAATAACAATTCTCTACAAATGCCACTCTTAAGTAGTGAAGCAATCGACAATTCTAACAACTATACCATTCTACAATAACTCTTCTAACCTGCAGATCCAAAATGACAATGCACCTCTTCATTTCTGCTTCTTCAAATCTCAAAATTGTTACTAATCCGATCCGATATCTACTTCTTCATCGGCTTTCAAACCCAAACCCGAAGTAATTTTACTTCCTACTACTCTTTCCTCGGGTTTCATATCTTCTACTTCATCTACCAGATCCAACAATTCTCTTTCTTGATCTACAATTCCTATCATAATTAAGCCTTCTAAATCTCTATCTCCCGACCCACTCTTCTCTAATGTCTCCAATGGTAACTCCAAAGACATTTGGACACCTATCTCTCTTACTTTGGGTCTAACTATTATCAATTCTTTTGCTAATTCTACTATATCCTCATCAAGAATTGTAATTGAAAGCATGAATACACTATCTACACCTTCAATTTGTAACTCACTTTCCCCTAATCACTCATGTTACTGACCCAAAGACACTTATTGTCTGATCTTGCACTTCGGGTTTATTCACTACTGCTACTTCTCCTTCAATTCATGTTCCATCTTCAATTAGAACTGAAATTGAAGTCATGGGTATTCTAACTATCTTCTTTCCCTACTCTAACTTCCTCTGATCCCTCTGGAAAAACTCCCAAAGTCACCTTCACTGCACTCCGAGGTCCGACTTCCTCGGATTTAGTCGGTCATCTTAGTCTTGAGGTGAAGTCTTTAGACCCGAAGTCATGTAAACCCAAAGTACGAAGTCCAAAATACGAAGTCCGAAGTCACATTGACCCGAAGACACTTTGACCCGAAGTACATCTACTCCAGAAACTTCAAACTGCTTATAACTTCAAACCTCCAAAGTTTAAGATTTTGGTGGCAATGGAAAGCCCTGGACGAGACGCTTCCAAGGAGATATCACATGCTTGATTTGGACTTGTCGTCACTCAGATATGGCCCTCGCAAGAATCCTGACCTGCAACTTCTATTTCTTCTTCGGGTTTGCCTTCCTTCAACGTCTGATCCGAGTTTTTTTTCCTTCCTCTAACACGAAGTAACCTTCTTCTGGTCTGATCAAATCCGAGTCTTTCTTCCTCTAACATAAAGTTGACTTCCTCGAGCTTGATCAAAACACCAGTTTCCCCTCATTTGGTTTCAATTTGGTTTCAATTTGGTTTCAACAAGGCACTTCTTTTTCAAAACTCGTGCAAGATGAAAAATGTGGATACCACACTAAACGACATTGCACTTCTTCATATCTATTCTTTCAGATCTCAAAATTGTAACTAATCCAATCAATGATTTTTTCCTTGAGGGACAGCCAAAACTTGAACTATCAAATCTTTGTGTATTAGTGTTGGGAGAGGAGTCATCTTCTACGATTGTGATGTCTGGACTACCTCCTTGTCATCCACCATGATTTTGTTTTATATAGGGCAGACATGGTTTGGCAAGTCCAACTCTAACACCATGCAAGAGTAGATTGAACTTCCACTCCCGTATCCTCTCTTCCTATTGCATTGTTGGAAGATCTTCTTGGAGAAGGAGTTCTCCTACTTTAGGAGTGCAAATTTTACAATTGATAAAAGCTCCCTCTCTTGTTCTATAGGCACTATGGCTTCACTAGGGCCACCTTGTAAATCTTGGTCAGCTCCTCCACCACTTCATGACTGTGATTTGTCATTAGCCTAAGAAGCCTCCTCCTCCAAAGAGTCCACTCTTTGGAGGAGGAGGCCCTACCCTAAACACTACCTAAAGACTTGGTCTATGTCTCTTCTTAATCCTTGACAAAGTCACAACTACCTTTTGTTAGTTGGTTCTTTCTCCAACAGCCTTGTCAATAGGTACTGACTTTCCCATCTTTTGGTATTTTATGAAGGTATCTTTGTACTTCTTGATCTCTCCTTTGTATCCAGATTGGTGCTAATAATATCCCAAGGGATAGTAATGCATTAAGAAGAGCTTTCTCTTCTCCTTTTGTAAAAGTCTTATCTAAATATAAAAATGTAGCATGAATAGTGAGAGGGAAGTAGGTCCTCATGATTTGCAACCGCTTTGTAAGCTCTCAAGTTTGATGATAAAACATTTTTGCCTAGTCTATGGGTTTTACTTCATGCAATAGTTGGAAAAGTTTCACCTACCTATTGCTCACATATGTTATTTGTGAGGATTTGAACAACTTTATGATTGAGTTTTGTGATAACTCAGCAAGTCTCACTTTTGTTGTAATTAGTGAGTAATCATTTCTTCCCATAGAGATACTGGTCATGAATGGTCAAATATGAAATAAAAGTAACAATTCAATTCTTCTTGGTTTCATCTTTAGCCTCTAGGGTAGAAACCACACCCAAAAGAGGGTAACAAGCACCCAATCCGCATTCTTGTCAAATTTAACATCACCCACAATCACAATTCATTAAACTCTTTCCAATTCAATCTTGATTGTGATGATTTAGTTGATTTGAAGAAGGCTACTTCACCATGAAGTGACTTTGCTTTGGAATTGTATTCCACTCCTCCATTGAAGATATAACTTTTTTTAGTAAAAATGTCTTCACATCAATCCAATGCTTGCACTCACAAATGATAGATACTACCAACACTACAATTCTTCACAAATCTATCAAGGCATTGCTTCAGTTGCACTCCACTTAGGATCAAACACATAAATTGGAAATCACAGTTGCAGAAACCTACATCTAAAACCCTCTTACTTCAATTCAAACTTCTCGATACACTCACAAACACACAAAAGATTAATACTCAAAATTAAGCTAAAACAAAGAGCATTGAATGTCATCATTTTGTTTTACTCAACTTCAAAACTTAATACCAAATATGTAAGAATACAAATGGTTTCTTTCAATATGCAGAGCACTCAGCAATTATCAAAACTTCATCTACTTTTGTCTAAACTTTGTCTAAATTTTTTGTCTAAACTTCTTCAACTACTTCTTACCAGTCTTCAGATCCTAATTGTCCTATCAAGATCTACCATCCTGCTTAAAATCTGAAAACTATTACTTATTAATCCAATCTAAGTACTACCTCAACTTCAGCTTCTACATCCAAATTACCTACAAGTGCCTCCTGCACTTTGGGTTCATCTACTACTTCTACAACTTCATCTACTTTTGTCACATCTTTAGTTTGGACTGAGATTGAAGCCATCAATATACTAACTAAATTCTCCTTCTCTACTCTAACTTTGTCAGCTAACTTATATAACTCAATTATTTTCCTATCTACTCTCTCTCTCTGGGAGGAATTAACAAATGGTTCATATCAACATCTTTCACCTTATGCTTTTGAGTCTCTTGTACCAACAACTTTAATTCATGCAAGTAAGACTCCTCAAACTATATTTTAGCTCCAATGCTAAACATCACCTTAAATCTACTGAAAATCTCTTCCATTAATCCTATTGCCTTATGTGAGATTGGCTCATCCCAAGTCAGCTCCTCCAACAACTTCTCTCAAAGCATCATCAACTCCTCAACATGCTTTGCTTCTATATCTTCCTTTCTTCAGCCTAGTGCACAACTTGAGCTTTTGAGCACTTGATCAAATCCCACAACCTCTATTCTTCTTGTCCTTTGCTTGCCAATTGTTGTTTCCAGGCCCGATCTGTCTCTGTAGCAATTGACCTCAACTCCTCAACTGCTTGTTCATCTACTAGTGCTTTGGTCTTGGAGTGCATCATTTCAAGTTGAGCATCACCAAATTCTTCCTTTAGTTTCTTGAATGTTGCCTTCTAGTCATTCAGCTCTTCCTTTTGTCATTCTAAGAAAATTCCACACTTCTCAAAGCTCTCTTGCCAAACTTTTAGACTCCATCGACAAATCACTGCATCAACCTGAAGTACTTTAGCTTGTTCCTCGCACTGATCCAATCACTCCTTCATCTTTAGGACTTCATCTCTCAAATTCCTCACCACCTAAAGCTCATCCTTCACCTCCAGATGATCTTTCTTCATCTCCTTCATCTTTTCTTCCAAATGCATTAGTGATGAGCATATTGTATTTGACAATAATTCACTCCTCAAAATGCATCCTTGTCCTTGGCTTTGGTAGGTAATGGTTTTGCTGGTTCCTAATCCCAAAGTCTTGATCTCTTTACCTTCAAATTGACCTCTTCCAAGCTTTCTTCATCTTCTTTTGCTCAACTTGGTCTTGCACTCACATATTGCAAACTTCTTTGTGATCTCTCTCCTCTCTAAACACAATTCTTGGTTCTTCTTCCCTCTCTTCTAGAATGTCATCTTTAGTTAAGTCCAATTATGGGGTGTCTCTTCCTTCCATACCCTCAATTTCTACATGGAACTCTTGATCCTCCTCCTTAGCCACTTCTTCTACTCATTGTTGAACTTTGGGCTCACCTTCATTGCCATTGCTTGACTCCTTACTCTTTAGAGTGAGCTCTTCTTCTTCTAAAACCCTATAGTTAGATTCCACCTTTGCTTTCACCTTTGACTCAACTCACAATGACAAATCAACTACCATTATCTTGGGTTCAGTCTTTGAGTTGTCCTCCTCTTCATCGAGGACATCATATCCTTGGATCTACTTTGTTTTCTTGGCCCCAAGATGGAAAGTGTCACTATCTTCTCCATTTGGTCCAAGCAAAGTTATCATCTCCTTCTTTGATTTCTGCCATGTAATGTCTCTCTTCTTTGTTGGTTTCTCAACAAAGATCTAGATGAAAATGCAATACCATCTTCTTCTTCTCTTTGGAGCTAATTAGGTTCAAACTCAAATAGAGATGTGTTGCAAATAGTACAAAGTAATGGGGTGGAAGACCTATCCACCAATTCCCAATCATATATCTCATTCTTTGGTAGAAGCACCCTGCTCAATTCACCTTCTCTCCTACAAAAATGAGGTGAAAGGAAACCACCTGTTGCTTTGTAAAGTAGGTGGTTCTCTTTGGGTTCATCATAGCCATGAGAGCTCCAATGATACTTCACCTTGTTTGGTCTTTGTAATTTTCTACCTTATACCTATTCTTTATGCAAGGGGCAGTAAAGGTACTCTTCAACTCTTTAGTTTCCTTTACAAGATCACACTTTCAAATGAAGGTGATTCTTGTTACATCTCCTGCTTCTCTTCCTAACACAAGTCACCAATCTGACTTAGTCCATCAAGTTGAATTTCTTCTCTTCTCCTCTACCTCAAGTCCATCTATATATACTATTACTAGTAGTAATTTTTTCCATGAACCTTGGAAAACTCAAGTTCTCGTTTTAGGTCAGAAATATGATCCAAAGTAGGCACAAGACTTCAATCCTAGCTACCATATCTAATCTCCAAAGATTCCGCACAACAAGTGCCAAAATTTGCCATTCCCCTTCGTTAGCATTGTGCATACCTTAAATCTCGGTCTCTCACAAATTAACCTCATAACTCAACTCATGATTCTAATTCCCTTAGGACAACTCTTCAAAGGAACAAGATATCACTTAGCATTGCAAAATTCCCTTTATGAAGTCTTGATTCTATACTTCTTTGATTCAAAATCATTCTTCAATCAAGCCTCAATTGAAACTCACACATTTTGCATGACTTATTCTTGTCACTTTCAAATTTATCCTAACATGAAGTAGCCATTTTTGCTAAATGTACTTTCTTGGTTGCTACAGCCTGAGTTAAAAATGTTAAGGCATCATTGGATTGGGTTGATCATTCCAATGCAAAGTAACCTTACTTTGCATCTATCATCCTTCCAATCTGATTTGATTCCTTCTTCCTTTGACACAAATTTGAATTCATTGTATCAAATCCAAACACATGATTTTTCTCTTCTTTCTTTTGAACATTCACACCTCAATTTGACCTTAATTTCACAAAACTTTGGTAGTGCATCCACACACCATCTGCCCAATTGTTAACTTGATTGTCAAAATACAATAAAATCCACAACACTTTTGTGCACAATTCACTCAATTAAAATCAAAATCAAGTAACAACAATAAAAAATACCCTTGATTGCACCAAGCTTGGAGATATCACCATTACCCACAATTTCTTGTACCCTATTCCCCCTTGACTTTCACTTCCTTGATGTAATTAGATGGTCATAAACTTAAGTCAAATAAAAAATCAGGCACACTCAACTTGATATATTAATAACAAATGGCTTTGATTACAATGGTTAGCCATACTTGCTCTAGGTAAAGAAACTCCAAGTGAACCTCACTGGTCTCTATCCACCATAACCAAGAGCTCAATATCAAAGAAGTTTGCTCTTTGGAGTTGTACTTTAAATGTACCTTTGGACTTGACCTAAAACTTCGACCCTAATGGTCTCACTAATGTGCCATCTAATGGTGTACTTGATAGTGTAAAAAGTAGCTCTAATAGTGTGATCAATAGCACTAGAAAAAAATATGGCTACCATTAAGTAAATCAAGGCAACAATTGGTATACTTATCACTACCAAAACTAATCTTTCAATGTTTGAGCAAACTAGCTTGAGTGCTAAAAATATTGTGATGTGTCTATAGCCTAAAGGAGATCAAACTTAGGTGTTGAAGCTTCCAGCTCTTTTTTTGGTGATAGAGATGTCCTTGACTTCATGTGAAAGTCAACACAAGTAGATGCATCTACTATAATGACTATGAGTGCCATACATGCTCTTGAGCCTAGAAGAAAACAAGTGAAGTTGGACTCCCAAAGAGGGGAGGCCAATAAACATGTCAAACTTCTCCAATCTTTCACACTTTTTGAGTCACTCTAGATCTCATCTATGGTTCCCAATTGTCATAATGTAAGTGTGGTAGGTGGAGATAGAGGTAAGATGGACCAAATATAAGTCAAATACCTACTTCAATTAAGGCTTTGTATTAGATGATGTTGGAGTGGCTCAATTGATGATGTGCTCACCTTTATTCTTAGCCATTGACATATTTATATGAGAAGATCCAACTCAAATTTTACAATTAGCTACACTCTTTATGAGAGTAGGGATGGTGTGGTACCCATATTTTTTTGTTTTTCTATGTTTATTAGTGTTTAAGAGGGAGTTAGAGTGTCTCATCCAGGAGAGGGCATCATCTTTCAGCGTCGTAGAACGAGAGAACAGATTATGGCAAAGAAGGTGGCCAATGCGCTGGCGGTGCAAAGTTTCGCAATTTGAAGATTAGATATAGTAGCTAGAATTGAGGTCTTGACTAGACTTCATATTACTTTCTTAGCATGGAACTGGAATTTCAATTTCCCAGGAGTGATGGTCAAAATAGCTGCCAGTAATTGTGAGGAGGGTCCCGAGGTGGAAGGGAAGAGAGGAAATCTGGCTCAATGGACTGAGTCGGATTGGAGGTTTTCATTGGGGAGAGAAGTAGGAGAGCCGACGGGGATCACCTTCTATTGGAAGTGTGATGCTGCAGAAGAGACGGTGGAAATTTGCAACTTGTTTTTCACTCCAAGAACGACGAATGGATACAAGGTGGAGTCCTATCAGGACCCGATTCAAAGAAGCATCGTGGGGGCAATGATGGCCATGTTCAAGCCAGAACGAACCACATATGTGAACATGCAGCAAGCCATCTTCTTCCACCAAATGTTTGCAGGAGTTCCGATGAATTGGGCAAAGTGCTTTCACCACCGAACGAGACAAATGGTGATCAATTGGCAAATAGGTTCTCCGCCGCATTATTTTGCACCGTTTGCAACACACTTCTACTTAAGGTTGAACCTGCTAATAGTAGAGGAGCGTCATTGCATTTGTCTCATGTTCATCTTGACTTACGACGGGGAGCGGACGAGGAAGAGCGATAGTATATGCTACATCTGCAAGCGAACGATGAGTATTTCTTGAAGACCGGACAGTGGAAGGTCAAAGAAGTCACCAGTCCAAAGACAAAGAAATATGGCAAACTCAAAGAAGCAAATTCGTCTCCCACTCAAAGAAAGACTCAAAGACTGACTATGAAGAATACAAAGATGGTGAGAGAAGCATCATCGAGATCAGAGTCTGAGGAAGAAACCAAGTCGCAAGAGGAGGAATCCAAAGAAGAAGAGCTCACCTTAAAGAGTGAGGAGTCCGGAAGTGATAGCAAGGGGGAACTAGAAGTTCAACAATTGGTGGCGGTCAGTGAAGCTTGTCAGGCGATGATGGTGAACAAGCCGAGACCAGAGGAGAAGGAGGAGTATCCAACGGGGCTAAGTTCAATAGGTAAAGATGAAGAAAGTACAGAAACAATGTCTCTGAAGATACAAAGATTGCGACTTTGGATGAAGAAGCCGATGAAGGGTGAAGACTGAAGACAAGGATGGCGATGAAGATGAAGAAAACTTTGGTGGGATATTGTATTTGACAAAAGTGGTCACACCATTGCTGGAGCTATTGAAGGAGCATCGCAAAGTAATTCCCCAAGATTGTAGGAAGGGGATGAACGAGTTGTAGGTGGTGATCCATTTGTTGAGTGAAGTGAAGGGGTTGCAGGAGCAACAAGTCCAAAGAAAGTGAAGAAATGGAAGAACTTTGGAGGGAGGAAGTCTTGAAGAAGAAGACTTTCACAATGTTACAAGAAAGCTGTGAGGTTAAAGAAAAAGAACTGCAGAGGCAAGCCGGAGAATTAAAGGAGTAGGCGATGTGGCTGGGCAAGATGAAGGAGGAAGTGAGTGATGTGCGCATCAAAAATGTTCATTTGAAGGCGATGACCATCATAATGGAGCAAGAGTTAGACAGTTTGAAGAAGAGTGCAACGGGGAAGGATCAAGCATGGCAGAGGGAGTTAGCAGCCAGGCAAGAAGAAGAGGAACGATTACGAGAGCTTGTTAGAAACACGGAATTGCAGAGCACGCAGCATGTAGAAGAGAAGAAAATGCTCGCTGCGGAGTACAAAGACGAGTTGAAGATGTATCGTGAGGAATTGAAGGTAGAGTGCTCTCAAGGATATGCATCGAAATCAATGGGAGAAGTTGTAGGGAAGTTGAGAGCAATTTTAAGCACGGAGGCTGAAGGGAGATTGGAAGAAGCCCACCTACATGAGTTGAAGTTGCTTGTGCAGGAAACTTGGAAGAGAAAAGCCAAGGATGTGGACATGAACACGTTGCTGATTTGATTGAGAGAGCGTGTAGATCAGAAGATGTTAGAAGTAGAAAACAATGTTAGTCTTAGATTAGATTTAGTCAATTTGGAGTTAGAGAAGATTTGGAATAGTGTGACAATTGATACAAAGCCCGATGTTGTAGAAGTAGGAATTCAGGTGTCATCGGACTTGTTATTTGACACATTAGAGAAGAGTGGGTCAAGAGATAAAGAAGTAGATAGAGTAACCCTCAGCTCAATTGTAGTTCGTAGTGTAGAAGTAGTAGAATTAGTGCAAGAATTAGTAGAATTAGCTATACCCAAAGAAGGAGAAATAGTAGGAAGATCATCGGGTTTGGAAGCTGATGATGAAGTAGACATCGGATCGGTGTAAGTACTAATTTTGAGATAAGAAGAGGCAGATATGAAGAGATAGATTGTCAATTGGGATATGCAGGTAGGAAGAGATGTTAGGAAGCGGTGCGTAGGTAGGAAGAACTGCCGTTTGCTTTAGTATTTAAGGGGAGCATTTGCAATACAATATTGTTTAGTATTCATATTTCTGAAGATAGATAAAGCAAAGTGCTATTCTTAGTGCTCGTTGCTTGAGCTTAATTCCAATTGTCAATTCAGTGTTTGTGGTTGTGAGTGTGTGGAGAATTCCAAAGAGCAATTTAGTGTGTTTGTGGATATTGGATTCTACAGCCTTGATCTTCATTCTGTGTGTTTGATCCTAAGTGAAGTGCATCAGAGCAATGCCTTGATAGGTCTGAGAAGAATTGTAGTGTTGGTAGTATTCTGCATTTGTGAGTGCAGCACGAAGTTGATGTGAAGCAATTTTGATCAAGGAAGTTGTGCTTTCAGTGGAGGGGTGGAACACAATTTTGAGGTGAAATTGTTCTTCATAGTGAAGTGCCGTCTTCGGGAGAATCTGAATCATGACAATCAAGAGTTGTTTGGACAGAATTTGCTATGTTGTGATTATGTGTGTGTGTATTTGTGACAAGTTGTCAAGCTTGTGAGCTTGTTTCTCTCTTCTGGGTGTAGTTTCTACCTGAGAGATTAAAGAAGAAATCAAGAAGAACTGCATTGTGACTTTTGACTTTGTATTTGACCAATTCTGAATTGTATCTTTGCGGGAACAAACTTTACTTACCCGATTACCGCAAAAGTGATATTTTCCGGGTTGTCACAAATGGTATGTTCCTAGTTCTAGGGCAAAGGTGGTTGATGGTGGAGCTAGCTTGGTTGAAGAGCATGTGAATTGTTTGGCTACTAATGGCTTGTGGCAAATAGTAGTTGCTATATTAGAGGAGTTACTTGCTAGACTTACATTTTGACTAAACTATGTGTACACCTCATGTTATCCTATTGGATTTTCAAAGTGGGATTTTTAGTTTGGTTGGTTTTCAAGAAAGTTCTATACACCATGGAGGATCCTATTACACTTTGGTGCTTAGTCTCTTATGTTAAGGAAGGTTGTAGCTCTTGGTCATGGACTATAGAAGGCCAATTTTGAGAGGTGTTCATTTCGTATCCAAACATCTAAGGAATGGTTTTATACAATATATCACATATGAAGAGGTCCTTGTCCAATTTAGCCCAATCTTCTGATTGATAGTTCTATGATGAGAGCACATACCATTGAAATAGTAATAGAGTCAAATAATGTGTTCAATTAGTAGGGCCATGTTATACTCCATGAGTTTTAGCACTAACAATTGGGAAGAGATAGTTTCTTATAAGCTAAGTTGGTAGTAGAGTGATGTATGTGTATGTTTCCTACTTATATGCTTTAGTGGTAGTAGTCTTGGCTCATTAAAATCAAGGACCATGGCCTCAGTCTAAGCGTTCAATTGTTGTTTTAATTGACCTGATGATTTATTAGAGTGCAACGCTCATGTAGAAGATACTTTGGTACCAAATTAGATCATTTGGATTTGGAGTATGAACAAAGTTATTCCACCTACCTTGGATGTTCTATTGTGGAGTTTTGATGAGGAGTTGTAGAATCATAGAGATAGGTTGGTATATAGTCTTGGAGTGGAGCCTTTGTACCAAAAGTGGACCAATTTGGTGATGATCCTTGAGAGTCTATTACCTTGTCACCTTTGGAGAATACTCTCATGCCATTTGTAGCATCATACCTAGATTACTTGGACTTTGTAGAAGTAGTGTTGGTAATAAGGAGTATTTTTGTAGTTACACATAGACTACTTTGTTGATGGTCAGATTTTGTGTTGGAGTACTAACTACATGGTGGGGTCCACTTGGGGTTAATTTTGTTGGGGATGAAACCATTTGCACTGTTGGATGTGCCATCAGTGGGACTGTTAGGGTTAGAGACTAGGGGAGTATACTTTTGAAGTGCAGCTCCAAAGAGCTCACTTGTTTGATGTTGAGCCTTTGAGTTCTCATCTATGGTGGACAGAGGCCGACAAGCATCATGTGGACTCTCTTAGCTAGAATGGGTATGGCTTGATTGTAATTAGTGCCCAAATGTTGGTAGATTATGGAGTGATAGATCAAGTACCAATCTGATTGAGTGTGATTTGAGTTGTTGTGGTACCCACATTATTTTTTTGTTACATTTTTTAAGAAAAAGTGAGTAAGAAAGCCAAATTATGAAGGAAAGAATAGATTGGTGTGTCTTCAAAGTAAACCCAAAGAAGTCGACGTGGGGTCGGGAACTAGAAGTACTCGGATGGGGTTATGAAGAGACAAATCCAAAGAAGGGTGTCTGTGGACCGAGAAGCAAGGCCAATACAAAGATAATGTAACAACCTTTCTATGTGGCAAGAAAGTACACTTCAAGAAATGGCAGAGGCGGGAGAAGAATGCCTTGAGAGTGACAAGAAACCAACATGTAGAAGAAGTGGGAGGCAATTTTGAAATTGACTCAAGAATGACTGCACTTTGGAGTACTATAAAATTGCAATTGCACAGGTGGAAATTGAATATGTCAAATAGATATCTTTGTTCCTCTGAGTAGTCATCCTGTAGTAATGCGTGTCAAGAAGCAGATTGAGAGAGAAATTTTCCAAAGTCCAGAAGGGGTTAGAGTGTTGCTCTAGGAGAGAGGATAGTTTTCCAGTGCCAATGAACTAGAGAGCAAATTATGGCAAAGAAGACTAAGAACGCACTTGCATGAGGAGTATTGCAATTTGGAGGTTAGATGTCATAGCATGGATTAAGGTCTTCAATAGACTTTGGATTACATTTCTAGCATGGAACTGGAATTTAAGTTTCCCCGACATCATGGCAGAGATAACTGCCATTAATTGTGAGGAAGGCTATGAAGTCAAGGGGAAGAGAGGAAATCTAGCTTGATGGATTGAGTTGGATTGGAGGTTAGTATTGGGGAAGGAAGCAAGAGATGCAACTATGAACACCTTGTATCAAAAGTGTGATGCTGCAAAGGAGACTACTGAAATCAGAAATTTGTTCCTCACCCCGCGTACTAACAATGGCTACAAAGTAGAGTCCTATCGGGACCTAAGCAAATGGAGCATTGTAGGAGCAATAATGGCCATGTTCAAACCTGAACAAATGAAATACGTGAACATGCAGTAAGCAGTCTCTTTCCGTTAGATGTTTGTAGGAGTGAAGGTTAATTAGGCAAAGTGCTTCCACTAGCAAACAAGGTAGATGATAGTCAATTGGCAAACCAATTTGCCTCTACATTACTTTGTGCCATTTGCAACATACTTCTACTTTGGATTAAATTTGCTGATAGCACAGGAGAGGCATTGCATGGTGTCACATTTCCATCCTGATCTACAATGAGAAGCGGATGAAGAGGAGCAATACTACATGTTAAAACTGCAAGCCAGTGATGATCACTTCATTAGAACAGGACAAAGGGAGATGGTGGAAGGAAGAAGTCCAAAGATAAAGAAGCGGACTGAACCCAAAGAGGTATCATAGCCTCAGCCACAATAGAAGACCCGTAGACTCAATCCATGAGGTGAGAAGGCAATGAAGGTGAAGACATTGGAGACAAAGTCAAAAAGAGAGACAAAGTCTAGAGGAGAAGACTTAGAAGAAATGGAGCTCACACTACAAAGTGAGGGATCTAAAAGTGATAGTGATGGGGAAGAGGAAGTTCAGCAATCAATTGAAGCAGAAGAAAATGAAGCATTTCATACGGTGATTGATCATATGGAGGGAGGAGATAATCCTTGTTTAGAATTGGCCATGAAGGAGATGGATACAGAGCCAAAGAAGGAAGAAGTAAAGGGAGGCAGAAGCAAGAAGTCAAAAACAGAAGACCCTATAGGTCAAAGTTCAATCTGTAAGGAAGAAGAAAGCTTCAAAACAATATTGGTGGAAGTATGACAATCACGACTTCAGGGGAAGGTGTCAGCAAAAGAAACCAAGTATGAAGACAAAGCAAAAGACAAAGAGAGCTTTGAGGGAGTAAAATATTTAATGCAAATTGTGACTCCATTTTTTGGGCTGCTGAAGATGCAAAAGAAGGTAACCCTACAAGATCATATGAAGGTGAAAAATGAGTTGCAGGTGGTGAAGTATTTGCTAGACAAAGTGAAGGGATTGAGGGAGAGTGTAACCCAAAGAGAAGAAGAAGTTGAGGAACTTCAGGTGGATGTAGTCTTGAAGAAGAAGACTTTCAAGAACTTGCAAGAGAGTTTTGAGTGGCAAGGAAGAGAGATACATAGTCAAGCCATAGAGTTGAAGGAGCAGATGCCATTGCTAGCAAAGATGAAAGAGGAGGTTAGTGAAGTTTGCATCAAAAGTATTCATGTGAAAGTGATGGCAGTTGTGATGGAGCAAGAGTTTGAGAGCCTAAAGAAGAGTGCAGCTAGAAAAGATCAAGCATGGCAGAGGGAGTTGTTGATCCAACACCAAGAGGAAGAAAGATTGTGAGGCTTGCGAGACAAATCCAAAGAGGGGTGTCTTCAGACTAGGAAGGAAAGGCCACTACGAAGGCGGTGTAACAACCTTTCTATGTGGCAAGAAAGTACACTTCAAGAAATGGCAAAGGCAGAAGAAGAATGCCTTGAAAATGACAAGAAACCAACATGCAAAAGAAGTGAGAGGTGATTTTGAAATTGACTAAAGAATGATTGCACTTTGGAGTACAATAAAATTGTGATTTCAAAGGGGGAAATCAAATATGTCAAAAAGATATCTTGTTCCCTTGAATTGTCATCTTGTAGTTATCAAGAAGCCAATTGAGAGTGAAATTTTCCAAAGTCTAGAAGGGGTTAGAGTATCATGTCCAAGAGAGGAGATAGTTTTTCAGTGCCAAAGAACTAGAGAGCAAATCATGGCAAAGAAGACTAAGAACACACTCATAGTGAGGAGTTTTTCAATTTGGAGGTTAGATGGCATAGTGCAGATTAAGGTCTTGAAGAGACTTTGGATAACATTTTTAGCAAGGGATTGGAATTTTAGTTTCCCAAGCGTCATGGCAAAGATAGTTGCCAGTTATTGTGAGGAAGGCCCTAAAGTCAAGGGAAAGAGAGGTATCTGGCTTGATGGATTGATTCAGATTGGAGGTTAGTATTGGGGAATGAAGCAAGAGAGGCAACTAGGGTCACCTTCTATCAGAAGTGTGATGCTGCGGAAGAGATTGCAAAAATCAGAAATTTGTTCTTTGCTCCATGTACTAACAATGGCTAAGTAGAGTCCTATCAGGACCTAACCAAATGGAGCATTGCAAAAGCAATAATTGCTATGTTCAAACTCAAATGAATGACATACTTGAACATGCAACATGTAGTCTTTTTCTACCAGATATTTGTAGGAGTGAAGGGTAATTAAGCAAAGTGCTTCCACCAGTGAACAAGGCAGATGATTGTCAATTGGCAAACCAATTTGCCTCTACATTACTTTGCACCATTTGCAACATGTAGTACCGACATTTTTGTGTTTTTTTTGAAATGGAGAAGAAGAAGTGTATAGAGAAGTCAGATTGGGCCTGTATGGCCAAAGAAGGCAAAGGAAAGAGTCTTTGGGATGAAACCTGAGGTAACGTGGCTTCGGGTCATAAGGCAAAGTACTTGGACTTGCCTTGTCAGCATCTAACCCAAAGTAAGAAGTCTTTGTATTGGGAGTGCTCAACCCAAAGCAAAGACAATGTAACAACTTTTCTTTGGGGCAAGAAATTCAAGAAGAGACCATTAAAAAACCGGCGGTCATACGCTTGAAGTACACTTGATAGTGACATGCGCATGCAAGAGGTGTGATTTCTTGGTAGAAACTCAAATTCAAGAAAGACTAAAGAAGAACCCAAGAAGAACTACATGTTACTGTTTGACTTTGTAATTGGACATTTTTGACTAGTATCTCTGCAGGAACAAACTTTACTTACCTGATTACCGCAAAAGTGATATTTGCTAGGTTGTCACATGATTTTTGGTATTGCTCCCGGGGATACAAATCTTGGAAGTGGAAGAACACAAAGCCAAATTTGAAACAGGGTATCAAACGCAATATGAATGTGCATCGAGAGAACAATGGGAAGAGAGAGTTTGAAGACAAGCATTGCAACATGAAGAAGACAAATGTCTGAAAGTCCCATCCACTTTTGATGAAACCAAACGAGAGGCTCTAGACTTTCAACTCCTTCACAAAGTGCAAGAAGCCCTGCAAGAACTTGACCACAAGAAACACGAAGGCGGTTGGCAAGGCTACTTCACATCCCCCTCTTTGTCCAAAAAGAAGAAAGACTTGAGTGGCCAGACATATGCATTACGGCCCAGTACATCGACTTTCCCTAGAGCTGTAAAGAACGTCGAATCCTTAAAGAACTTTGTTCAGGAAAAGACAACACAGACATTGACGGAAGACGAGTGCCAACATCTTCTACAAACAATTCTTCGATTGTCCCAAAGGAATTTGAAGAACTCATCAAAGGTGTTGAACCTGCGTCTTCCAACTGAGTTGAAGTTGACACCCTCATAGAAGAAATTGTCAAAGAAGACCCTACCTTGAATTTGACAAATTGGAATCCCTGGGCTGACAACACGGCGTCAATTCCAGCCAATTCCTTGGTTCCGTCAAGTTCAAATCTACCCCAGCCGATCCCAATGCATCAAACAATGACTTTGTTGCCTATCACCCAACATGCCTTTCAAAAGTATAAGGGGACAGAACAAGACAAAGACCTCAATGAATTCATCAAAGAATTCAAAGTCATCTCCTTTGCTAACAAGGAGCATGACTTGGTGGATCAATTGTGAATTTTCCAAAGTCTGCTCCGAAAGAAAGATTGGAGTTGGTACACCCATGTGACCCAAAAGGGGTTTGTACCGGCAGACTGGGTGGACTTGAGAAGCAACTTCATGGAACGATTCCGGGAGGTTGACTCTAATACGAGTGTCTTTGCGGCACTCAATGATGTAGACCGAGGCAAGAAGGAGAAGTTGAGAGACTAATCTGAGCGGTTCATGGCACTCTTGAACCGAGTTCCAAAGCAATCGAGGGTGGTGGGTTACTCCGATGCCCAAGCCATTACCTGGTTCCTGGGAGGACTTTCACCACAGATTCGAATCTTTGCAAGGGAGAGGAATGTAACTTCCCTTGACAAGGTACTCAAACATGTCGCCCGCTATGAGGCGGCCCACTCTCACTCTGCAGACAAGCGGAGAAATTGGGAGAAGAAAGGCAAGAAGCCCAAAAGGAGAGCTTTGTGCAGTACATCCCCTTCTTTGGAGGACTCCTCCACGTCTTTGAGCTCTTCTTTGGAATCTGAAGAAGAATCAAAGCCAAGACAAGTAAGAAGACATGGGGGTAAGAAACCAATGACTCCTCCAGCAAAGAGGGTACATAAGGTGGATACCAAGCTGGACGCCCTTATCAAGGAGTTTTTGGATTTTAAGATCCAGATGATTGGGGCTAAAGACAGAAGGAAGGCCCTAGCATTTGGCAGATTGAATGTATGGTGCACTGCATGTGGCAAGTTGGGCCATGCAAACACAAAATGCAATACTCATAATGCATTCCCGGTGCAGCAGATTGATTGGGTTTCGAGATGGAACCAAGACGAGGAAGAAGAGGTTGTGTACCAAACTCAAGAGGTACAGCCTCAGGCAAGCACATCGTATCAAGGTCTGGGGTTTGGACCAAGGGAGTATAACCCCAATGCTCATCCAAAAAGACCACCAATGAGCAACCAAAATTGACCTCAAAATGTTGCACCCGGAGCCTGTTACAATTGTGGCTCGATGGGACATTGGTCTCCAAACTGTCCGGAGCCAAGAAGGCAAATTGGGTACATTCTCCTGTGCAGAAATTGCAAAAGATCGGGCCATATGGGCAACCAATGCCCTCACCCACCAAACTCTAAGCCGCTTATAAAATATGTACAAACCCCCGCTGAGCGTGCAACAATTCAGGCAAAGGGGGATACCAATGTAAATTGCATCACGCTTGAGGAGGAGAGACCACAGAAAAGAAGTCCGGCCTTGGAAGGGGAATGGCCGGACCTTGAAACTTTCAAGGTTGAGACACGTGCAAGTAAGAAGAAGCGTGATCCTAAAGAATTGAGTACAATCTTGTCATCTTCCAAAAAGGCAAAGAGACTGTGCCCAAAGGCAATTCTTTCTACCAAGGAGGAAAAGATCCTCTCGAAAGCCAAAGCTAAAGCCTTGCAGAAAGAACTTAAGGAGGCACTACTCAGAACTCGGGAACTGAGTTCGGAGGAGGAGACAAAGACAAAGCCTCCAGTTTTTCCGGCGGACATCCAATCCGAAGTAAAGAGTCTTATCCAAGCCGAGGTGGGCCAACCCAAGGAACCTCGGGTTAAGGCCACTAGCAATCCCGTCACCATCTTAAAATGTCCTGAAGTCAAAATGGAACATGGAGAGACTTCAAACCCGAAACCAAAGGCAAAGACGGTCAAACTGGGAGGAGTACCCCAATACGATATTGTAGCAGATTTGGCAGCCACAAATGCCAATGTTACATTCAAGCAATTGTGGGAAGACAATAAGCTGTACAAGAAGCAGCTAAATTTGGCCCTTAAGAAGGTAAGGTCGATGTCAAAGAAGGACCTGCCCGCTATCTATCATATTGAACAAGAAGATCTGGGACCTCCTGAGGTTGACGCGGAGATTGCAGGATGCATGATCACATATACCCATTGATTTGGGTTCTGGTGTGAATGTCATGACCAAGGATACTGCAAATCGACTGGGGTATCATACATTTGAGCCAACATCCCAAGTTTTGAAATTTGCAGACCAAACTAGGAGATGGCCTTTGAGCACGCTGTCAAACATTACCACGATCATTGGAGGGGTGCCCTTCAAGTTGAACTACATTGTGTTGCGACCAGTGACTAAGACTAGTTACCCTCTATTGATCAGAAGACCCTGGTTGTACAATGCCCAAGTTGTGGTGGATTGGCATCAGTAGAAGTTACGATTCAAGGACATTTTGTCCGAAGATTAGAAGTTGGTGACGGTGAGTTGGACAAAAGTTCCCCATCTCGGGGAAACAAGTTCGTTAGAAGAGGAGGACAAATCCAAAGACTCATCATCTTTGTCCTTAGACAAATCGGAAGATGAAGTCAAAGTCAATTACTTGGAATGATATGAGGTGGATGTCAAAGACAAAGATCCATATGACCTCACCTCGGGTAAACCTGACTTGGAGGAAGGCGGTTTGATGGCAGCTCACCTTGGGTTAAGCCGAGTAAGCCACGTTGAAGGAGTCATCAACCCCGATGACTGTCAAGATGTTGTCTTGACTGAAGGGAAAATTTTAAAAATTTTGGAGACAGTCACTTTGGAGGAGTTGGTAGGATACACTACCCTATTCATAGAATTCCAAGATGTATTTGCTTGGTCTATTCAACAAATGCCGGGTATTCCACAAGAAATTGGAGGACACCGGATTGATCTGGTTGAAGGTGCGGTTCTGGTTTGGTTGAGACAATACCGGCTGAATCCGAAGTACTCGCTTTTGGTGAAAGATAAAATCGACAAGTACTTAGGGGCCAGAATCATCTTCCTTGTCTTAAGCAGTGAATGGGTCTCCCCTATTGTCATTGTCCCGAAGAAGAAAACAAGGAAGATCAAAGTGTGCCAAGACTTCCGTAAGTTGAACTTAGTCACAAGGAAGGATCATCATCCCTTGCCTTTTACCGATACAATTCTAGACCAAGTAGTTGGTCATCCTTGTTATAGCTTTCTTGATGGATTTTCAGGTACAATCAAGTATCCATTCAAGAAGAGGACAAGGATAAAACTACATTCACAACCGATTGGGGCACTTTTGCTTACAATCAAATGCCCTTTGGGTTGTGTAATGCTCCCGCTACTTTCCAGCGGATGATGAATTCAATCTTCAAAGATTTCCTACGCAAATTTGTGGAAGTCTTCATTGATAATTTTTGTGTGTTTGGGCAAAGAGATGTACATTTGGATAACCTTCGCCAAACTTTTGAAAGGTTTCATTTTGCCGGCTTGTCATTACACCCAGAGAAATGCTTCTTCACAATGAAGGAGGGAATTCTTCTGGGGCATTGGGTGTCAAGCCAAGGTATTGAAGTCAATGTCGAGAAGGTTAAAGTAATCACAGCTTTGGAATCCCCAAAGAACATCCGGGAGCTGAGAGCCTTCTTGGGACATGTCGAATACTACAAATGCTTCATGTCAAACTATGCAGTGCTTGCTGCACCCCTTACAAAGCTTTTGAAGAAATCCGAAGACTATTTGTGGGAAGCAAATCAAGAAGAAGCTTTTGAGGTGTTGAAGAAGAAACTGGTTGAAGCACCAATTATGAGGGCCCCAAATTGGGACGTCCCTTTTCATGTATTTGTGGACACTTCATCCATGGCTATTGGTGTTGTCTTAAGTCAGAAGGACAAGAAGAAGAAGGACTACCCAATGTATTATGCCAGCCGACAACTTTCAATTTCTAAAAAGAACTATTCGACATCTGAAAGAGAAGCACTCGGGATGGTGTATGCCTGCAAGAAATTTCACCACTACATGTTGGGATACGAGTTTGTCTTTTATGTTGACCATTACGCATTGCAACATGTGGTCAAGAAGGCAGATTTGTGCGGGCAAATTGCAAGATGGATCTTGATGTTACAAGAACTCACATATAGTGTACAAGTAAGGAAGGGAGCTTTGCATTAGAATACGGACTTCCTGTCTAGGTTAGAAACTCAAGACCAGGAGGGGGAAATCGACAATCGATTCCCTAACAAAGAGTTATATTAATTAACAGCAATGTGAAGTACAAGGTATGCATCAGAATATCATTATTTGCATACTCTGCATTGTACTGAAGGGATGGACCCGGAGCAGAGGGCAGTCTTTCTCAGGAAAATAGGGCCATACTAGCTCAAACACAACCTTCTATTCAAGATGGGCAAAGACGAAGTACTTTGGTGATGCTTGGAGTCATACGAAGTAGGAGAAGTGATTGAATCTTTACACTCCAAAGCATCGGGAGGACACTATGCTCTAAAGAATACTGTAAAGAAGATTCTTTTGGCGGGGTATTAGTGGCCTACAATGTACAAAGACACGCATGCTCATATTCAAAGCTGTGATGCTTGTCAGAGAACGGGGAAGCCGATGGCTACTTCTCAATGGCCCTTGAGACCAATTTTGCCCTTGACCTCATTTGAGAAATGGGGGATTGATTTTGTGGGTCCCATTCAACCAGTGACCCGAGTCACAAGGAAGCGATTCATTTTGGTTTGCACTAACTATGCTACTAAGATGGTCGAAGCTGAAGCAACTCATAGAGATGATGCCAAAACTGTGGCAGAATTTTTCTTTTGAAACATCATCTCCCGATATGGGTGTCCTCTGGAATTGGTCAGTGACCGAGGGACACATTTTTTGAATTTTGTAATGGAGGCATTAACCAAGTACTTTCAGATTAAACATCGGAAGATGACTCCTTATAACCCAAAAGCAAATGGATTAACGGAAAAGGCGAATGTGTTACTTTGCAAAATTTTGAATAAGGTAATTGTCAATTATGCTTATGATTGGGATAAGAAATTACCAGCCGCGTTGTGGGCATATCAAACGACAAAAAAGATTACACCCAAAAAAACTCCATACTTCTTTACATATGGCTTGCATCCCATACTACCAGTTGAATTTGAAGTACCAACATATCGGATTCTTTGCGAAAAATGACTGTTGGAGGAAGAGAGCCAAGATCTTTGGATCCACCAACTAATGTGGTTAGAAGAGAAAAGAGACGATGCAATGCAAACCATGAAGGAAGTACAAGTGCAAAGGACAGTCAGGCACGATAAGCATATCAAGCCTGTGGTTGTGCACAAAGGAGATTTGGTTTTGTTATACGACAATTGCCCAATATTTTTTCCAGGCAAGTTGCATTTGAGATGGATGGGGCCTTGTTGAGTTCTTCATCTTTATGAAAATGGGATCATTCAACTTGTAGACCTGGAGGGCAATCCTTCTGCCACTCGAGTAAACAGGTGGAGAGTTTGGAGATATTGGACCATAGACTCGGAAGTCTCTAACACCCCCAAAGTCTATGTTCGTGGGGACGCTCACATTTGAGGGAAGGGGTATGTGGTAACCACATTTTTTTATTTTTTTTTAAATGGAGGAGAAGAAGTGTATAGAGAAGTCAAATTGAACCTGTATGGCGGAAGAAGGCAAAGAAAAGAGTCTTTGAGATGAAACCCGAGGTAACGTGGCTTCGGGTCATAAGGCAAAGTACTTGGACTTGCCTTGTCAGCATACAACCCGAAGTAAGAAGTCTTTGTATCAAGGGGTGCTCAAGCCGAGGTGAAGACAGTGTAACAACTTTTCTTTGGGGCGAGAAATTCAAGAAGGGACCGTTCAAAAACCGGCGGTCATACGCATGAAGTACACTTGACAGTGACAAGCGCATGCAAGAGGTGTGATTTCTCGGTAGAAACTCAAATTGAAGAGAGACTAAAGAATAACTCAAGAGGAACTACATGTTACTATTTGACTTTGTAATTGGACATTTCTGACTAGTATCTCTGCGTGAACAAACTTTACTTACCTAATTACCACAAAAGTGATATTTGCCAGGTTGTCACACAACACACTTCTACTTCAGATTAAATTTGCTGACAGCAGAAAAGAGGCATCGCATGGTGTCACATTTTGATCCTGATCAACGACAAGAAGCGGATGAAGAGGAGCAACACTCCATGTTACAATTGCAAGCCAGCTATGATCACTTCACCCAAATGAGAGAGAAGGAGATGGTGGAAGAAGTCCAAAGACAAAGAAGCAAACTAAACCCAAAGATGTAGCATTGCCTCAGCCACAATGGAAGACCCGTAGACTCAATCCACAAGGTAAGAAGGCGGTGAAGGAGGAGACTTTGGAAATAGAGTCTAAATGAGAGAGACAGAGTCCAAAGAAGAAGACTTAGAAGAAGCAAAGCTCACACTACAAAGTGAGAGATCCAAAAGTGAGAGTGATGGGGAAGAGGAAGTTCAGCAATAGACTATAGTAGAAGAAGATGAAGCATTTCATGCAGCAATTGATTGTATAGAGAGAGGAGATAATCCTTGTTTAGAACTGGCCATGGAGGAGATGGATGCAGAGCTAAAGAAGGAAGAATAGAAGGGAGGCAAAAGCAAGAAGTCAATAATGGAAGATTTTGCAGGTTTGAGTTCAATCTATAAGGAAGAAGAAAGCTCAGAAACAATATTGTTGAAGGTACAAAGATCAAGACTTTGGGGGAAGGTGCTGGCAGAAGAAACCAAGTACAAAGACAAAGCCAAAGACAAAAGAGAGCTTTGGAGGAGTAAAATATTTAACGCAAATCGTAACTCCATTGTTCGAGTTGCTTAAGATGCAATAGAAGGTAATCCTGTAAGATCATATGGAGGTGAAGAATGAGTTGCAAGTGGTGAAGTATCTGCTGGACAAAGTGAAGGGATTGAGGGAGAGTGTAACCCAAGGAGAAGAAGAAGGTGAGAAACTTTGGGTGGATGAAGTCTTGAAGAAGAAGACTTTAGAGAACTTGCAAGAGAGTTTCAAGCGGCAAGGAAGAGAGATGTGTAGTCAAGCCGTAGAGTTGAAGGAGCAAACGGTGTTGTTAGCAAAGATGAAAGAGGAGGTTAGTGAAGTTCACATTGAAAGTATTCATGTGAAAGGAATGGCAGTTGTGATAGAGTAGGAGTTAGAGAGTCGGTAGAAGAGTGCAGCAGGAAAAGATCAAGCATGGCAGAGGAAGTTGTCGATTGGACACTAAGAGGAAGGAAGATTGCAAGGCTTGGTAAGAAGTGCTGAGCTGCAGAGTTCTTAGTTTGCCAAAGAGAAGAAGATGCTTGTTGTTGAGTAAAAAGATGAGTTGAAGATGTACCGAGAAGAGTTGAAGGCAAAATGATCTTGGAGGTAGTATCAACATCAATAGTAGAAGTTGTTGGAAGATTGTGAGCCATGTTGAGCATGGAGTCTAAAGGAAGGTTGGAGGAAGCAAGACTGCATGAATTGAAATTGCTTGTGCATTAAACTCAGAAGAGGAGAGCAAAAGATGTAGATATGAATACTTTTTTGATTTGTTTATGGGAAAGAGTAGATAGAAAGATGTTGGAGGTAGGAGACAATGTAAGTCTCAGATTAGATTTAGTGAATTCAAAGTTAGAGAGGCTTAGGAGTAGTGTGAAGGAGGAGAAGAAGTCAGAAGTAGTAGAAGTAGGAGTGCAAGTGTCTTTGGAGTTGTCCTCTATGACATATGACATCCTCTATGGGTTGGGAGAAAACAAGTTAGAAAGGTTACCCATGACCTTTATTGTAGTTCATAGTGAAGAGGTAGTAGAAATAGCAAAGGATTTAGTAGAATCGATAGACCCAAAGAAGGAGAAATACTTGGAGGATCTTCAGGTTTGGAAGCCAAAGTAGAAGTTGACAGTGGATCGGAGTAGAAACAGATTGAGATATGAAGAGGTGCATTGTCATTTTAGATTTGTAGGTTAGAAAAGTTGTTGTAGAATGGTATTTTTGTTAGCACCTATCAATTGCTCTATTATTTAAAGGAGGCATTTGAAGTGTGTTGTTGTTAAGTATTTATAATTTTTGAAGATAGATAAAGCAAAGTGTTGTTATTTCAATGCTCATTGCTTGAGCTTAATTTGAAGTATCAACTTTGTGGGTGCTTGTGAGTGTTGAGAGAATTTTGAAGTGCAAGTCGGTGAGTTTGTTGGATGTTGGATTCCACATCATTGCTCTTTATTCTATGTGTTTGATCCTGATTGAAGTGCAATCGGAGCAATGCCTTGACAAATTTGAGAGGAATTGTAGTGTTGGTAGTCTTTTGCATCTGTGAGTACAACGTTGAGTAGATGTGAAGCAATTTTGATCAAGAAAGTTGTGCCTTCAGAGGAGGAGTGAAACACAATCCTGAGGTGAAGGTGTTTTGCAGTCAAGTAGCCGTCTTTGGAAGGATCTTAATCATCACAGTCAAGAATTGTTTGGACAGTATTTGATGGAGTTGTGATTAATGAGTATTCATTTGTGACAAGAGAGTGATTAGTGCTTGTTACTCTCTTTTGGGTGTAGTTTCTACCTGAGAGATAAAGATGTAACCAAGAAGAACCGAGATTGTTACTGTCTACTTTGTATTTGGATATTTCTGACCAGTATCTTTGCGGGAATGAACTTTACTTACTTGATTACCACAAAAGTGATATTTGCCATGTTGTCACATGATTTTTAGCACTGCTGCCGGGGATATAAATCTTGAAAGTGGAAAAATACAAAGCCAAATTCAAAGTTGGGTATCAAATCAACATGAATGCCTACATTGAGTGAAAAATGGGAAGAGAGAATGCAAAGACAAACTTTGCAAAGTGAAGAAGAAGAACATCAAAAGTGCACATATCAATTTAGACAACGCCAAAAGATAGGTGTTGGATTTACAACTCCTTCACAAAGTTCAAGAATCCCTATGAGAGCTCAAACAAAAGAAATGTGAAGTTGGGTAGCATGGCTACTTTGCATCTCCTAATTCCAAGAAGAAGAAAGACTCAAGCAAGCAAACATATCTTTTACAACCTAGAACATTAACTTCCCCAAAAGCTGTCAAGGGAGTTGAGTTTCTAAAAGAATTCATCTGTGAAAAGACAACACAAAGTTTGACGGAAGAGTGTCAACATTTTTTATGCACAATTCCTCAATTGGCTCAAAGAAAATTTTGAAGAACACTCCAAGGGTGTTGAAACTCTTTCTTCTACTTGAGTCAAAGTTGACACCATTAGAGAAAATGAATCTGTTGACAAAGACCCCACTTTGAACTTGACCAATTGGAACCCCTGGGCTATCAACACGGCATCAATACTAGCAGGTTCCTTGGGTCCATCAAGTTCAAGTTAACCATAGCCAACTCTACACAGCCAAACAATGACTTCACTGCTTGTCACCCAATACGCCTATCAAAAATATAAGGGGACAGAACAAGACAAAGATCCTGATGAATTCATCAAAGAATTCAAAGTCATCTCCTTTGCCAACAAGGAACATGACTCTACGGATCGCCTACAAATTTTTCTAGTTCTCCTCCAAAAGAAAGCCCAGAGCAGGTATACCCATGTAACTCAGAAGGAGTTCACACCAACCGACTGGGCAAACTTGTGAAATGGCTTCCTCGAACAATTCTAGGAAGTTGATTACAATACGAGTGTCTTTGCGACACTCAATGATTTGGACAGAGGGAAGAAGGAAAAGTTGAGAGACTACTCTGAGCGGTTCATGGCCCTTTTGAATCGTGTCCCGAAGCAATTCGGTGTGGTGGGTTACTCTGATGCCCAAGCCATTACCCAGTTCCTTGGTGGAATTTCACCAGAGATTTGTATCTTTGCCAGGGAGAGAAATGTTACTTCCTTGGACAAAGTCCTCAAACATGTCGCACAATATGAGGTGGCTCACTCTCACTTGTCTAGTAACCAATGAAATTGGGAGAAGAAAGGCAAGAAGCCCAAAAGGAGAGCTTCTCACAGTACATCCTCTACTTTGGAAGAATCTCCCACATCTTCCAATTCTTCTTTAGAATCTGAAGAAGATTCAAAGCCAAGGAGAATACAAAGACATGGAGGAAAGAGGCCAATAACACCTCCAACAAAGAATGTAAATAAGGTGGATCAAAAGTTGGAGACTCTTATTAAAGAGTTTGTGGATTTCAGGATCCAAATGATTGGGATGGTAAGGATCAAAGAAAGCCTCCGTCATTTGGCAGACCAAATGTATGGTGCACTGCGTGTGTAAATCCAACCATGCTAATACAAAGTGTTTGACCCACACTTTCCAGTGCAAAAAATCAATTGGGTTCTAGGTTGGGACCAAAGTGAGGAAGATGAGGTTGTATACCAGACCCAAGAGGTATAGCCTCAGGCAAGCACATCGTATCAGGGTGTGAGATATGGGCCAAGGGAGAACAACAACAATGCTCCCCCACAAAGACCACCAATGGGCGGCCAAAATAGACCTTAAAATGTTGCATTGTGTGCTTGTTATAATTGTGGCTTGATGACACATTGGTCTTCAAACTGTCCAGAGCCAAGAAGGCAAATTGGTTATGTCTTGTTGTGCGTACATTGTAAAGGATTAGGTCATATTGGAAATCAATGCCCTCAACTACCAAACTTGAAGCCGCCTATGAAATATGTACAGACCCCAACTAAGAATGTTGCACTTCAGTTGAAAGGGAATACAAATGTAAATAGTATAACACTTGAGGAGGACCTTAAGAAGACCTTAAGAAGGGAGTCCAGCTTCAGAAGGAGAATAGCCAGACCTCCAAATTTTGAAAGTTGAGACACACTCAAGTTAGAAGAAGCGTGATCCCGAGGAACTAACTACTACCTCTTTGCACTCGTGAAAGGCAAAGAGACTACACAAAGTCAATCCTTTTTGCCAAGGAGGAAAAGTTTCTAGCAAAAGCTAAAGCTAAAGCTTTGCAGAAAGAACTCAAGGAAGTAGTACTCAAGAATCAGGAGATGAGTTTGGAGGAGGAGACAAAGACAAAGCCTCTAGTTTTTCCGGCAGACATCAGATCCGCAGTGAAGGATTTGATCCAAGCCAAGGTGAGCCAACCCAAGGAACCTTGGGTTGAGATCACTAGTACTCCCATCACCATCATGAAGAGCCCCAAAGTCAAATTTGAACATGGTGAGACTTCAAACCCAAAGACAAAGGCAAAGAAGGTGAAATTGGGAGGAGTACTTCAATATGATATTGTAGCGGATTAGGCATCTACAAGTGCAAACTTCACATTCAAGCAACTATGCGAAGACAATAAGCTGTATAAGAATAAGTTAAATTCTGCCCTCAAGAAAGTAAGGGCGACGTCTAAAAAAGATCTTCCCGCCATTTATTGTATTGAATAGGAAGATCTGAGATCTCCCGAAGTAGATTCGGAGATGACAGGGTGCATGATCACATCAATACCCATTGATTTGGGTTCTGGTGTGAATGTCATGAACAAAGATATTGCAAATTGGCTGGGGTATCGTACATTTGAGCCAACACCCCGAGTTCTGAAATTTGTAGACCAAACCAAGAGACGACCATTGGGCATGCTGTCAAACATTACCACAATCATTGGAGGGGTGCCTTTTAAGTTGATTTACATTGTGTTGCAACCAATGACCAAAATTGGTTACCCATTGTTGATCAAAAGACCTTGATTGTACAATGCCCAAGTTGTGGTGGATTGGCACCAACAAAAGTTGTGGTTTAAGGACATCTTGTACGAGGACCAAAAGTTGGTGACCGTGAGTTGGACAAAGGTTCCTCACCTTGGGGAAACAACTTCATCAAAAGATGAGGATGAATCCAAAGATTCATCATCTTTGTCTTTGAAAGAATCTGAAGACAAAGTCCAAGTCAATTACTTGAATGTTACGAGGTAGATGTCAAAGACAAAGATCCATATGACCTCGCCTTGGGTGAACATGACTTGGAGGAAGGGAGTTTGATAGCAACTCGACTCGGATTGAGCCCTATGAGTCATGTTGAAGGGGTCATCAACCCCAATGACTGTCAAGATGTTGTGTTGGCTGAAGAAAATTCTTAAAAATTCTGAAGACTATCAATTCAAAGGAATTGGCAGGATACAGTGCCTTGTTTATAGAATTCTAGGATATATTCACCTGGTTTATTGATCAAATGGCGGGTATTCCACAAGAATTTGCAGAATATTGGGTTGACCTAGTTGAAGCTACAATTCTAGTATGGCAAAGACAATACCACCTGAACTTGAAGTACTCACTCTTGGTGAAAGATGAAATCAACAAGTACTTAGGGGCCAAAATAATCTTTCTTGTCTTAAGCAATGAGTGGGTTTCACCCATTATTATTTTCCCCAAGAAGAAAAATGGAAAGATTTGAGTGCGCCAAGATTTTTGCAAGTTGAATGCAATTACAAGGAAGGATCATCATCCCTTGCCTTTTACCGATACAATTTTGGACCAAGAAGCTAGTCATCCTTGTTATAGTTTTCTTGATGGATTTTTAAGGTATAATCAAGTATCCATCCAAGAAGAGGACAAGGATAAAACTACACTCACTACCAATTGGAGCACTTTCACTTACAATCAAATGCCCTATGAATTGTGTAATGCTCCTGCTACTTTCCAATGGGTGATGAATGGAATCTTCAAGGACTTTTTGTGCAAATTTGTGGAAGTTTTCATTGATGATTTTTGTGTGTTTAGGCAAAGAGATGTACTTTTGGATTACCTTTGCAAAACTTTTGAAAGGTGTCATTTTTCCGGTTTGTCATTACACCCAAAGAAATGCTTCTTTGCAATGATGGAGGGAATTCTCCTTGGGCATCGGGTATCAAGCCAAGGTATTGAAGTTGATATCAAGAAGGTTAAAGTAATCTCAGCCTTGGAATCCCCTAAAAACATTCGGGAGTTGAGAGCCTTCTTCGGACATGTTAGATACTACGGATGCTTTATATCAAACTATGTGGTGCTTTTTGTGCCCTTGACAAAGCTGCTGAAGAAGTCCAAAGACTACCTATGGGAAGCAAGTCAAGAAGAAGCTTTCCAAGTATTGAAGAAGAAACTGGTAAAGCACCAGTTATGAGGGCTCTGAATTGGGAGCACCCTTTTCATGTATATGTGGATACTTCATCCATGGCAGTTGGAGTAGTCTTGAGTCAGAAGGACAACAAGAAGAAGGATTATCCATTCTATTACGCCAACCGACAGCTTTTGGTTTTAGAAAGAAATTATTTGACAATTGAAAGAGAAGCACTTGGAATGGTGTATGCATACAAGAAGTTTTGCCACTATCTGTTGGGATACAAGTTTGTCCTCTATCTTGACCATTATGCGTTGCAACATTTGGTCAAGAAGGTAGACTTGTCCATGCAAATTACCAAATGGATCTTGTTATTACAAGAATTCATATATATTGTACAAGTAAGGAAGGGAGTTTTGCATTCAAGCATGGACTTCCTGTCCAGGTTAGAAACTCAAGACCAAGAATAGAAGGTCAATGATTGCTTCCCTGACAAAGAGTTATATCATTTGACAGCAATGCAAAGTACAAGGTATGCAGCAAAATATCACTATTTGCATACTCTCTAGTTTCTTGATGGGCTAGACCCGGAGTAGAGTGCAGTCTTTCTCAAGAAAATGGGGCCATATCAACTTAAACACAACATTTTATTCAACATAGGCAAAGATGAAGTACTTTGGCAATGCTTGGAGGCATACAAAGTCGGAGGAGTAATTGAGTCTTTACACTCCAAAGCATTGGGGGGACACTACGCCCTTAAGAATACTATAAAGAAGATTCTTTCCTTTGGGAACTGAAGGCCTACAATGTATAAAGATACACATACCCATATCCAAAGTTGTGACGCTTGTTAGAGAACTAGAAAGCCGACGATTGCTTCCTAATGGCCTTTGAGACCAATTTTACCCTTGGCCCCATTTGAGAAATGAGGAATTGATTTTGTGGGACCGATACAACCGGTAACCGAAGTCACAAGAAAATGATACATTTTGGTTTGCACTAACTATGCTACCAAGATGGTCAAAGTTGAAGCAACTCGCAGAGATGATGCAAAAACAATAGCAAAATTTTTTCTTTTGAAAAAATATCTCCCAATATGGATGTCCTCTGGAACTAGTCAGTGATAGAGGGACATATTTCTTGAACTCTGTAATGGAGGCATTAACCAAGTACTTTTAGATTAAAAACTGGAAGACCACTCCTTATAATCCTAAAGCAAATGGCCTAACAAAGAAGGCAAATGGGTTACTCTGTCAAATTCTTAATAAGGTGATTGTTAGTTATGCCTATGATTGGGATACAAAGTTACCAATCGCATTGTGGGCATATCAAACAACATAAAAGATCACAACCAAGCAAACTCCACACTTCTTGACATATGGCTTGCACCCCATCCTACCAATTGAATTTGAGGAACCAACATACCGGATTCTATGTGAGGAACGGTTATCAGAAGAAGAAAGTCAGGCAAGATAAGCACATCAAGCTTGTTACTATTCGCAAAGGAGATTTGCTTTTGTTATATGATAATTGCCAAATATTTTTTCCAAGCAAACTGCATTTGAGATGGATGGGCCCTATCAAATCCTTATCTTTATGAAAACGGGTCCATTCAACTTGCAGACTTGGAGGGGCAACCATTTTCCACTCCAGTGAATGGGTGGAGAGTTCACAAATATTAGATGATAGACTCGGAGGTCTCTAAGACACCTGAGGTCTATGTTCACAAGGATGCTCACATTTGAGGAAGAGGGTATGTGGTACCCATAATTTTGTTTTTTTTCTTAATTATGAAGAAGAAGTGTACAAACAAAGAAGTATTGCGCCTATATGACATCAGAAGGTGAAGAATGGTGTCTTTGGGTTGTAACCTGAGGTAAAGTGACTTTGTGTCAAAAGACAAAGTACTTGGATTGGTCTTGTCAACATTCAACCCAAAGTAAGCAGACTTTGGCTTGGGGGTGCTCAACCCAAGGTGAGGACAATGTAACAACTTTCCTTCAGGGATTGACTTTCAAGAAGGTATTGCATGTAAAAAGCCAGCTGGCCTATGAGTGAAGGAAAATTGACATTGACAAGAGCATGCAAAAAGTGTGATTTCTTGGTAGAAAGCAAAAAAAGACTGAGGAGGCGTGCCACTATGAAATTTGGGACAGAGGTGAAAAGATGACAAGTAATTTCCCATCGCCATTAGGGAGTCATCCTAAGGGAGATCAGGGAAAACAGAGTGTAGTAAGAGACATACTTGTGCATTGAGAGGAAGCCAAGAGAATTAGTCCAAGAGTGAGGGAGAAGAATAGTCACCAACCTAGAGTGGAGGAGAGTAAGATGGGAGGCGGATAGAACTCAGAATTTGCAATGAGAAATTGTGCAATTCTGAGATTAGATTCTGAGGTGTGATTGCAAGAATTGAAGTCTTGAACAGGCTTTGGATCACATTTTTGGCATGGAATTGGAACCTTAGTTTTCCATGTTTCATGATCAAGATCATTGAGAGTAAATGTCTGGATGGACCCAAGGCAGAGGGTAAGAGAGGAAATCCAGCTCAATGGACAGAGTCCGATTGGAGGTCAATACTCAGAAGAGAGGTGGGTGAGAAGCAAGGAGCCACATACTTGGGGGGAGGAGAAGTAGCTGAAGAAACCCAAGAAGTGCAAGATGCCTTTTCTTCAAAACACACTTTATAAAGTTGAGAGTTACAAGGACCCTATAAGGAGAGGCATCATTGCAGCAATGATGGCTATCTTCAAGCCGAAATGAACCATTTATGTGATGAAACATCAAGCGGTATTTTTCCTTAAGATGTTTGTAGGGGAACCAATCAATTGGGTGAAGTGCTTCCATCAACGCACCAGATAAATGGTGTGGAATTTGCGGGACAAGTCGCCTCCACATTACATTGTGCCGTTTGCAACCCACTTCTATTTGGGATCAAATTTATTGAATGCGGTGGAACAACACAAGATAGTATTGCACTTCCATGCCAGCTTAGGAAGAGATGCTGATGCAAAGGAGCAGCAATACATTTTGCAAATCAAAATCAACGATGAGTACTACACACCGACAGGCAGTTGGTGGTGAATGCTCCAAAGTCGTAGAAGAGGAGTCAACCAAAAGAAGAAGAAGTAGCGGCAACAAGACATCGGAGGACCAGGAAAGTAAACCCAAGGAAGGACTTGGTGGTAATTGCATCGTCAAGAGAAGAGTCAGAAGGGGAAGCCAAGTAGAAGTCAGAAGATTCGGAGAGAGAGGAAGAACCTGAACTCACATTGCGGAGTGGTGAAGCCAATACCAAGAGTGAGGATGGAATGGAGATGCAGCCGGTACCAGAGGAAGAAGAGCAAAAGCTAGAGATGGTAGAAGAAGATAACCTGAGACAAGAAGATGAAGTTCCAAAGAAAGAGGAGAAGAGGGTTATCATTCAGAGAGGTGTCCATCCAAAAGAAAAGCAACATATGAGGCGGGGCCAAGTAGAAGAAGAGAAGTGGAAAGTGGAAGTTTAGGGAGCAAGAAATCCTTTCCAATAAGGTGACTTTGGCTGAAAAGAAGAGTGTCAGGAAAAGAAGAAGCAAAGAAGGAGAAAAGCTTACAAGAAGAAGTGAATCAGAGTGGAGGAGTGGTGTATCTATAGGAGATTGTGTGCCTGTTGCTAATAAAGTTGGAGGAGAAGACAAAAGAGATGCAGTTGGAGTGTCTCAAGGTAAAGACTATGTTGCAGGTGTTTGCAAGGTTAGAAGGAGAGAACTCGGAGTTGAAGAAGAGTATAACCCAAGGAGAGGAGCAGAGGGAGGTACTACGCGTAGATGCAATAGTACAAAATCAAGTAATTGAGAATTTAAAGAGAGAAGAGGGGAGTAAAGAGAGAGTGATAGAGCCAAATGTCATAGCCAAGGAAAGGCACATAGTGGAGTATGAAATCTTGAAATAGAAATTTGCTGATTCACAATTAGAAATCATCCATGCTATGGCAAGAGTAGCAAAGAAGGAGCAAGAGCTCGATAGAGTGATGTAGAGTGTAGAAGAGAAGAAGCAATTCTAGCAAAGAGAGTCAACAATGAGGTATAGAGAAGAAGAAAGATTGAGGGAGTTACTTCGTAATCTAAAAGAGAAGATTGTTCAGAAAGAGCAAGAGAAGGAGACTATGAAGGCCAAATTTGAGGGAAAACTAGCAATGTATAGAGAAGACTGGCTGGCGGATCGGGAACTTGAGAGAAGGATGAGGCTTGAGCCACTAAATGAGATTGTAGTAAAGATGAATGTGATGTTGGGTACAGAAGCCTGTGTAAGGATTGAAGAAATGAGATTGCACAAACTAAGGTTGTTGGTGCAGGAGACGAGGAGAAGAAATGCAAAGGATAAAGATTTGAATGCTTTACTGATTAATCTCAAAACTCATGTAGATAGGAAGATATTGGAGTGGAAGACAATGTCACAATTAGATTAGATTATGTTAAGTTAGAGATAGATAAAATTTGGAAGGATGTAAGAGCAAAGCCCAAAGTTGACAAGATAGGAGTGCATATGTCTTTAGAGCTACCATTGGAGATATTAGAGAAAGATGGGTTGCAAGGAGAAGATGCATGTAGATTATCCATAATGGGAATCGTAGATCAGAGTGAAGAAGTGTTAGAATTGGTAGAAGAGTACGTAGTTGGTAAACCCAAGGATAGAGTAGTATCTGAGGTTACTTTGGGATTGGAATTCGAGGAAGAAGAAGACATCGGATTGGATTAGTAACACTATTGAGATTTGAAAAGGAAGATATAAAGAGGTGCATTGTCATTTTGGATCTATAGGTTTTTAAAGTTATTAGGAAGCAGTTTAGGAAGTTAGTTAACTGTTGAAGTGCTATACCTATTAAAAGGTGGCATCCGTAGTGTTATGTTGTTCAGTACTCATAATTTCTGAGAATAGATAAAGTGAAGTGCTGTGAAGTAGTGCTAGTTGCTTGAGCTTGATTCCGAGTATCAACTTTGCTTTTGTGTTTGTAAGTGTTTGGAGAATTGTGAAGTGTAGATCAAGATGCAAGTTGGATGTTGGATTCCAAAGCCTCAATCTTCATTATGTGTGTTTGATCTTGAGTGAAGTGCAATCAGAGCAATTCCTTGATAAATCTAAGAGGAATTGTAGTGTTGGTAGTATTTTGTACTTGTGAGTACAGTGCAATGTTGATGTGAAGCAATTTTGATCAAGAAAGTTGTGCCTTTAGTGGATGGGTAGAACACAATTCTGAGGCAAAGTAATTTTGCAGTGAAGTGCCATTTTTGGGAGAGATTGAATCATCACAATCAAGATTGTTTGGAAAGATTTGATGGAGTTGTGATTAAGTGTGAAAAGTTATTGTGATGAGACGGCAAGTCAGTGCTTGTTACTCTCTTCTAGGTGTAGTTTCTACCTAAGAGATTAAAGAAGAAGCCAAGTAGAACTAACTTGGTTACTTTGCTTTGTATTTGACCAATTCTGAATTGTATCTTTGAGGGAATGAACTTTACTTACCTGATTACCACAAAAGTGATATTTGCCAGGTTGTCACAACATGACTAACACCATTTAAGAGTAATCCACCCTAGGGAAGACAAAAGGTTCAGGTTGCTCTAAGATTTCTATAGCAACATCAAATTCAAGAGTGCATATTAATCAAACTCTCATAGATAGTTTATCCATAAGTTGAAAGATTATCTCCATCACTAATCTTGAGAACTAGCTGATGAAAGAGGTAGTATTTCTATAGCTGTACTAAGACTCTATCCAAGATCCTTCACCAAAGTCTCCAAAAGTGCTTTTAATCCACTACATTCATGTCCTTTTAGAAGTCCTTCAACTCCATAAACCTCACACAACTCCTTGGTCTTAGGTCTTCTCCCTCCCAATCTTGGTGAAAAAGGTCCAACATGCAAACCCAAGTCAAGTAAACCTCTCCTTTCCCTCAATCTCTTGCCCTCAAAAGTCAATGGACATGAACTTGCTTTATGTCGCTTCTCTCCATATAAAAAACACTTAGACTCACTCTTTTCTCCAAGTGGTGTAGGTTTTTGGGTCCTCTCAACACTCTCTTCAAACTCTATTCTAAACTCCTTTTTCCTCAAATCTACCCCTACAATCAACTCAAACCCTTGGGAAACCTTGCATAGTCTCAATTTCTACTCTTGATGGCCCTCCATGTTCCCAAGATGAAACTAAACACTCAAATATGCTTTTTGTTGCTCTCAAACTCCTCATGCATGAGATCTCAACTCTGCAGAATTGACCCTTCCTCACAATGTCTCTCAAATATCTCAACTGGTATATCATAGTCCTCTAAAATTTCTCACACTTAATCACAACTCTAGAGCATTCTTCCTTGCAAAATTTCAAATCTTTTCATCAAGGCATTTTGCCTAAACATCTTTCTATTAAGCACACATATTTCAGATTTGGTTTGAAAACCACTCCCATCACTTAAAAACCTCATAACTTTGTTCTCAAGAATGATCTTGTGGTATCCACATTTTTCATTTTGGACAAGTTTTAAAGAAGAAGTGCCTTACTGAAACCAAATTGAAACCAAATGGAGAAGAAATGAGAGGAAACATGTGCTTTGATCAGGCCTGAGGAAGTCAACTTTGTACTAGAGAAAGAAGAACTTGGATTGGATTAAACCCGAAGAAGCTTACTTTGTGTTAGAGTAGGGAAAAACTCAGACTAGACGCTGAAGGAGGGTTTCTTTGCATCAAAATAGAGTTTACAGGTCAGGATTTTTGCGGGAGTTGTATCTCATTGAAAAGTGTTCCAAATCATATGCGCTATAAAACTTTGGAAGCATCTTGTTTAGGGCTTTCCATTGCCACAAAAATTGCAGAGTTTGAAGGTCTATAGAAGAAGTTACAAGTATTTGAAGTTTTAGGAGTAGATGTACAAAGTAGTTTGGTGTCTTCGGACTTTGGATTTTGGATTTTGGATTTTGGACTTTGAGTTTACATGACTTCAGGTCTAAAGACTTCACCTCAAGACAAATATGATTCAACCCGAGGTAGTCGGACATTGGAGTGCAGTGAAAGTGACTTCGGGAGTCTTGCTAGAGGCATTAGAGGAAGTTAGAGTAAGGAAAGAAGATATTTAGGATACCCATGACTTCAATTTGAGTTCTAATTGAAGAAAGGATAGAATTAGAAGAGAAATAGTAGTAGTGAATAAACCCAAAGTGCAAGATCAGATAGTAAATATCTTTGGGTCAATTACATGAGCAATTAGGGGAAAGTGGGTTGCAAATTGAAGGCGTAGATAGTGTACCCATGCTTTCATTTACAATTCTTGATGATGACATAGTAGAATTATTAAAGGAATTGATAGAAGTTAGACCCGAAGTAAGAGAGATAAGAGTGTAGGTGTCTTTGGATTCAACATTTGACACTTTAGAGAAGAGTGAGTTGGGAGATAGAGATTTAGAAGGATTAGCTATGACAAGAATTGTAGATCAGGAATGAGAAATGTTAGAATTTGCATTTGCAATAAAATGTTGTTAAGTGGTCATAATTTTTGAGAATAGATAAAGCGAAGTGCTATGAAGTAGTGCTCCTTGCTTGAGCTTGATTCCAAGTATCAATATTGTGTTTGTGTTTGTGAGTGTTGTGAGAATTTTGAAGTGCAAATCATTGTGTTTGTTGGATGTTGGATTCTATAGTCTTGATCTTCATTCTATGTGTTTGATCTTGAGTGGAGTGCAATCGAAGCAATGCCTTGACAGATCTGAGAGGAATTGTAGTGGTAGTAGTGTTCTACATTTGTGAGTGCACCGCAAAGTTGATGTGAAGCATTTTCAATCAAGGAAGTTGTGCTTTCAGTAGAGGGGTGGAACACAATTCTGAGGCAAAGTCATTTTGCAATGAAGTGCCATTTTTGGGAGAGCCTGAATCATCACAATCAAGATTGTTTGGAAAGATTTGATGAAGTTGTGATTAAGAAGTGTTAATTTGTGAGGAGATTGCAAGTCAATGCTTGTTCCTCTATTTTGAGTGTGGTTTCTACCTAAGAGATTAAAGACGCAAGCAAGAAAAACTACATCGTGACATTTGACTTCATTTGGAAATTTCTGACCAATATCTTTGTGGGAATGATTTTTACTTACCCGATTACCACAAAAGTGATATTTGCCGGGTTGTCACTTGATTTTTGGCACCACTATCGGGGATACAATCTTCAGGAGTGAAAGGATACAAAGTTTTGTTGTTATGTCATAATAGGGAGGAGAATGAGGAGAATTTTCAAGAATGTTGAAGAATTAAATCAAGTCCTAAAGGAGTCTACTTCCTTTGAAGAGTCAGACAAGGAATCTTGTTTTTGGAGTGAGTTGGACCATACAATGGCCACAACACTCTGTGGGTCACCAGCGCTTAGCATTTTTGAACCCCCATCTTTTGAGAAAGTAGATCCAAAGACAAAGACAAATTTCCTTGAGTTCCAATTGTCACCTTTAGATTCTTGGCTACTAATGATGAATTTAAATCTTGGAGTGATTTGGAGTGGACATCACCTTGTTTGGTTTGCAATTCTCCATGTTCAAAAAAGGAAAAGAAAAAATTAGTTTACAATAGAGTAAAGGAAGACTACAGATCTCATCGCAAAATTTGAATCAAAAGACAACAATCCATGTTGGGCTAAAGTGATCTATATGGAGGACTCAATTGAGCGTTGTTGTCGGGGAAGTAATCTACACGTAGTATTGGTGCCATTTGGTGTGAGGTTTTCATGTTAGTGAACTCAAGGGTTTATGTTATGGTGAAACCGGTAGTTGTTTTGCGTTTGTATAAGCTCAAGGATTTTCTCTTGTGTTAAGGGAGGGAAGAAATTGAGTGGTGGATTTTCTTTAATGTCACATAAGCTTGGGGTTTATTTGCATGCCACTTAATTTTTGGAGTTTGTTTATGATATTGGGGTCTCAATATTTTAGTTAGCGGCAGTAGCAGAGGGTTTTGGGAATTTAGCAAAAGCACCTAGGATTTTGTAAAAAAACGGAGGCGCAGGGTTTTGAAAGAGATAAGAAGTGAAATTCATGGAGGAAGGAGATGGTTTGGGAGATCAGAGGCTTTTATAGAAGAGTTATGGGTGATTGAGGAAGAAATGTGTCTTGGGGAGAAACAAGGAAAGGACTTTGAGGAAGAGACAAGAGTTTTCGGGGGAATTAAAGAGATAGGAAAGGACAATAATTGAGGAGTGTGGAAGGGACAGTGAAGGGAGAAACAGAAGCATCAAAAGGATTTTGGGTAAGAAGGGAAGAAAATGACAAGGACAGAAAAGTGATAAGGGGGAAATCAAACAAAAGCAGGGGATTTAAGGAATCAGGAACAAAAGCAGAATGTTTTTTTTTAGGGATCTTCTGCAGAGAGTTTAGGAAACAAGAAAATCAATATCAAAGGAAATCAAGCTAGGAGAGAATGAAAGAGAATAAATGTTTGCAAGAGATAGACAGTGAGGGAAGTTTTAGGGAGAACGGAGAGAGATGATAGAAGAGAAGCAATATCTGGGAGAGAAATCAAGGTAGTGGAGCGGAAATGTTGAGTAATTTGGAAGGATCAATGTTGGGAGTGGCTTTTGTTGCATAAAAGGAAGGGGAGTAGATTTTGCATATGTGGAGGAGATGTGTGCAATGTGATCTCGGGAAATTGCAGTTGTTCTTCGTCCCGTGTAGGGAGGACTAGTGTTTTGCTTGAACAGCAAGTGTCAGTTGTGACCAGAGAGATGAAGATGTCTTGACATTCACACGTCATTGGTGTCGTGATGGATTGCAAGTGTGAACGGTTTGGAGATCAAAGTGGCCCAAATGATTTGAAGAAGCAATCACCATGCGATTCAGATGAGGATCTTTTTGCTAGAGTGGATCTGAAGTTGCTAACCTTCCAAGATTTGGTGAAGAACAAAGTTTGAGTGATCTTGTCTTTGGCTTACTTGCTTAGTCACAAGTTTCAAGGATTGGTCTGACACTTTAAGGAAAACAAGGAGCATGATATCATAAGGTTATCCTTCATATTCTTGTGTTGTGCGTAAATTGGTTTGCTAGCTAAGAGTGTAAGATTTGGATCTTTGCTGCTCACCCCTTGCAGCTGAGCTCTCAAATAATCTGATTGCTTTTAAACGTTCAAATTATTTTGAATCTGGCACATCTTTGAGTCATTTGATTAACAGAGCATTTGTCGTTCAAAAGGTTGCAGTGGACATGTGGATAGAGCCAGATTTTTTAGGAAACTTGGATGAGCTAGCAAGAGCTTAGTAGGAGACAACAGGAATTTTGGGACAAATACTTGTATAGATTACTTCAATTGGGAAGAATCTTAGGGCCATGGCTTTGTTCAAAAATCTTATTCCAAATCTGCCATTGAGGGGGTGAACCTGAGTTGACATTTTAAGGTCTTGGTGCCTTTCTTCGGTCTTCCTTCTGGTTGCTTGGTTATAACTCCACTGTCCTTGAGGAATCATTGTGAGGGGAGGAGTCAACATGTCATATGCCATCCTCTTGAATAGCTATCACACACTAACATAGTAGCAGCTCCACCAGAAGAGCCTCATAACATACACCTCAAGCCAGCACGTACAAGTGCCAAGCTTGGGTCCATAGTACCATCAATGTTTGGGAGGTGGCATGGTGCACAATTGCGCACATGATCCTTCCAAACAACACCATCACATCCTTCTAATACAAGGACTCCAAATGGCAAAACCTCATTCTCAAACCACGCATTCTCAAGATAGTGCGGCGTGTCAAAACATCAAGTGTCATTGGTGTTGTCTGCTGTAGGTATACATAGTGATCTGGATAAAATCAACGGATCAAGGGTCTATAACCTCCTCCTTGAATAGTAGCATAATGTAAGGTATCCCTATGCTGAGCAATTGCCAAGTTCTCAAAGGCCATCGGCATCACTCTCCGAAAGATCTTTGCCCATTGAGAACATTTGCTCACCCATACATTTAGATCATCTAAGTCCAAGACTACAATAGCATCTTGACAAATGGCTATAGGTAAATCTGGATCTTGTCCATAGAGTAGAAAGTAAGGAGAGAAGAATGCTAAGGAGGCTTGCCGGCTAAACCGATAGCCCATGGCCAACCAAGGTAATTGGAGATCCCAATCTCCTAAGTGGCCTCTCTGCACCATCTGAACCACTCTCTCTGCTACGCCATCCACCTTAGGGTGATCTTGGCATGTTGTATGTTGGTCAATCAAAGCCTTGTCACACAAGACCTGAAACTCCCCCAAGAGCTCTTTACCCTGATCAGTCAAAACCTCAACTAGTGCACCAAATTGACTAAGGACTCGATCCAAGAACAAGTAAGCCGTCCCTTCTTGGACTTGTCAAGAAGTGCGACCAGCTCAATCCACTTGGAGAAGTGCTCCACCATCACCAAAACATACTAATGATGTCTCATAGTCAATCGTAAAGGTCCAGCAAAGTCCAAACTCCAGCGGTAACCCAATCCCATGATAGGTAATGGGTGTAAATGTGGTGTAGGAGCATTGAATGATGCTCTAACTTGGTCACAAACCACACATCAAGCAACAAATTGTTGTACCTTGGTTTGCACAACGTGCCACCAATAGTGACTCTGGAGTAAGCTATATGTATGCTTTACTCCAAAATATCCTAGCTCCTTATGAGCATGACCGACCAACTGTAGTCTTTGAGATGGAAGTGGTACTACTTGCACTCTATCATCCTCCCATACATGCAAAAGGTGTCTACCTTCCAATCTGAATTGCCTGGCTTGCTGAAGAACACAATCTCTTTCCTTGGCTCCAACTATACCACCCACAACACCAATGCAAAGATAGTCCGTTACTAGGACATCACCATGAATGTCTTGTTGAATTTTACCAATATCTTCAATCTTTGGATCTGTGACCTCAATAGCTCCTCCTATATGCGCTGAGAGAGAAGCCAGCAAAGGCTCAAAAAATATACACAAAAAGGTTGATGCATGCCAACTTGGCACCATCTCCTCATTTGTCTCACCATGCCAACCTGCTCTGGTCTGATCCTGCTGGCTGGGACATGGGTTTCTACTCAACCCATTTGCATCACGGTTTACCACTCCAGGTTTGTGAACCACTGTGAAATCATACTCCTATAAAATCAGAGCCCATCGTGCAAGTTTCCTTGAAAGTTTGTCAAACTCCATTTACCACTTTAGCGGCTGATGATCAGTGATGAGAGTGAAAGGGTTACCAAATAGGTAACATCAAAAATGTGCTACTGCCCAAACTGCTGCCAAGCACTCTCCCTCATATGAACTATTCTTTAATAAGAAGGTAGATAAAGTGCCCATGACTTCAATTGCAGTTTAGATGGAAGATGTGAGAGAAATAGAAGAAGATGTAGAAGATGATGAAGCCACAATACAAGGTACAAAGGAAGTTCTATCAGGTGTAGAAGGAGAAGAGGTAGACATTGGATTGGATTTGTATCCGATTTGAGATTTGAATTGACAGATATGAAGAGTGGGTTGCCATTTTGGATCTGGTCATTGTTATGAAATGGTATATTAGTTACATAACTATCAAAGTGCTTTGCCTATTTAAAGGAAGCATTCATAATGTGTTGTTGTTTATATATGTATTTTTGAAGTTGAGTAAAGCAAATTGCTATAATTTAGTGCTTGTCATTTTAGCTTAATTCCAAGTATCAATCCTCTGTGTGTGTTTGTGAGTGTTTGGAGCATTTCAAAGTGCAAGTCAATGAGCTTGTTGGATGTTGAATTCCATAGTGTTGATTTCATTTTGTGTGTTTGATCTTGAGTGGATAGGAATCAAAGCAATGGCTTGACAGACCTATGAGGAATGAAAGTGTTGGTAGTATTCTACATTGGTGAGCGTACCACAAGGTTGATGCAAAGAAATTTTGAGTAAGGAAGTTGTGCCTTTAATGGAGAAGTGGAACAAAATTCTAAGGTGAAGTCATTTCATAGTGAAGTAGCATTTCCTTGAGAAAATTTAAATCATCACAATCAAGATTATTTGGAATGATTTTATGAAGTTGTGATTATGGGAGTGTAATTTTTTACAAGACTACAAATTAGTGCTTGTTACTCTCTTTTAGGTGTGGTTTCTACATGAGAGATAAAAGACGTAACCAAGAAGAACTACATTGTTATTTTTTACTTTGCATTTGACCATTTCTGACTTGTATCTTTGTAGGAATGAACTTTACTTACTGATTACCACAATAGTGATACTTGCCAAGTTGCCTCAGGATTTTTGGCCCAGCTGTTGGGGATACAAATCTTGGGAGTGGAAGAATACGAAGCCAAATCTGAAACTAGGTGTCCAACCAATATGAATATTAGCATTGAGAGAAAAATGGGAAGAGGGTGTTCATAAACAAACTTTGCACCGTGAAGAAGAATGTTAAAAGAGCCAATCCACATTTGACAAAGCTGAGAAGGTGGCATCGGATTTGCAACTTCTTCACAAAGTTCAAGAAGCCTTGGAAGACCTCAAACAAAAGAAATGAGAGATTAGGTGGCAAGGCTACTTTGCATCTCAAAATTCCAAGAAGAAGAAAGACACAAGCTGACAAACATATTCATTGCAACCTAATACACCAACTTCCTCAAGAGCTCTCAAGGGAGCTTGTTTCATAAAGAATTCATTTGTGAGAAGACAACACAAATTTTGACAGAAGAAGAGTGTCAATACCTTCTCTATACTATTCCTTGACTTGTTCAAAAGGATCTTAAAGAGCCATCTAAAGATATGGAACCTTAGTCTCCAACACGGGTTGAAGTTGATATACCAGCAGAAGAACAATTGTCAACAAATATCCCATTTTGAACTTGGTGAACCCCTAGGCTGAATTTGACAAACAATCACTAGCCAATACCTTACGTGTTTCAAGTCCCACATTACCGCAGCCTGTTCCTTAGAGTTATAGGATGACTTTGTTACTTATTACCGGATATGCCTATCATAAGTGTAAAGGGACAGAACAAGATGAAGATCTTGATGAATTCATTGAAGAATTCAAAGTCATCTCCTTTACCATTAAGGAACATGACTTTGTTGACCGGCTGCGCATTTTTCTAGGTCTGTTCTAAAGAAAAGCTTGGAGTTGGTACACCCATGTAATCCATAAGGAGTTCTGACCAACTGACTGGGGGGACCTAAGAAACAATTTCTAGGAACACTTCCAAGAAGTTGATTATGAGTGTCTTTGTTGCACTTAAAGATTTGGACGGAGGAAGAAGGAGAAGTTGAGAGACTACTCTAAGTGGTATAAGGCCCTATTGAATCAAGTACCAAAGCCATCCCGTGTGGTGGGTTCCTTTGATGCCCAAGCCATTTCTTGATTTCTTGATGGATTATCACAAGAAATATAGATCTTTGCTAAGGAGTGGAATGTAACTTCCCTAGATAAAGAACTCAAACATGTTGCCAGATACAAGGTGGCCCATTCTCATTCTTTTGGTAACCAAAGAAATGGGAGAAGAAAGGCAAGAAGCCAAGACAAAGAGCTTCTTGTAGCACCTTCTCTTCTTTGCAAGAATCCTCCATTTCTTCAAGTTCTTCTTTGGAATCCAAAGAAGAATCAAAGCCAAGAAGAATACAAAGGCAAGGAGGAAAGAAACCATTGACACCCCCAGTCAATGTTGTAAATAGGACCAACATTAAGTTGGAGACTCTTATAAAAGAGTTTATGGATTTTAAGATCCAAATGATTGGAGCAAACGACCAAAGAAGGCCACCTTTATTTGGCAAATCCAATTTAGTGTGCACTATGTGTGGCAAATCAGGCCATGCTAACACAAAGTGTTTGACCTAAAATACATTTCTAGTGCAACAAATTGATTGTGTTCCAAGATGGGACCAAAGTGAGGAAGAGGAGTGTAGTGTACCAGACCCAAGAGGTACAACCTTAGGCAAGCACATCATACCAAGGTCCAAGGTATGGACCAAGGGAGTATAACAATAATACTCCACAACAAAGACCACTAGAGGCTGGCCCAAATCAAGCCTCAAACCATTGCACTAGGAGGATGTTATAATTTTGACTCTATGGGCCATTGGTCTCCAAATTGCCATGAGCCAAAGAATTAAGTTTGGTATGTTCTACTATGTAGAAATTGTAAAGGTTTGAGCCACATGGGAAATCAGAGCTCCCAACCACCTAACCCAGAGCCATTGGTGAAGTATGTATAGAGTGATATAATCTACATTCATATCCTCTTTTGACTGAAGTGCAACTGAGCGTGTTGCACTTCAGTCAAAAGGAGATATGAATGTAGATTGTATCACTCTTGACGAGGAGAGACCTCAAGAAGGGAGTCCGTCTTCAAAAGGAGAATGGTCGGACCTCAAAATTTTGAAAGTTGAGACACACTCAGGTAAAAAGAAGTGTCATCCCAAAGAAGTGAGTATTACTTCTTCATCTTCACAAAAGGCAAAGAGGCTATGCACAAAAGCTATTTGTTTTGCCAAGGAGGAGAAAATTCTAGCCAAAGCCAAAGCCAAGGCCTTGTAGAAAGAAAAGAAAGAGGTAGTACAAAGAACTCAAGAGACAAGTTTGGAGGAGTGTACAATGACAAAGCCTCCAGTCTTTCTGGTTGATGTCAGATCCAAAGTCAAGGATCTGATCCAAGCCAAGATGGGTAAACTTGAAGAACCTTGGGTCAAGAACATAGGTACTCCAATCACTATCATGAAGCACCCCAAAGTCTAGTTTGAACAAGGAGAAACTTCTAGCCCAAAGTCAAAGATGAAGTTGGGAGGAGTACTCCAATACAATATTGTGGTAGATATGGCTTCCACATATGCTAATGTCATCTTTAAGAAATTGTGGGAGGACAACAAGCTGTATAAGAAGTAATTAATTTTGGCTCTCAAGAAAGTAAGGGCAATGACCAAGAAGGACTTGCCAGCCATTTATCATATTGAACAAGAGGATTTGGGATCTCCCAAAGTGGATGCATAGATTGTGGGTTGCATGATCACATCAATACTCATTGATTTGGGTTCTAGTGTGAGTGTTATGATAGAGAACACCACAAATCATTTGGAGTACCATACGTTTGAGCTAGCAACCCAGACCAAACCAAGAGATGACATTTGGGCATGTTGTCAAATATCACTACAATCATTAAAGGGATGCTCTTCAAGTTGAATTACATTGTGTTGAGATTAGTGAAGGAAATTGGTTATCCATTATTGATTGGAAGACCCTAGTTGTATAGTGCCCAAGTTTTTGTGGATTGGTGCTAGCAGAAGCTGAGGTTCAAGGACATCTTTTCCAAAGACTAGAAGCTAGTGACTATGAGTTGGACAAAGGTTCCCCACCTTGGGGAGATAACTTTGTTTGAAGACAAAGATGAATCCAAAGATTTATCATGTTTGTCTTTCAAAGACTCCAATGAAGAGATCCAAGTAAATTACTTGGAATGCTACAAGGTAGAGGTCAAAGACAACGATCCATATGAGATCACCTCAAGTGAAAAAAAATTTAGAAGAAGGAGGTTTGATTGATGTTCAACTTGGGCTAAGCTGAGTCAACCACCTTGAAGGAGTCATCAACCCCAATGATTGTCAAGATGTTGTCTTGGCCAAAGGCAAAATTTTGAAAATTTTGAAGGTAGTCACTTTGGAGGAGTTGGTAGGATACACTACCCTATTTATAGAATTTTAGGATGTATTTGCCTGATCCATTGATCAAATGCCAAGTATTCCCAAACAATTCTAGAACATTGGATTGATCTTGTTGTAGGTGCAGTTTTGGTTCAGCAAAGACAATATCGCCTGAACCCAAAGTACTTGCTCCTGGTGAAATATGAAATCAAGAAGTACTTAGGAGTCAGAATAATCTTTCCTATCTTGAGGGGTTTTCCTCATTGTCATTGTTCTAAAGAAGAAGACGGGGAAGATTTGTGTGTGCCAAGATTTCTGAAAATTAAATGCAATCACAAGAAAGGATCATCATATTTTACCTTTAACTAGCACAATTGTGGACCAAGTAGTTGGTCATACTTGCTATAGTTTTCTTGATGGATTTTTAGGTTAAAATCAAGTATCTATCCAAGAAAAAGACAAAGATAAAACCAAATCTACTAATAATTGGGGCACTTTTGCTTACAATCAAATGCCCTTTAGATCAATTCCATTGCTAGGACCTTTTAAGAAGTACGGAATTGATTTTGTAGGTCCTCTCAATAGAACCCCAAGGAACAATCAATTCATTGTGGTAGTTACTGATAACCTTACCAAGTGGGTTGAGGGTAGACCACTGAGGGACAAGAATGAAGATGAAGTCGGTAGATTTCTTTATGAACACATTATCACTAGGTTTGGATGCCCTTTGGAGTTAGTTTCTAATAGAAGAGGAGAGTTTACAAGAAGCATCACTATAGCCATGCTACAACATTTCTCTATCATACATAGAGTAACTACATCCTATAAGCCAAATTCCAATAGCTTAGCAAAGAGAACCAATCAGACCTTGTGCATGATGTTGGCCAAAGATGCAAAAATGGAGGGAGCTAAACATCATTGGGACAAGAGGATTCATGCCATTTTGTGGGAGTATAGGACAACCATGAAAACTTCCACCGGATATTCTCCATTTCAATTGGTCTATGGTATTGAGTCTGACTTACCCATTCACTTTGATCTTCCTACCTTCTAAAGCATTCATAAGAGATTGAAGAAAGCATAACGAGGTGACGTAGAGAAGTCAAGGAAGGATCAACTCATGGAATTGGAAGAGGCAAGAGCAATTTCTATGGTTTGAGTGGAGCAAGCCCAAAGGAGACAAAAGGAGGGCTATGACAAGAGGCAAGGCAAGAAGAAGGTGGAGCCTTTCAAAGAAGGTGATTGGTTAATGTTGTTTGATTCCATTTGATTCAAGAGAGTGCAAAGGAAGATTTTGCCTAAGTATTTTGGACCTTTCATAGTGGAGAAGGTGTGGAGAAATTACACCTATGATCTCAAGGAGTTGGGAAGAAGAAACTTTGATAGGATTAACCATGATAAGATAAAAATGAATCATAGAAGGTAGAGAGATCTTCACCTCGAGGACAAAGTGAAAACTTAGTCTTGGGGTAAATGTAACACCCATTTGTGCATGTATGTAGTATTGTGATATTAAGTTTGGTATTACTAGTACTTGAGAGATATTATTTACATAGAGATAAAGTATGGTTCTACACTAGTCATGATTAGCTAAAGTTAGTCATAACTAAGATAGAGGGGACCTTACTTTAGAGGAAGTGGAAAAGATGAGCACCAGTATTTTGGATTCTAGTGTGTTGAATTGGCATTATTCCTTGGTGTTTTTCTTTGAGGAAAGTGTTGAGAACTCTTGCGCCCGCAAGCCTTTTTGTTTTGGATTCTTCTATAGCCCTAGGATAGGCCATGTGAAGGAATCCTTGACTTAGTGGTTGGGTCAAGATAAGATCACATGCTTAGTGGAATATGCCCATGTGGATGGATATTCCTAAACACTTTTTAACTTGACTTGACTTTTAGCCTAGTTACTTGAGTAACTATGGTAAAAAGTAACTTTAGTACGTAAATATTTCACAAGTATGTAATAAAGCGGTGAGGAGGTACTCAATATCCTTTCATTTGCAACTATCTCTCTCTCATTGAGTTTTCTAGTGAGCAATGTATTGAATCTTGGAGTGTTAGCCTTGGAGGAGTATGATAGAGTTGGGGTTCTTTGCGTGAGAGACATGCCAGCTCACATAACAGATTTGGAGTAGCATGAAGGTAGGAACCCAATTCAAAGTAAGAGAAGTAGGAGTGCAGTTTGGGTGAGTTATCTGAGCGATTAGGAGCAAGTGGGTTGGATAATAAGAAGGTAGATAGAGTGCCCATGACTTCAATTGCAATTCAAATGGAAGATGTGAGAGAAATAAAAGAAGATATAGAAGATGATGGAGCTAAAGTACAAGGTATGAGGGAAGTTACATTGGATGTAGAAGAAGAAGAGGTAAACATCAGATCAAATTTGTAACCAATTTGAGATTCGAATCGATAAATATGAATAGTGGGTTGCCATTTTGGGTCTGGAGATTATTAGGAAACGGTATATTACTTAAATAATTTTTAAGCACTCTATGTATTCAAAGGAAGAATTCATAGTGTGTTGTTGTTTAGTATTTGTGTTTTCAAATTTGAGTAAAGCTAAGTGTTGTAACTAAGTGCTCATTGTTTTAAGTGTTGTAACTTACTGCTCATTGCTTAATTTTGAGTATCAATGCTTTGTGTGTGTTTGTGAGTGTTCGGAGGATTTAAAAGTGCAAGTCAATGAGCTTGTTGGATGTTGGATTCCATAGTGCTTATTTCATTCTATGTGTCTGATCTTGAGTGGTTAGCAATCAAAGTAATGGCTTGACAGATTTGTGAGGAATTGTAGTGTTGGTAGTATTCTGCATTGGTGAGCATAGCACAAATTTGATGCAAAGCAATTTCCATCAAGGAAGTTGTGCCTTAAATAGAGGGGTGGAACAAAATTCTGAGGCAAAGTCTTTTTGTAGTGAAGTAGCCTACTTTGAGAAAATCTGAATCATCACAATCAAGATTATTTCAAAAGATTTGATGAAGTTGTGGTTATGGGAGTGTAATTTGTGACAAGACTGCAAATCAATGCTTGTTACTCTCTTTTAGGTGTGGTTTCTACCTAAGAGATTAAAGAATCAACCAAGAAGAAATACATTGTTATGGTTTACTTTGTATTTGAACATTTTTTACTTGTATCTCTATGGGAATGAGCTTTACTTACTAATTACCACAAAAATGATACTTGTGAGGTTGTTACAAGGACTTGTGTCTCCTCCTAAAACAATCCTTAAGTGCTCTTCTCCCCAACCAACTGTAGGGATTACCCCAAAGATCATTAGTTGCTTCTCAATTCTCCTCCTTATCTCCTAAATGATGTAAAATGAATCCAACTCCAAATTCCAGAGCAAGAACATCAAGTGTTTTCTATATAGTAAATCACTCCTAACTCTCATGACCCATTTTTTTAATTCTTGGGAATCAAATAATCACCTTGGGGATCTATCTCATAGCTTTCTTTGCTCTGAATGTCTTTCTACCAAAGGTACTACAACTACAAAGGGATAAGACTACTTGAGGATTCTTCAAAATCCCTTCTTCATGGCTTCTTTGCTCAAAGCATCTTTCTACCAAATGTGCGACAACTACAAAGGGTTAAGACTACTTGAGGATTCTTCTAAAAGTTCTTATAAAGTTTTGACAAAGATGAAATTACTTGGTTGGCACTTGGTTTATAGCTAAGTTATGTCATGGCATTTGCAATGCCAAAGCTAGTTTTTCTTGGACACTAGAGTGTTAGTCTTGGAAATTATAGTTATACCTATAGTTGCTCAAAGACTACTTAGTAGCTGCCAAATTTGTGTTAGGGCTATTGATCACACCATTGGGGCTACAATTCATTACATTATTTACACCATTATATGTCCCTTCAATGGCACCACTAGAGTTGGAGTTTGTGGTACCCACATTTTTCATTTTTTATTAGTTTTGAAGAAAAAGTGCATGGCTAAAACCAAATTGAACCCAAATAGAGAAAAACAAAGAGAAGAATGTGTTTTGATCTGACCCAAGGAATTTGACTTTGTGTTAGAGGAAGAAGGACTCAGATTGGATTGGAAGAACTTGACCCAAAGGAGGGTTACTTCACATTGGAATGAAGGTTGGAAGTCAGAATTACTATGGAGGTTGTATCTCGGTGACGGCATGTCCAAATCATACATGCTATATCTCATTGGAAGCATCTTCTTAAGGGGTTTTGTTGCCACAAAAATGGCATAGTTGATAGTCTATAGCAGAAGTTACAAGCATTTGAAGTTTCTAGTGTAGATGCACTAGAGACTTTGGATCTACACAACTTTGGGTCTATACGACTTTGGGTCTAGAGATTTTGCCTGAAGGTGAAGGTAACCCAATCCAAAGTAGTCAGACATCAGATGAATTTGACTTTGGGGATCTTGCCAAAGTCATCTAGAGAAGTAAGAGCAGGGAAAGAAGATAGTGTTAGGATATCCATGACTTTAATTTCAATCCTGATTGAAGATAAAATAGAATTAGAAGAGAAAATAACAATAGTGAATGAACCTGAAGTGCAAGAAACTCAAAAGAGGAAGGCAAAGGATGTAGATATATACAATCTTTTGATTTTCTTGAGAGATAGAGGAGATAGGAAGATGTTAGAGGTAGGAGAAAATGTCCATCTCAGATTGTATTTTTTTAGATCAAGTTTAGATAGACTTTGTAGTGAGAAAAAAAGGAATGTTAAGTCTAAAGTAATAGTAGGAGTGCAACTATCTTTGGGTGAGTTACTTGAGATGTTAGATAAGAATGGGTTGTAGGATAAAGAAGTAGATATGTTACCCATGTCTGCAATTGTAGCTCAAAGTGGAGAGATAGTAGAAATAGTGGATGTTGGAGCAATGTTAGATGGACCCAAAGAAGGAGAAGTGAAAGGAGGAACATTGGGTTTGGAAGTCAGAGTCCATGTTGGCATCAGATTGGATTAGAAATAGATTTGAGATATGGAGAGGTGGGTTGTCATTTTGGATATACAAGTTGATAAAGTTGTTGTTGTAGAAAAATATTTTTGTTAGATAAATGTCAAAGTGCTTTGCCTATTTAAAGGAAGCATTCTTAATGTTGTGTTGTTCAATATTTATATTTTCAAAGTTGAGTAAAGCAAAGTGTTGTAATTCAGTGCTCTTCATTTCAAATTAATTCCAAGTATCAATCTTATGTGTGTGTTTGTGAGTGTTGGAAACAGTTCAATGTGCAAGTCTGCGTCATGCGTATATACATTGCTACACAACATACATTGTTGTAAACATCATACACTATAGACAAAAACCTCACACATAAGCTATACATAGTCTCTAAACTAAATAAACTGATTAATCAGTTTATCTACACCACTTGAATCAACTCATGACAAATCAGTACTTGATATGTCACTCTATAAACTACCAACAATAGGGCATTGATTACAGTCAAGCCACACCCACTCTAGCTAAGAGAATCCAAGTGACATTTGCTAGCCTTTGTCCACCCTAGCCAAGAACTCAAAAGCTAAACATCAAAGAAATAAGCTCTTTGGAGCTGCACTTTGAAAGTATACCCCTAGACTAAAGCTAGGTCTAAAACCTTAATTGTCCCATTGATGGTACACCTAATGGTGTGAATAGTGCAAAGTGATGGTGGATCCCACCAAGAAGTCAATACCCCAAACACAAAATCTAACCATCAAAAAGTAGTCTACAAGTGATTGCTAAAATACATTTAACTTCTATCACTGCAAGCCTAGTGTCCAAGCAATCTAGATGCAACATTACAAATGGTAAGATAATTGTCGTGCATATATACATTGCTACACAACATACATCATTGTCAACATTATACACTATAGATATATGACTCAAACATAAGTCATTCATAGACTCTAAAGTGCCACAATTCCCCCCCTAGCTAGAAGTTAGGTCCCTCTAGCTCAAGATTGCCATCTACTCCAAGTATATGGTATACCTTATGATGGGCAAAGATGAAGAGGCAAGGTGCTATCAAGCCCCATCGTTAGTCACCTATTTGCATTCTATACCATATAAAGGATGAACTAACTATAGGTCAAGTACGTCTAGGACATAACCATTGTCCTTGAGGAACCACCATGAAGGGAGAAGTCATACATGCCATATGCCACCCTCTTGAACAACTATCACATGCTAACATAGTAGCAACTCCACCAAAAGAGCCACATAACATACACCTCAAGCCAACACGTACAAGTGCCAAGCTTGGATCCATAGTACCATCAATGTTTGGGAGGTGGCATGGCGCACAATTGCGCACATGGTCCTTCCAAGAAAATCAATTATATCCTTCCAACACAAGGACTCTAGATGGCAAAACCTCACGCACTCTCAAGAAAGTGCAGCTTGTAGAAACATCAAGTGTTGTTGATGTTGTCTACTATAGATAAACATAGTTCCCTTGATGAAATCTACGGATTGAGTGTCTATAACCTCCTCCTCAAATAGAAGCATAACATAATGTATCTCTATGCTAAGCAATCTCCAAGTTCTCAAAGGCCATCGCCATCACTCTTCAAAGATCTCTATCCGTTGAGAACATGCACTCATTCATACATCTGGATCATCCAAGTCCAAAACTACAGCAGCATCTTGACAAATGGCTATAGGTAAATCTGGATCTTGCCCATAAAGTAGAAATTAAGGAGAGAGGGTTGCTAAGAAGGCTTGCCAGCTGAACCCATAGCCCATGGCCAACCAAGGTAATTGGAGTTCCCAATCTCCCAAGTGGTCTCTCTACAAACCATAATTTTGCAATCTTGTCTTCACTGTCTGAATCACTCTCTTTGCTAAGCCATCTGCCTTAGGATGATCTCAAGAGGTAGGATGATGATCAATCAAAGCCTTGTCAAAGACCTAAAACTCCCCTAAGAACTTTGTACCCTAATCAGTCAAAACCTCAACTAGTGCACCAAAATGACTAAGAACCCGACCTAGGAATGAATAAGCCGTCCCTTCACTAGACTTATCAAAAAGTGCCACCAATTCAATCCACTTGTAGAAGTGCTCCACCATCACCAAAACATACCAATGATGCCTCAAAATCAATGGTAAAACTCTAGCAAAGTCCAAAATTCAGCAATAACCCAATCCCATGATAGGTAATGGGTGCAACTATGGCGTAGGAGCATAAAATGATGCTCTAACTTGGTCACATACCATACACCTTGCAACAAAATATTTTACATTGGTCTACATATCGGGCCACCAATAATGACTCTAGAGTAAGCTATATGTATGCTTTACTCCAAAATGTCCTAGCTCCTCATGAGCATGATGGACCAACTATGGTCTCTAAGATGGAAGTGATACTACTCTCACTCTACCATCCTCTCATACATGCAAAAGGTGTTTGCCCTCCAATCGGAACCATTTGGCTTGTTGAAGAACAAAATCTCTCTCCTTGGTCCCAATTGTGCCACACACAACACTAGTGCAAAGATAGTCCACCACTAAGACATCATCATGAATGTCTCATTGAAATGTACCATTATCTCCACTCTCTTGATTTGTGATCTCAATAACTCCTCATGTATGCGCTAAGAGAGATACCACCAAAGCCTTTAAAAATATATAGAGAAAGGCAGATGCATGCCAACCTAGCACCATCTCCTCATCTATCTCACCATGTTAACATGCTTCAGTTTGATTCTCTTGGCTGGGATATGGGTTTCTACTCAACCAATCTGCATCACGGTTCACCATTCCAAAGCCATGAAATCATACTCCTATAAAACCAGAGCCCATGATGCAAGCTACCTTGAAAGCTTGTTGGACTCCATCAACCACTTCAATGGCTGATGATCAGCAATGAGAATAAAGTGGTTACCAAATAGGTAATATCAGAAATGTGCTACTGCCCAAACTGCTACCAAGCACTCTTCCTCATATGAACTATACTTCACCTCTGCTGAATTGTTGGAGAGACTAGCATAGGCCACCACAAACTCTTTGTCCTCATCATCATGATGGATGAGCATTGCTCCAAGCTCCAACATACTCCAATCAGTATGAACCTGAAATGGTTGTCCTCCGATCAGTCTCCTCAAAATAGGAGCAAATGTCAACCTCTCCTTTAGCTCTACAAAACTCTCTCTTGCTTATCTTCCCAACACCACTCATATGTAAGCTTGGTCAGTTTCATCAAGGCCTTGGCAATGGCACTAAATCCTCTAACATATTGGCAATAGAAGTTTGCCAACCCAAGGAATGCTCACACTCTACTCACATCTATAGGCCAAGGAATATGTACAATAGCTTCCACCTTGGTATGCTAAACACTAAGTCCTCTAGGGTAGGTAGTGTGACCCAAATACTCAACCTGCTCATGGAAGAATCTACACTTCCCAAGATATAATTTGAGTCCATGAGATCTCAACCTCTCAAACACCTCCAACAAATGTCTCTCATGTTCCTCTGCCATAGTACTATAGAACCTAATGTCATCACTATAGCATCGAGCAAAATCCAATCCAACTAGGATCTTAACCAAGACCTTCTAAAACTCAATAAGAGCATTCTTTAACCTAAATGGTAAGAATCTCCACTGATATAACACATCCTTGCCATGAGGATCAATAGACCAAAGTGTTATCATGGATTATCCTCCTCTCTGATTGGCAATTGATGATATCTTGCTCAAAGATCCAAAGTATTGAAGACCTTTGCATGCCCAATTGCCTCAAAGATCTCCTCAAGTATAGGCATGGCATACCAATCAGCCCTAGTCTATTAGTTGATAGGACGGTAATTTCCACATATCAGGCTATCTATGTAGTTGCCATGCATATCTTTCTTGATTGGCATCACTATCGCTGATGCATACTCTACATGTGAAATCTCCACCAAACCAGCCTCAAAAAGGTCTCTACTCCAACTTTGAATCAATGTCCTCTCCATATCACTATATCAATAAGGATGTCATAAAATTTGTATATTGCTAGTCAACTCAATCCAAATACCAAGTCCTTTTAGAGCATCTAAATCCTTCATACTAAAGGCAAAAGAACTTGTGTAGCCCCTCAAGAACCTCCAAACTCTTTGTCTCTCCTCTCGTGTAAGCTTGGTGTGGTACCTACAATTTTTGGTTTTGGATGGTTTTCATAAAGTTTTGAAGAAGAAGTATATGGTACCCACATTTTTGTGTTTTTCTTTTATTTTTGAAGAAGTGTACAGAAGAAGTTATATTGTGCTTTTATGGCATTAGAAGGCAAAGAAGGGTGTCCTTGGGTTGTAACCCGAGGAAAAGTGACTTTTTATTCAAAGACAAAGTACTCTAATTTGCCCTATTAGCTTGTAACCCAAAGTAAGGAGACTTTGTCTAGAGGGTGCTCAACCTGAGGTGAGGACAATGTAACAACTTTCTTTCGGAGTAGGACATTCAAGAAGGTAACATGCACAAAAATGGCTGGCCTATGAGCTGGAGAAAATTGACAGTGACAAGAGCATGAAGGAGGTGGGATTTCTTGCTAGAAATTTGAAGTAAAGAAAGACGGAGGAAGCGTGCCACTATAAGATTTGGGCTAGAGACAAAGCAATGACAAGTAATTTTCCATTGTCATTAAGAAGTTGTCCTACAGGAGATTGGGGGAAAGGAAGTGTAGTCAAAGACACGCTGGTGTGTCAAGAGGAAGTCAAGAGAGTTAGTTTTGGAATCAGTAGGAAAAGTAGCCACCAACCTAGAGTGGAAGAGAGTAAGATGGGAGGTGGGAAGAAGAATTCTGAATTTGTAGTGAGAAATCATGCAATTCACAGATTAGATGTGATTGCCAAAATCAAAGTCTTGAGCAAGCTTTGGATCACATTCCGGGCATGGAACTAGAACATTAGCTTTCCAAGTTGCATGATTGAGATCATCAAGAATAAATGTCTTGATAGCTCCAAGGAAGAAGGGAAGAGAGGAAATCTGGCCCAATGGACAGATTTGGATTGGTGGTAGGTACTTGGAAGAGAGGCAGGTGATGAGAAGGGAGCCATGTTCTTGGAGAAGGGAGAAATAGCTGACGAAAGCCAAGAAGTGAGAGATGCCTTCTCTTCAAAATGCACAAAGAATGGCCTTAAATTTGAGAGCTACAAAGACCTTGTGAGGAGAGGCATTGTTAGTGCAATGATGGCTATCTTCAAGCCAGAGCAGATGACTTATGATGAAACATCAAGCGGTGTTCTTCCACAAGATTTTTGCAGGAGAGCAAATCAATTGGGCAAAGTGCTTTCATCAGCGTGCAAGAAAAATGGTGTGGAACTTGCAAGACAAGTCGCCTCCACACTACATTGTACCGTTTGCAGTCCATTTCTATTTGGGACTGAACTTGCTGAATGTGGTGGAGAGACACAAGATGTTGTCGCACTCCCATCCAAATTTGAGAAGAGATATTGATGCGGAGGAGCAGCAATACATCTTGTAGATAAGAAGCAACAATAAGTACAAAACTCACATAGGGCAAAGTGTGCAGTTGAAGGTGAACACTCCAAAGTTGAAGAAGAGGAGTCGATAAGGAGAAGAAGTAGCAGCGACGAGACCTGGAAGGCCAGGAAGGTAGACCCAAGAAAAGAATTGGTGGTAATCACATCATTAGGCAAAGAATCAGAAAGGGAGGCCAAGTGCAAGTTAGAAGACTTGGACAAGGAGGAAGAACCCAAATTCACGTTGAAAAGTGAGGAAACAAGCTGTGAGAGTGAAGATGGAGTGGAGATGCAATTGGTACCCAAGGAGGAAGAAGGAAAGATGGAAATGGAAGAAGAAGGTAACTCGAGACCCAAAGATGAAGTTCTAGAGCAGGAGGAGAAGATGGTGACCATTCAAAGAGGAGTTTGTTCCAGGAGGAGAAGACAAAGTATGAAGCGGGACCAAGTAATGTAAGAGAAGTGGAGAGTGGAAGTTTAATGAGCAAAGAATCCATCCCAATAAGGCAATTGCAGTTGGGAAGGCAAGTGTCAAGTGAAGAAGAGGCGAAGAAGGAATAAAGTCTGCAAGTCGAGGTAAATCCAAGTGAAGGAGTATAGTATTTGCAAGAGATGGTGTGCTTGTTGTTAGCAAAGTTGGAGCAAAAAAAGAATGAAGGGTAGTCATTGTGTTTGGAGGTAAGACTATGTTGCAAGTAATAGCAAGATTAGAGGAAGAGAACTCGGAGTTTAAGAAGAGTATAACCCGAGGTAAGGAGGAGAAGGAAGTACTACAAGTAGATGCACTTATACAAAATCAGGTAATTGAAAACTTAAAGAAGGAAGTGAGGAGTAGAGAGAGAATGATAGAGCAAAATGTCATAGCAAGGGAAAGAAAAATAGCGGAATATGAGATCTTGAAACAACAATTTGCTAATTCATAATTAGAAATTATTCATGTTATGGCAAGAGTAGTAGAGAAGGAGCAAGAGCTTGATAGAGTGATATAGAGTGTAGAAGAGAAGAAGTAGCTCTTGCAAAGAGAGTTGACAGTGAGATATAGAGACAAAGAAAGACTGAGGGAGATACTTTGTAGTCTAGAGGAGAAAATTGCTCAAAAAGAGAAGGAGAAGGAGACAGTGAAAGCCGAGTTTGAGGCAAAACTAGCAATGTATATGGAAGATTGGCTTGCAGATCTAGAAGAGGAGAGAAGAATGAGACTTGAGCCATTGACAGAGATTGTAACGAAGATGAACGTGATGTTGAGTACAAAAGCCAACATCAAGATTCAAGAAATGAGATTGCACAAGTTGAAGTTGTTGGTGCAAGAGACCAGGAGGAGAAATGTGAAGGATAAGGACTTGAATGCCTTACTTATTAGTCTCAAAACTCGTGTACATAGGAAGATATTAGAAGTGGAAGATAATATCACAATCAGATTAGATTTAGTAAAGTTGGTGATAGATAAACTTTGGAAGGATGTTAGAGTGAAGCCCAAAGAAGATACAAATATCTTCAAAGTTACCATTGGAGATATTAGAGAAGAGTGGGTAAGGAGATAGAGATTTAGAAAGAATACTTGTGATAGGAATTGTAAATGAGAAAGAAGAATTAGTAGAATTGGTAGAGGAATTAGCAGAGGTAATCAGTTGTAAATTCCGAGGATAGAGTAGTGTGTGAAGTTACTTCAGGATTGGAAGCTGAGGAAGAAGTAGACATCAAATTGGAATAGAAACAATTTTGAGATATGAAGAGCCAGATATGAAGAGGTGTATTGTCATTTTGGATCTATAAGTAGGAAGAGTTGTTAAAAATGGTATAGTTGTTAGATAATTGTCAAGTGCTTTGCCTATTTAAAGGTGGCATTTGCAGTCGTATGTTGTTCAATGTTCATAATTTTTTAGAATAGATAAAGCAAAGTGCTATGAAGTAGTGCTTGTCGCTTGAACTTGATTTTGAGTATCAACTTTGTGTTTGTAGTTGTGAGTGTTTGGAGAATTCTGAAGTGCAAGTCAGTGTGCTTGTTGGATGTTGGATTCCATAGCCTTGATGTTCATTCTGTGTGTTTGATCTTGAGTGAAGTGCAATCAAAGCAGTGCCTTGACAATCTGACATGAATTGTAGTGTTGAAAGTATTATGCAATTGTGAGTGAAATGCAAAGTTGATATGAAGAAATTTTGATTGAGGAAGTTGTGCCTTGAGTGGAGGGGTGAAACACAATTCTGAGGCAAAGTTGCTTTGCAATGAAGTGTAGTTTTCAAGAGAGACTAAATCATCACAATCAAGATTTTTTGGAAAGATTTGATGTAGTTGTGATTAAGTGTGACAAACTATTGTGACAAGACTACAAGGCAGTGCTTGTTACTCTCTTTTGGGTGTAGTTGCTACTTGAGAGATTAAAGACAAAATCAAGAAGGACTACATTGTGACATTTGACATTGTATTTGACCAATTCTAAATCGTATCTCTACGGGAACAAACTTCACTTCAGAATCCTAAAGAGTTCTCTTTCCCGACTTACTCTTCTCTAATGTCTCCACTGGTAACTCCAAAGACATTTGCACTCCTACTTCATCTACTTTGGGTTTTGCTCTAACATCTTTCTGAAGTTTATCTATCTCCAATTTCACTAAGTTTAATCTAATTGTGATATTGTCTTCTACCTCCAATATCTTCCTATCAACACAAGTTCTGAGACTAATCAACAAAGCATTCAAATTGGTGTCCTTTGCATGTCTCCTCCTCATGTCCTGCACCAACAACTTCAACTCGTGCAGCCTCGTCTCTTCAATATGCACACTGGCCTCTATACTCAACATTGTGTTCATCCTAATTACAATCTCCTTCAATGGCTCCAGTCTCATTTTCTTCTCCCGTTCCCAATCTGCAAGCCAATCCTCTCGGTACATTGCCAAATTTGCCTCAAACTCAGCTTTCACAACCTCCTTCTCCTTCTCCTTTTGTACAATCTTCTCCTCTTGATTGCAAAGTTACTCTCACAACCTCTCTTCTTCTCTATATCTCATTGTCAACTCTCGTTGCTGCAATTGCTTCTTCTCTTCTACACTCTCCATCACTCTATCAAGCTCTTGTTCCTTCTCGGCTATTCTTGCCATAGTATGGATAATCTCTAATCTTGAGTTAGTAAACTGCTGCTTCAAGATCTCATTCTCAGCTACTTGTCTCTCCCTTGCTATGTCACTCTGCTTCACAAGTTCCTCTTGATTCCTTGCTTCTCTCCTCAAGTTCTCTATCACTTGATTCTATACTACTGCCTCTACTTGTAGTACTTCCCTTTCCTCCTCTCCTTGGATTATACTCCTCTTCAATTCCAAGTTCTCTTCTTCCAATCAGGCTAACACCTGCAACACAGTCTTCACCTCCGGACACTTCAACTACATCTCCTTCTTCTTGTGTTCCAACTTTACTAGTAAAGGACACACAACTTCTCGTAGGTACTCCACACTATCACTCGTTGCTACTTCAACTTGCAGAGTGATCTCCTTCTTCACCTCTTCTTCTCTTGATACTCGCCTTCTTTGCTGCAGTTGTAGTATCAGAATTGATGCTTCACTCCCCAAACTGGCATTCTACTCTTCCCTTACCTTGCTTGGACCCACTTCACACTTCGCTATTTTCTTGGACCAAACTCCTCTTTGAATGGTAACTTTTCTCTCCTCTTGCTCTGGCACTTCATCTTCTAACTTCACATTACCTTCCTCCTTGAGCTCCATCCTGACTTCTTGTTCTTCTACGGGTACCGACATCATGTCTCCAACTTTGTCGCTGTCACTACTTGTGTCTCCACTCTATAGTGTAAGCTCCGGTTCTTCTTCTCGTTCAGAGTCTTTGGACTTGCACTCGACTTTGGCTTCCAATTTTTCCTCCGACAACGTGACTCCTACCATTCCTTTCCTCGGGTTTACCCTCTTGGTCTTCCAAGCTCTTGTTCTCTCAACATCCTCACCTTCTCCTTGTTGACTCCTCTTCTTCTACTTTGGTGTACTCACGTCCACCTGCACACTCTTCCCCGTCTGTGTGTAGTACTCATTGCTGCTTTTGATTTAAAGAATGTACTGCTGCTCCTCCGCATTGACCTCCTTCCTTAAGTCGGGATGGAAATGCAACACTCTTTTGTTGCACTCCACCATTGTGAGAAAATTCAGCCCTAGGTAGAAATGTGTTGCAAACAACATAATTTAATGCGGAGGCAATTTATCCCACAAGTTCCACACCATCTGTCTTGTTTGCCCATGGAAGCACCTCGCCCAATTAATCGGCTCTCCTGCAAACATCTTATGGAAGAACACCGTTTGGTGCTTCATCACATAAGTCGTTCTCTCCGGCTTCAAGATTGCCATGAGAGCACTCAAGATCCCTCTCTTGACGGGATCCTTGTAACTCTCTACTTTGTACCCATTCTTTGTACGCTTCAAAGAAAATGCATCTCTCACTTCTTGGGTTTCTTTGGCTACCTCTCCCTTCCCCAAGAATGTGGCACCCTTCTCCGTGCCTACCTCTCTTCTGAGTACTAATCTCCAATCCGACTCTGTCCACTGAGCCGGATTTCCTCTCTTCCCCTCTTCCTCGGGGCCATCAAGACATCTACTCTCGATTATCTCAGTCATGAATCCTAGAAAGCTCACATTCTTGTTCCACGCCAAGAATGTGATCCAAAGTTAGCTCAAGAGTTCAATTCTTGCAATCACATCTAACCTCCAAATCGCATGATTCACTATGAATTCAGAGTTCTTCTTCCCTCCTCCCATCTTTCTTTCTTCCTCATTGTCTCTTGGATTAGCTCTCTTGAATTCTCATCTATACACCTATGCGTCTGTGACTCTACTTCCCTTCCCATGATCTCCTACAGGATGACTTCTCAATGGCAAAGGAAAATTGCTTGACATCACTTCGTCTTTAGCCCAATTTTATAGAGTCGCGTCTTCTTCGTCTCTCTTCAATTTGAGTTTCTAGCAAGAAATCACACCTCTTGCATGCTCCTGTCACTATCAAGTGTCCTTCACGCATATGACCACCGGTTTTTTGAATGGTTCTTCTTGAATTTCTTGCCCTAAAGGAAAGTTATTACATTGTCCTCGCCTCGGGTTGAGCACCCCCCAATATAGAGACTTCTTACTTTGGGTTGTATGATGATAGGGCAATTCCAAGTACTTCTCCTTATGACCCAAAGCCACGTTACCTCAGGTTTCATCCCACAGACTCTTTTCTTTGCCTTCTTTGGCCATACAGGCGCAATCCAACTTCTCTATACACTTCTTCTTCTTTATTTCAAAAAAACAAAAATTGTGGATACAACACAATGACAAGAAACAACCTTAAAGAATTGGTGATTGGCACGGAGAAGCAATTGAAGAATGACCAATCAGTGAAGGACTATAAAATCAAGATTTTTGTGAGCAAGTATTGCAATGTCCATACGCTACCATGTCCCTATTTAGAGTTGACCCCAAATAATGCAAATTGAAAATTTGCAAGTAGACAAGTGGGTTAGGATCCCAAGAACAATCTTTCACAAGAAGAGAGTGAGGAAACACACTATGGACCTAAAATTAAGTAAGAAAAGTGCAGTGAGAGGCCTTGCAATGCATAGATTAGATGTAGTGGTGAGAATTGATGTCTAAGACTTTGTATCACTTTCCTGGCCTGGAACTAGAATTTCAGTTTTCCAAGTTTCATGGCAGAAATCGCCGCAAGTGATTGCAAGGATGGGCTGAAGCATGAATAGAAGAGAGGGAATCCGGCTTGATGGACTCAATTGGATTGGAGATTAGTCCTAGGGAGAAAAGTAGGAGAGGTAGGAGGTACCACCTTCTATCGGAAGTGTGATGCCTCAGAAGAGACTACCAAGGTGAGAAATTCTTTCAATCGACCTTGCACCAAGAATGGGTATAAGGTGGATAGCTATAGAGACCCCGAGCGGAGAGGGATTGTAAGCACGATGATGGCAATGTTCAAGCTAGAAAGAACCACCTATGTCATGATGCAATAGGCAGTGTTCTTCTTTCACCAAATGTTTGCAAGAGAAGCAATGGATTGGGTGAAATGTGTGCATCAACAAGTGTTGTAGATGATTTTGGATTGGAGGATGGACATGCAACCACATTACTTTGTGCCCTTTGCAGCTCATTTCTACTTTGGGCTGAATTTACTGACTTTGGAGGAGAGAAACCAAATGTGCTTGCAATTTTATCCAGATTTGAGCAAGGAGGTGGATGCGGATGAATGATATTATATGGACCAGGTGCAAGAAGAGTATGAGTATTACAAGAAGAGTAGGAAGGAGAGAATGGTGGCAGTTGATATCCCCAGGGCAAGAACTAAACCTAAAAGTTACCTTGCAAAGTACAACCATAGAAGATGCAGAAGCCTTATCCAAAGGCGGTGTTGGTGAAGGCAAAGGAATTGACTCCGGACAAAGAGGAGGAGTCCAAAGGAGAAATTGGGTCGAAGGGAGAAGCTTTGGGAGGAGAAGAAGATTTCACACTGCAAAGTTAAGAGTTGAGTAGTGGCAACAAAGGCAAGGTGGAGGTTTAGCAAACCCAAAGACTGAGTGGGATGTAGGGAAGCCAAGTCCAGAGTTGTCCACCATAGAACAAGGGTGTGAGAAGAAGGAAGAAGAAGGAGTCTTGGTATGTCCAAGAACTGCCAAGGGGAAGAGAAGCGTGCATGTAGCCAACATGGGGCCCAATAAAGTCATCATAGAAGAGGAGGAGAGCTCGGATGGGGAGATATTGAAAGTAAGAAGATTGCAAGTTTGGGGTAAGGCTCCAATAGAAGAGTTACCTACAGAGAAAGACAAAGTCCGGGCTGATGACAAGAAGTATGATGGAGTGATATACTTGTCAAAGGTTGTGTGTCCATTGTTAATGTTTATGCAGCAGAAGAAAACAGAGATGGCAAGTGCTAACCTTGACATGAAAGATGAGCTAGCAGTAGTAGAAAAGTGGAGTGCAGAGACCTTGTTGTTAAGAAGTAAATTAACACAAGTAGAGATGGAGGCCAAAGAACTTTGGGTAGAGGAGATTCATTGAGGTAATCATTCAAAAGTTATGAGAGAGGATTTAATGAATAGTTGAGAAGAAGTAAAGGAGAAGACGGCATTGGTGGAAGTGCTGAAGGGAGAACTTGCCAATGCACGAGTAGAACTAATACATTCAAAGGCAAGTGTGGCAGTAATGGAGCAAGAGTTGGAGAGTCTGAAGAAGAAGGCAGCCAAGAAAGACCAGGTCTGGCAGCGAGAGTTAGCAAAACATAGTTGGGGATTGTTGAGAGTGGCGGAAGAACACATTGCAATAAATCGACAAGAGAAGGAGGCAATGAAGACTAGATTTGAGGACTATTTGCAAATGTATTGCAATGAATTGGAAGAAGAACAAAAGAAGGAGAAGCTTGAGATAGTGGTGGAAGCCGATGACATAGTAGGAGTGGTGAGTGAGATAAAGGCAATGGTCAACACAGAAGTTGAAGGGAAGCTAGAAGAAGCCAGACTACATGAGTTGAAGTTGTTGGTGCAAGAGACAAGGAGAGGAAGGTGAAGGACACAAAGCTGAATAATTTATTAATTTGTCTACGAGAGCAAGTAGATAGGAAGATGTTAGAAGTAGGAGAAAATGTATGTCTCAGATTGGATCTTGTTAGGATAGAGTTGGATAAAATTTGTAGTGAAGTGCAATAAGTCAGAAGGTCCAATGTAGGTGAAGGAGGAGTTTAGGTGTCTTGAGATCCATAACTTGAGACATTAGAGAAGAATGGGTTAGGAAATACAAATAAAGATAGAATAAGTAAGAGTGCAATTATAGTTTGTAGAGATAGAAGAGTTAGGAGTGGAATTGAGTAGACCCAAAGAAGGGGAAACACTCACAAGAACATTGGGTTTGGAAGCCAAAGAAGATTAGTAACAGATTGGAGATTTGAAGAGGCATATATAAAGAGGTACATTGTCAATTCAGATCTCTAGGTTGGAAAGGTTGTTGTAGAATGGTAATTTTGTGAACTGTCAAGTGCTCAACCTATTTAAGGGAGGCATTCACAATATGTTGGTTTTCAGTGCTCACAATTTTGAGAATAGATAAAGCAAAGTGTTGTGATTTTAGTGCTTGTCACTTTAGCTTAATTTGAGTATCAACTATGGGTTTGTAATTGTGAGTGCTGAGAGAATTTTGAAGTGAAAAGTAGTGTGTTTGTTGGATGTTGGATTCCATAGCCTTGATCTTCATTTTGTGTGTTTGATTCTGAGTGAAGTGAAATTGGAGCAATGCCTTGATAGATCTGAGAGGAATTGTAGTGTTAGTAGTCTTTTGCATTTGTGAGTGCAGTGTAGTGTTGATGTAAAGCAATTTCAATCAAGGAAGTTATGCCTTCAGTGGAGGGGTGGAACATAATTCTAAGGTGAAGTTATTTTGCAATGAAGTGCCATTTTTAGGAGCGACTGAATCATCACAAGATTGTCTAGAAAGATTTGAAAGATTTATGATTATGGGTGACAAATTGTTGTGGCGAGACTACGAGTTAATGTTTGTTACTCTTTTTTGGGTGTGGTTTCTACCTGAGAGATTAAAGACGCAACCAATAAAAACAGAGATTGTTATTATTTGCTTTGTATTTGGACAGTTTTTACTAGTATCTTTGTAGGAATAAACATTACTTGCCTGATTACCGCAAAAGTGATATTTGCCATGTTGTCACACTTGGGTCCAAGATTTGGCTCCCAAGTATGCTCTATAGCTGTCATAGGAGTGGAAGACGTATTGACTAGCTGCTACACTAGACCCTTGGGAGCAGTAGAGTCATGCTCTCAACCACTAGAGGTCTCAACCTCAGTGTGAAAAGCTCCTTCCGATCTGGTTATAAGGTCCATATGTCCTCTAGTTGCATCCCAAGTAGACCAAGGGTGTAATCCTAGTAGCCCACGCTCACATGGATGGACTCCAAGTAGACCACTCTCCCTAGTAGCCACTGGTTGTGTCCCAAGAATATCTTGTCCACTCTGTCCATTGCCCCCAGCATGTGCCTGAATTGTCTCGATAGGGACAAGGCTCACAAGTGTTTGAGTGGTGATGCCCATCAAGCACATACTACATTGCTTTGGCAAGCCAAGGCTCACAATCCATGTAAAACAATTCAGGTCCATAGCTTGATCTAACATGTGACGCTTGGATGCCTCTCACACTAGTGGAACAACTGTAATACCAGTCCCCCATGAAAACCCATCATCCCCTCTCTCATTGGCATTGGGCTCCACCAATTGCTATAATTGTGAGTCCTAAACCAGTCCAAGACCTCCCTCTTGAAAAGCATGGGAGCCTATAAGACTCATAAGTGTGGAAAAGCGGCTCTGGGCTATCCGACTAGGTTCATCATTGCCAGAGGTGACCTATCAGCCACTACCACTATCTAAGACTGATGCCCAATATCCAAGATGTCATCAACAATGATGTGGTCTAGTTGTTGAATCCCATCATAAGCACACTATAGAACCTTTCTAGGTAAGAGGTTTGTCTACCAAAGACAAAGACAATGAGCACGTGATCCCATTCTGGCTGCATCTAACAAAACAAGAGGTCCCATCCAAGAATGGACTTGATGTGTACTTGCCACCACTCGAGTGTGAGAATCACCCATCAAAGGGACATTCTCCAAAATGTAAGTTGGAGAAAAAAATTGATGAACTTGGAGATGTCTTAGTATCCATAACATCTCCCAAAACACACCAAAATGGAGATCCAAAATACCCAAACCTCAGATAGCATGTGTATGTTCCTAACATGGCTATCATGAAATCACCAAATGAACAGGCCCATGTCTCTCTAAATATGCATTTCCAGCAAAGAAATATTTGTTGGTAGGGCTTTTTGGTAACCCCTGACTGTTGACATTGGTAATAACTCGGGATACTAATAAGCCAAGTGTACCACATAATGGAGAGAGAATTTCCTAGTAGTCTCACCTCTTTCCACATACAAGTACCTCTGTACTTGTATACCTACCTATAGGACCACAACTAGTCTGGTGCTAATCCCACCAAACAACAGCAATAAACATACTTCCTCTACTAGATACGGCCAAGCAATGAGTGTGGTATCCAAAGGTGTCAAGGTAATTGACTCTAGAGGCTCATCCTCACACTCATCTCTTGGTGGTACAAACGCTCTACTCCAAGCCTACTACACCAACCAATTTTCATGTTGTTGCAATGCCTCCTCCAAACTCCACAATGGAACAATCCTGCTCATACTCCAAATCCAAGTGATCTCCTTTGGTATTGGAGTATCTTTTGCATTGACATTCCCTTCTAATAAATCACCAAGGCAAGTAATAGCACCGCTAAAAGCTAAAACTAGTGCCACCATGGTCCCAGACTATAGTGAGCCAAGACTACCACTACTAAAGCATACTGGTAGGCAACATAGTTGTTCCTCACCAGACTGCCAACTTGGTCTATAGGAGGTTCTCTCCTCCCAATAGTCAATATTAGAACCCATGAGATATAACATTGCTCTCCCAACTAGCACATCATATGACTCAATTATTGTTACAATAGCTTGAGCTCTCACCACCAAGCTATCAATTGGGTGATAAAGCTAAACTTGGACAACAAGCTCCCCATGTGTGATGTTATGTGTCAACCCACCACATAGAGATGTCTGGATTTAAGATGGATACCTCTCCACATTGGTCTTTTGTAACTCCAGATCGACAACTACAGCCTTCCCCAACATAAGGGGCTACACACTAGAGTCAAGTTAGAACCTTTGTGGTGTATAAACCTTCCTTAAAGGTCCAACCAAACAAAAAATCCCCTTCTGGTTATCCAATAGGACAACACTTGGTGTAAACTGCGTGCACTCAAAGGCCGGTCTAGCTGGTAACTCCTCCAATCTAGCCGTTGCTACCTGCCATAAACTATTGGTAGTTGAACAGATCCCATGCTCCTCAACCAAGTCAACTCCACTATCAACCACCTTTGCTCAAGTAGTAGGGATCATATCATCCCTACCCTCAAAAAGTATGCCATCCAACCGGAACATTGGGGCTGAATCAACTCCCAATGTACACATATCTTTGGCTGAAAATAAGGATAGTGCATAATCAATTGAGCCTCCCCCAACATTGTGCTAGACTCAATCTGTGTAGTAGTAGGTGGCTGACTAGTAGGTAGTCCATCATGCACCCCATCACCACCTACCACACTTGCACTAGGACGTCTAGGAGCCATGGATGTTGTTTGCAATAGAGAGCGTGAAAGACTAGGGAAGTCTGACCTGTCTCCCAACCTCTCCTCTTAGTGGGTTCAACTCCATTGATGCTCCTCTAGGTTTTGGAGTATGTATTGCATTCCTAGTCACTGCTGTAGATGCATCCACTTGTGTTGCTCTGCCATGAAGTCCAAAGCATCTCTATCACAAGCATATGAGGTGGAAGCCTCAACACCCAAATCTGATTTCCTCTAAGCTATTGCCATGCTAGCAGATTTTTGCTCCAACTACTCAATGCAAGTAGTCATGGCTATATCAGAAGTAAGGGCAGGTATTGTAACACCTATTTGTGCATGTATGTAGTATTGTGATATTTAGTTTGGTATTACTAGTACTTGAGAGATATTATTTATAAAGAGATAAAGGACGGTTATACATTAGTCATGATTAGCTAAAGTAAGTCATAGCTAAGATAGAGGGGACCTTAATTTAGAGGAAGTGGAAAAGATGAACACCATTATTTTTGATTCTAGTGTGTTGACTTGGTATTATTCCTAGATATTTGGCTTTGAGAAAAAAGTTGAGAACTCTTGGGCCCGCAAGCCTTTTTGTTTTGGATTCTCCTATAATACTAGGATAGTCCATGTGAAAGAATCCTTGACTTAGTGGTTGGGTCAAGATAAGATCACATGCTTAGTAGAATATGCCCATGTGGATGGATATTCTTTTATACTTTTTAACTTTACTTGACTTTTAGCCTAGTAACTTGAGTTACTCCAATAATTAGGAACTTTAGTGCGTAACTATTTCACAAGTACATAAACTAGGGGTGAGGAGGTGAAATACTCCGAGGACAAGAGAACAGAGAAAACAAAGATTACACACTCAAACATTCGATGCCCCAAAGGAGCACCTTCTCTTTATAATATAGACAAAGAGGATCTCCTCCAAGTAAGCTCCACCATAGGATTAGGCACACAGATAGGTGATGTGTCAGCAAGCTCCACCCTTGGATTACTTACTTGGATGGCTGACATGTCTGGTTTAGGTCCTATCTGGTTGGTCAAACAAGCTTTGACTGGAGGGAATCTTCCTATAGGAATCTCAGAATCACATAAAGTACTGTTGGAAAGCTCTTGATGAGACAAAGCAAGGGAGAGGAAAAGCCGCCTTTCCTCCATTGGGGAGGGGGGGGGGAAGGTATATATTTTTGAGGCCTAATTCATCGGTTTAGGCCTCCAAAATTGCCTTCAAAGATTTCAGACATCTTTCAATTCCTACTCTATTAGTAGAAGTCCCCTTTTGGTGATACCTCTTTCTGATCTGTTTATTCCATCATGTGTAACATCCTTCTAGATGTTACCAAACCAATTCTCATCTTTAAATCATGTGTTTAGCTATTGGTTCTAAGATTCTCAAGTTTATTTTGGTTTTTGCACTATTAGTAGAAGTACTCTTTTGGGTGATACTTATATCTGATCTATTTTGACCATCATGTATAACATCATTTCAGATATTACCAAACCAAATTTCACATCGAGATCATATGGCTAGCTCTTGGTATTACAAGAGGTACTCATCATCTTTTCATTTGCAACTATCTCTCTCTCAATGAATTCTCTAGTGAGCAATGTCTTGAGTCTTGGAGTGTTAGCTTTGGAGGAGTATGAAGAAGATGGGGTTCCTTGCCTTCTTAGTCCATGGTGCGCTACCATAATAGCCATCAGAGGTTCATCCTGAGTGAGAGACATGCCGGCTCACAATACTGCACCTCCATTGGCGGACCCTCCAAGTGCTGAAATAATCCCTTCCATGCCATGAAAGGTGTGAACATAGTTGAGTTCCGCATCTGCTACAAAACATACCAACTATCAAACCCCTGGATGAAGTCATCCAACTCAATGGTACCCACAGTACTAGAGTAATACCTAGGGTCTTTGGACCCCATAAATCTCATCCATGTCCCACAACAACGGTGCAGACATGCCAAGTGCACTCTCAATGGAATCAACTCCTATGTCAAACTCCAACTTAGAGTCAATCTCCTCTTCACTAGGACCTAAGATACAAGATGATAATCAGTGCCACTCCAAGTCAACCCATTGTGTACTACAAAGCTATATCCTCTAGAATCCCCAAAGAACTCAGTTGTGACAAAGTAACCACAAATCGCCAACCGCAACCGCCAGTACCCTACCAAAAACCAACACCACCAACCAAACACCACCAAGTACAAACCAAGTGCCTATACCAATAGAACACTACCCACTAATGTAACTATAATTGAGACAACTACACTAAGAGAACAAACAACATGTAACCTGCAATCACAACATGCACTCCCATGATCTGAAGGTCATCACTTCTTGCTCACCAGAGAGAAACAAAGGTAGTTTGACTAGTCATCACTCTAGCTTCACTACCAAAATCACACCAGAGCACCAACGCTCAAAATTCAAGGCACCTCACACAAACATGGTGCACAAACAAGAAGCATAGAATGAGAGGGTCCAATCACAAGAAATCCCTACATCTCATAAAGCAACAGACAAAACAAAAACCCTCCATCTCATAAAGCAACATGGGATTGACTCTACCACCATTTGGCATTTGACATAATAGAAGTTCTTATCTATGTCCTAAGCTACTAGGATCACCAAGAATGGGACAGCCAAAGCTATAGGTGTTTAGATAACAATGGAACAAGTGAGGGTGGACCAGTTGGCTAGGGCACTAATCTAGAAACCAAAGATCTAGGGATCGAACTCTATTGTGCACAATCTAGCAAGATGGACAGATTTTGCCAAACAATGACCAAGATCTACTCTAAACTAGCTAGCCTCACGCCAACAAACTGGCTTGTTGGCCCTTTTACGCCTTCATATCTTCTCATAGTTGATAGCCCTTTGCCTTAACTCCAAATTTGGCCAAAATTTGACGTATACCCTAAAGTTGGCTGACCACCAAATCCTCTACTAGCTCTCCACTCAAGCCAAATTGAAAAGATAGGTTCCTCCAAATCACAAATTCACGTAGGCGGGTTTCCAACTCCACCTTCAATTTCATTTTTTGAGCCCAACTCGCAAGAAATTGGTCTTACTTTCACCTCCTAAGCTCAAAATCACAACTACCACTTGAAAATTGCTTCTCTTTGCTTGAAATTTGGCCAATGCTTCTGCACACCGTCTGCTCCTAGACTTGAGCTAGGTCTGAAACCTCAATGGTCATGTTGATGGTACACCCAATGGTGCAAATAGTGCAAAGTAACAATGTGCTCCACCATGACATCAATACCCTGAACACAAATTTGACCATCAGAAAGTAGTCTATGGGTGACTGCTTAAATACCTCTAACTACTATCATTACAACTCTAGTGTCCAAAAAATCTAGATATGACACTACAAATGGCATGACATTTGAGTGTTGGATGTTAGGTTCCTCATCTCTTATTTCATTCTATGTGTTTGATGTTGAGTGAATAGTAATCAAAGCAATGCCTTGACAGATCCGTGAGGAATTGTAGTGTTGGTAATATTTTTGCATTTGTAAGCATAGTACAAGGTTGGTGCAAAGCCAATTTGATCAAGGAAGTTGTGCCTTTTATGGAAGGCTAGAACACAATTCTGTGACCAAGTCATTTTGTAGTAAAGTAGCCTTCTTTGGAAGAATCTAAATCATCATAATCAAAGTGTTTTTGGAAAGATTTGATGGAGTTGTGATTATGGAGTGTCAATTGCGAGGAGTCAGCACATCAATACTTGTTACTTTCTTTTGGGTGGGGTTTCTACATGAGAGATTAAAGATGAAACCAAGAAGAACTGAAGTGTTATTGTTTACTTTGTATTTGACCATTTTTTATCAATATCTCTATAGGAACAAACTTTACTTACTGATTACCACAAAGGGATAGTTGATAGTTGTCGAGCTGTCATAGAGTTCTAGATCAAGCTAGAGGGGAAAAAATTTGAAGTGCAGCTCCAAAGAGCTCACTTCTTTGGTGTTGAGATTTTGAGTTCTTGGCAATGGAGGATAGAGGCTAATGAGCATCACCTAGAGTGATAGTTGTCAAGTTGTCATAGAGTTCTAGATCAAGCTAGAGGGGAAAAAAATTGAAGTGCAGCTCCAAAGAGATCACTTCTTTGATGTTGAGATTTTGAGTTCTTGGCAATGGAGGATAGAGGCTAATGAGCATCACCCAGAGTCTCTTAGCTAGAGTAGGTGTGGCTTGATTGTGTAATCAAAGCTTGTTGATGGAAATATTGAGTTGATTGTTGAGACTTTGATCCAAGTTGAATGTGTGAACAAGATTAATTACATCAAAGAAGTGATATTAGGGGGGAATTAGGTATAGAAAGAACTAGTATTGGTAGTATTTTCAGGCTTGGGAGATCATTAATACTTTTGATCATTGCTTGATTTCTTTGAAACTGATTGTATGTAGAAGCTCTCTCAAATTTGTGTAAAGCTTTTGATTGACTTGTGGACTTCTTGTAGAACTATTGTTGAAATTGCCAAAATCAAGTTTGTGGGTATTCAACTACACTAAAAGCAAGATTGATTTGAGCACAAGGATTTGAAATAAAGGGTTAGGTGGTGTGATTTTAGCCCAAGGTGCAAAATTGAGGTTAGATTTTGGAACCCAAATCCTCATTTTGACTTGATTTGGCATTTGGTGAAGGACTTAGAGGTCAACCAACTATAGTAGCGGTCGCACAAAGTTGATGGAAGTCTGATTTGGAGGGCAATCTTGAGGTAAAGCAAGTACTAGAAGTCAATCAAAGTTAGAAAGGTATTTGTAGGTCTCAAAAGGATTAGTGGACAAGTAAGTCAAGGTTAACCTATTTGGAGTAGGGAGTCTGATTTGAAAGCCAAACTTGACGTAGAGCAAGTACTACAGATTGACCAAAGTTGGAGAGGCATCTATAGGTCTCAAAGGAGTTAATGGTGGAGTTAGTCAAGGTTAACCCATTTGGAGTCCAAAGTAGGAGAGGTATCTATAGGAATCAAAGGAGTTAGTGGTTGAGTTAGTGAAGGTTAACCCATTTGGAGGCCAAAGTTGGACATGCATCTATAGGTATCAAAGGAGTTAGTTGTCAAGTTAGTCAAGGTTAACCCCTTTGGAGAGGGTTCAAATTGGCAAGAAAAAAGGCCTTATGTTGGCTACAATTTTGTGTTTAAAGATATACATTAGTTGAGATTAACCCACTCTAGAGGAAATTTTTTTGTTGTACATAATGGGTTTAAATGGAGTGGCACTCAATATCAACCTATATCTTATGTCCTAATGAGAGAAGAGATTGATTCCAATTTGGGATTTGATGTGGGAGTTGATTTAGTTGAAAGTGCACATTATGTGTCCATACCATTTTGGTGGGACATGGATGAGATTTATGGGGTCTCTGAAGGCCCCATGCACTCCTCTAGTATAGTGGGTACCATTGAAGTGGATGATTTTTGTGGTACCCATATTTTTGTTGTTGTTGAGTTTTAAACAAGAACATTATTATTGTTGTATTGTTGAAGCCAAATTGAAGCAAAATGGAGAAAAGAAGAGAAGAATTGTGTATTTGGATCTAACCCAAAGAAGCTAATTATGTCAAAGGAATAAGGACTTGGATTGGACTAGAAGTGTGGTAGATCCAAAGTAAGGATATTTTGCATCAAAAAAATAAATCTGATCATGAGAAACCTAAATAACTTTGACTCAGGCCAAACCAATCAAGAAGGTACATGCAACAAAAATGGCTACTTCATGAGTAGGATAAATTTGAGAGTGACAAAAATAAGTCATGCAAAATGCATGAGTTGCAATTGATACTTAGGTGAAGAATGACTAAAAATAAAAGAAGTATAAAATCAAGACTTTCTTGATGGAATTCTGCAATGCTAAATTGCTATCTCATTTCTCTTAAGATTTGTCTTGAAAGAGTTGCAATCACAAGCCAAGTCACAGTTTAATTTGTGAGAGCACCTAGTGCTAGTAAAGGGTAGTAGATAGGTTTTTTCACTTGTTGTGACAACCCGGCAAATATCACTGCGGTAATTGGGTAAGTAAAGTTTGTTCCTGTAGAGATATGAGTCAGAATTTGTCAAATACAAAGTCAAATAGAAACAATGTAGTTCTTCTTGAGTTCTTCTTTAATCTCTCGGGTAGAAACCACACCCAGAAGAGAGTAACAAGCATTGAATCATAGTCTTGTCATGAATTCACACTTCTTAATCACAACACCTTCAATTCTTTCCAAACAATCTTGATTGTGATGATTCAAGCTCTCCCAAAAATGGCACTTCACTACAAATGACTTTGCCTTAGAATTGTGTTCCACCCCCCCCCCCCCCCCCACTAAAGGCACAACTTCCTCGATCAAAATTGCTTCACATCAACTTTGCATTGCACTCACAAATGCAGAATACTACCAACACTACAATTCCTCTCAGATCTGTCAATGCATTGCTCCGTTGCACTTCACTCAGGATCAAACACACCAAATGAAGATCAAGGCTGCGGAATCCAACATCCAACAAGCACACTAACTTGCACTTTGTATTTCTCCACACTCTCACAAGAACAGGCACAAAATTGATACTTGGAATCAAGCTCAAGCGATGAGCACTGCACAACATCTCACTACAAATGGCACTCTTAAATAGTGAAGCAAACGACAGTTTCTAACAAAAATATTGTTCCATAACAACTCTTCCTACTTGCAGATCCAAACTGATAAGGCACCTCTTCATATCCGCCTCTTCAAATCTCAAGTCGGTTTCTAATCCGATCTGATGTCTACGTTTTCCTTGGCTTTCAAACCCAATCCCGAAGTTACTTCACTCCTTACTACTCTATCATCGGGTTTCACAACTCCTAACTCTTCTACCAAATCTAACAATTCTCTTTCTTGATCTGAAATTCCACTAGTGAGTAATCTTTCTAAGTCCTTATCTCCCAACCCACTCTTCTCTAATGTCTCCAATGGTAACTCCAAAGACATCTATACTCCTACTTCATCTACTTTGGGTTTTATTACTGTCAATTCCTTTGCTAGTTTTACTATATCCTCATCAAGAATTGTAATTGAAAGCATGGGTACACTATCTACGCCTTCAATTTGTAACCCACTTTCCCCTAATCGCTCATGTAACTAACCCTAAGACACTTACTGTCTGATCTTGCACTTTGGGTTCATTCACTACTACTACTTCTCCTTCAATTTCTATTCCATCTTCAATCTAAACTGAAATTGAGGTCATTGGTATCCTAAATATCTTCTTTCCCTCCTCTAACTTCCTCTAATGCCTCTTGCAAGACTCCCAAAGTCATCTTCACTGCACACCAAGGTCAGACTACCTCAGATCTAGTCATCTTTGTCTTGAGGCAAAGTCTCATGACCCGAAGTCATGTAAACCCGAAGTCCGAAGTCTTGTTGACCCGAAGACACCAAACTACTTTGTACATCTACTCCCAAAACTTCAAATGCTTGTAACTTTTGCTACATACCTCGAAACTCTACGATTTTGGTAACAATAGAAAGCCCTGAACAAAAGGCTTCCAACTAAATATAGCACGCATGATTTGGACTTGTGGTCACTGAGATATAGTCCACACAAGAATCCTGACCTGCAACTTCCATTCCGATGCAAAGAAACCCTCCTTTGGCATTTGACCTCCTTCTTCTTCTTCCTCCGACACAAAGTAAGATTCTTTGGGTCTGATCCAGTCCCATTCCTTCTTCATCTTACATGAAGTCAAGTTCCTTGGGTTGAATCAAAATACAGACTTCTCATTGTTTCTTCTCCATTTGGGTTCAATTTGGTTTCAGTAATGCACTTCTTCTTTAAAACTCATCCAAAATGAAAAATGTGAGCACCACACTTGTAGTGTAGAACCCTAAAATTTGGGGATTGGACTTTGTAGCAAGAATCAAAGTCTTAAGCCGATTTTGGATAACATTTTTGGCCTATTACTCAAATCTAAGCTTTCTAGGTTTCATGGTAGAATTCATTACCAACAATTGTGTAGATGGTCCCAAGGTGGACGGATCGAGAGTGAATCTGACTTGATGGATTGAGTTGGATTGGAGACTTGTATTGGGAAGGGAAGCATGAGATATGACAAGAATCACCTTCTATTAGAAGTGTGATATTGAGGAGGAAATTGAGGAATTGAAAATTACTTTTACTGCACCTCGCACCAAGAATGGATACAAGGTAGACAATTACATAGACACAATGAGGCAAAGTATCATTGAGGCTTTCATGGTGATGATGAAGCGAAAGCAAACCACCTATGTGAGAAAGCACCAAGTGGTTTTCATCATAAAATGTTCACAAGAAAGAAGGTGAACTAGGCAGAGTTTGTTTACCAAAGGACAAGTGAAATGTTCAGAAATAGGAGAATGAATATGCCATCCCATTACTTTGTACCATTCATAACACATCTCTAATTGAGTTTGAACCTGCTGAACTTGAAGGAGAAACAAAAGATGGTGTCTCACTTCCACTGGGATATTCATTGAGATGCAGATGCAGACAAAGACATAACATGGGAGAAATTCAAGAAGTCAAAGACTACTTTACTAGAACCGAAGAAGAAAGGATGATCTCAATTTCCATCTCAAAGCCAAAGAAGTGAAGTCAACCCAAGGATATGGCATTTTTAAATAAGAGAGAGAACACTCAAAGACTGAACCCGAGGCATAAGACAATGGTTTTGGATTTTTTGTCAAGAGCACATTTGAAAGTAAAGGCAAAGTCCAATTCTAGGGAGTTTGAAAAGGCAGAAGAGCTCACTCTAAAGAGCAAGGGGTTGAGCAATGGTAGTGAAGGAGAACCCAGGGTCTAGTAGTCAATAGAATAAGTAGTTGAGGAGGAGGATCGGGAGTTCCATGCAGACATTGAGCATATGGAAGGAAGAAATACCAAATATTTGTTGCTACATGAGATCGATATCCTAGAGGTATGTGATGAGGAGCCAAGATCAGTATTCCAAAGAAGGGTGAGATTAAGAAGAAGTCTGTAGCCTGCAAGTGCAACACCAAGCCAAGCCAAGGAAGATGAACAAAGCTTAGAGGAGGCAAACTTGACGGTAAGGAGATCAAGAGTTAGGAGTAATGGTTTTGAGATTTGGAGTAAAGTTTCAAGACTTGAAGAAGTAGATATGAAGAAGTTGAGTGTTTCTTTGGATCTAAGGTTTTGTAAGTAGAAGCTGAAGTGGTTCAGGTAATTTAGATAACTATTGAGTGCTCTCCTTATTCAAAGTAAACATTCCCAGTGTTGTATATTGAGTTTTGAAGTTCATTAAAGCAAAGTGCTAACTTAGTGCTTGTCATTTTAAACCTAATTCAGAGGATCAATCCTACATGTGTGTTTATGAGTGTGTGGAAAAGTTCAAATTGCAATCTGAGTGTGTTTGATCTTGAGTGGCTAGGAAATTTGTGAGGAAACATAGTGTTGGTAGAATTTTGCATTGGTGAGTATAGTGTTGGATTGATGCAAAGCAATTTTGACTAAGGAAGTTATACCTTCAATGGAGGGGTAGAATTCATTTCCAAGGTGAGGTCCCTTCATGGTGAAGTGACCTTTTTCAAGCAGCTAAATCATCACAATCAATATCCATTTAGGAAGGATTTGAAGAAATTGTGATTTTGGGTGACTTTTAATTGTGATAAGATTGAATTGAGCACTTGTTACTCTCTTTTGGGTGTGGTTTCTACCCAAGAGGCTAAAGATGCAACCAAGAAGAACGGCTTTGTTACTTTTAATTTGTATTTAACCATTCTTGACCAGAATATTTGCATGAATGAAAGATTACTTATTGATTAATACTTGTTGGGTTGTCACATGATTTTTGGTGCCGGTGCTAAGGATACAAATCTCAGGAGTGGAAGAATACAAAGTTGAATTGTAAGCTGATTGTCCATCAAATATATGAATTTCTGCATCAAGAGAATAATGGGAGGAAAGGACTCATAGATGAAATTTACAATGCAAAGAAGTAGAATGCCCAAAGAGCCAATTCACTACTAAAGTATTAAAGAAGGCAACATTGGATTTACAACTTCTTCACAAAGTACAAGAAGCCATGCAAGAACTCAAACAAAAGGAAAAAGAGAAGTTGGGTAGTGTGACAACCCAATATGTATCACTTTGTGGTACCCACATTTTTTTTTTTTATGTCTAGTCGTGTTTAAAAGAAGAAGTAAGCACTAAAAGTCGAATTGCGGACAAAGAATGGACAAAACTAACTTTGGAGGACATCCAAAGAAGATGACATCGGATCCAATGATGGAGGTACTCGGAAGAGGAGTACGATGGAAAAAGTCCAAAGATCACCGTCTTCGGGTTGGAAGGCATAGGAGAGACGAAGACCGTTTAACAACCTTGTTACGTGGCAAGAAAGTACATTTCAAGAAATGGCGGGGGTAAAAGAAGCATGTCTTGATCGTGATCGGGAGTTGCACGCAAAAGAGAGAAATTCAAAGCTGAAATCGACTGAAGAATGACTACAATTCGGGGTAATATAAAATTGCAACAGCACAGGGAAAAGTTGAATGTTTTGAGTAAATTTCCAATCCCTTTAAGCAGTCGTCATGCAGTAATGCGTGTCTGGAAGCCCATCAAGAGTGAGATTTTTTGAAACCCCAAGGGAGTTAGAGTGTCTCGTCTAGGAGAGGGTCTCATCTTCCAACATCGTAGAACAAGAGAACAGATCATGGCAAAGAAGGTGGCCAATGCGCTGCGGTGCGAGGTTTTGCAATCCGAAGAGTGGATGTAGTAGCTAGAATCAATGTCTTGACTAGACTTTGTATTACATTCTTAGCATGGAATTGGAATTTCAGTTTCCCGGGAGTGATGGCAGAGATCACTGCCAGTAATTGTGAGGAGGGTCCCGAGGTGGAAGGGAAGAGAGGCAATCCGGCTCAATGAACTGAGTTGGATTGGAGGTTAGTATTGGGGAGAGAAGCAGGAGAGCCAATGGGGATCACCTTCTATTGGAAGTGTGATGCTGCAGAGGAGACGACAGAGATCTGCAATTGTTTTTTGCTCCAAGAACGATGAATGGATACAAGGTGGAGTCCTATCGGGATCCGATCCAAAGAACCATTGTGGGGGCAATGATGGCCATGTTCAAGCCAGAACGAACCACCTACGTGAACATGCAGCAAGCCGTATTCTTCCATCAAATGTTTGCAGGAGCTCCAGTGAATTGGGCGAAGTGCTTTCACCAACGAACGAGGCAGATGGTGGTTAATTGGCGAACGGGCTTGCCACCGCATTACTTTGCACCGTTTGCAGCACATTTCTACTTTGGACTGAACTTGCTGACCAAAGAAGAGCATCATCGTATGGTGTCTCACATGCATCCAGATTTATGACGAGAAGCAGACGAGGAAGAGCGCAAGTATATGTTGCACCTTCGAGCAAACGATGAATACTTCTTGAAGACCGGACAGTGGAAAGTCAAAGAAATTACCAGTCCAAAGACAAAGAAATGAGGCAAACCCAAAAAAGCGAGGTTGCCTCCCACGCAAAGAAAGACTCGGCGGCTGATTTTGAAGACTGCGAAGATCGTAAAAGATGCATCATCGCGATCGGAGTCTGGGGAAGAAACTGAGTCGCAAGAGGAGGAATCCAAAGAAGAAGAGCTCACCTTAAAAAGTGAGGAGTCTCGGAGCAATAGCGATGGGGAGCCAAAAGTTCAGCAATCGGTGGCAATCAGTGAGGCTTGTCAGGCAATGGTGGTGAATAAGTCAAGACCAAAAGAGAAAGAGGAGAATCCCGCGGGGCCAAGTTCAAGAGGCCAAGACGAAGAAGGTACCAAAACAATGAAGATACAAAGATCGCGACTTCGGATGAAGGAGACAATGACGGAGGAGAAGACTCAAGACGAAGATGGCGATGAAGAGGAAGAGAACTTCAGCGGGATATCGTACTTGATGAAGGTGGTCATACCTTTGCTGGAGATACTAAAGGATCATAGGAAGGTAATTCCCCAAGATCGCAGGAAGTGGATGAACGAGTTACAGGTAGTGATGTATTTGATGAGTGAAGTGAAGGAGTTGCAAGAGCAACAAGTCCAAAGAAGTGAGAAGTGGAAGGACTTCGGAGGGAGGACGGCTTGATAAAGAAAACTATGACCATGCTACAAGAAAGCTGTGAAGTAAAAGAAAAAGAACTGCAGAGGCGAGCCAAAGAATTAACGGAACAGGCAATGTGGCTCATCAAGATGAAGGAGGAAGTGAGTGATGTGCGCATTGAGAATGTTCATTTGAAGGCAATGACCATCGTAATGGAGCAGGAGTTGGAAAGTTTAAAGAAGAGTGCCGCGGCAAAAGATCAAGCATGGCAGAGAGAGTTGGCAGCCAAGCAAGAAGAAGAGGAACGATTATGAGAACTTGTCAGGAGCGCAGAAAGGTAGAGCATGCAATATGCAAAGGAGAAGAAGATGCTCGTTGCGGAGTACAAAGACGAGTTGAAGATGTATCGTGAGGAGTTGAAGGTAGAGCGCTCTCAAGGATATGCATCGGAATCAATGGGGGAAGTTGCAGGGAAGTTGAGAGCAATCTTAAGCACGGAGGCTGAAGGGAGATTGGAAGAAGCGCGCCTACATGAGTTGAAGTTACTTGTGTAGGAAACTCGGAAGAGAAAAGCCAAGGATGTGGACATGAACACCTTATTGATCCGATTAAGGAACACGTAGATAGGAAAATGTTGGACATAGAGAACAATGTTAGTCTTAGATTAGATTTAGTCAATTTGGAATTGGAGAAGATTCGGAATAGTGTGACAATGGAAAAGAAACCCAATGTTGCAGAAGTAGGAATACAAGTGTCATCGGACTTGCTAATTGACACAGTAGAGAAGAGTGGGTCAGGAGATAGAGAGTTAGATAAGTCACTCCTGAGCTCAATTGTAGTTCCTAGTGTAGAAGTCGTAGAATTAGTGAAGGAATTGGTAGAATTAGCTATACCGAAGAAGGAGAAGTACTAAGAAGATCATTGGGTTTGGAAGCCAATGATGAGGTAGACATTGGATTGGGATAAGTATTGATTTTGAGATAGGAAGAGGCAGATATGAAGAGATAGATTATCACTTGGGATCTATAGGTAGGAAGAGATGTTAGGAAGCGGTGCCTAGGTAGGCAAGTCTGTCGTTTGCTTCAGTATTTAAGTGTAGCACTCGCAGTACAATGTTGTTCAGTATTCATATTTCTGAAGATAGATAAAGCAAAGTGTTGTTCTTAGTGCTCGTCGCTTAAGCTTAATTCAGATTGTCAATTTTGTGTTTGTAGTTGTGAGTGTGTGGAGAATTCCGAAGAGCAAGTCAGTATGTCTGTGGATGTTGGAATCTGCAACCTTGATCTTCATTCTATGTGTTTGATCCTAAGTGAAGTGCATTGGAGCAATGCCTTGACGGATCTGAGAGGAATTGTAGTGTTGGTAGTATTTTGCATTTGTGAGTGCAGCACAAAGTTGATGTGAAGCAATTTCAATTGAGGAAGTTGTGCCTTCAGTGGAGGGGTGGAATACAATTCTGAGGCAAAATCGTTCTTCATAGTGAAGTGCCGTCTTCGGGAGAATCTGAATCATCACAGTCAAGAGTTGTTTGGATAGAATTTGCTCTGATGTGATTATGTGTGTGTATTTGTGACAAGTTGTCAAGATTGTGAGCTTGTTACTCTCTTCTCGGTCTAGTTTCTACCTGAGAGATTAAAGAAGAAATCAAGAAGAACTACAGTGTGACTTTTGACTTTGTATTTGACCAATTCTGAATCGTATCTCTATGGGAACAAACTTTACTTACCCGATTACCACAAAAGTGATATTTACCGGGTTGTCACATACTTTTGCAATAATCAGTAAGTAAAGTTTTTTTGCATATAGATATGATTCAAAAATGGTCAAATACAAAGTAAAATGTAAGAATCAGCTTTTTTTGAGTTCATTTTTAATCTCTTAGGTAGAAACCACACCCAAAGAAGAGTAAAAAGCACTAATTTACAATCTCATTACAAATTAACAACACTCATAACCACAATGCATCAAATCTTTCCAAACAATCTTGATTACGATGATTCAGACTCTTCCAAAAAAGGCTACTTCACTCTAGAATGACTTTGCCTTGGAATTTTGTTCCATCCCTCCATTAAACGCACAACTTCCTTGAATAGAGTTGTTTTGCATCAATCTTGTACTTTGCTCATGTGGTACTCACATTTTTGTCTTTTTCTTATTTATGAAGAAGAAGTGTACAAATGAAGACATATTGTGCCTATATGGCACTAGAAGGCAAAGAATGGTGTCCTAGGTTGTAACCCAAGGTAAATTGACTTTGTGTTAGAAGACAAAGTTCTCAGATGGATCTTGTTAGCATTCAACATGAAGGGGTGCTCAACCCAAGGTAAGGACAATGTAACAACTTTTCTTTGGGGTTGGACATTCAAGAAAGTACTGCACATAAAAAAAGTTGGCCTATGAGTGAGGGAAGATGACATTGAAAAGAGCATGCAGAAGGTGTGATTTCTTGGTAGAAACTTAAAGTGAAGAAAGATTGAGGAGGCACGCCTCTATAAAATTTGGGATAAAGATGAAGAGATGACAAGTAGTTTCCCATTGCCATAAGGAGTTGTCTTGAGAGACATGCTTGTGCATCAAGAGGAAGTTAGGAGAGTTAGTCCGGGAGTCGGGTGGAAAAATAGTCACCAACCTTGAGTGGAGGAGAGTAAGATGGGAGGTGGAAAGAAGAACTTGGAATTTGTAGTGAGAAATCATGCAATTTGGAGGTAATATGTGATTGCAGGAATTGAAGTCTTGAGCAAGCTTTGGATCACATTTTTGGTATGGAATTGGAACCTTAGTTTTCCTGGTATTATGACCGAGATCATTGAGAGTAAATGTCTAGACAGACCCAAAGCAGAGGGTAAGAGAGGAAATCCAGCTTGATGGATAGAGTCAGATTGGAGGTTAGTACTCAAAAGAGAGGTTGGTGAGAAGCAGGGAGCCACATTCTTGGGGAAAGGAGAGGTATTTGAAGAAACCCAAGAAGTGCAAGACACCTTTCCTTCAAAATGCATGAAGAATGATTATAAAGTCAAGAATTACAAGGACACTATGAGGAGAGGCATCTGAGGAGCAATGATGGCTATCTTTAAGCCAGAGCAAACCACTTATGTGATGAAACATTGTGGTACCCTCATCTTTCATTTTGGAATAGTTTTAAAGAAGAAGTGCCTTGTTGAAACCAAATTGAAACTAAATGGAGAAGAAATGAGGAAAAACCTATGTTTTGATCAGGCCTGAGGAAGTCAACTCCATATTGGAGGAAGAAGGACTCAGATTGGATCAAACCCGAAGAAGCTTACTTTGTGTCAGAGGAGGAAAAACTCGGATCAGATGTTGAAGGAGGGCAGACCCAAAGGAGTAATGGAAATTGTAGGTCAGGATTCTTGGGAGAGCTGTATCTCAATGAAAACATGTCCAAATCATGGTTGCTATATTTCATTGGAAGTGTCTTGTTCAGGGCTTTCCATTGCTACTAAAATCATAGAATTTGGAGGTCTATAGCAAAATTTACAAGTATTTGAAATTTTAGGAGTAGATGTACAAAGTAGTTTAGTGTCTCCGGGTTGGTGTCTTTGGGTCTATATGACTTTGGACTTCGGACTTTAGGTTTACATGACTTTTTGTCTAAAGACTTTGCCTCAAGATAAATATGATTCAACCCGAGGTTGTCACACCTCGGAGTGCAATGAAGGTGACTTTGGGAATCTTGCCAGAGGTATTAGAGGAAGTTAAAGTAAGGAAAGAAGATATTTAGGATACCCATGACTTCAATTTCAGTTCTGATTGAAGATAAGATAAAATTAGAAGAGAAATAGCAGTAGTGAATGAACCCAAAGTGCAAGATCAAATAGTAAGTGTCTTTGGGTCAGTTATATGAGTGATTAGAAGAAAGTGGATTGCAAATTAAAGGTGTAGATAGTGTACCCATGCTTTCAATTACAATTCTTGATGATGACATAGTAGACTAGTAAAGGAATTGATAGTAGTTAGGCCCAAAGTAAGAGAGATAGGAGTGTAGCTGTCTTTGGATTTGACATTTGACACTTTAGAGAAGATTGGGTTGGGAGATAGAGATTTAGAAGGATTAACTGTGACAAGAATAGTAGATCAGAGCAAAGAAGTGTTAGAATTGGTAGGGGAATTAGTAGTTGTGAAACCCAAGGATAGAGTAGTGTGTGAAGTTACTTTGGGATTGGAAGCCAAGGAAGAAGTAGACATTGGATCGGAGTAGAAACAGTTTTGAGATAGAAGGAGGCAAATATAAAGAGATGCATTGTCATTTTGGATCTACAAGTAGGAAGAGTTGTTAGGAAGCAGTACATTAGGAAGATAACTATCATTTGCTTAACTATTTAAGAGTGGCATTTGCAGTCATATGTTGTTCAGTGCTCATAATTTTTGAGAATAGATAAAGCAAACTACTGTGAAGTAGTGCTCGTTGCTTGAGCTTGATTCCGAGTATCAACATTGTGTTTGTGTTTGTGAGTGTGTGGAGAATTTTGAAGTGCAAATTAGTGTTGGATGTTGGATGTTGGATTCTGTAGCCTTTATCTTGACTATATGTGTTTGATCTTGAGTGAAGTGCAATCGGAGCAATACCTTGACATATCTAAGAGGAATTGTAGTGTTGGCAGTATTCTACATTTGTGAGTGGAGCGTACTGTTGATATGCAGCAATTTTGATTGAGGAAGTTGTGCCTTCAGTGGAGGGGTGGAACAAAATTTTGAGGCAAAGTTGTTTTGCAATGAAGTGTCATTTTGGGAGAGCTTGAATCATCACAATCAAGATTGCTTGGAAAGATTTGATGGAGTTGTGATTAACGAGTGCTAATTCATGACGGGATTGCAAATCAGTGCTTGTTACTCTTTTCTGGGTGTGGTTTCTACTTGAGAGATTAGAGAGGAACTCAAGAAGAACTACTTGTTACTTGCTTTGTTTTTGACCAATTCTGACCAGTATCTCTATGGGAACAAACTTTACTTACCTGATTACCGCAAAAGTGATATTTGTCGGGTTGTCACAAACATCAACCGATGTTTTTCCATAAGATGTTTGCAAGGGAACCAATCAATTGGGCAAAGTGCTTCCATGAGCGCACAAGACAAATGGTGTGGAATTTGTAGGACAAGTTGCCTCCACATTACATTGTGCCATTTGCAGCCCACTTCTATTTGGGATTAAATCTGTTGAATGCTGCAAAATGACACAAGATGGTGTCACACTTCCATCCCAACTTAAGAAGAGATGCTACGGAGGAACAACAATACATTCTTCAGATCAAGAACTGTGACAAAAACTATGCGTAGATGGAGCAGGGCATACGGTTGGTGGTGAATGCTTCAAAGTTGAAGAAGAGGAGTTGACCAAGAGAAGAAGAAGTAGCGGTGACAAGACCTTAGAAGACCAGGAAAGTAAACCCAAAGGACCTGGTCGTAATTGCATCATTAGGAGAAGAATCAGAAGGGGAAGCTGAGTACAAGTCAGAAGACTTGGAGAGAGAGGAGAACATGAACTCACATTGTAGAGTGGTGAAGCAAGTAGTGAGAGTGAAGATGGAGTGGAGATGCAGCCGGTACTAGAGGAAGAAGAGAGAAAGCTGGAAATGGCAAAAGAAGATAACCCAAAGTTAGAAGACAAAGTTCTAGAGAAAGAGGAGTAGAGGATTATCATTTGGAGAGGTGTCCACTCCAAAATAAATGCGACATATGAGGTGGAGCCGAGTAGAAGGAGAGAAATGGAAAGTGAAAGTTTGGGGAGAGAGCAATCCATTCTAATAAGGCAACTTTGGCTGAGGAAAAGAGTGTCAAGCAAAGAAGAAGCAAAGAAGGAGAAAAGTGCACAAGTAGAAGTGAATCAGAGTGGAGGAGTGGAGTATCTACGGGAGATTGTATGTCCGTTGCTAATAAAGTTGGAGGAGAAGAAGATAGAGATGCAGTTTGAGTATCCAAAGGTAAAGACTATGTTGCAGGTGTTGGAGAGGTTTGAAGGAGAGAACTTGGATTTGAAGAAGAGTATAACCCAAGGAGAGGAGCAGAGGGAGTTACTATGAGTTGATGAAGTAGTACAAAATCAAGTAATAGAGAACTTAAAGAGAGAAGTGGGAAGTAAAGAGAGAGTAATAGAGCAGAATGTCATAGCCAAGGAAAGATAGATAGCTGAATATGAAATCTTGAAACAGCAGTTTGTTGATTCACAATTAAAGATCATCCATGTTATGGCAAGAGTAGTAGAGAAAGGAGCAAGAGCTCGATAGAGTGATGCAAAGTGTAGAAGAGAAGAAGCAGCTCTGGCAAAGAGAGTTAATAGTGAAGTATAGAGAAGAAGAAAGAGTTACTTCATAATTTGGACAAGAAGGTAGTGCAAAAAGAGAAGGAGATGATGAAGGCCAAATTTGAGGATGAGCTAGCAATGTACCAAAAAGATTGGCATGTGGATTTGGAACATGAGAGAAGGATGAGGCTTGAGCCATTGAAGGAGATAGTTGTGAAAATGAATGCAATGTTGAGTACAAAAGATAGTGTAAGGATTGAAGAAACAAGGTTGCAAAAGTTAAAATTGTTGGTGCAAGAGACAAGGAGAAGGAATGCAAAGGATAAGGATTTGAATGCTTTGCTGATAAGTCTCAGAGCTCGTGTAGTTAGGAAGATATTGGAAGTGGAAGACAATATCATGATAAGATAAGATTTAGTTAAGTTAGAGATAGATAAACTTTGGAAGGATGTCAGAGAGAAACCCAAAGTAGAAGAGATAGGAGTACAAATATCTTTGGAGTTGCCATTGGAGATATTAGAGAAAAGTGGGTTGAAGGGAGAAGATGTAAATAGGTTACCCATGATGGGAATTGGTGTGACAACCCAACAAATATCCCTTTTGCGTTAATCAGGTCAGTAGAGTTCGTTCCCGTAGAGATACTATCCAGAATTGGTCAAATACGAAGTCAAAAGTCACAATGGCAGTTCTTCTTGATGGCTTCTTTAATCTCTCAGGTAGAAACTACACCCAGAAGAGAGTAACAAGCTCACAATCTTGATAACTTGTCACGAACACACACACATAATCACAACATAGCAAATTCTGTCCAAACAACTCTTGATTGTGATGATTCAGATTCTCCCAAAGATGGCACCTCACTGCGAAGATCGATTTTGCCTCGGGCTTGTGTTCCACCCCTCCACTGAAGGCACAACTTCCTCAATCGAAATTGCTTCACATCAACTTTGTGCTGCACTCACCAATGCGGAATACTAACAACACTACAATTCCTCTTAGATCTGTCAAGGCATTGCTCCAATGCACTTCACTCAAGATCAAACACACAGAATGAAGATCAAGGCTGCAGACTCCAACATCCACAGACACACTGACTTGCTCTTTGGAATTCTCCACACACTCACAAACACAAACACAAACACAAAATTGACAATCAAAATTAAGCTTAAGCGACGAGTACTGAAAACAATACTTCACTTTTATCTATCTTCAGAAAGTTTGAATATTGAATAACATTGTATTGCGAATACTTCACTTAAATACTAAAGCAAATGGCAGATTTGCCTACCTAGGCACCGCTTCCTAACATCTCTTCCCACCTACAGATCCCAAGGGACAATCTATCTCTTCATATCTGCCTTTTCCTATCTCAAAATTGACTTCTATCCTGATCGGATGTCTACCTCATCATCGGCTTCCAAACTCGATGATCTTCCTACTATTTCAACTTCTTTGGGTATGATTGATTCTACTAATTTCTTCACTAATTCTACAACTTCTTCACTACAATCTCCAATTGAGCTCACGTGTAATCTATCTACACTCTTATTTTTTGACCCACTCTTCTCTTATGTATCAATTTTCAAGTCTGATGATACTTGTATTCCTACTTCTACGACGTCGGTTTTCTTCTCCACTGTCACACTAGTCCAAATTTTCTCTAACTCCAAATTCACTAAATCCAACCTAAGACTAACATTATTTTCTACCTCTAAGATTTTCCTATCTACACGCTCTCTCAACCAAATCAGCAATGTGTTCATGTCCACGTCCTTGGCTTTCTATTTCCGAGTCTCCTACACAAGTAATTTCAACTTGTGTAGGTGAGCTTCTTCCAATCTTCCCTCAGCCTCCGTGCTTAAGATTGCTCTTAACTTCCCCGTAACCTCTCCTACCGATTCTGATTCATATCCTTGAGAGCGTTCTACCTTCAACTCCTCCCGATACATCTGCAACTCGTCTTCGTATTCTGCAGCAAGCATCTTCTTCTACTCTTCATACTGCATACTCTGCTGTTCTGCGCTCTTAACAAGTTCTCGCAAATGCTCTTCTTCTTCTTGCTTGGACGCCAATTCTCTCTGCCATGCTTGATCTTTTGATGCGGCACTCTTCTTCAAGCTGTCCAACTCCTGCTCCATCACGATGTTCATCGCCTTAAAATGGACATTCTCGATGTGCACATCACTCACTCCCGCCTTCATTTGCTCAGCCACATCGCCTGCTCCTTCAATTCCCCTACTTGCTTTTGCAATTCCCTCTCCTTCTCTGCGCAGCTTCCTTGTAGCATGCTCAACGTTTTCTTCCTCGAGTCTTCCTCCCTCCAAAGTTCCTCCACTTCCGCACTTCTTTGGACTTGTTGTTGTTGCAACTCCTTCACTTCACTCACTAGATACTTCACCATCTATAATTTGTTCATCTCCTTTTTGCGATCTTGGGGAATTACACTTCGATTCTCCTCTAATAGCTCCAACAATGGTGTGACTATCTTTGTTAAATATGATATCCCAATGAAGTGTTCTTCTTCTTCCTTGCCATCTTTGTCTGGAGTCTTCTCCTCCGTCATTGGCTCCTTCATCCGAAGTCGCGATCTTTGTATCTTCATCGTGTTGGCGCTGTCTTCGTTTTGGCCTCTTGAACTTGGCCCCACAAGATTCTTTGCCAACACAACTTGTCATCCTCTCGTCTTGACATATTCTCCACCATCGCTTGACCAGCCTCACTTACTACCACCGATTGCTGGACTTTGGGTTCTCCCTCACTATCGCTCCCAGACTCCTCACTTTTCAAGGTGAGCTCTTCTTCTTCCGAGTCCTCTTCTTGCGACTCCGATCCCGATGATGCCCTTCTTACGACTTTAGCAGTCTTCAACATCAGCCGCCGAGTCTTTCTTTGCATGGGAGACGCCTTAGCTTCTTTGGGTTTACTTTGCTTCTTCGTCTTTGGACTGGTAACATCTTTGATTTTCCACTGTCCCGTCCTTACAAAGTACTAGTCATTTGCTCGTAGATGAAGCATATACTGGCGCTCCTCATCGTCTGCTTCTTGTCTCAAATCGGGGTGCATGTGCAACACCATATGATGATGCTCGTCTTCGGACAATAAGTTCAGCCCGAATTAGAAATGAGCTGCAAATAGTGCAAAATAATGCAGTGGCGAGCCCATTTGCCAATTCACCACCATCTGCCTCGTGCAGTGATGGAAGCATCTCGCCCAATTTACTAGTACTCTTGCAAACATCTGATGGAAAAAGACCGCTTGTTGCATGGTCACGTAAGTTGTTTGTTCTGGCTTGAATATGGCCATCATCGCCCCCACGATACTTCTTCTGATCGGGTCCCGATATGATTCCACCTTGTAACCATTGGTGGTTCTTGGGGCAAAAAATGAGTTACGGATCTCCGCTGTCTCCTCTGCAGCATCACACTTCCGATAGAAGGTTATCCCTGTCGGCTCTCCTGCTTCTCTCTCCAGGACTAACTTCCAATCCAACTCAGTCCATCGAGCCGGATTGCCTCTCTTCTCTTCCACCTCGGGACCCTCCTCACAATTACTGGCAGCAATCTCTGCCATTACCCCCGAGAAACCAAAATTCCAGTTCCATGCTAAAAAGGTAATACAAAGTCGAACCAAGACTTTGATTCTAGCTACTACATCCACTATTTGAATTGCAAAACCTCTCACTGCCAGCGCGTTGGCCACCTTCTTTGCCATGATTTGTTCTCTCGTTCTACATTGTTGGAAAATCAGACCCTCTCCTAGACGAGACACTCTAACTCCCTCAGGGTTCCGGAAAATCTCACTCTCGACGGGCTTTTGGACACGCATTACTGCAGGGTAACTACTCAAAGGAATTGGAAATTTAATCAGAGGTTTTAACTTCCCCCTGCGCAGTCGCAATTTTATATTGCCCCAAATTGCAGTCATTCTTCAGTCGATTTTGTCTGTGAATTTCTCTCTTCTGCGTGCACTCTCGGTCACTGTCAAGACATGCTTATTCTGCTCCCACCGTTTCTTGAAATGTACTTTCTTGCCACGTACAGAGGTTGTTAAACGGTCTTCATCTTTCTTGCGTCTTCCAACCCGAAGACAATGATCTTTGGCTTTTTTCTGGCGTACTCCTCTTCTGAGTTCCTCCGTCATCGGATCCAATGTCAGCTTCTTCGGCTTCCCTCCAAAGTCACTTTCACCACTTCTTTGTCCGCAATTCGACTGTTCCGTGCTTACTTTGTCTCTTAATCACTACTAACCATAGAAAAAACAAAAAATGTGGGTACCACAATTGTAGATCAGAGTGAAGAGGTGTTAGAATTGTTAGAAGAGTTAGTAGTTGGTAAACTCAAGGATAGAGTAGTATATGAGGTTACTTTGGGTTTGGAAGCTGAGGAAGAAGTAGACATTGGATTGGAGTAGTAACAGGTTTGAGATTTGAAGAGGCAGATATTAAGAGCTGCATTGTCATTTTGGATCTTAGGTTTATAAAGTTGTTGTAGAATGGTATAATTGTTAGAAATTGTCTATTGCTTTTCTATTTAAAGGAGGCATTTGTAGTATGTTGTTGTTTGGTGCTCATAATTCTGAGAATAGATAAAGCAAAGTGCTATAAAGCAATGCTCGCCGCTTGAGCTTAATTCCAAGTATCAACGTTGTGTTTGTGTTTGTGAATGTGTGGAGAATTCTGAAGTGCAAGTCAATGTGGTTGTTGGATATTGGATTCTATAGCCTTGATCTTGAGTGAAGTCTAATCAGAGCAATGCCTTGACAGATCTAAGAGGAATTGTAGTGTTGATAGTATTCTGCATTTGTGAGTGTAGCGTAGTATTGATGTGAAGCAATTTCAATCAAGGAAGTTGTGCCTTCAATGGAGGGGTGGAACATAATTTTGAAGCAAATTCGTTTTGCAATGAAGTGCCTTTTTCAAGAGAGATTAAATCATCACAATCAAGATCGTCTGGAAAGATTTGTGATTAAGTGTGACATGTTTTGTGATGAGACTATGAGTTACTGCTTGTTACTCTCTTTTGGGTATGGTTTCTACTTGAGAGACTAAAGAAGAAATAAAGAAGAACCACATTTGTGACATTTGACTTTGTATTTGGAAATTTCTGAACCGTATCTCTACAGTACATAATTTACTTACTTGATTATCAAAAAAGTGATATTTGCCGTGTTGTCATAGCTTGCCAATGCAAAATACTACCAACACTAAAATTCTTCATAGATCTGTTAAGGCATTGCTTTGATTCTTATCTACTCAGGATCAAATCCATAGAATGAAATCAGCACTATAGAATTTAACAATCAACGAGCTCATTGATTTGCACTCTGAATTTCTCCAACACTCAAAAACACAAACACACACACAAGATTGATACTCAAAATCAAGTTGAAGCAATGAGCACTAAGTTATAACTTTTTTCTTTACTCAACTTTAGAAATAGGAATACTTAACAACAACACACTATGAATGCTTCCTTTAAATAGGCAAATCACTTCAATAGATACGAACTAATATACCATTCTATAACAACTTTACCAACCTGTAGATCCAAAATGACAAACCACTTTTTCATATTTGCCTCGTCATATCTCAAAGTTATTACTACTCCAATCCAATATCAACCTCAACTTTGGCTTCCAAACCCAATGTTCCTTCAATCATTTCTCCAACTTCAGGTCTATCTAATACTACTTCTTCATCCACTATTTCTACTATCTCTTTAGTCCAAACTGCAATTGCAGACCTTGGTACTCTATCTCACTCCTTTCTATCCAACCCAATCTCCTCTAATGTATCAGGTAACTCACCCACAAAAATTTGCACTCCTACCTCTACGACTTGAGATTTAATGTCTTCCTTCATACTAATCCAAAGTTTGTCTAATTCTGATACTAAGTCTATTTATAGACTCACATTGTCTCCTACCTCCAACATCTTCCTCTCTACATAATCTCTCAAACAAATTAACAATCTATTCATGTCCATGTCCTTTGCTTTCCTCCTTTGAGTTTCTTGCACAAGCAACTTCAATTAATGGAGCCTCACTTCCTCCAACTTCCCTTTTGCTTTTGGGTGAAACAGCACCCTCATTCTCTTGATGATATCTCTTACCAATTTTGATAAAAACCTAAGAGTGTGCTCCACCTTCAACTCTTCATGATACACCTTCAACTCATCTTTGTATTTGGCTGCCAACATCTTCTTTTCTTCTGCATATTGGGCAATCTAACTTTCTTCACTTCTTACCATACCCCATAGTCTTTCTTCCTCTTGATGCCTGATTGTTAGTTCCCAATGCCATGCTTGATCTTTCTCTAGCACCTTTGTCCTTAAGCTCTCCAGCTCTTACTCCATTATTGTTGCAGTAGCCTTTGAATGTATCACTTCAATGAGAGCTTCTCCCACTCCACTTTTCATCTTCTTGACTGTTGTCTTTTGGTTGTGCTAACAAGATGACCTTTTCCCTCAATTCTTATGCTTCTTCAATCAGATACTTCATCATCTGCAACTCATTCTTCAGATGCATCATAGATGATCTTTTTGTATATCTTCCTTCTTTTGCTTCAATTGTAACAACTACAGACACACAATCGTTGACAAGTCCACTACGCTACTAAACTCTCATATATCTTCTTGGCCTTTTTACTCTGCCTCCATCATTGCTTCTTTGATAGGTCCCTTACTCCAAAGTTGCAATCTTTGCACCTTTAGAGTCATCTCTTCCAAGCTCTCTTTGTCCTCCTTCACTTGGGTTGGATCTACAATTGTAGCCTGCAATCCTATCCTTGACCTTACTCCCTTTTGGACCACCTTCTTTGGTTCTTTGTCCATCCCCTCCGTAGGTAACTTCAACCAAGGAGCATCTCTTCCTTCCATCCAATCAATTGCCGCATGGAACTTCTTATCATCTTTTCCTACCTCTGCATCCATCAAGTGTTGAACTTCAAGCTCACCTTCACTCTCACTACTAGACTCCTCACTGTAAAATGTGAATTCTTCTTCTTTCAAGCCTTTTCTCTTAGACTCTATCTCACCTTCAGACTCTATCCCTAAAGACATGTCCATCTCCACTACCTTGCTTCTTGTCTATCATGGGAAAGTGGTAACACTACTCCTTTGGTTTTAGTCCGGTTCTTGGTCTTTGGACTTCTTCCTCTCACAATCTTCTTATGTCTCATCTTGGTTAATGTTCATTGTTGGACCAAAGTTGCAAGATATATCATTGCTTCTCATCATCCGCTTCATGATGCAAATCAGGATGGAGATGTGAGACCATATGATGCTTCTCCTTTGTTGTCAGCAAGTTTAGGCCAAGGTAGAAATGTGTTGCAAAGGGTACAAAGTAGTGAGGCATTGTATTTGTCCTCCAATTAATGATCATTTGCCTCATCCTTTGATAGAAGCATTTTGCTCAATTCACCTTTGCTCCTACAAACATTTGGTGGAAGAACACCGCCTGCTGCATGTTTACATATGTAGTTCACTTTGGCTTGAACATCACCATAATTTCCACAAAAATGCTTCACTTTATTGGATCCTTATAAGAATCCATCTTGTAGCCATTGTTGGTCCGCAAAGCAAAGAAATAGTTTCTTATTTGTGCAGTCTCTTCCAATGCTTCACACTTCTGATTGAAGGTTACTCCGGTTGCATCCCCCACTTCCTTCCCCAAGACTAACTCCCAATCCAACTCAGTCCATCAAGCCGAATTCCCTCTCTTTCCCATTACTTTGGGGCTCTCTCCTCACACTTGCTAGCAGCTATCTCAGACATAAAACCTAGAAAACTAACATTCGAATTCTAGGCCAAAAACATAATACAAAGTCTACTCAAGACCTTGATTCATGCCACTACATCTAATCTCCAAATTGCAAGACTCCTTACTGCAAGTGAGGAGCTCTTTTTACTCTTCTTTGCCATTATCTGCTCATGGGTTCTTCAAAGCTGGAAAAAATATCCCCTCTCATGGATATGAAACTCTAACCCCTTATAGATTTTGGAAATTTTCACTCTCAATTGGCTTCATGACTTGCATTCCTGCATGATAGCTACTCAAAGGAATAGGATATCTTCTTGGCATTTCCAATTCCCCTCGGTGAAGTCTTATTTTATAGTGCTTTGAGATACAATCATTTTAGTTGATATTGAAATCAACCCTCACTACTTGCGCGTGTTTGTTTCCTATCACTCTCAAAGCATTCTTCTCCTACCTTAGCTATTTCTTTAATTGTACTTTCTTGGTTGGCCCACTCCAAGGAAAAGTTGTTACAACTTCTGCATATCGGGTTGAAATTCTTGCTACAAAGATGCACTCCTTTGGGTCTTTTTCTTTGTAAGTCCCCTCGGAGTACTTCTTCCTCTGACCCAAAGTTAACTTCTTTAGGTTTACTCTAAAAACAGATAATTCAATTCTTTTCTTCTTCCTTTGGCTACAATCTAGTTTCCATAATACACTTCTTAAAAACTTTTACAAAAAAGGTAAAAAATGAAAATATGGGTACCATAGGTAGCAAGACTACTTTATACCACTTCATCCCAAAGAATGAAAGATGCAAGCGGGTAGACATATTTGCAAAGACACATCACACTGACTTCCCCCAAAACTGCTAAGGGAGCCGGTTATTGGAAGGATTTGATTCATGAGAAGACAACACAAATTTTTATTAAAGAAGAGTGTCAATACATCTTACATATGATCCACCAAATAGTTTGTTGGGATCTTCAAGAGAAATTTGATGATATTGACTATTTTCCTCAATCTCAAGTTGAAGTCAAAGTACCTCCAGTTAAAGTACCTCTTGGCAAAGATCCATTGTTGAATTTGATACCTTAGGATCCTTGGCCTTAATCCAAAGCACAATCATCTACAAGCACCTTGGGTCAACCAAAATTGGTACCTCAATAGTCTTTCCATCAGACTTTCAACATGACATCTTTCCTTGTGACCAAACAAGCTTACTAGAAGTATAAGAGGATTGAATGTGATGAAGATCTTGATGAGTTCATTGAGGTGTTCAAAGTGGTCTCATTCACCAATAAGGAGCACAAATTTTCTGATTGGCTATGAATTTTCCAAATTCTACTCTAGAAGAAAGCTTGAGTTGGTATACCATGTAACTCAGAAGGAGTTCAGCCAACCGATTGGACAACACGTTGGAGCAACTTCCTAGAACAATTCTGGGAAGTTGACTACAATATGAGTGTCTTTGCCACACTCAATGATTTGGATCATGGAAAACATGAGAAATTGAGTGATTATACATAGTGGTTTAAGGCATTGTTGAACAATATTTCAAAACAATCAAGTGTGGTCACTTACTCCGATGACCAAGCCATTACCTTGTTCCTTGATGGATTTTCACCAAGAATTTGGATCTTTGCCAAGGAGATGAATTTAATATCCTTAGACAAGGTACTCAAACATGTTGTGTGTGGCAACCTAGCAAATATTACTTTTTCAGTAATCAGTTAAGTAAAGTTTGTTCATAACGAGATACAAGTCAGAAATATCCAAATACAATATAGATCTTCTTGAGTTCTTCTTTAATCTTTCAAGTAAAATCTACAACCCAAAGAGAGTTACAAGCACTCAACAGAAATCTTGTCACAAATTACACACTCATAATCACAACTCCATCAAATTCTGTCCAAACAAAATCAATTGTGATGATTCAGTCTCTCCATAAAATGGCTAATTTGCTATGAAACATCTTTGCCTCAGAATTTTGTTTCACCCCTGCACTGAAGGCACAACTTCCTTGATTGAAATTGCTTCACATCAACCCATCACTGCACTCACAAACGCAAAATACTACCAACACTACAAGTCCTCTCAAATCTGTCAAGGCATTGCTTTGATTGCACTTCACTCAAGATCAAACACACCAAATGAATATCAAGGTTGTAGAAAAAAACATCCAACAAGCACATTGACTTGCACTTCAAATTTTTCCCAACACTCACAAACACACACAAAATTGATACTTGGTATTAAGCTCAAGCGACGAGCAATGAACTCAGCACTTTGCTTTATCTATTCTTAGGAATATGAACATTGAAAAACATAAGATTGCAAATGCCACCCTTTAAATAGTGGAGCAATTGGTAGTTACTAACAACTATACCGTTCTATAACAACTTTACCAACTTGCAGATCTGAAATGATAATGCATCTTTTCAAATCTGCCTCTTCAAATCTCAAATTTGTTTCTAATCCAATTTGACATCAACCTCAACTTTGGCTTCTAAACCCGATGATCCTCCTATCACTTCTCCTTCTTTGGGTCTACCTAATTCTACTACATCCTCCACTATTTTACAACCTCTTCACTCTGAACTACAATTGAGATCATGGGTAACCTTTCTAACTCCTTATCTCCTGACCCACTCTTCTCTAATGTCTCACGCACCTCACAAAATGATGCTTGCACTCCTACTTCTACTACTTTGGCCTTCCTTTCTACTCTCATCTCACTATGAAGTCTATCCAAGTCTCATCTAACAAAATGTAATCTGAGAGAGACATAATCTCCTACTTCTAACATCTTCTTATCTACATGATCTTGTAGACAAATCAACAAATTGTTCAACTATGTGTCCTTTGCCTTCCTCTTCTTGTCTCTTGCACCAACAACTTCAACTTCTGCAGTCTGGCTTCTTCCAACTTTCCTTCAACTTCAATACTAAGCAATGCCTTCAACTTGTTTACCACTGCTTGCATTGCATCCAATTCCGCAACCGGCTCTACTTTCTCTTTCTTCCTCTCCTCTTCTAGCTCATTATAATACATCATCAACTTGTCCTCAAATTCAGCCTTCATTGCTTCCTTCTCTTGTTGATTCAACACAAGTTGATCTTCCGCTACTCTCAGTAATCCTTGCAATCATTCTTCCTCCCAACTATGCTTTGTTAACTCCCACTGCCAGGCTTGGTCTTTATTGGTTGCTTTCTTCCTCAAACTCTCCAACTCCTGCTCTATCATTGCTGCACTTGCTTTCAAATGTATCATCTCTACTCTTGCATCAGCAATTTCACTCTTCAACACTTCAACCAACACCGTCTTCTCCTTGATTTCCTCTCCATACTTCAACAAGTCCTCCCTCATTGCTTTTGAGTTTTTATCCCCAAGAACTACCTCCACCTGAAGTTCTTTGGCTTCCATTTCTACTCGCATTAGCTTACTCCTCAACAATGAGGTCTCCGCACTCCACTTCGTCATGACTACTAATTCATCCTTCACATCTAGGTTAACACTTTCCATCTCCGCCTTCTTGTGTTGTAGAAGCACCAATAGGGAACACACTACCTTTGACAGATACTCCACTCCATCACACCATCTATTGTCACCTCTGTCATCTCTAGCCTCTAACGTAGGTAATGTCCTGACTAGCAGCTTACTCCAAAGATGCGACCTTTGTATCTTCAAAGTTTCTTCATTCGAGCTCTCCTCCATCTTGGTGGTAGCCTTACTTGGTCATCTGGCGATATCTTGAACACTCCTCTTCCCCTTGGCACCTCTTGGACCTACCAAGACACCTTCTTCTTCCTTTGGACATTCTTACTTGACTATGGACATCTCCGGACTTGTCTTCTTTGCTTCCACAATTCTTCCTCTTGTTTGTTGTACTTCAGCCTCTCTTGCACTGCCACTGCTCTACTCTTCCCTTCATAGTGTGAGCTCTTCCTCTCCTCTTGAGGCTTCTCCCTTTGACTCAATTTCTCCTTTCAAATCCTCCTCCAAACTTGATTCCATCACTTTTACCAACATAGCCTTCGGATTAGGCTTTTGCCTCTTTTGCCATTATACTGATGCAATTTTTCTTACTGGTTTAGTTTTCTTTCTAGGTATGGGAATGTTGGCTACTACTATCCTCTCCTTCCCACTCTTCATGTAATATTCATCCACTTTGTGAACCTGCTCCATGCAATATCGTTCATCTGCATCCGCCTCCTTGCGTAGGTTTGGATGAAAATGAGACTGCATTCTACTTCTCTTCTTGGATTCAGCCCAAAGTAGAAGTGAGCTACAAAGGCTACAAATTAGTGTGGCTGTATATCCATTCTACAACCCAAAATTATCTACCTCACTTGCTGGTGTAGACACTTTGCCCAATCCGCCATTTCTCTTGCAAACATTTGGTGAAAGAACACTACCTCTTGCATCATGACATAGGTGGTTTGCTCTAGCTTGAACATCACTATCATTGTGCTCACAGTCCCTCTTTTCTCTGGGTCTCTATAACTATCCACTTTATATGCATTCTTTGTGCACGGTTGATTAAAGGAATTCCTCACTTTGGTAGTTTCTTCAAATGCATCACATTTCCGATAGAAGGTGGTACTCTCTACCTCTTCTACTTCTCTACCAAAGACTAATCTCCAATCCAACTTAGTCCATCAAGCCAAATTTCCTCTCTTTCCTTTGAGCTTTGGCCCATCCTTGCAATCACTCACGCCAATCTCTGCCATGAAACCTGGAAAGCTAAAGTTCATGTTCCAAGCCACAAAAAAGATATAAAGTCTCAATAAGACCTCAACCTTTGCCACTACATCCAATCTATGCATATGCACCACACTCTGCTTACTCACATTTGGAGCCATTGTGTGCTTCCTAACTCTCTCTCTATGAAATATCATACCCGAGACTCTAACCCACTCCTCTTGCATATTCAAAATTTGCATTCCCTCAGATCAACTCTGAATAGGAATAGGATAGCTTCCTCATGGAACTCTCAATTTTATAGTCCTTTGCAGTTTGGTCATTCTTCAATTGCTGCTTTGCGTCCTTCACCAATTCTATGAAGTTGTTTCCTGTCACTTTCCAAAACATCTTGGTCACGGGTAGTCACTTTCTTCCCCTGTACTTTCTTGATTGGCAAAACCCAAGGAAGTTTGTTATATGGTCTTCAGATCAAGTTGGGCTACTTGGTACAAAGTCCTTGTCTTTGTATTTTATCTTGTCCAACCTAAGTCCTCTGGACTTGACCCGAGGTCGACTTTAGGTTTTGGCCAAACACACAATTCTTTGTTTTCTTCTCCAATTAGCCCTCCTTTGGCTTTACCGGTGCACTTCTTCTTTAAAACTTAAAAGAAAAAATGTGGGTACCACATTGTGCAATACAAGGTGGCCCACTCTCATTCAGCAAGTAACAAAAGAAACCAAGAGAAACAAGGCAAGAAGGCAAGATGAAGTGCCTCCCACAATACCTCCTCTTCTTTGGAAGAATCTTCTACCTTGTCAAGTTCTTCATAATCAGAAGAAGATGCTAACCCAAGGAAGAATAAAAGACAAGGAGGGAAGAAATTATTGTCTACTCCAACTAAAAGTGTCAATAAGGTACATGCTAAGCTTAAGACTCTTCTTAAAGAGTTTTTGGATTTTCAAATACAAATGATTAGGTCAAAGGACATAAGAAAACCCCCCTAATTATCAAGACCCAATGTGTGGTATACTACACGTGGTAAGTCAGGTCATGCCAACATGGAGTGCTTGATCACTCAAATTGCATTCTCGGTATACCAGATTGATTGGGTTCCAAGTTGAGACCAAAACAAGGAGGAAGAGGCATTGTACCAAATTCAAGAGATACAACCTCAAGCAAGCACCTTGTGTCAAGGTCCAAGGTATAGACCAAGGGAGTATAAAAATAATGCTCCCCATTGAAGAATGCCAATAGGGAACCATAATAGGCCTCAAGATGTTAAACCATATGCATGTTATAATTGTGGCTTGATGGGCCATTGGTCCCCAACTTGTCCCAAGGTGAGGTGGCAGATCAGGTATGTTCTACTTTGTAGAAACGATAAGGGTTCTGGCCATGTTGGCAACTAGCGTCCTCAAGCACCCAACCCAAAGCCTTTGGTGAAGTATGTGCAGACTCTAGCTGAGCGAGCTACATTACAATTGAAAGGCAATGCCATAGTAAGTTATATAACCCTTGAAGAAGAAATCTCTCAAGGAGAGAGTCCAACTTTAGAAGGAGAATGGCCAAACCTTGATGTATTGAGAGCCAAAACACACTTACAGAAGAAGAAGCATGATCCCAAAGAAGTAAGTGCTACTTTGTCATCTTCAAGAAAGGTGAAGCAACTTGTAGCCTAAAGCAATCTTATTTGCAAAGGAGGAGAAGATCTTGGCTAAAGCCAAGACCAAAGCATTGCAAAAAGAAATTCAAGAGACAATACAAAAAACTCAAGAAATGAAATAAGAGTTAGATCCAAAGACAAAACCTCCAAGTTTACAGCCGACATCAGATCCAAAGTCGAGGATCTGATTCAAGCAGAGGTGGGTAAACCCAAAGTACCTAGGATTTAGAACACTGGTACTCCGGTCACCATCTTGAAGAGACCTAAAGTAAATTTGGATTGGGTTGAGACCTCAAACTCAACAATGAAGTTGAAGAAGGTGAAACTTTGGGGAGTACCCCAATATGATATTGTGGCAGATGTGGCATCCGCACATGCCAATATAACATTCAACCAATTGTGGGAAGACAACAAGTTGTATAAGAAGCAACTAAGTTTGGCCCTCAAGAAAGTGAGGACAATCCTTAAGAAGGATCTACCAGCAATTTATTGTCTTAAGCAAGAAGATTTGGGATTTCTTGAAGTAGATGCAAAGATCATAGGTTGCATGATCACATTTGTACCGGTTCACTTGGAGTTACGTGTGAATGTTATGATGGGGGATACCACACATAGATTGGAGTATCACATCTTTGTATCCCAAATTCTGGAGTTTGCAGGTCAAACCAAGTGCCAACCTTTGAGGGTACTGTTTTGATTATTGGAGGTGTACCGTTCAAATTGAACTATAGTGTGTTGAGATCAGCGACCAAAATTGGTTACCCATCACTGATTGGATGACCTTGGTTGTACACCACACAAGTTGTTGTGTATTGGCACCAACAGAAGTTGAGGCTCAAGGACATCTTGTCTGGGGACCAGAAGTTGGTGATAGTCTATTGGACAAAGGAGTCCAAGTCAATTATTTGGAGTGCTACAAGGTGGAGGTCAAGGAAGAAGATCCATATAGTGTCACCTTAGGAAGTATTGATTTGGAGGAAGGGGGTCTAAATTCCATCCAACTCGGGTTGAGCAAAGTATGTCATGTTGAAGAAGTCATTCACCCTAATGACTGCCAAGATGTAGTCTTGGAAGGAGGTAACAAAATTTTAATATCCAAGATAATCACTCTAGACTAGTTAGTAGGAAACACTACCTTGTTTATTGAGTACTAAGATGTATTTGCCTAGACTATTGATCAAATCTTGGGAGTCCCAAGAATATTTGGGGAATGTCAGATTGATCTAATTGAAGGCATAGTTTTGGTTTGGTAGTGACAATATTGCCCAAATGTAACGTAATCACTCTTGGTGAAAGACAAAATTGATAAGTACTTGGAGGAATAATCTTTCTAGACTTAAGCAGTGAATGGGTTTCTCCTATGGTCATTGTTCCAAAGAAGAAGATGGAGAAGTTTTGGGTGTGCCAAGACTTTTGCAAGCTGAATGCATCACAAGGAAGGATCATCATCCTTTGCCTTTCACGAATACCATTTTGGACCAAGTAGCAAGTCATCCTTTTTAGAACTTTCTTGATGGATTTTCAAGCCACAATCAAGTGTCCATTCAAGAAGAAGACAAGCACAAGACCACATTCACTACCAATTGAGGCACATTCATATACAATTAGATGCTCTTTAGGTTGTGTAATGCTCCCACTACTTTCTAGTGGATGCTAAATGTGATTTTTGAAGATTTTCTATGGAAGTTTGTGGAAGTTTTCATTGACTATTTTTGTGCGTTTGGTCAAAGAGAGGTACATTTGGACTACCTTTGCCAAATGTTTGAAGGTTGTCATTTTTCCATTACACCCAAATAAAGGCTTCTTTGCAACAAAGGAAGAAATTCTTGGGGCATCAGTATAGTACCCACATCTCTCTCTTTTTATGAGTTTTAAAGAAGAAGTGCATTGTTGAAGCCAAATTGAGGCCAAATGGAGAAGAAATAAGAAGACTTGTGTGTTTAGATCCAACCCAAGGAAGTCTACATTTTGTCAAAGGGGGGACTTGGATCAAACTTAAAGGGTAGTAGATCCAAAGTAAGGATACTTCACATCAGAATGATCAATGTGATTCAAAGAAAGTATGTGACAACCCGGCAAATATCACTTTTGCGGTAATCAGGTAAGTAAAGTTTGTTCCCATTGAAATACTAGTCAAAATTGGTCAAATATGAAGTCAAATATCACAATGTAGTGCTTCTTGCTTGCATCTTTAGTCTCTCAGGTAGAAACCACACCCAAAAGAGGGTAACAAGCACTGACTTGTTGTCTCGTCACAACAATTTGTCACTCTTAATCACAACTCCATCAAATCTTTCCAAACAATCTTGATTGTGATGATTTAGGCTCTCCCAAAAAAGGCATTTCACTGCATAACAACTTTGCCTCATAATTGTGTTCCACCCTTCCACTGAAAGCACAACTTCCTTGATCAAAATTGTTTCACATCAACTCTGCGTTGCACTCACAAATGCAAAATACTACCAACACTACAATTCCTCTTAGATCTGTCAAGGCATTACTTTGATTTCACTTCACTCAAGATCAAACACACAGAATGAAGATCAAGGCTACGAAATCCAACATCCAACAAGCACACTGACTTGCACTTTGAAATTCTCTACACACTCACAAACACAAGCACAAAATTGATACTCAGAATTAAGCTCAAACAACAAGCACTGCTTCACAACACTTTGTTTTATCTATTCTTAGAAATTATGAGCGCTGAATAACATATGACTGCAAATGCCACCTTTAAATAGTAGAGCAAATGACAATACTAACAACTATACTGTTCTACAACAACTTTCTAACCTGCAAATCCAAAATGACAATTGCACCTCTTCATATCTGCCTCTTCAAATCTCAAAACTATTACTACTCTGATCCAATGTCAACCTCAACTTTGGATGGGGAGTTCCATGTGCAGATCAAGTGCATGGAAGGAAGAGATGTACAATACATGGAGTAACCTAAGGTTGATATTCTCAAGGAGCACAAGGAAGAACCAAGATTGGTATTCTAGAAGGGAATAAGGTCAAGGAGTTTGTAGGCTGCAAGTGCAGGACCAAGCTAAGCCAAGGAAGAGGAATAAAGCTTAGAGGAGATCAATTTGAAGGTACAAAGATTGAGACTTTGAGGTAAGGCACCAGTGGAGGAATTTCCTATTGCAATCAAGGACAAAGACAACAAAGATGAGGAGAAAGAGTTCAGAGGAGTAGAGTATTTGTCAAAGACCATTTGTGTCTTGCAATTGTAGTTGAAGAAAAAGGAGGGAATGAAGAAAAAGCATCCAAAGGTGAGAGATGAATTGCAGGTGGTGGAATATTGAGTAATGAAGTCATGCAATTGAAGGAAAATTTAACCCAAGGAGAGGAGGAATATGAAGAACTTTGAGTTGATGTTGTACTTTGGAAGAAGAGTTTCAAGAACCTGCATGAGAGAGTTTTGATAAGCATGGAAGCATTCTTAAACATCAAGAAGAAGAGTTGAAGGATCAGAGGGTGACATTTGAGAAACTAAAGGTGGACTTCAATGTACCACAGCTTGATGAAATGCATTCCAAAGCCATAGCAATGGTAAGAGAGCAAGAATTGGAGAAATTGAGATCAATTGTAGTGTAGAAGGATTGGACCTGGCCACAAGAGCTTGCAAGTTGAGATTGTGTGGAAGAAAGGTTGCATGATCTGATAAAAAGAATGAAGCTCAGATTGTTTATACAGTAGAAGAAAAGAAATCAATGAAATCAAAGCATGTTGAAGATGCTTTGAGAGAAATTGGAAGAAGAGAGGATTTGGGAGACATCAATTTTAGAGAAAACATTGGGGTTAATGGCGGAAAACATCAAAAGGGTGAAGGTGATGTTCAACACTGAAGCTGAAGTAAAGTTGGAGGAATCAAGATTGCATGAATTGAAATTTTTTGTGCAAGAAACTTGAAAGTGGAAGTCAAAGGCCATAATCATGAACAATTTGTTAATTCATCTCAAGGACTAAGTAGATAGAAATATTATTGAAGTAGGAGATAATATATGTTGTAGACTAGATTTAGTTAGATTAGAGTTAGATGCATTTTGTAATAGTGTGAAAGTAGAAATCCAATATGAAGTAGTTGAATTATGACTATAGGTGATGTCAAGCGAGTTACCTAAGTCATCTTAAAGAGTTAGGATAGAGAAGGAGGAGATAGTTAGTACAATTATGACTTCAATTTCAATGCAGACTAAAGATAGAACAAGCATAAAAGAAGAATTTGATATAGTGAAGGAAACCAAAGTGCAAGAAGCACTTATAGAAACTTTGGGTGTAGAAGCCAAAGTAGATGTAGACATTGGATTGGATTAGAAGTTACTATTTTAGGATCTAAAGACATAAATATGAAGAAGTAGAGTGAGACTTGGGATCTGAAGATTGGTAGGAAGTAGTTTAAGTAGTTTAGGCAATTTTCTAATTGCTGAGTGCTTTGCCTATTTAAAGAAGGCATTTGTAGTGTTATGTTGATCAATATTATATTTTCAAAGTTGAGTACATCAAATTGTTGTAACTCAATGCTCATCATTTTAACTTAACTTTGAGTATCAATTATATGTGTGTTTGTGAGTGTTTGGAGAAGTTTGAATTGCAATTGGATTGTGTTAAATGTTGGATTCTACAATTGTGGTTCCATTCCGTGTGTTTGATCTTGAGTGGAGTGCAATCAAGGAAATGCCTTGACAAATCTGAGGAATCATAGTGTTGGTAGTATCTTGCAATTGTGATTACAGTGCTAGATTGATGTGAAGCAACTTTGACTGAGGAAGTTGTGCCTTTAGTGGAAGGATGGAACATAATTTGAGACAAAATCACTTTGTGGTGAAGTAGCTTTCTTTAGGAGAATTGAATCATGACAATCAATATCAATTTGGAAAGGATATGAAGAATTGTGATTATAGGTATTGTTAATTTGTGATAAGATTGCAAGTTGAGCACTTGTTACTCTCTTCAGGGTGTATTTTCTACCCAAGAGACTAGAGACAAAACCAAGAAGAACTACTTGTTACTATTTACTTTGTATTTGACCATTTTTTACTAGTATCTCTATGGGAACAAAAAGTTACTTACTGATTATTGCAAAAGTGATACAAGCAATGTTGTTACAATCTGGTTTCAAGTCGAGATTGAAGTAAATGTGGAGAAGGTGAAATTTATCTCAGCTCTAGAATCCCCCAAAAAATTAGGAGCTGAGAGCCTTCTTGGGACATGTTAGACAATACAAACACTTTGTGTCCAATTATGTGGAGATGGCTGCACCTTTGATAAAGCTTTTGAAAAAATCCAAAGACTATTCAAGGGAAGCAGACCAAGAAGAAGCTTTCCAAGTGTTGACAAAGAAACTAGTAGAAACATTAGTCATGAGGGCTTTGAATTGGGATGTCAATTTTAATGTGTATGTTGATACTTCATCGATGGCAATTTGAGTAGGCTTGAATCAGAAGGACGAGAAGAAGAAGAAGAAGAAGAAGAAGAAGAAGAAGGACTATCCCATTAACTACGCCAGCAGACAACCTTCAATTGCCAAGAAGAATTACATTTCTATTGAAGAGAAGCACTCAAAATGTGTATGCTTGCAAGAAGTTTCACCACTACTTGTTGGGATATGAGTTTGTATTTCATATAGACCATTATGAATGGCAATATTTGGTGAAGAAGGCGGATTGTTTTGAGCAAATTGCATGATGGATCTTGTTGTTACTAAAATTCACATACATTGTACAAGTAAGAAAGAGAGCTTTGCATTCAAATACTGACTTCTTGTCCAAGTTGGAGACTCAAGACCACAATCTAGAGTTAGATGACTGGCTTCTTAATGAAGAACTTTATTTGTTGATGGCAATTCAAAGTATGAGATGTGGCAAAATATCATTATCTAAAACCTTGCTAATGTCTTGAGGGATTGGACAAGAAGCAAAGGGCAGTCTTTCTTAGGAAAATAGGACCACATCAAAATTTTGTTACAAACATATAAAAAATTTTAAGATGAGGGAAGACAAAGTACTTTGTAGGTGCTTGGAAGCATATTGGAAGCAATTGATTTTGTGGGTCCAATTCAACCGGTGACTCAATTCATGAGGAAGAGATACATTTTAGTATGCACTAATTATGCTACTAAAGTAATTGAAGCTGAAGCAACTTGGAAGGATGATGCAAACTATAGCCAAACTATAGCCAAATTTTTCTTCCAAACTATCATTTCCCATTAAAGATGTCCTCTGGAATTGGTCAATGACCAAGGGGCTCATTTTATCAACTCAATTATTGAAGCATTAACCAAGTATTTTCAAATAGAACATCAAAAGATGACCCCTTACAATCCAATAGAAAACGGGTTGATAAAGAAGGCAAATGGATTTTTGTGTAAAATTTTGGACAAGGTGATTTTCAATTATGCCTAAGATTGGGACATGAAAAAACTTGCAACTTTGTGGGCATATAGGACCACAAAAAATATTAACAACCAAGCAAACTCCATATTTCTTAACTTATAGACTGCAGCTTATGCTACCAGTTGAATTTGAAGTATCATCATATAGGATCCTATGTGAGGAACAATTGTTGGAGGAAGAAATTCAGTATCTTTGGATCCATCAACTAATATGGCTGGAAGAAAAGAGAGAAGATGTGATGAAAACTATAAAGGAGATAAAAGACCAGTGGAAAGTTAGGCATGATCAAAGATTATGGCCTATTGTTATTTGAGAGGGAAACTTGGTGCTATTGTATGAAAACCACCAAAAATTTCTTCCAGGCAAGCTACACTATTGGTGGATGGCCAGACCAAGTGATGCACATTTATGAAAATGGCTCTATTCAATTGGTAGACTTGGAAGGAAATCCTTTTGCCACTTGAGTAAATGGGTGTAGAGTTAGAAGATATTGGACCATGGACATTGAGGTGTAATGAAGATGTTTGTAGGGACACTCAAATTTGAAGGAAAGTGCATGTGTTACCCATAGGTTTTTTTTTGTTGAGTTTTAAAGAAGAAGTGTATTGTTGAAGCCAAATTGAAGCCAAATGGAGAAAAGAAGAGAAGAATCATGTATTTGGATCCAATCCAAGGAAGTCAACTTTTTGTTAGAGGAAGGACTTGGATTGACAAGAAGGGTAGTAGACCCAAAGTAAGGATACTTTATATCTGAATAATCAACCAACCTGAAGAAACCTTCACAACTTTTACTTGGGCTAAACCAATCAAGAAGGTATATGCAGCAAAAATGGCTACTATGTGAGTAGGATAAATTTAAGAGTGACAGAAATAAGTCATGCAAAATGCATGAGTTTCAATTGATGCTTGATTGAAGAATGATTGAGGATCAAAGAAGTATAGAATAAAGACTCTATCAAGGGAAGTTTTAAATGATGAATCATTATCTTCTTCCTCTTAGAGTTGTCATGAAGGAGTTAAATCATGAGCCAAGTTGCAGGTTTAATTTGTGAGAGACCAGAAGTTAGAGAGCGCACAATGCCAATGAAGTGCAGAAAATAGGTTTCATTACTTGTAGTGCAGAATACTGCAGTTTGGGGATTGGACCTAGTAGCTAGAAGTGAAGTCCTAAGCTGACTTTGGATTACCGGCATGTAACTAGAATCTGAGCTTTCCAGGTTTCATGGCAAAAATTACTATCAGCAATTGTGTAGATGGTCCCAATGCAAAAGGAAAGAGAGGGAATCCGACTCAATGGACAGGTTGGATTGGAGACTTGTATTGGGAGGGGAAGCAGGAGATGTGATAGAAATCACCTTTTATTAGAAGTGTGATCTTGAGGAGGAGACTAAGGAATTGAAGAATACTTTCATTGCAACTTGCACCAAGTATAGGTGCAAGGTAGACCCAATGAGGTGAAATATCATTGAGGCTTTGATGGCAATGATGAAGCCAGAGCAAGCCACCTATGTGACAAAGTAGTAGGCGGTTTTCTTTCACCAAATGTTTGTAGGAGAGAAGGTGAATTGGGCAAAGTGCTTTTATTGGAGGACAAGACAAATGATCAGAAATTGGAGAATAAATATGGCACTACATTACTTTGTACCATTCATGGCACATCTCTATTTGAATTTGAACATGTTCAACTTGGAGGAGAAACAAAAGATGGTGTCTCACTTCCTCCTAGATCTCTATTGAGATACAAATGAAGATGCAAATGGAAGATGTGGTACCCATATTTTTTGTTTTTTTCTTATTTATGGAGAAGAACTGTATTATAAGAAGTTGTATTGCACCTGTATGGCATTAGAAGGCAAAGAATAGGGTCTTCAGGTTGAAACCCAAGGTAAAGTGACTTTGTGTCAGAAGACAAAGTACTCGGATTTGCCTTGTCAGCCTGCAACCCAAAGTAAGGAGAATTTATCTTGGAGGTGTTCAACCCAAGGTAAGGACAATGTAACAACTTTCCTTTGGGGTTGGACATTCAAGAAGATACCGTGCACAAAAATGGCTGGCCTGTGAATGGGAGGAAATTGACAATGACAAGAGCATGAAGAAGGTGTGATTTCTCTGTAGAAATTCAAAGTAAAGAGAGATGGAGGAAGCGTGCCACTATAAAATTTGGGCTAGAGACAAAGCGATGACAAGTAATTTTCCATTGCCATTAAGAAGTCATCTTGCATGAGATCATGGGAAGGGAAGTGTAGTTGAAGATGCGCTGGTGTGTAGAGAGGAAGTCAGGAGAGTTAATCCCCAACCCAAAGTGGAAGAGAGAAAGATGGGAGATGTGAAGAAGAACTCTGAATTTGTAGTGAGAAATCATGCAATTTGAAGGTAAGATGTGATCACAAGAATCAAAGTCTTGAGCAAGCTTTGGATCACATTCTTGGCATGGAATTGGAACATTAGCTTTCCAGGTTTCATGACTAAGATTGTTGAGAGTAAGTGCCTCAATGGCCCCAAGGGAGAAGGGAAGAGAGGAAATCCGGCTCAATGGACGGAGTCAGATTGGAGGTTAGTACTCAAAAGAGAGGCGGGTGATGAGCAAGGATCCACGTTATTGGGGAAGGGAGAAGTAGCTAAAGAAACCCAAGAGGTGAGAGATGCCTTTCTTTAAAAATGCACAAAGAATGGCTACAAGGTCAAGAGCTATAAGGACCCAATGAAGAGAGGCACCATAGCAGCAATGATAGCTATCTTGAAGCCGAAGCAAACTACTTATGTGATGAAACATCAAGAGGTATTCTTCCACAAGATGTTTGCAGGGGAGCCGATCAATTGGGCAAATTGTTTTCATCAACGTGCAAGACAGATGGTGTGGAACTTGCAAGACAAGTCACCTCCACACTACATTGTGCCATTTGCAGCCCCCTTCTATTTGGGACTGAACTTGCTAAACGCGGTGGAGAGACACAAGATGTTGTCACACTTCCACCCTGATTTGAGAAGTGATGCCGATGCGGAGAAGCAATAGTACATCTTGCAGATAAGGAGTAGTGACAAGTACTACACACAGATGGGGTAGAGTGTGCATTTGAAGGTGAACAATCCAAAGTCAAAGAAGAGAAGTCAACAAGGCAAAGAAGAAAAAGCGGCGACAAGACCTCGGAAGACAAGGAAAGTAAAACCAAGGAGAGACATGGTGGTAATTGCATTGTTGGACGAGGAGTCAAAAGGAGAGGCCAAGTGCAAGGAAGAAGACTTGGACAAGGGAGAAGAGCCCAAATTCATGTTGCAAAGTGGGGAAACGAGCAGTGAGAGTAAAGATAGAGGGGAGATGCAATTGATACCCAAGGAGGATGAAGGAAAGATGAAAATAGAAGAAGAATGTAACCTATACGCAGAAGAAGAAGTTCCAGAGTAGGAGGAGAAGAGGGTGACTATTCAACAAGGAGTTTGCTCCAGAAGGAAGGCAAAGTATGAAGCATGACTGAGTAAGGTAAGAGAAGTGGCAAGTGGAAGTTTGGAGAGCAAAGAATCCATTCCCATAAGGTGATTGCGGCTGAGAAGGCAAGTATCAAGTGAAGAAGAGGTGAAGAAGGAGACAAGTCTGCAAGTCGAGGTAAACCCAAGTGGAGGAGTAGAGTATTTGCGGGAGATTGTGTGCCCATTGTTAGTAAAGTTGGAGCACAAGAAGAAGGAAATTCAATCAAAGTGTCACGAGGTGAAGATTGTGTTGCAGGTGTTAGCACGCTTAGAAGAAGAGAACTCAAGGTTGAAGAAGAGCATAACCCAAGGTGAGGAAGAGAGGGAGGTATTACGAGTAGATGTAGTAGTATAGAATCAAGTAATTGAAAACTTGAACAGAGAAGTGGGGAGTAGAGAAAGAATCATAGAGCAGAATGTCATAGCAAGGGAAAGGCAGATAGCATAGTATGAAATCTTGAAACAACAGTTTGTTGATTCTCAATTAGAGATTATTCATGCTATGGCAAGAGTAGCAGAGAAGGAGCAAGAGCTTGATAGAGTGATGGAGAGTGTAGAAGAAAAGAAGCAGCTCTGGCAAAGAAAGTTGACAATGAGGTATAGAGAAGAAGAAAGACTAAGAGAGTTACTCCGTAATTTGGAGGAGAAGATTGTGCCAAAGGAGAAGGAAAAGGAGACAATGAAAGCTGATTTTGAGGCAGAATTGGCAATGTATAGGGAAGATTGGCTTGCAGATCAAGAACAAAAGAGAAGAATAAGACTTGAGCCATTGAAGGAGATTGTAACAAAGATGAACACAATGTTGAGTACAAAAGCCAGTGTCTGGATCAAAGAAATGTGATTGCACGAGTTGAAGTTGTTGGTGCAAGAGACAAGGGGGAGAAACACGAAGGATAAAGACTTGAATGCCTTGTTGATTAGTCTCTGAACTTGTGTAGATATGAAGATATTAGAAGTGGAAGATAATATCAGAAGTAGATTAGACTTGGTGAAATTGGAGATAGATAAACTTCGGAAGGATGTAAGAGCAAAACCCAAAGTAGATGACATAGGAGTACAAATATCTTTGGAATTACGAGTGGAGATACTAGAGAAGAGTGGGTCGGGAGATAGAGACTTAGAAAGGTTACCTATGATGGGAATTGTAGATCTAAGTGAAGAAGTAGTAGAAATAGTGAAGGACTTAGTAGAATCAGATAGACTCAAGGATAGAGTAGTGTGTGAGGTTATTTTGGGATTGGAAGCCAAGGAAGAAGTAGACATTGGATCGGAGTAGTAATAGTTTTGAGATTTGAGGAGGCAGATATGAAGAAGTGCATTGTCATTTTGGATTTGTAGGCTAGAAGAGTTGTCATCAAGTGGTATAGTTGTTAGTTAACTATTGTTTGCTTTACTATTTAAAGGTGGCATTTGTAGTCAGATGTTGTTTGATGCTCATAACCTTGAGCTTCATTCTGTGTGTTTGATCCTAAGTGAAGTGCAATCAAAGCAATGCCTTGATAGATCTAAGAGGAATTGTAGTGTTGGTAGAATTCTGTATTTATGAGTGTAGCACAGTGTTGATGTGAAGCAATTTTGATTGAGGAAGTTGTGCCTTCTGTGGACGGGTGGAACACAATTCCAAGGTAAAGTTGTTTTGCAGTGATGTGCCATTTTTGGGAGAGCCTAAATCATCACAATCAAGATTGTTTGGAAATATTTGCTAGAGTTGTGATTAAGGAGTGTTAATTCATAACAAGACTGCGCGTTAGCATTTGTTACTCTCTTCTGGGTGTGGTTTCTACCTTAGAGACTAAATACACAACCAAGAAGGACTAAGATTGTTACTATTTGACTTTGTATTTGACCAATTTTGGATTGTATCTCTACGGGAACAAAGTTTACTTATTTGATTACCGCAAAAGTGATATTTGCCAGGTTGTCACAAAAGAAATTACATGGGGGAGATACGAGGAAGAAATGACTACTTTGCTAGAACCGGATAAGAAAAGATGATGTCGATTTCCATCCCAAAGCTGAAGGAGCAAAGTTGACCCAAGGATAAAGTTTCTTAAGGTTCATAGAGGGAACACTCAGAGACTAAAGACAAGGCACAAGATGGTGGTAGTGGATTTGTCATTAGGAGCACAGTCAGAAGCAAAGGCTGAGTCTAATTTTGGGGACTTTGAAGATGAATAAAAGCTCAATCTAAAGAGCAAGGGGTCAAGTAGTGGTAGTGAAGGAGAACCCAAAGTCTAGCTGTCAATGGAAGAAGTAACTGAGGAGGATCATAAGGTCCATGCAAAGATGAAACACATGGAAGGAAAAGACACCTAATATCTAGAGCAACATGAGGTGGATATCTTGGAGGAATATGATGAAGAGCCAAGATTGGTATTCCAAAAAGAGGTGAGATCAAAAAGAAGTCTATAGCTTGGAAATGTAGGACTAAACCAAGCCAAGGAAGATGAAGAAAGCTTGGAGGAGGTAAACTTGAAGGTAAGGAGATCAAGACCTTGGGGTAAGGCACCAGCCAAAGAATTTCCAACCAAAGATGAAGATGAGGAGGAGTTTAGAGGAGTGAACTATCTGTCCAAGATTGTTTGTCCCTTACTGTTGCAATTGCAAAAGAAGAAGAATGAGATGCAAAAAGATCATCCGGAGGTGAGGGAAAAATTGTAGGTGGTGAAGCATTTGAGTGATGAACTCCTGCAGATGAAGGAATGGTTGACCCAAGGTGAGGAAGAAGCCAAAGTACTTTGATGCAATGATTCAGCGGTAGAGTTTAAAAGATATGCAAGAGAGTTTTGAGAAGCACGGTAGTATTTTGAAATGTCAAGAAGAATAATTGAGGGAGAAAAAGGTGGCATTCAAGAGACTAAAGGCAGAAGTCAATGATGCTCAACTCAAGGTGATACACTCCAAGGCCATAGCATTGGTAAGTGAGCAAGAAGCAAAGAAGTTGATATTAGTTGCACCGGAGGAGGATCGGGCCTAGCAACATGAATTGGCAAGTCAAGGATCATGAAGAAGAGAGGTTGTGGGATCTGGTCAAGAGAGCAGAAGCTCAGATTGCTTGTCAGATGGAAGAGAAGAAGACATTAGAGGGAAAGCATGCAGAGCAATTGAAGATGCTTTGGGAGAACTTGAGAGAGGAGATGATTCAAGAGGAGTTAGTCTCAGAGAAGAGGTTGGGATCAATGGAAGAGATTGTTAGTAGAATGAAGGTGATGTTAAATACTAAGGCCAAAGTAAGATTAGAAGAGTCTAGAATGCATGAGTTGTTGGTGTAGGCGACTAGGAAGTGAAAGGCAAAGGACATGGAAATGAATAATTTGCTGATTTGTCTTGGAGATAGAGTAGATAGGAAAATGACGGAAGTAGGAGACAATGTTTGTCTCAGGTTAGATTTAGTCAAATCAGAGTTAGATGATCTTCATAGTAGTTGAAGGAGAATGTAGAAACCCAATGCAAACTAGTTGAAGTAGGACTGCATGTGACTTCAGGTGAGTTACTTGAGTCAATTAGGATAGAGAAGGAAGAACTAGTTAGGACAAATATTACTTTGGTCTTAGTTCAGATTAAAGAAATTATAGAAGTAGATGAAGGTGTAGATGTAGTAGATGAACCTAAAGTACACACCATGTAGAAACACTAGTAGAAACATCAGGTGTAGAGGCCAAAGTAGAGGTAGAAGTTGGATCAGATTAGGAAAAACAGTTTTGAGATTTGAAGATGTAGGTATGAAGTAGTAGATTGTTGCTTTGGATTTGAAGATTTGTAAGTAGTAGTTGAAGCGGTTTAGGCAGTTTAGACAACTATTGAGTGCTTTGCCTATTTAAAGCAAACATTCACAGTGTTGTATATTCAGTTTTGAAGTTGAGTAAAGTGAAGCACTGAACTCAGTGCTCATTGTTTTAAGCTTAATTCCAAGTATCAATCATATGTGTATTAATGAGTGTTTGGAGAAGTTAAAATTATAGTCTAAGTGTGTTAAATGTTGGATTCTATAGCTCTAATTTACATTCTATGTGTTTTATCTTGAGTGGATAGCAATTGAAGCAATGCCTTGACAAATTTTTGAGGAATTGTAATGTTGGTAGTATTCTACATTGATGAGTATAGTGCTTGAGTGATGCAAAGAAATTTTGATTGAGGAAGTTGTACCTTCAATAAAGGAGTAGAATTCATTTTTGAGGTGAAGTCCCTTCATGGTGAAGTGGCCTTCTTCAAAGTAGCTGAATCATCACAATCAATGTCAATTTGGAATGGATTTGAAGAATTGTGATTTTGAGTGACTTTCAATTGTGACAAGATTGCAATTGAGCACTTGTTACTATCTTTTGGGTGTGGTTTCTACCCAAGAGACTAACGACTTAACCAAGGAGAACTGCCTTGTTATTTTTTACTTTGTATTTAACCATTCTTGACTAATAGCTATGTGTGAATGAACAAGTGCTCACTGATTACTGCAAAAGTGATACTTGCTGAGTTATCACAATTTTATCCAAGACTTTGATAGTTAGTGTGATCTATGATAAATGCAAAACCTAACTTCATTCACACCTCTCATGGCATGGACGTGGTTTTTCTAGCACTTGGAGGGTCCACTAATGGATGACTACCACAAGTTCAAGAATTCTTACTTGGAGGACATTGAGCTATGGAGATAGTATTGGTCTCCAAACTACATCTCTATCACTTTAGACTAAATTTCTAGGGGTATCTAGCAATACCCACAAGTTTCAACTATGGTAGCATTGGTGTATCTATTGAATTTTACTAGTTAGAGATGGTGCTACTACAAGTGGAGGTACCACCGCAATAGATGGTGCAATACCAAGGTTTGACTCTATGGTGGAGTCCTTCTAGTGGTTGAGGTACAACTACAAAGGAGTATGGATTCACAAGCTAAAGTGCTTACAAGAGTTCCCATGGGAGGCTAGAGAGAGCCTATGGGAGGCATACACTTGCATGCATACACTTGGCTTATCCAATTTACAAAGGGAGTTATTGAGGCTTAGGAAATTCAGCTTTGGTATGACATACTAGAGAATGAGTTGCAATATAGAGTACATGATACTATATTATTATAGGCTACTTCACTAACTTTGGTAGTGGTCTTTAATTTGACTAAGTTCATTGAGCTCAACATGGTAGAGAAGAGAGTGGCAACATCTAGATTTGTTAGGGAGACCTCATCTATTATTGTTACTTCTTCAAAACTGCAAGTAGAGTGCACCACACCATCTTGGCTTTTGAGAGCAAATTAGACAACCTTATCTTATGGAGCAAGTGGAGGGCCTAGTGCACCTAAAACCCTACCCTCATTTTTTGGTCAATAGCAACTAGAGAGTGGTGGTGTTGCTTGCTGGACTTGTGGTGGACTTCATCACAAGCGTACCTTGGGTATGAGCATAAACCTCTAGAGTACCACAACCAGCCAATCTAGAGACAATGTGGCCATTGCCACAGATTTGATCATACCAATGACCAATAATTTGACCTCTTCTTAGAATTATGGAGAGGTAGGGCTGCAATGGTAGGTGGTAGAGGAGCCCCAAGTTATGGAAGTTAAAGTGGTAAAGGTGGTGGTAGAGGACTTGCACTTGGTAGCAGCATAATACTTGCCATTTCTTCTAATACAACCATCACTACTTGGATTAAGCAATTGGAGTAGAGATTTGCTACCATAGCTATAGCCTAAAGGAGATCAGATTTAGATGTCAAGGCTTCTATCTCATTTGCTAATGATAGGGATGTCTTGGACTTCATGTGTAGATCAACATAGGTAGAGGCATTTTCCATTCTAACTAGGAGTGCAATATGTGCTCCTAATCCTAGAGGAACATGAATGGAGTTGGATCTACAAAGAGGAGAGGTTGGTAGACATGTCAAACTTCTCCAATCTTTCATACTTTCTAAGGCACTATAAATGACATCCATGGCTCTAAGACTTCCAAGTGTAGATGTTCTAGGTAGTGATGGCATGCAACATGGACTAGATGCTAGTCACCCACCTACTACTATAAAGACTATGTCTAGTACAATATTGGGGAAACTATATGCTTAATTGATTATGCACTCCCCTTTGTTCTCAACCAATGACATGTTTACTGTGACAACCCGGCAAATATCACTTTTGCGGTAATCAGGTAAGTAAAGTTTGTTCCCGCAGAGATACGATCCAGAATTGGTCAAATACAAAGTCAAAAGTCACAATTGCAGTTCTTCTTGATGGCTTCTTTAATCTCTTTAGAGACTACACCCAGAAGAGAGTAACAAGCTCACAATCTTGACAACTTGTCACGAATACACACACATAATCACAACATAGTAAATTCTGTCCAAACAACTCTTGATTGTGATGATTCAGATTCTCCCGAAGACGGCACTTCACTGCGAAGACCGATTTCACCTCAAAATTCTGTTCCACCCTCCACTAAAGGCACAACTTCTTCGATCAAAATTGCTTCACATCAACTTCATACTGCACTCACCAATGCAGAATACTAACAACACTACAATTCCTCTCAGATCTGTCAAGGCATTGCTCCGATGCACTTCACTTAGGATCAAACACACAGAATGAAGATCAAGGCTGTAGATTCCAACATCCACAAACACATTGACTTGCTCTTCGGAATTCTCCACACACTCACAAATACAAACACAAAATTGACAATCGGAATTAAGCTTAAGCGACGAGTACTGAAACCAGCACTTCTCTTTATCTATCTTCAGAAATATGAATACTGAATAACATAAGACTGTGAATGCTCCCCTTAAATACTGAAGCAAACGGCAGATTTGCCTACCTAAGCACCACTTCCTAATATCCTTTCCTACCTACAGATCCCAAGGGACAATCTAACTCTTCATATCTGACCCTTCCTATCTTAAAATCGACTTTTATCCCGATCCGATGACTACCTCATCATCGGCTTCCAAACCCGATGATCTTCTTACTATTTCACCTTCTTCAGGTATGGCTTATTCTACCAAATCCTTTACTAATTCTACAACTTCTGCACTAGGAACTATAATTGCACTAAGGAGTGACTTATCTAACTCATTATCTCTTGACCCACTTTTCTCTAATGTGTCAATTAGCAAGTCCGATGACACCTGTACTCCTACTTCTGTAACATCGGGTCTAATTACAATCAATTTCTTTGCTAATTCTACTATATCCTCATCACAAATTGTAATTGAAAGCATGGGTACACTATCTATGCCTTCAATTTGTAACCCACTTTCCTCTAATCACTCATGTTATTGACCCGAAGACACTTACAATCTGATCTTGCACTTTGGATTTATTCACTACTGCTACTTCTCCTTCAATTCTTGTTCCATCTTCAATCGGAACTGAAATTGATGTCATGGGTATCCTAGCTATCTATTCTTTCTCTATCCTAAATCTCTCTAATGCCTCTGGCAAGATTCCCGAATTCATCTTCATTGCACTCCAAGGTCCAACTATCTCAGATACAATCGTCTTCATCTTGAGTCGAAGAAGCTTTTAACTCAAAGTTGTGTAAACCCGAAGTCCAAGATCCAAAGATCAAAGTCTGAAGTCTCAAGTCCGATGTCCGAAGATCCACCACCCCGAAGTCCAAAGATGCCAATCCAAAGTCCGAAGATCCAACCCGAAGACACTAAACTACTTTGTATAGTTACTCCCAAAACTTTAAATACTTGTAACTTCTTCTACAGACCTCCAAACTTTGCGATTTTGGTAGAAATGGAAAGCCTTAAACGAGACGCTTCCAACAAGATATAGCACGTTTGATTTGGACTTGTGAACATTGAGATATAGCCCCTGCAAGAATCTTGACCTATAATTTCCATTCCTCCTTTGGGTCTGCCCTCTTTCAATCTTGGCTAAATCCGTCTCCATTTGTCACAAAGTCGACTTCTTTGGGCTTGATCAAAATACAAATTTCCTCTCATTTCTTCTCCATTTGGTTTCAATTTGGTTTCAGCAAGGCACTTCTTCTTCAAAACTCGTCCAAAATGAAAAATGTGGGTACCACATTTACATAGGAAGTTGGCCTAACTCTACTGTTTTGGTTAGCTACCATACTTTGTGAGGTGGAGGTGGTTTTTCTACTTCTAAATTAGAGGTGGTTGATGGTGGAGTTGACTTGGTTGAGGAGCATGGAATCCATTTGGCTACTAGTGGCTTATAGCAAGCAACAACTACTTGCTTGGAGGAGTTACCAATTAGACCAGCTTTTGAGCAAGCTTGGTTTATACATGTGGTTGTCCTACTGGATAACTAGAGTAAGACTTTAAGTTTAGTGGGACATTCAAGGAAGATCTATACACCATAGAGGGTTTGACTAGACTCTATACACACTAGACAATTGCAACCTTCTCCAACATAAGGGGTCTCTTATGTTGGGAAAGGGTGCAATTATTGATCTTGACCTATGGAAGACATATATGGAGAGGTGTCCATTTCAAATCCAAACATCTCTAGGGATGGTTCTACACAATAAGTCAAATGTGGGAAGCTTGTTGCCTAGATTTAGCCCAGTGATCCAATTGATAGTTCTATGGCGAGAGCTCAAGCCATTGCAACACTACCATAGTCATATGATGTGCTACTTGGTGGAGTATTGTAAAACCCCATGAGTTTAGCATTGATTATTGAAAGGAGATAGATTCCTATAGGCCAAGTTGGCAATTAGGTGAAGGACATATATGTCACCTACTAGTGCACTTTAGTAGTGGTAGTCTTGGCTCGCTATAGTCAAGAACCATGGCATCAATCTCAACTTTCAATGGTTCTATTACTTGGCTTAGTGAGTTATTGGAGGAAAATACCCATGTGGAGGATACCGCAATACCAAAGGACATCACTTGATACAAGTGAGGTTGTTCCATCCACCTTGGATGTTCTACTATGGAATTCTAACAAGGAGTTGCAACATCATGTAGATAGGTTGGTGCAACAAGATTGGAGTGGAGACTTTGTACCACTTGTGGACCCCTTCAAGATGAGTTTTCAAAGTCTATTACTTTGTCACCTTTGGTGGCATTATTGCTTGGTAGTAGCCAATAGAGGGAGTATGCCTATGGAAGTTGTTTGGTTGGATCAATATTGGACTAGTTGCAATACTATTGGTAAGCATACAAGTTTGAAGGTATTTGTATGTGGAGAGAAATGATACTACTAGGCGAGTCTCTCTATATCATGTGACATAACTGGCCTATCAATATCTTGAGTTATTACTAAAAGACTCTACTAGCAAACATTTCCTTATTAGAGGTATAGGATTTGGAGAGACTTGGTCCCATTCAATTGGTGATTTTTGGATGGCCATGCTAGGGACATACTTGTATTAACCACAATCAAGGTTTACAAAATCCATATTCTAGTGTATCTTGGGAGATGTTATGTATATTACAAAATCTCTAAATGCATTAGGTTGTTTCTCTTGCCTAGATTTTAAAAACATCACTCTGATGGGTGATTCTTGCACTCAAGTCATGATAAGTACACATCAAGTCTATTCTTGGATGAGATATATTGTGTTGTTAGATGTAGCAAAAGTTGGATCATAGGCTCATTGTCTTCATCTTTGGTGGACAAACCTCTTACCTAAGGAGGCTCTACATTGTGCCTATGATGGTATTCAATGACCATCACAGCTGATTTTCAATGAAATCTTGGATGGTGGGCCTTAATCTCAAATAGTGGCAGTGATTGATAAGTCACCTATGGCAATGGTCAACCTTGTTGGGCAGCCCAGAGCAACTTTACCCATACTCATGAGTTTCCTAAGTTCCCATGTTTTTTGAGAGAGAGGTCTTGGACTTGTTAGGGACTCATAGTTACAATAGTTGGTGGAGCCCAACTCCTATGAAAGAGAGTGGTTGATAGGTTTTTGTGCTGGTATTATCACTATTTTAGTAGTGTTAGAGGCATTCAAGCATCAAGTGTTAGGTTAGGCTATGGATTTAAATTGTTTGACCTTGACTGTGAGCCTTAGATTGGTTGAATAGCCTAGGATGCACTTGATAGGCATCACCACTTGGACACTTATGAAATCTATGTATATCAAGACAATTCATGCACATTTTGGGGAAAATAGATTGAGTGGGTATGGTATTCTTAAGATACAACCAATGACTACTAGTAAGAGTGTTCCAGTTGGAGTACATCCAAGTGAGAAAGGCCTACTTGGAATACACCCTTGGTTTACTTGGGATATAGCTAGAGGACAAGTGGAGCTTGTAGCCAAAGCTGATAGAGTTTTTCACTCACTTTGAGGTAGGGAACTTTAGCAATTGGAGGTAGGACAACATTGCTCCTAGGCCCCCAATGTATATCTAGTTAGTACATTTTCCACTTCTACATCAGTTATAGAGGATACTTGTGAGTCAAACATTAGATCCAAGATTAAAAGAGGAGAAAGATGAAGAGTTTAGAGGTTCTTGAGGAGCTATGCTATTTTTTTTACCTTTACTATGAAGGATTTGGGTATTGTAAAAGGACTTGGCATATGGATTGAGCTGATTAGTGACACCAATTTTTTGACTCCTCTACAAATACAATGACATGGAGAGAGCTTTGATTTAGAGCCAAAGTAGAGACCATTTCGAGACTTGTTCAGGAGATCTCACATGGAGAGTATACTTCAATTACAATGATGTCAGCCAAGAAGGATATGCATAGCAATTCATCTATAGGTAGATGTGTGGAGATTACCATCCTATCAAGCAATAACCTAGGGCTAGTTAGTATGCTATGCCTACACTATGATTGAGCGTGCAAAGGACTTCAATACTTTAGATCTTTGAGCAATATATTATCACTTTCTAATCAAAGAAGAGTACAAGTCCAAGATAACACTTTGGACTATTGATCCTCACAACAAGGATATATTGTATCAATGGAGGTTCTTACCATTTGGGTTAAAGAATACTCTTAACAAGTTCTAGAGATTCATGAACAATATCCTAGCAGGGTTGGATTTAGCTTGGTGCTATATTGATGACATTTTGGTCTATAACACTATTGTGGAGGAACATGAGAGACATTTGTTGGAGGTGTTTAAGACATAAATTACATCTTGAGAAGTGTAGATTCTTCCACAAGAAGGTTGAGTATTTGGATCTCACTATCTACCTTGGTGGAATTCGTGTTCAAAAGACCAAAGTAGAAGATATTTCATATATTCCTTGGCCTCCAAATGTGAACAAAGTTGTGGTACCCACATTTTTCATTTTTTATGAGTTTTAAAGAAGAAGTGCGTTGGTAAAGCCAAAGAAGGGCTAAGTGGGGAAGAAACACAAAGAATCCTATGTTGTGGCATAAACCCAAAGTCCACCTTGGGTCAAAGTCCAAAGGACTTAGGTCAGATAGATAGAAGTATGAAGTTGAAGATAGAGGACTTTGCATCGGAATGCGCACACTGATCCAAAGAACCTATCACAAATTTTCCTTGGTTCAGCCAATCAAGAAAGTACATGGGAAGAAAGTGACTATCTCAAGACCAACATGATCTTGAAAGTGATAGGAAACCAACCTGCATAATTGGTGGATAACTGCAGAAACAATTGAAGAATGACTGATCAGCAAAGGACTATAAAATTGAGATTTTGACGGGGAAGCGCTACAATGTCTAGATGGTATCCTGTTCCTATATAGAGCTGACCTGAAGGAATAAAAACTATGAGTGCAAAAGAGGAGTGGGTTAGAGTCTTGGGTTTGATCTTTCATAAGCAAAGAGTGAAGAAGCACATGATGGCCCCACAAGGAAATAAGCAAAGTGCAGTGAGGAGACTTGCAATTCATCAATTAGATGTAGTGGCAAGGATTAAAGTGTTGTCCAGACTTCACATCACATTTTTTGCCTAGAACTAGAATTGAGCTTTCTAAGGTTCATGGCAAAAATTGCTGCCAGCAATTGCAAGCATGAAGAGAAGAGAAGAAATCCAGCTCAATGGATTGAGTTGGATTGGAGATTAGTCCTATGAAGAGAAGTAGGAGAGGTAGGAGGTGTCACCTTCTATTGGAAGTGTGATGCTTTGGAAGAAACTGCTGAGATGAGGAATTCTTTCAATAGACCTTGCACCAAAAACAGGTACAAGGTGAATAGTTGCAAGGATTCAGTACAAAGAGGGATCGTAAGCACAATGATGACCATGTTCAAGCTAGAGCAAACCACCTATGTAAAAATGCTGTAGGCAATCTTCTTTCATCAGATGTTTGCAGGAGAGGCGGTGGACTAGGCAAGGTTTTTGCCCCAACAAGTTGGGTAGATGATCACCAATTGGAGAATGGATATGTTGCCCCGCTACTTCATATCCTTTTTAGCCCACTTCTACTTCAGGCTGAACCTACTAATCTCGGGGGAGAGAGGACAGATGGTGTCCCATTTTCACCCTATTGAGCGGGTTTGTAAAGGCAATCCTTATTACCTAAAGAGTGGAAAGAAGAAGATAGTGGTAGTGGACATCCCCATGCCATGAAAGAGAACTAGATTGAAGGACAAATTACATCATGCAGCTGCAGAAGATACAAAGACTAAATCTGAAGCCCGCACCAATGGAAGTGAAGCAATTGACTTTGGAAGAAGAATCAAAAGGAGAAATGGAGTCAAAAGCCTTGGGAGTAGAAGAAGAATTTATACTACGGACCAAAGAGTCTAGCAATAGCAATGAAGGAGAGGCCAAAGTTTAGCAATCAAGAGAAGGGATTGTTAGAGAAGAAGAGCGGGAGTTACATGAGGCAATCAACCACATGGAAAGAGGAGACAAGCCGTGTTTGGAGTTGCCAACAGATGAGCTAGAAGATGAACAAGTAGGAGAGCGTGCCTTGATATTTCCAAGGGTGGCAAGGATAAAAAGAAGCACTCAAGTGGTCATCATCAAACCAAGCAAAAGATGAAGAAGAGAGCTTGGAGGGAGACATTGAAGATACAAAGATCACATCTTTGGTTAAAGCAACAACCGAAGAAATGCCTGCCAAAGATAAAGACAAAAGAGACAATGAAGGAAGATATGGCAGAGTTGAGTATCAATCAAAGATTAGCTATCCTTTGTTAGTGCTTCTACAGCAAAAGAAATTAGAGTTGAAGAGCCACCATCCGGAAGTGAGAGATGAGTTGGAGGTAGTGAAGAAATGGATTAAGGAGACCTTGGAGTTGAGGAGCAAGCTAACCCAAGAAGAGAAGGAAGCCAAAGAGCTTTGGGCTGAAGCAATTCTTTGAAGGAAAATCTTGGAAGCCTTGCTAGAGAACTTTGTGAAGTCTAACAAAGAATTGAAGGAGAAAAAGGTGTTAGTTGAAAATATGAAATGTGAAGTTGTTGATGTACGAGTTGAGGTCATACACTCAAAGGCAATTGCAGCAATGGTGGAGCAAGAGTTAGAAAGTTTGAAACAGAGCGCAGCAAAGAAGGACCAAGCCTTGCAACAAGGATTGATAGAACATAATTGCGAGGAAGAACAATTGTGGGGGTTGCTCTAAGGAGTTGAAGATCAATGAGTCCAATATGCACAAGAGAAGGAGGCACTAAAGGCTGAATTTGAGGACAAGTTGATGATGTATCAGAACAAATTGGAAGTGGGGAGAAGTAAGGAGAAGGTAGTTCTCAATATGGAGTCGGATGCAGTAGGAACAATCATTAAGGATTTGAAAGTGATGCTAAGTACTAAAGCCAAGGGAAATTTAGAAGTGGTGAGGCTGCACAAATTGAAGTTGTTTGTGCAGAAAACTCAAAGGAGGAAAGCAAAAGATGCAAAATTGAGCAATCTTTTGATTTGCTTGAGAGATAGAGTAGATAGGAAGGTGTTAGATTAGATTTTGTTAGATCAGACTTTGTAGTGAGATTAAGATGAATACAAAGTCTGAAGTTGTAGAAGTAGATGTGCAAGTATCTTTTGGTGAGTTACTTGAGACATTAGAGAAGAATGGATCACATGATAAAGAGTAAATAGGTTACCCATGTCTGCAATTGAAATCAAAGTGAAGAGACAGTAGAAATAGAAGATGTAAGAGTAGTATTAGAGAGACCCAAAGAAAGAGAAGCGATAGTAGTAACATTGGGTTTGGAAGCCAAAGTTGAGGTTGACATTGGATCGGATTAGAAACAGATTTGAGATTTGAAAAGGCAGATATGAAGAGGTGGTTTTTCATTTCAGATCTGTGGGTTAGTAAAGTTGTTGTAGAATGGTATTTTTTTTAGTAACTATTAAGTGCTCAACGTATTTAAAGGAAGCATTCATAGTGCGTTGTTGTTTAGTATCTGTATTTTTGCAGTTGAGTTAAGTGACATTTTGTAACTCAATGCTCATTGTTTCAGCTTACTTCCAAGTATCAATCCTATGTGTGTGTTTGAGTGTATTTGAAGAATTTTGAAGTGCAAGTTAGAGTACTGGATGTTGGATTCTACAATTCTGATTTCATTCTGTTTGTTTGATCCTAAGTGAATAGCAATCAAAACAATGCCTTGACAAATCCGCGAGGAATTGTAGTGTTGGTAGTATTTTGCATTGGTGAGCACAGTATTGGGTTGATGTAAAGAAATTTTGATCAAAGAAGTTGTGCCTTCAGTGGAGGGGTGGAACACAATTCCCAAGTGAGATTGTATAGTAGTGAAGTAGCCTTCTTTGAGAAAATCTGAATCATCACAAACAAAGTTTGTTTTGAAAAAATTGGAAGTATTGTGATTATGTGTAATATTCCAAGGATAGGAGAGAAACAAAGAAGAGAAAAGCACAAGTTTCACACTCAAACTTTGGTGCATCAAGGGAGCACCTTCTCTTTCTTAAAGAGCAAAGGGGATCTCCTCCAAGGATGCTCCACCATAGGATTAGGCACATGGATAGGTCACCTGTCAGCAAGCTCCACCCTTAGATTACTTGCTTGGATGGGTGACATGTAGATCTTGGTCCCATCTGGTTGGTCAAATAGGCTTTGACCAGAGGGAATCTTTTAGGGAATCTTCTTGTAAGAATCTCAGAGTCACATGGGTGAGGTACCGTTGGAAAGCTCTCAGTGAGACAAATTAGGGGGGGGGGAGGGAAGGCCAAACTTTCCTCCATTGGTGGGGAAAATTTCACATTTTTGAGGCCTAATTCATCCATTTAGGCCTCCGAAATTGCCTCCAAAGTTTTCAAGCATATTTTGGTTTCTACTCTATTAGTAGAAGTGCTCTTTTGGTGATACCTCTACCTGATCTAATTTTTCCATTACGTGTACCATCCTTCCAGATGTCACCAACCCAAATTCTACCTTTAGATCATATGTTTTGCTATTGATTCTAAAGTCTTCAAGCATATTTTAGTTTCTAGCCCATTAATAGAAGTACTCTTTTGGTGATATCTCTGTCTGATCTATTTAGTCCATCATGTATAACATGTTACCAAACCAAATTTCATCTCTAGATCATATGTCTAGCTATTGGTATTACAAACCTCTCTCCTTTTAAGATGCAATGTCCTTGTTGCAAAGTTGCTGCTCAAAAGATTTCACTAACATTGAAGCATGGGTCAAGTTGGCTGTTGGCTCCCATGGTGCCTCATATAGTGGGTAACCTCTCCATTTTATGAGATATTTCACATGTGGGTGACGAGTACCATGGATGCATTTTTGGAGAATGCATTTAACTTCGTATTCCTCCATGCTTTTGACCAATGTTGGGCAAGGTCAAATGTCTTGTATGGAAGGAAATTTGCCTGGTCAAGGTGCATATCTGCGCAGTAGGGAGACATGGAACATTGGATGGATCTTCATGTGTAGTGGTAGCTTGAGGTGATAGGCCACCGCACCGATTCAACAACAAATGGGAAAAGGCCCAATAAAATGAGGTTTGAGCTTGCAAGGGCCAACTAAGATAGTGATATTACCTTACCTTACCTTACTAAGATAGTGATATTGCCTTACTTTATTATGTTTAGCATTGTAGGATTGGTAAAGCTATATATTAGACAAGGAGGTGTAGTGTCTATATTAATAAATAGCTCATCATGGTGTTGGACTTATTAGTAGTAACCATGTGTAGAAGACTAGACTCCAAGAAAAAAAAATAGAGAGGATATAAGAGAAGAGATGAACCAAAAATTCAGTGGAATGCCAAACCTATCTTAAGTTCTTTTTGCTTATATTCAAGATGTGTATAGGCTTGACTCTTGGAAAAATAAGCTTTATACTTCTTCTATATGTGTTTCATTTCACATGGAAATTTCCTTAACATATTCTAGCCTAAATTTAGAAGAAGGTTTTCATGTACCTTTAAGTTAATGGTATACTTGGCTCTCAAAAGGTTCATAGTATTGTATAAATATGCAAGAAAATTCTTAAATCATTTTGGAACACCTTCTAGAGGTTACTAGTAACTTACATGACAATTCTATCATGGTAATATAGATAATAAAAGCTGAGAAAGGTATGCTAATAAGAGTTTTGATTTATTTAAAACCATGTGTACATAGATGCCACTTTTTCAGTGTAATCTCATCTATCTTGAGTTTTGTTCTGATAATTGATGCCTTGGAATGTTTTGACATGTTGTAGTGAATGTCTAGAAGAAATTTATATCATCATTAGCCTATGAAATAATTATTCAGAGTACCTTTGATTATATTTAAGTTCTATTTTAATGTATTCAAGTTTTTCACTTCATTCTGAGCACAAAATATATGGAAATGTTCATCAGAATCTGTTTTCATTAGGCTGTAGAATTTATATTATTCCCACCCAAGTATATAAAGAACCGTCTAGACCTAATTTCAAACATCAAGGAGTATACAGCTTCATCCGCCAAGTTTCAACAGGATTTGGAACACAAACTGTCGCAAATGTCGCAAATGATACTTTTCTGTGCGTGGAAGTTAAAGATTGTGGTGTAGCATAAGCCGGAATTGGTGTTCTATTTAAAATGCACATCTTTCTTTCTCTTTCTTCCAACTCTGCAATAATCAAAAGCATTTCAATTTGAAATGATAGCAGGCCCTGATACTACGTTAACAACATCCACATCTCTTGCTCTTGCCTCCAACTTTGCAATAGTTAGAAGCCTTTACTTATAGAAACATAATAATTTGTAATTCTCTTCCAAAGGTCAACGATACAACCATTTAGCTTTACCTCTCTTCAACTAAACTTCATCCATCAATGCAATATCAAACGTTCGTTGTAAATTATAGATTTTTTATTAAGGTCCATCTGCATGCCTTGTAGTCAAATCAACTTGTATTGATCCTATATTCAGCAGTTAGCATATGCCTTGTTTGGATTTTGAGTGAACAATGATGGAGTTTGAATTATACTAACATCTTACAAACTGGAACCTGGCGTCTTTTACAGAGTATTTTTATCTTTATCTTTATCTTTATTTGAATTTCAATATTCTTGCAACCACCCCTCTCTTCAAGTTCACTTGCTATAACCTGTATGTGATATCCAATAAGTATTGACAAATCATGGGAGCTGGTAGAGCACTTTGTTTGTAGGGAACGCCATAGTCTTGCATGTCCCGTGAGGGGATTCTTCTTAGTGAAATCTAGGTGCATTCGTTGTGTATGAGTCTGTCCGCTTTTTGGCTAACCCCATTGATTGAGTCCATAAATTGAAATCGCCTCATGTACATGGCTTTATTACATTAGGGGGTAATAAGGTAAAGAATTCAGTAATGATTGCGTAACCATTTGATGGGTGATCTCGTATAATCGTATTGGAACAAGATGAACGATAAAATTAAGGTATTCAATCCATTTCTGTGTATATTAGGGGGTTTCAGAAAAATTTATACTAAGTTTCATAACTTTTCATATAGATAGTTATGAAGCGTTGACTAAATGGGTACGGTGTGTGACCGGGAGGTAGAAAAGGTATCGTTACGGAGTTCGGGCCAAGTTCCTTATTATTAGTGCACTCCATATGAGATGGTTTGTAGAAAATGAGGAATTAGGAATTTTCTATTATCACTCTATAGTGCATTGATTACGTATTAGGGTTAATAAGTTTATCATTAAGGGTTAGAGTGAAAGTGACAGCCACCAAAGAGAGCATCCATGATGTTCAAGAACACCCATGGTAATCAAAAGTTGACAAATTTATGCACTAGACAACCTAGGCCACCAAAGAGAGCATCCATGATGTTCAAGAATACCCATGGTAATCAAAAGTTGACAAATTTATGCACTAGATGAGCGGGAACACGATTTATATGGGATTTTAATATGTTAATTTAGGATTAAACGGGATTTTTCTCATTGCTGCTTGTTGTTGCTCGTAGCTGCTCGTTGTTGCTCATAGCCACCTATTGCTGCCCATAGCCGCCCGTTGCTGCCCGTAGCCACTCGAAGCTCAAAGCTCGTTGGCACCCGTACATGCTGGTTGCTGTTGGTTGCCGCTGGTTGACGCTGGTTGCTGCTGGTAGCTGCTGGTAGACGCTAGTTGCCACGGGTAGTTGCTTGATAGTGCAAGTTGATTTTGCATCCAAATGTGAGCCTACATTGTAATCAGGTTTTTGCTAAATTTTTGTTGCACTTTTTGAGTAAAATTCCTTGATCTCCAATTAATTTCTTGGTTGCGGTAAGATGATGCAAATCATTTTCCATAACTCGCGCTATCTCCCTCACCACACTAATATATATGGATATGAACCAACAAACCAATGCAAAACTACAAAACCCACCGGTTTAGTTTACTGACAAGAGCATTTGCACAGCATTTGCAGATGGTAAATTTGAATTTGAATAGTTGAGGGCGGCAGTTTGGATCTGCCAAAAAATTTCATAAATCCCACTGTAAGAATCACCCACCAAAAAAACATGGCAACTCTCTCAAGAAGTCACAACATCTCTTTTGACAAGTCATTTATTTCACTATGGAACTCCTAAACATCCGTGGTATATCATCTAATTTTTACAAATGAATGCAAATTGCATATAATATACCATATAATAATTTATGAAGCATTCATTTATTAGCACCTCATCTCCCTACGAGTTCACTAAAAATAGTTACCAAGTTTGTTATTTATCCTGTATACATCCATCAAACCTATTTCTGAAACCCCCTATTGTTCCCTTTGTATGTTAATCATATTTTCTTATTCTCCGTAATGAGTCTGATGACCTTGTTCATATCCAGTGCTTTTTGCACTTCTTGTATTCCTTTTTAGTTTTCTTGGGTATACTATTAGGCCACTTGGCCCCTTTCGTTTGTCTCAAGGTATCTCCTCTAAATTAGTATGGTATTGACCTGCCTCGCTAGTAATTTTTCTAGATCTGGGACTAAAACTCCTTATTGTACCATACATTCATCATCTCTTAAAGTTTTTCTCTCGCGGATTTAGTCATGTCTCGACACCGTCCATAATTATCCTTGTGTATTGGTGTTCTATACTAATGCAGTGAAACCCCTTACAGCACCGTTGCTCTTATTCATAAGTGCTGTAATTCATAATTGCCCGTAATTTGCTATAATAAATTACTTCCTTATTTTGACAGCGTTGTTGCACGGTGGCCGTTCATTTGTAATGAATCTATTTTTCATCATAACATTCATTCGTACAAATTTATATTATATATATCCCAACTAATTTTCCATCATAACATTTTTGGTACTTGCAACCAAGTTCTGATTTTCGCTTGCGAATATCCATGAGCCGCATAGAAACACTGTTACAAAATCCAAGACATTTTATCTGCCAAAATAGTACACCGCAACAAATTTCCGGCTCTGGATCAGATTATGTGCATCACTAAGAATGACCAAATCCGGAAACCAAATTTATTATACGAATAGATACATCTCTCGCACAAATGATTTTTCTCTGCTATTTTTGATGGGTTTTATATTAGTTTTCTCCCGTGTAAGATTTCTGCCAAAAGAACATGCACTTCTTTTTCTGCTTTCATCTTTCGAGATAAGTTGATAAAAATGATGTTCAGAAATGAGAGCAGCGCACGCGGAAACCATCGAGGTTAAAAACCTTAAGGAAACCGGGTATTAGAATCTGTCAAAACACTTCGTCCGTAAACACTTTCAGGAACAAATTTCCAACAATAATTCGGATTTCGAGTGCCGCTAAGGACTACCAAAACTAGTAATGAAAAAAGGCGACCGCGTAGGAAAAATGAAGGATGGGAAGACCCCATCAAGCCGTACAAGGGAGAGACAAAAAAGGTAACATGGGGCTAAGCCCCAATAGAGTCTGTATGAGAAATCTGCCCTACCGCACCTAAGATATTCGAGTTATGCAAGTCGTACGGTCTACACACAACTGGAGCATCCGAAGAAACATCACCTAATGTGATTGCTCTACTATGGATTGCACCAGCCACTGCCCTCTGTAGAGCAATGGATACACGCTGTCTAAAGTAAGCTACAAAGTATGAGAGTGAGAATGGTACCCTGCCGCCTAACATGATAAGCCCTCGCGCACTCCCTGACAAATGTGTCAAATGCCGTGTCAGACTAGTAATGAAAGCTAATATATATAGATTGACCGCAATCTAATTTTCCTTCTCGTCTCCATGCCTGTTCAGACGCTATGAAATTCTGCCAGCAATTTCATGGATTGATAGATCAAGAGTGAACGTCAGCAGCTGCCAGATTAGAATAAAAGTCAGCAGATGTGACGTCCGCTGACACAAAACCTGGGCATTCGAGTGATTTCAACTCCAACCACTAACGATTATGATATTTGACAAGTTAAACGGCAAGAATTCCCTCTTCTGTTTATGAAGCAAAAGTTGATTAACTTTTGCTGAAAAGTACAGTTCGTACGCTCCTAAGGAATTTAGGCCGTATCGTCCGTACCTACTTTCTGTCTGCAGCGATGGTAAAATGTACAAGGAACACCTTGTTAGGTCCAGTACCTAATTAAAAAGTCGATGCATGACAAAGTTGCAGCATTAGACTGTCTACGTTCATAGCACTGGGTGCGACACTGCCAAGCATCCTATATGACACTGTTGACGGCCCCAAATTTAGTGTGCAATATGGCTTTAGAGCAGTTAGAATTGACTTCGTAGTCCTGATGCTTGGCTTCTATTGCTGCCCCTCGAGAGAATCTCGGCTTTATCGTCTGGAGCAGTTATCTCGATGAAGATGCTAGCTGTCCGGAAAAACACAGCAGATAGGATTGCTCTATATTCGGCCAAAGCGACACATTTTTAGACACGTGTCTTACTTTCAGCCACTTGAAGATCTTTCGCACTATATTTTGGATGACTTGACAGCATGAATTGACATGGAAGAGTTCTTGATGTCCGCAAATTGAGCTCGTCATGAGTTGGCTTATTTGTTATTCTTGTAATGCGAAGCTTAAACTTTTCCGGCTTATTGTAACTGGAGTTTAATTAACATAGGGTGTCGGTTCGTGTACGAGAAGAGATCCTAATTATCGGACTATATTATGCAAAAGTCTTATGATACTCTTGTATTATTCTGATCTAATTTGTCTTTATGCCAACTGATCTTATTCATCATTTCGAGCAAGTTCTTCCTTACGCTAGAAGACTTCTCATTGTGTTTAGGACGGCCGGTGAACATGAAGATGTCGGCAAAACAATGTAAGTCGACTGTAACTTTCAGTTCATGGGAGTTTTGGTGCGCTCGCAACTCAATCTATTTTCCTCGAGAAAATAAATGATGTGACAGCCAATCGACCTCACCAATCGAGCCCTGTACTAAAATTGCTACTTGAAAAGTTAATATAAAGCTGAAGTCAAATGTGCAGTAGGAAAAAGTACAGTACACTTGGTTCAGCTTGTCTGCCAAGTTGCAAAAGCGCAAGTGGAACAAAAAAGTTCAAGAAGTTTGTTCTCCATTATAAAGAAATGCGATTGTATGCATGGGCTTTTACTTGGGTACAACTTTAATTCTACACTTAATGAAAGACTGTACATTCTGAGCTGAAGCAAAATAGGAGAAAGATCCACCGAAACCAGAACATCGATCACAAAGGTCAAAGAAAATTAGACGCATGCGGATCCGGGTAATGTGCTGTAAGGCTTCAAGACGATACTCAAGCCCAATATTTGGGAATGTTATCCTTGGAATTCCTTCAGGTGCAAAACGTGGCGGAGATATCTGTGACAATGGATGTCGAACCAGATGGTTCTGTGGTTTTTGAGATCAAGACCGGTATAGACCATTATACTACGTTGTAGCCACTGTACGTGTATCACCAAAATCGTTGCAATGGTAGTATCAACACACACAGGGTAGAGCTCAGGTAAAGAAGGGCTTATTCAAGGTCAATTTAATTGAACACTACAAGTGGTCCAAAATTGGTGCAAACAGAGCCAGTAAATTGCAAATGCTGCAGCATTTCCGTAACAAATTCATCGCCAATAAAGTAATTGCTAAGATTAGCGCTTACTCTAGATAGAGGTTGCTCGTGACCTTCTAAATATGCAAACCCGTTGATTGGTTACCTTCTGCCTTGGTACAATGCAGATTTGGTGTGTATAGTTAGAAGTTTGAGACTCGGACCAGAGTCAAGTTCTGCAGAAAACATGAGTCTCACAGGACAGCAAGAGCTTCATAAGTCGAACCGGATGTGCACAATCACGATATCCTCCATAAATTTCGCTTGACGGTCCTAATGTTCTCATAGACGTGATCACCGCTAAACAGTGGAAATGTGTGCCGTCGCTATCCACAACCTCGACCTGAGTCCTAGCTGTGGACAAGGATCCTCGGAAGAGATCAATGGAAGAGACATGAAGCAAGTGGGGGACCAGTGCTGGAACTGTAGTAAGTAATCGGATCAAGGTACACCACAACTCTCAAAAGTTGTGAGAATCGCTGGCAACATGACAAGTGGTCGAGTGCGAACAGCTGTGGACTCATCCTGGGGCCTTACCAGGCTGCTTCCTTCCATTGTCAGTCCATCTTTGTGGTAGCAAATACACGAATGAGTCACTGCTCACCAGTCTCCTACTCTCCACAGGTCCGTCCGTTTAAACTGGTTCCATAGCTGAACATTCGCTCGTCTTACATCAACAGAATTCTCGTGCTGTACTGTACTGTAGGTGGATTGGGTGTGACATTCTGCTTTCCAAGAGCTGATATGAGGGTTCATCCCTTACAAAAAATACTCGAGGTATAATTAGAACAACAGTGAAGATATGCTTATCATTTTTCTATTCCCTGGAGGATATTATCGAAAGACATCACTACAGGATATTACTTAAACAAACCACTCCAGATATTGAACTGGAGATATTTTAAGATCAGTTCAGGAAGAGTCTACTGCAGTAACAGGTCCTTGGTTTAATGGGTATGTTGGTCTGCACAATGAAGTCATGGGGAATCAGAGCATGATTGTTTTACAAGTGCCCAAGCTGCCAAATTTTATTTCGTGGGCCGAGGTTTGAAATGAAAAATGGTCAAAGAACAAAATGAAATGAAAATGAAGGACAAGAAACCGATATCTTCACCCTAATGTTGTCTTGGGCTTGTTTTCCCCTTTCATTGGCAACTGATGATATCTTGCTCAAACATCCAAATTATTGAAGACCTTTGCATGCACAAAGATCCACTCCAATGTAGGCATAGCATATTGATCAACTCTAGTCTATTGGTTGATAGCACGGTAATCTCCACACATTTTCCTATCTATGTTGTTGCCATGCATATCCTTCTTGGTTGGCATCATTGTAGTTGAAACATACTCTCCATGTGAAATCTCCACCAAACTAGCCTAAAAATGTCTTTACTCCAACTATGAATCAATGTTCTCTCCATGTCCCTATATTTGTAGAGACATCAAAAAATAGTGTATCACTAGTCACCTCAATCTGAATATCAAGTCCTTTTAGAGCACCAAAATCCTTCATGTTGAAGGAAAAACAACTTGTGTAGCTCCTCAAGAAGCTCCAAACTCTGTACTTTCTCCTCTTGTAAGTTTGGGTACAATGTTTGGCTCCCAAGTATCCTCTGTAACTTATGTAGGAGTAGAAGATACACTAATTGACTGCTACACCAGGCCCTTGGGAGCAATAATACCATGCTCCATACCACTAGAGTCCGCAACCTCAATGTGGAAAAGTCCGTCTACTTTGGCTGCAAGCTCCATACATCCTCTAGCATCCCAAGTAGATCAAGGGTGTAATCCAAGTAGATCATGTTCACTTAGATGGACTCCAAGTAGACCACTCTCACTAGTGGCCACTAGTTTGGTCCCAAGAATACCATGCCCACTCGGTCTATCACCCCTAACATGTGCTTGAATCATCTTCATAGGCACAGAGCTCACAAATGTCCAAATGGTGATGCCTATCAAGCACATCTTATGCTACTCTACCAAGCCAAGGCTCACAATCTAGGTCAATCAATTTAGGTCTATAGCTTGACCTAACACCTAATGCCTAGATGCCTTTGACATTGATATAATATTACCAACACAAAAACCTACTGCCCGCTCCCTCTCATCAGCATTAGGCCCCACCAATGACTATAACTATGAGTCCCAAACAAGTTTAGAATCTCCATCTTGAAAAGCATGGGAGCTTGGGAAACACACAAGTGAGAGTAAAGTGGCTCTAGGCTACCCAAAAAGGTTAACCCTACCATAGGTGACCTATCAACCAACCCCACCATTTGAGACTCACATTCAACATCCAAATATCATCAACAATAAGATGGTCTAGTCATTGAATCCCATCATCCCCTCTTTAGGTAAGATGTTTGTCCACCAAAGAAAAAGACAATGTGCCCATGTTCTCATTCTTGTTGCATCTAACAACATAACAAGTCCCATCCAAGAATGGACCTAATCTGTACTTACCACCACCAATGTACAAGAATCATGCATCAAATGGACATTCTCCAAAATCTAGGCTGGAGAAATGAGTTGAAAGAACCTAGAGATCTCAAAGGATATGTAACATGTTCTAAAACACACTAGAATAGAGATCCTATAGACCTTAACCTTAGCAACTATAGACCCTAACCCTTATCACTTTGGTTGTCTACTTGTGTTGCTCCATAAAAAGTCTAGGACATCTCTATCATCAACATAAGAGGAGCAAGTCTCAACACCTAAATTTGATCTCCTACAAGATATAGCCATGATAGCCAATCTCTACTCCAACTGCTCTATCCAAGTAGCCATGGTTGCATCAAAAGCAAGGGCAAGTATTGGGCTCCTACCAGGTGTAGGTCCTCTACCACTATCTCTACCACCCCTTCCTCCATGACCTAGGGCTCCTCTACCACCTACCATAGTAGCCCTAACACTCCATAACTCTAGGTGAAGGTCAATGTATTGGTTATTGGTGTGACCAAATCTGTTGTAATGGTCACATTGACTTTGTGTGGGCTGTGATGCACTAGAAGTATCACATCCATTTTCCTAAGTGCACTCTCTCTTGTGATGAGATCCACCACAAATCCAACAAGTAGCACCACCACTCATTGGTTACTACTTGCCCAAAAATAAAGGTCAGGTTTTAGCTACAATAGGTCCTCCACTTGCTCCATAAGATCTAGGCTACCACCATGTCCTTGGAATCTAACATGGTATGGTGCACTTTGTTGCACTTTAAAAGAAGTAATAGTAATGGATGAGGTCTCCCTACCAAATCCAAATGTCACCACTCCCTCTTCCATCATGTTGAGCTCAGTGCACTCAACCAAGCTAAAGACAATGCCAAATTAGATGAGGTAGCATGTAACAATATAGCATCATGTACTCTACATTGCAACTCCCTATCCAAGATCCCATAAGCAAACTAGATTGTTTGGGCCTCAGTAACTCCTTTAGTGACACCGGTCAGCCATCTCATGTGAGTGTATGCCTTGATTAGGCTCTCTCCAACCTTCCATTGGAAGTCCTACAAGCTCCTTAGCTTGTTAGTCCGCACTCCTTGGCAGTTCTACCTCAAACATTGGAAAATATCTATTATGGGGTTAAACCCCAATACTAAGTGATGTAGATATAGTTGAGAGACAAATATTGTCTCCATAGCTCAATCTCATCCAAGTGAGATCTCTTGAACTCATGATAGTCATCCATCAATGGACCATCTAAGTGTTGAGACAACCTCTTCCATGCCATGAAAGGTATGAACAAAGTCTAATTTTGCATCAATTGCAAATCACACCAACTATCAAACTCTTAGATGAAGTCATCTAACTCAATGGTACCTATTGTTCCAAAGTAGCAATTAGGGCCTTTAGAGGCCCTATAAATCTTGTCCATACCCCACAAAAATGGTGTGTATACATCAAGTACATTCTCTACTAAATCAACTCCCACATCAAACTGCAAATTAGAGTCAATTTCCTCTCTCATTGTGACTTGAGATAAATACATTAAGGAAAAGGGTTCCCCAAGACACAACACACACTCTCATGGTCTATAGGTCATCACTTCTTGCCTCACCAAAGAGAAATATAGATAATTTAATTGGTCATCACTTGAGCTTCACTTTTGAGAGCACACTAGAGCACCAATGCTCTAAAGTCAAGGTACCTCATAAAAACATGATGCAAAAACCAAAAGTAGAGAATGGAGGGAGTCCAATCACAAGAAGTCTATACAAAAACCCTCCATCTTGTAAATCAATACCAAACTGATTTTGTTACCATTTGGCATTTGTAAGAGTGGGCAAATTTTGCCAAACAACAACCAAAAACTCATCTAAATTAGCTAGTTTCACACTAGCAAGTTGGCTTGCTAGCTCTTCTAAGTCTTTTTATCCTCTCTAGCTCCTAGAACTATGCCTCAAAGTCTCTAAATGCCCAAATGAGACCTTTTTTCTTGCCAATTCAAACCCTCTCCAAACCAAGTTAACCTCCACCAACTTAAGAACTTCTCTAGCCCATATCCTTATGCCTTGAAGCCTCTTAATACCCAAATGAGACCTTTCTTCTTGCCAAATCAAACCCTTTCCAAACTCGGTTAACCTGTACCAACTCAAAGAAATTCAACTAAATGAAGTCTTTCTTCTTGCCAATTCTAACACTCTCCAAACTAGGTTAACGTCCATCAACTCGAGGATTAGCTAGAGCAACTTACACCAAATTCAACCCAACTTAGGTAAAATCCAACTCTAAATGGCCTCCACCAAATTGATCATTGAATTTAGACAACATCTATCAATCTTATGTACCTCTTCTATAATTGGCTATCCACCAAATCCTCTGCTAATTATCAACTCTGGCCAAATTGAGAAAATGGAGATCTCTAAATCCCTAATTCAAGGAGATGGGTTCCCAAATCTACCTCCAATTTTGCTTCTCAAGTCCAATTTGCAACATTAAGACCTCTGATTTCAATCTCTTGCCCTTAATTTGGCAGCACTTCCACACACTATCTACCCTATTGCCAAATCTATATCAACTCAAATAGGGCTTCTGCACACAATCACTCTCAAGGAAATCTACGACCATTATCAAATGCATCAATGATCTACCAGGTTTGGAGATACCACCAATGCACTCAATACCCAATTTCCTTTGATGCTCACTTCTTTGATATAATCAATTCATTCTTTCACTTGAATCACACTCAAATTGGATCTAAACTCAATCTTCCACTTAAAAACTGGGCACTAAATTCAGTCCAAGTCATATCCTTTTTAGCTAAGAGACTCTAGGTGTCACTCACCAGCCTCTGTCTACCGTAGCTAGGAACTCAAAGGCTTAATATCAAAGAAGTGAGCTCTTTGGAGCTACACTTTGAAAGTATACCCCTTTGCTTGACCTAGGTCTCTAACCCTAATGGTGTTATTGATAGTGCAAATGGTGCGAGTGATAGTAGGTCAGACCATGTGATCAATAGCCCTAACATAAAATTTGGCCACCATCAAGTAGTCCATGTGCAACTACCAAAATAACTATGATTGCCAACACTACCATTCTAGCATCCAAGAAAACTAGCCTTGGCACTACAAATGTCATGATAAAGTTTATTATTTATCCATATGTAGCTATGAAAGTGATCTAAGTTGGATTTTAAGGCTAGGAAAGGCATCTTACAAGAATTGAGGTCCTAATGAGAAGCATATTATGGTAAGAAGAGATGTGAAGTTTGATAAGACCTTGATGATGAGAGACATGCAAAGTAATAAGATAGATTGGCTATGCTTAATATGCTCAAGGTGGAGGTTGATGTCATTGAACCTTTGATTATAGAGGAAGATGTCATTTGTTTCTACATTTGAGATTGTTGAGGACATGGACTCACAAAAAGGTCAACTTTAGAGGTCACATAGAGAACATAGAGCAACAAAGAGGTTTGGTTACTCAAACATTACATCTTTTATATTGATTGTAGAAAATGATGAGCTTACTAGATTTCAAGAAGTCTTGGATAAAAAGTGTCAACAAAAATGGAAAAAAGGGATGGAAGAAGAGATGGGAGTCCTTCATAAGAACCAGATAGGAGATCTAATGAAATTGCCCATATGAAAGAAGGCAATTGTTTGCAAATCTTATAAAGTAAGGAACTTCTAGAATATACTCAAATAAGTATCAACAAAGCTTCACATAAGAATATCTAAAATTTTCCTCTATATAAATCTTCCTAGGATTGAGTAACATTGTTAGATACTATATGAACTCAAGGAACCTTTTTAATGATTGGGTAACTTTACCAAGAGATGATTAATTTTGTGACAACCTAGTGCTGTCCAATTTACAATATAACAGTAAGGGACAGGTTGTTCCACAAAAACATGGGTTAGATTTGAAGAGAACTGTCACCATTGCAATTCTTCTTACCTATTTAACCTCTTGGGCAAGAACCAATCCTAGAAGAGAGTAGTGTCACCTCTTATGGTGCACTAAAGCAAAAAGAATCTTAAAATCACTTTCACTTAAGACAAATTCCAACTTTTTTTTAAAGGCAATGATTCAGTCAACTTCAAAAGGGTTGCTTCTACTACAAAGACATCAAATCCAAATAATGTTTTCTACCCTTCCCATAAAGCACAACTTCAAAGGCACTTTGCATTGGTAGTTATCCTTTGTTTGTGCTTATATCATACTTTAAACACTAGAGCTCACTTAACACCCATTTAAGGTATTGATTTGCCTATTCAAAACTATTAGTGATCCCCAAACCCTAGCCACAAGCTCTAATAATCACACACATTTAGTCACTTGGGTTCCTACTACAAAAATTTATCACAATCACTTGACAAAGGCATACAACCAATACTTAGAACGTAAGCAAAGTGCGAAGTGATTTTAACACTTTTTCTTTATTTTGTTCAAAGGACTGAATGAAATTTTACCATTGAAAGAAGCCTTAAATAACCTATGCTACTCCTTCCCAAAAGAATCTTACTATTGAGGAAGTGAAAAGATCTACCAAGATTACACTTCCTTGCATCTACATTGTACATCGGAGGTCTCTATTATCTTTGACTTATCCTATCTTGCTGATCTATACATTGCTAACTCACTAACATGTGCCTTGGGAAAGTGTTAACTCCTATCCAAAGGAACTCTACTTTATTATCTTTAGACCTCTTTATCCTACTCCAAACATTATGCAAGTTACTTACAACTACAAAGAATCTTGATTTAGTGAAGGTTCTTGTACAAAACTACAAGAACTAGCTTTGCCTCTAGCTTTCCTAGGGAGGATTTCAGTTCTCTTAGAAACCTCATATTACACATTTCTTGGAACTTCCTATCTACATGCTCCTTCAATCTCAAGGACAACTGCTCCATCTTTGGGTCTTTGTAGACCTAAACACTTAGATTTTGAGCTTGTAACTTCAGCTTGTGAGGTTTGGCACTAATTATCCTACCTATAGCTACTTCTTCCTCAAGTTGTAGTAACTGATCTCAAAGATCTTCTAAATCTTTGATAACCATCAACTTCTTCTCTTTGGAGTCAATTGCTAGTGTAGTGACCTTGGTGGTCACTTCTTGAATGATCATTGATTATTTTACTACCGTCTTCTTCTCCTCATTCTTTAGTTCTTCTTGCAAGGCCTCAATTTGAACTACTACCTCCTTTCCTTTCTGTACTTGGCCATCTATAAATCCAAAGTGACTATCCTTACCTTCTCATTCTCCAACTTACCTTGGATGTTTGCCTCCTCTGCATTCTTCTTCTATAGCTCTTCTTTGTACTCTTGTTGCTTACGTTTACCTTCAAGCCAAAGAGCTCTCAATTCTCCTTGAAGTCTTTGGACGTCTTAGGTGAAGTTCTTCTGCTTTGCAAATAAAAAGCTGTTTTGTCTCTTGCAGAAGAGCATTTACCTTCTTTTGTTCTTTCTAGTAAATATCTCTCACCCTCTTTGTGTTGTCTTTCCATGTGGTCATCTTTACATTTATTGCATATCCATTTGTATTCAATCTCTTGACCAACAAAAGTGTAGTCTATTTTATTTAGCCACTCTTCTTGATATTGAGGCAAGATCATCTCCAAGAACCTTAATGTAGGTCCAATAAAATTAACTATGAAATCTGCTCTATTGATTATAGGTGGAGCTAGAACTTGGTAAATATTCCTTTGTGATGCGCTAATGCTAGGACCTCCTTTGCTTCACCTTCCACATCTACTTGGTCTTCTTCTTCTCCCTAGTCTTTGGCTCTACTTGAGCCAAACTTGCAGGTTCTTTAAGCCAAAAACCTTCTTGATCTTCTTGTCTTTGGCCACAATCTCTTCCTCCTTGTTTTGCACTTCTTCTTGTGGAGCTAACTCAACATCTGCTCAGTCATCTCTATCTTCTCTTGAATTAGATTCTATCTCTTGAAGTTTAAGCTCCTCACTCCCTTTCTTCTTTGGCTTCTTCTTCTTCTTCCAAAGAAAGATCTACAACTTGAGGATTCTTCCTTGCTTGCTTAGATGCCTTCTATGTAGTTTGGCTCAATAATGGTTGCTTCTTCTTTGGTGTGACTACTACTACCAGTTCCTTCACCTCCACAAATTTACCGTACTTGGAAAACTTTGCATTTGCATCTTGGTTGTTCTTGGTTCTTTGGGGTGAGCTACAAAGTACTCCTCCAAATGGAAGTGACTACTAAATCATTTTTGCTCATCTTCCCTAAGCAAATTCAACCCCTTATAGAAATGAACTGAAAATGGTGTGAGATAGGTGGCTCCTCTATCTTCCTTGAAGTTCTTGATCATGGATCAAGCCTGCCAATAGAACAAGTTCTCCATGGTATACCTACTCAAAGAATAAAGCTTGGTTTATAATAAGGTAGGTGGTTTGTTTTGAGGAAAATAGCTTCATGATTGATTGAACTATAAACCATCAAGCAATACTTTTGTATGTTTCTACACTCCAACCATTACTATTGGATTTCTTCTCTACAAAGGAGTCAACAATCTTTGCATTTTATTCTTCTCCTATATCCCTAAACTTAGTGTCCATGGTCCATACTTCAGGGTGACTTGACTTCTTTATACCCATTCCTTTGTAATGAACAAGTCTTCATTGATGTCTTCTTTGTACCCAAACATGTACATAAATGAAATCCAAAGAAAACTCATATAAGTGGTTCCTTATGATGGACATGAAAATAACTTGCTCTATCTTGATCAAGAAGAAGTAAAACAAAACAAAACAAAAACTTTTGCAAAATTGTATGCACCACATTTATACATCTCTAACTTGGAGAAATGAGCATGTAAATATCTTTGCATACTCTGGACATAAGTAAAAGACTATGGGCAATGTAGAAATTTCCATTTCAATTCTCTCATCAATTGTCTTTTATATTGTATATTTTTATGTTCAATACTAGCCTTCTACATAGCTTGTAGCATATTTGTGTTTATATTTTGACTTTGATATTGAATTTATATAACAATAAAAATTTAACATTCATAACTCCAAATTTTATTTAGTATATTATTTGATCATTTCTTACATAAGAGAAAATTATTGCTTTTTCTTCTCTCCTTATGATTAATCAAGAATTTTTACAATGATAAGCATATAACATTAATTTGCTAAAAGATGGGTCTTCTCACAAATTAGATTTTTTTGTTAATATGTTTGGATATTTTAATTCTCTAGAAGTGGAAATTTATACTCTGAAATTAGATGCTTAAATGAAAGAGTATTGACTTATGATTTGGATAAATTGGATTTTTGAGTTTCATATTGTGGTGCACACATTGTTTGTTTTTAGCTGTTTATTAGTGTTTAAGGGAAGAAGTAAGCATTGGAAGCCGAATTGCGGAAGAAGAATGGATGGAAGTGACTTTGGAGGACATCCAAAGAAGGCGGCATCGGATCCAATGATGGAGGTACTCAGAAGAAGGGTATGACGGAAAAAAGTCTGAAGAGCACCGTCTTCGGGTCGAAAGGCGATAGGTGATACGAAGACCTTCTAACAACTTGGTACATGGCAAGAAAGTACACTTCAAGAAACTATGGAGGCAGAAGAAGCATGTCTTGATAGTGACCGGACATCAACACGCAGAAGAGGGAAAGTCAAATTTGAAATTGACTAAAGAATGATTGCAATTTGGGGTAATATAAGATTGCAATTGCGCAGAGACAAGTTGAATATGCCAAGTAAATTTCCAATTTCTTTAAGTAGTTGTCCTGTAGTAATGCGTGTCCAAAAGCCGATTGAGAGTGAAATTTTCCAAAATCCAGAAGGGGTTAGAGTGTCTTGTCCAGGAGAGGGCATTGTCTTTCAGTGTCGTAGAATGCAAGAGCAGATTATGGCAAAGAAGGTTGCAAATGCATTGGCAGTGCGGAGTTTCACAATTTGTAGGTTAGATGTAGTAGCCAAAATTGAAGTCTTGAATAGACTTCATATTACATTTTTAGCATGGAACTGGAATTTCAGTTTCCCAGGAGTGATGGTAGAGATAGCTGCCAGTAATTGTGAGGAGGGTCCCAAAGTTGAAGTGAAGAGAGGAAATCTGGCTCGATGGACTGAGTCAGATTGGAGGTTAGTATTGGGGAAGGAAGCATGAGACCCGATGGGGATCACCTTCTATAGGAAGTGTGATGCTATAGAAGAGACGGAAGAAATTTGAAACTCGTTCTTTGCTTTGAGAACCACAAATAGCTACAAGGTGGAGTCCTACCGGGATCCGATTAGGAGAAGTATCATGGGGGCAATGATGGCCATGTTTAAGCCAGAACAAACGACATATGTGAACATGCAACAAGCAGTCTTCTTCCACTAGATGTTTGCAGGAGTCAAGGTGAATTGGGCGAAGTGTTTTCACCACCAAACGAGGCAGATGGTGATCAATTGGCAAACAAGTTCTACTCCTCATTATTTCGCACCATTTCTAGCTCACTTCTACTTTGGGTTGAACTTGCTGACAGTAGAGGAGCGGCATCACATGGTGTCCCATTTCTATCCTGACTTAAGACGGGAAGCGGACAAAGAAGAGTGATAGTATATGATACACCTGCGAGCCAACGACGATCATTTCTTGAAGACCGGATAGTGGAAGATAGAAGAAGTCACAAGTCCAAAGACGAAGAAGCACAGTAAACCTAAAGAAGCAAAGTTGCCTCCCGCTCAAAGGAAGACTCGAAGACTGGTTGTGGTAGAATAAGAAGATGGTGAGAGAAGCATCATCGGAATCAGAGTCTGAAGAAGAAACTGAGTCGCAAGAGGAGGAATCCGAAGAAGAGGAGCTCACCTTAAAAAGTAGGACTCTAGAAGTGATAGCAAGGGGGAACCTAAGGTTTAGCAATTGGTGGCGGTTAGTGAAGCTTGTCATACGATGATCGACAGAGTATTTAAAACAACAAGTCATTGTGTAGCCATAGTGGTGAATAAGCAAAGACCAGAGGAAAAGGAAGAGTATCCTGCGGGGCCGAGTTCAATCGGTAAAGAAGAAGAAAGTTCCAATGTGGTGTCTCTGAAGATACAAAGATCACAACTTTGGATGAAGGAGCCGATGAAGGAGGTGAAGACTGAAGATGAAGATGGCAACAAAGATAAAGAAAGCTTCAGTGGGATATCATATCTGACGAAAGTGGTCACCCCATTGCTAGAGTTGTTAAAGGAGCATCGAAGGGTAATTCCCCAAGATCGTAGGAAGGGGATGAATGAGTTGTAGGTGGTGAAGCATATGTTGAGTGAAGGGGTTGTAGGAGCAACAAGTCCAAAGAAATGAAGAAATGGAAGAACTTTGGAGGGAGGAAGTCTTGAGGAAGAAGACTTTCAAGATGTTACAAGAGAGCTGCGAGTCAAAAGAGAAAGAACTGCAAAGGCAAGCCAGAGAATTGAAGGAGCAGGCGGTATATATGAGCAAAATGAAGGAGGAAGTGAGTGATATGCGCATCAAGAATATTCATTTGAGGGCGATGGCAATCATAATGGAGCAGGAGTTGGACAGCTTGAAGAATAGTGCAGCGGTGAAGGATCAAGAATGGCAGAGGGAGTTAGCAGTCGGGCAAGAAGAAGAAGAACAATTACAAGAGCTGGTCAGAAGTGCTAAGTTACAGAGTACACAGTATGCGAAGGAGAAGAAGATGCTTGCTGCGGAGTACAAAGACGAGCTAAAGATGTATCGTGAAGAATTGAAGGTAGAATGCTCTCGAGGATATGAGTTGGAATCTATAGGAGAAGTTGAAGGGAAGTTGAGAGCAATCTCAAGCACGGAGGCTGAAGGGAGATTGGAAGAAGCCCGTCTACATGAGTTGAAGTTGCTTGTGCAGGAAACTCAGAAGAGAAAAGCCAAAGATGTGGACATGAACACGTTGTTGATTCGATTGAGGGAACGTGTAGACTAGAAGATGTTAGAAGTAGAAGACAATGTTAGTCTCAGATTAGATTTAGTCAAATTGGAGTTAGAGAAAATTAGGAATAATGTTACAATGGGCAAAAGTCCAATGTCGCAGAAGTAGGAGTACAGATGTCATCGGGTTTGTTATTTGACACATTAGAGAGAGAGGGTTAGGAGATAAAGAGTTAGATAAGTCACTCCTTAGTGCAATTGTAGTTCCTAGTGTAGAAGTAGTAGAATCAGTCCAGGACTTAGTAGAATTAGCTATACCTGAAGAAGGAGAAGTACTAGGAAGATCATCAGGTTTGGAAGCCGATGATGAGGTAGACATCGGATCAATGTAAGTATCAATTTTGAGATAAGAAGAGGCAGATATGAAGAGATGGATTGTCAGTTTGGATCTGTAGGTAGGAAGAGATGTTAAGGAGCGGTGCATAGGTAGGAAGAACTGCCATTTACTTCAGTATTTAAGGGGAGCATTTGTAGTACTATGTTGTTCAGTATTCATATTTCTAAAGATAGATAAAGCCAAGTATTGTTTTCAGAGCTCGTCGCTTGAGCTTAATTCCGATTGTCAAATCTGTGTTTGTGTTTGTGAGTGTGTGGAGAATTCTGAAGTGCAAGTCAATGTGTCTGTGGATGTTGGATTCTGCAGCCTTGATCTTCATTCTGTGTGTGTGATCTTGAGTGAAGTGCATCGGAGCAATGCCTTGACAGATCTAAGAGGAATTGTAGTGTTGGAAGTATTCTGCATTTGTGAGTGCAGCACAAAGTTGATGTGAAGCAATTTTGATCAAGGAAGTTGTGCCTTCAGTGGAGGGGTAGCCACAATTCTGAGGCAAAATCATTCTTTGTAGTGAAGTGCCATCTTTGGGAGAATCTGAATCATCACAATCAAGAGTTGTTTGGATAGAATTTGCTATGTTGTGATTATGTGTGTGTGTATTCGTGACAAGTTGTCAAGATTATGAGCTTGTTACTCTCTTCTGGGTGTAGTTTCTACCTGAGAGATTAAAGAAGCAATCAATAAGAACTACAAGTTACTGTTTGACTTTGTATTTAGACATTTTTGAATCGTATCTCTACGGGAACAAACTTTACTTACCCGATTACCGCAAAAGTGATATTTGCCGGGTTGTCATACGTTGAACATTTGTTTGGGAGAATTTAGATATTTGCATTATAATATTGGACATTTGAGTTTCTCTCAATGAATCTTTCAATTCCTATTGGATATATGATTCCTCCCATTAGGAATTTGGGTTCACTCCTCTTATAGTTGGATATATAAGAATGTTTCAATTATAGAAAAGCTCATTCGATATTGGATAGATGACGAAACAATTCAATATACCTCAAATTGCATCATTCCAATAAGAAACAACTCATTCCAATGAGACCTTGGTTTAATATTGGTTAGATACAAAAGCAAGTTTCACAATGTAGTTATTATCATTGCTTGTTTAACCTCTTGGGAAGAAACTAATTCAAAAGAAGACAAAAAAACCAAGAAAACACATAGCAAAAAGATACAAAGAAAATCACTATCATATATATAATAAATAATGCAAATCTTGAAAATAAGGTAGTAATCCAAATATTTCATTTACCTATGAAGGTGCTCTCAAGATTCACATTCTACTCTTTGAAAGGTTCAAACCTTTCAAAGATATAGCTAGAAACCATGTAAAGGTTTGCATTCCACCTTTCCTTCCAAAGGCACAAAAGTTATAGGTTTTGTCTTTGTCACGCCATTTGTAGTTTGTATCTAAATTGCTCGGACATTGGAGTTGCAGTGATAGTAGTCAAAGGTATTTCAATAGTCACTTATAGACTACTTTCCAATGGTCAAATTTTGTGTTTGGAGTATTGACTTCATGGTGGGGCCTATCATCACTTTGCACCATTTGCATCGTCAAGTGTGCCATCAGTGGAACCATTAGGACCTAGACCTAGCTTGAGTCCAGGGGTATACTTTCAAAGTGCAGCTCCAAAGAGCTCACTTCTCTGATGTTGAGCCTTTGAGTTCCTAGTTATGGTGGACATAGGCCGGCGAGGGTCACTTGGATTCTCCAAGCTAGAGTGGGTGTGGCTTGATTGTAATCAATGCACAATTGTTGGGAGATTATAGAGCAATAGATCAAGTACAGACCTGAGTTGAGTTGAGTCAAGAGTTGTAAAAAATCTGATTACATCAGAGAAGTGAGGTCAGGGGGAAATTGGGTGTAGGAACTTTGAGTGTTGATGGTATCTCCAAGCTCGGTGGATTTGTTGGTAGCTCGATTGAAGTTCAGTTTTTGGTGTGCAAAAGCTTGTTGCTTGATGTAGATTTGGCAGTAAGGTAGATGGTGTGCTAAAGCATTGGCCAATTTTCGAGCAAAGAAGAAGCAAGTTTTGAGCAATGGTTGTGATTTTGTGCTCAAGAGGTGAAGGCAGGACCAATTTGTTGCGAGTTGAGCTCAAAAAGTGAAATTGAAGGTGGAGTTGGGAGCCTACCCTCGTGAATTTGTGATTTGAAGAAACCCATTTTTTCAATTTGGCTCAAGTGAAGAGTGGCTTTGAGGCATAGTGCGGTGGGCTATGAGAGGCTACAAAGCCTTAGAAGAGCCAACTTGCTGGCGTGAGGCTAGCTAGTTTAGAGTAGATCTTTGTCATTGTTTGGCAAAATCTGCTCATCTTGCTAGATTGTGCGCAATAAGGTTTGACCCCTAGATCTCTTGTTTCTAGATTGGTGCCCTAGGCAACTTGTCCACCCTCACTTGTTGTCTTAGTGACTGTGCCATTGTTGTCTATACACTTGTAGCTTTGGCTAGAAGAGGCAATTTGATCCAATTCTTGGTGATCCTCATAGCTTAGGACCTACATCCTAAGCCCTACGTAGCTTAAGACCTACGACTTTCTCTTATGTCAAATGCCAAATGGTGGCAGAGTAAGTCTTGTGTTGCTTTATAAGATGGAGGGTTTTTGTTTAGATTTCTTGTGATTAGATCCCCTCCATTCTCTACTTCTTGTTTGTGCACCACGTTTGTGTGAGATGCCTTAAATTTAGAGCATTGATGCTCTGTGTGCTCTTGATAGTGAGGCAGGAGTGATGACCAGTTAGACTACATTTGTTTCTCTCCGGTGAGGCAAGAAGTGATGACCTACAGACGTGAGAGTGCATGTTGTGATGGCAAGTTACATGTTACCTTTTTCCCTAGTGTATGATCTCAATTAGAGTTACATTGGCAGGTGGTGTTCCATGGGTATTGGCACTTGGTGGTACTTAGTTGGTGTTGGCACTTGTTGGAGTACTTGGAGTTGCGGTTGGTGGTTCCAATTTGTGGTTGCAGTTGCGGTTATTTTGTCACAACGGAGTTCTTTGGGGATTCCAAAGGAGTTAGCCCTAAAATACATAATGGTTTACTTAGAGTGGTGCTCGATATTAGCTTGTATCTCAGGTCCCAGTGAGGGAGGAGATTGACTCTGAGTTGGAGTTTGACACAAGAGTTGATTCAATTGAGAGTGCACTTGGCGTGTTTGCACCGTTGTTGTGGAACATGGACAAGATTTATGGGGCCTCCAAAGGCCCTAGGAATTACTCAGGTATAGTGGGTACCATTGCATTGGATGAATTCATCTAGGACTTCAATAGTTGGTGTGATCTGCAATAGATGCGGAACCCAAATTTTTTTACACCCTTCATGGCATGGAAAGGGTTGTTTCAGCACTTGGAGGATCCACCGGTGGACGACTACCATGACTTCAGGAGAGCTCATTTGGAGGAGATTGAGTTATGGAGACAATATTGGTATCCAAACTATGTCTCTATCACTTTAGGCTTGGTCGCTAGGAGTAGATCGGCTGTACCCACAAGTTCTAGCTTGAGTAGTGTTGGTGGAGCTAATGGAGGTGCACTAGGTAGAGATAGTGCTACCACAAGTGGAGGTACCGCTACAGGAGGTGGTGTGGTACTGAGGTTTAACCCCATGGTAGAGCTCTTCCAATATTTGAGATAGAACTACCAGGGACTGACAAGCTGAGGAGCTTGCAAGAGTTCCAACGGAAGCTAGAGAGAGCTTACGCGAGGCATACATTTGCATGAGGCAGCTGATCAATTTCACTTAGAGAGTTACTAAGGCCCAAGTAGTCCAATTCTGGTATGGGATACTAGACAAGGAGTTGCAACCTAGAGTTCATGATGCTACATTGTTACATGCTACTTTGCTCACTTTGGTAGTGGTCTTTTGTTTGGTTGAGCATATTGAGCTCAACATAGTGGAGGAGAGAGTGGTGACATCTAGATTTGGTAGGGAGACCTCATCCATAGCTGTTACTTCTTCTAGAGTGCAGCAGAGTGCACCAAGCCCACTTGGTTTTTGAGGATAGGGTGGACAGCTCAGATCCTATGGAGCGAGTGGAGGGCCTAGTGGAGCTAGACCCTTACCTTCATTTTTGGGTTAGCAACAGCTAGTGAGTGGTGGTGTTGCTTGTTAGACTTGTGGTGGACCTCACCATAGGAGAGAGGGTACTCAAGACATCAGACCTAATACCTTTGGTGCATCACAACCAACACAGAGGCAGTGTGAGCATTGCCATAGATTTGGTCACACTAGTGACCGGTGCTTTGACCTACACCTAGAGTTACAGAATGGTAGGGCTGCTATGGCAGGTAGTAGAGGAGCTCTAATTCATGGAGGATGAGGTGGTAGAAGTGATGGTAGAGGATCTACACCTAGTAGAGGTGTTGTACCTGCCCTTACTTCTGATACAGCTATGGCTACTTGGATTGAGTAGTTGAAGCAAAGATTGGCTAGTATGGCCATTGCTCCAAGGAGATCAGATTTGGGTGCTAAGGCTTCCACCTCATATGTTGGTGATAGAGATGCTTTGGTGTAATACAAAGAGCTAGCCATATGATCTAGATGTGAAATTTGGTTTGGTAACATGTGGAATGATGTTATACATGATGGTTAAAATATATCAAATAAAAGTATCACCAAAAGAGTACTTCTACAAATAGGGCAGAAACCAAAATAGACTTAAAAAACTTAGATACAATAGCTAGACATATGATTGAAAGGTGAGAATTGGTTTGGTAACATCTGGAAGGATGTTACACATGATGGACTAAACAGATCAAAAAGAAGTATCACCAAAAGGGGACTTCTACTAATAGAGTAGGAACTAAAATATGGTTAAAATCTTTAAAGACAATTTTGGAGGCCTAAACGGATGAATTAGGCCTCAAAAATATGCAAATGCCCCCCAACAAAAAAAGCATTGGCCTTCCTTCCTCCTTGCTTTGTCATGTCAAGATCTTTCCAATGGTACCTCACCCACGCAATTTTGAGATTCTTATAAGAAGATTCCCTAAAATATTCCCTCCAATCAAAGCTTGTTTGACCAACCAGATAGAACCAAGACTGACATGTCACCCATCCAAGTAAGTAATCCAAGGGTGGAGCTTGCTGACATGTCACCTATCTGTGTGCCTAATCCTATGGTGGAGCTTCCTTGGAGGAGATCCTCTTTGTCTATATAATAAAGAGAAGATGCTCCTTTGGAGCATTGGATGATTGAGTGTGAAATCTATGTTTTCTCTCTTCTCTTGTCCTTGGAGTATTACATTTGGACCTCATGTACGGAACAACACAAGTGGATGCATCTACAGCAGTGACTAAGAGTGCAGTACGTGCTCCAGAGCCTAGAGGAGCATTAGTGGAGTTGGACCCACAAAGAGGAGAGTTTGGGAGACATGTCAGACTTCCCTAGCCTTTCACGCTATTTGAGGCATTGCAGATGACATCCATGGCTCCTAGACGTCCTAGTGCAGGTGTGGTAGATGGTGATGGAGTGCATAATGGACTACCTACTAGTCAGCCACCTGCTACTACACAAACTGAGTCTAGCACAATGTTGGGGACAACTTAGCTAATTATGCGGTGCCTTTTTTTTTCAGCTAGTGACATGTTTATATTGGGAGTTGACCCAACCCCAGTGTTCCAGTTGGCTGCCACACTTTGTGAGAGTAATGATGCAGGTCCTACTACTAGAGTAGAGGTGGTTGATAGTAAAGCTGACTTGGTTGAGGAGCATGGGATCCGTTCAGCGACTAATGGTTTATGGTAGGCAGTAGCGGTAAGACTGGAAGAGTTGCCTTCTAGACGGGCCTTTGAGAGAGCATGGTTCACACTTGGTGTTGTCCTATTGGATAACTAGAGGGACGTTTTCTGTTTGGTGGGACATTCAAGGAAGGTCTACACACCATAAAGAGTCTTGTTAGACTCTGGTGCGTAGCCCCTTATGTTGGAGAAGGCTGCAATAGTCGGTCTGGAGTACAGAAGACCGATGTGAAGAGGTGTCCATTTCAGATCCAAATATCTCTAGGTGGTGGTTTGATATAGTACATCATACATGGGGAGCTTGTTGTCCAGGTTCAGCCTGGTCATCCGATTGATATCTCGGTGGTGAGAGCTTAGGCTATTGTGACAATAAAGGAGTCATACAATGTGCTAGTTGGGGAAGCAGTGTTGTATCCCATGGGTTTTAGAATTAACTATTGGGAGGAGAAAGCCTCCTATAGACCAGGTTGGCAGTTTAGTGAGGGACAAGTATGTCTCATACTAGTATGCTTTAGTAGTAGTAGTCTTGGCTCACTATAGTACAAGACTATGGCAGCATCAATTCCAACTTTCAGTGGTGCAGTTTCTTGACCTGGTGACTTGTTGGAGGGGAACAACCATGTAGAAGATACTCCAATATCATAAGAGATCACTTGGATTTAGAGTATGAGTGGGATTGTTCCATCCACCTTGGATGTTCCATTGTGGAGTTTAGAGGAGGCATTATGGCAGCATGCAAATCAGTTGGTGCAATAGGCTTGGAGTGGAGCCTTTGTACCATCAAGAGATGAGTGTGAGGATGAGCACCCAGAGTCGATTACTTTGACCTCTTAGGATACCACACTCATTGCTTGGCAGTATCTAGTAGAGGGGATATGTCTATTAGAGCTGTTTGGTTGTACTCGTATAACCGCTTGTAGTACCGCACCGGACTAGTTGCGGTATTACAGGCGGTTATACAAGCACATAGGTACTTGTATGTAGAGAAAGATGAGACTACTAGGTGAGTCTCTCTACATCATATGGCACACTTGGCCTATTGGTATCCGGAGTTATTACCGATGTTAGCAGTCAGGATTACCAGAAGGTCCTACCAACAGACATTTCCTTATTGGGGGTGCATGATCTAGAAAGACATGGGCTTGTTCATTTGGTGATTTTGGGATAGCCATGTCAAGGACATACACATGTTGGCCAAGGTTTGGGTCTTCAAGATCCTCATTTTGGTGTGTTTTGGGAGATGTTACTAATACTATGACATCTCTAAGTTCATTAGTTTGTTTCTCCAACTTACCTTTTGGAGAATGTTCCTTTGATGGGCAATTCTTGCACCATAATGGTGGCGAGTACACATTTGGTCCATTCTTGGATCGGACTTGCTATATTGTTGGATGCAGTCAAAGTGGGATCACAGGCTCATTGTCTTTGTCTTTGGTAGACGAACCTCTTACCTAGAGAAGTTTTATAATGTGCATATGATGGGATTCAACAACTAGACCTTATCCTTGTTGATGACATCTTGGATGTGTGGCGTCAGTCTCAGATGGTGGTAGTGGTTGATAGGTTACCTATCTCTCATGCTTTTCAAGAGGGAGGACTTGTACTTGTTTAGGACTCATAGTAATAGCAGTTGGTGGAGCCCAACGCCGATGAGAGAGATCAAGTGATAGGTTTTTGCACTAGTATTACCACTATTCCAGCAGTATCAGAGGCATCTAGGCAATAGGTGTTAGGTCAGGCTATGGACCTAAACTGTTTGACCTGGATTGTGAGCCTTGGTTTGGTAGAGCAGCATAGGATGTGCTTGATAGGCATTACCACTCGGACACTTGTGAGCCGTGTGCCTACCAAGACAATTCAAGCACATGCTGGGAGTGATGGACCCAGTGAACATGGTATTTTTGGAACACAACCAGTAGCTACTAGGGAAAGTGGTCTACTTGGAGTCCATTCAGGTGAGCGTGGGCTACTTAAATTACACCGTTGGTCCACTTGGGATGCAGCTAGAGGATGTGTGGAGCTTGCAACCAGAGTGGAGGGAGTTTTTCACATATAGATTGGAACCTCTAGTGGTCGGGGGCATGACACTATTGCTCCCAAGGGCCTAGTGTAGCAGCCAGTCAATATATTTTCCACTCTTGCGACAGTTACAAAGGATACTTGGGAGCCAGATCTTGGACCCAAGCTTATGGGAGAGGAAAAGGGAACGGTTTGGAGGTTCCTGAGGAGCTACACGAGTTTTTTTGCCTTCAATATGAAGGATTTGGGAGCTCTAAAGGGACCTAGTATACGGATTGAGTTGACTAGCAATACAATAGTTTTCCGACATCCTTATCGCTATAGTAACATGGAGAAGACATTGATTTAGAGCTAGAGTAAAGACCTTTTTGAGGTTGATTTGGTGGAGATCTCACATGGAGAGTATACATCAGCTAAAGTAATGTCAACCAAGAAGGATATGCATGGCAACTACACAGATAGGCAGATGTGTGGAGATTACCTTCCTATCAACCGACAGATTAGGGCTAATTGGTATGCCATGCTTACAACAGAGGAGATTCTTGATGCAATTAGGCATGCAAAGGTCTTAAGTACTTTGGATCTTTGAGCAGGATATCATCAGTTGCCAATCAAGGAGGAAAGTAAGTCCAAGAAAACATTTTAGGCTATTATCCTTACGGCAAGGATGTGTTATATCACTGGAGGTTCTTACTATTTAGGTTAAAGAATGCTCCTATTGAGTTCCAGAGGGTCATGGATAGGGTCCTAGCTGGATTGGACTTTGCTTGGTGCTATATTGATGACATCTTAGTCTGTAGCACTACTATGAAGGAGCATGAGAGACAATTGTTGGAGGTGTTTGAGAGGTTGAGATCTCATGGACTCAAATTACATCCTAGGAAGTGTAGGTTCTTCCACGAGCAGGTTGAGTATTTGGGTCACACTATCTACGCCGGAAGACTTGGTGTTTAGCAGACCAAGGTGGAGGTTATTGCACATATTCCTTGGCCTACGGATGTGAGCAGAGTGTGAGGATTCTTTGGGTTGGAAAACTTCTATCACCACTATGTTAGAGGATTTAGTGTCATCGCCAAGGCCTTGACAAAGCTGACCAAGCTTACACAAGAATGGTGTTGGGGAGATGAGCAGGCAAGAGCTTTTGTAGAGCTCAAGGAAAGGTTGACATCTTCTCCTATTTTGAGGAGACCAATCAAAGGACAACCATTTCAGGTTCATATTGATTGGAGTATGTTGGGGCTTGGAGTGGTGTTCACTCAACATGATGATGAGAGGAAGGAGTTTGTGGTGGCCTATGCTAGTTGCTCCAACAATTCAGTAGAGGCAAAGTATAGTTCATATGAGGGAGAGTACTTGGCAGCAGTTTGGGCAGTAGCACATTTCCAATGTTACCTATTTGGTAACCCTTTCACTCTCATCACTGATCATCAGCCGCTCAAGTGGTTGATGGAGTCTGATAAGCTTTCAAGGAAGCTTGCATGATAGACGCTGATTTATAGGAGTGTGATTTCACGGACTTGGAGTGGTGAACCATGATGTAGATGGGTTGAGTAGAAACCCATGTCCCAGCCAACAAGATTAGACCGGAGCACGTTAGCATGGTGAGGCATATGAGGATGTTAGTGTGTGATAGTTGTTCAAGAGGATGGCATATGGCATGTATGACTCCTCCCCTCGCGGTGGTTCCTTAGGGACATTGGTTATGTCCTAGATGTACTTGGCCTATAGCTAGTTCATCCTTTATATGGAATAGATAGCAGATAGGCAACTAACAATGGGGCTTGATAGCACCCGGCCTCTTGATCTTTGCCCATCATAGGGTATACCATATACTTGGAGTAGATGGCTATCTAGAGTTAGAGGGACCTAACCGCTAGCTAGGGGAGCGATTGTGGCACTTTGGAGTCTATGTATGACTTCTATGTGAGTTATGTGTCTATGGTGTATGATGTTGATAGTGATGTATGTTGTGTAGCAATGTATATACGTATGACAGCTATCACACCATTTCTAGTGTTGTATCTAGATTGCTCAGACACTGGTGTTGCATTGATAGTAGTCAGAGGTATTTCAACAATCACTTACAGACTACTTTTTGACGGTCAGATTTTATGTTTGGTCTGACTTCATGGTGGGACCCACTATCACTTTTCACCATTTGCACCATTGAGTGTGCTATCAGCAAAACCATTAGGGTTCTAGACCTAGCTCGAGTCCAGGGGTATACTTTCAAAGTGCAACTCCAGAGAGCTCACTTCTCTGATGTTGAGCCTTTGAGTTCTTGGCTATGGTGGCTAGAGGCTGGCAAGCATCACCTAGATTCTCTTAGCTAAAGTGGGTGTGGCTTGACTATAATTAGTGCCTAGTTCTTGGCTATTTATAGAGTTACAAATCAAGTACTGATCTGAGTTGAGTTGAGTCTAGTTGTAAACATCTGATTATTGTGGCACTTTAGAGCCTATGTATGATTTCTATGTGAGTTATGTGTCTATGGTGTATGATGTTGACAGCAATGTATTGTGTAGCAACACATGCACATATTGTGTATATACGCATGACATATTGTATATATATGCACAACATCTTCAATGCAAAGTTTGTCTCACTAAATGTTCTTAATTTGATCACATTTAGTACTATAGTGCGCAATTAGTCCCATCAAAGTAATGCTTCCAAAAAAGTGCTACTTGCACCAAGGATCAAAACACAAGGCACATAAAAAAACTTATTACAAAGATTCACCAAACACATTAACAAAAAGACATAACACTTTACAAGGAAATGCTTCAAGACAATTGCTACTTGCACCAGAGATCAAACACACAAGGCATATAGCAATGCTTACTACTAAGATTCACCAAACACACAAACACAAAGACATAACACTTTACAAGGAAATACTTCCAAAAACTCACTACTTGCACCAAGGATCAAACAAACAAGGCACATAGCAATGCTTACTATGAAGATTCACCAAACACATAAACATAAAGACATAAGACTTTACAAGGAAATTAATTAAGCAACAAAGAATGTTAGTTTTTCACTTTATTCACCTTATGTCTAATTGCACACAAAGCATTTTTGGCACTCAAATTAAATATTTGGATACACAGAGGAGCTACAAAAAATACCAACTATTTAACATTGTAATGGGTATAAAGCTAACTACCCTGCTAATTGCTACTTGGAAGTTCTAACTACTACAACTCCTATTGTACTGATTCTTTGGGCTTTAGGTCTTCTATGGCTACATCCAACCTGGAATTTATGTCTAATTTATAGATTCTCTTTAAGTCCTTTCTATCCTAACTCAAAGTTCTACAACTAGGTATCTAATTTTGAGTCTTACAAGGCTCAAAGAAGATGTTGTCTTATGATCTTTAGCTCTCTTACTTTATCTTAAGTGGTTATTCACTTGATAAACTCTTAAATTATGTTTACCAAGATCTCACACACCTTGCAGATGGTATTTTTGCCTCTTCTCCTACATAGTATTCACAAATAATTTCACTACAACTTCTCTATTAATCTACTCCACAAGTAATTTTGTCTAATGGCTCTCCTCCTTATCTCAATCTTCTTACCCAACTCCAACACCAAAATTCACTTATAGCAGCTTCCAACTTTATTGTCATCTTTGCACTCTTTTTTGTGCATCTCCACTTCCTTTTAGAAGTCTAGAAGTAAAATGTTTGTTTTCCTTTGATACAATGCAAAGTTGTCTTTGAGTTGGCAATATTTTGAAGTGAATCACGACCATTCTTCAATTAAATTCTCCACATTTCCCTATAGACAAGCTATCTTTTCCTTCACAATTGCATTTGTAAGCACCACAATCTTTTGAAGGATCATCCTCCAAGTTCTTCACCCTTACCATATGCAATCACTTTCCTTTGTCCTTCTCTATCTTCTCTTTATTCAAGGCATTGACCAACACATTCTCACAATTACCTTTCTTGCATTGCTCCTTGCAAAGGTGAAGGATTTCATTCTTATAAAAATCTATGTTTGCCTTTTTCTTTTGCAGTTGGTAGTGCATGCTCCTCACCATAGAAGTATAATTGTTACCTTCCAAATAATCAAGTTGATACTCATTATAACTCTTGTCTAATATCTCTACCAATGGTGGTAGGTCTTGAACAAACTTGACTCTTGATACTTTTACCACTATTTGTCTTCTTTCTTTGTCACATTCTTCCTATAAGTAGTAACCTATAGGAAGAATGTGACAAAGAAAGAAGAAAAATAGTGGTAAAATTATCAAGAGTCAAGTTTGTTCAACCAAAGTTCTCACCAAAGTATCAAAGGACCATCCACTTGGCTTACCTCCTTTTGGTCAAGCCTTGTCCTAGTATCCAAGTTAGAAGTTAGCAAGGATCTCTGGCTACATAATGTTTTGGGGTTCTTGCTTTTGTTGGTTCATCCCATTTGCCTTCAAAGTTGGATTCCGGTTCAACCTAGTCCTCTTATTCTATCTCTACACAAATTTCTACCTCTTCTTCTTGTTCTGATATTGTCTCTACTTTTACCACCTTTTCCCGCATTCTTTGTTGCTTTGCCTCTCAAGTTGGTGGTTTCCAAGGCAAAGACTGCATAATATATCTTCTCTTTGTACCTTCCTTTTATTGATGATACTACCTCCCCTATGATTTTGAATTTTTCATATGTAGTCTGCATATCCTTTAGCTTATCCAAACCATCAGTTTTTTGGTGAAATATGACTTTGTGACAAAGTGTTCAAAGAAATCTCCTTTCTCCTCATCCATTAGTAGATCTATCCCAATGTAGAAATAAATGGTGAATGGCATGAGGTCATGGGAGCCTAGTTCTTCAAAAATTCTCACCATTCTTTGAGTATGCCTTGAAAAGATCTATGCCTAGCTGATATTGGAACTTGAGAACATATGCTCAAAGAAGGTTGCCTACCATTTGATAGGTATATCATCCTTTGTGGTCTGAATAATTTCATCAACAGAAAATTATCTTGCCTATTTGCTAGACTCTTGTAATGTGCAACTATCTATTTAATAGATGCTTCTCCTTGATGAAGGAATGTAAAATTTAGTGTTGCATAGCTTGGCTTAATGTTCCAAAGTGAGAGTCAAATGTAATGCATTCCTTAGATCCACTTCTTCCGCCAAGACTTACCTCTAGTGTGCTTCTAGGTGCAATCATGGATTGGCCCAAAGTTGATTTGATGCTAAGTGCTTCATACTCCTAATTTTGAGTGCCATCAATGTTTACACATATTCTCAATTCTAAAGCATAAATTTCAAATGTAACTTTTGCAAGTCTCTCTCTCCTCTTTCCTCCATTTTCTTTGAATTGATAGTTAGATTTCTCAAATTGAGCAAGTTTTTATTCTTCTTATGCACTAAAATTTTCACCATAGTGATACTTGTTGCTCACCACTCAAAAGGGTTTTACACTCAAGAATTGTTTGTCTTATTTGATTAACTATGCCTACTTAATTGAAAGGTCAAAAATATACTACAAAGATCAAAATTCCAATTAGCATTTCCTTTCTCAGGGAAACCTCCAAACTATATTTTCAGCCCTCATTGCAATGGCATTCAATTGGTCCTCAATTACATCCTTATATGCAAACCTTTGGTAGGTTTCAAAAAAATTTGAAAGCAATTCTTTAGGAAGTTGTTAGTTTCATTCAGAAAAGGAGCAGGTTTTGACAACACGTTTACCCAAAGAATCTTTCTCCTCTCCTTTGGAAGGTGTGGCTGGAATTTAGACTTCCCTTTGGAATAAACTCTCCACTAACAAGAATTTCTTCAAAATTCCTCCAACCAATATAGACTTCCATAATAGCACATTAACTCACTAATTTGTAATATTATGATAAGAAAATAATTGTTCCCTCATGGATACAATGAAATTATAAATGAAGATGTACAAAGGAATTGTCATTGATTAAGTCCTTTATTATTACTTCTTTCACTTCTTGGGCAGAAAATACTCCTAGAAGAAGGTGATAAGCACCAACCAAGGTGCATCATAGAAACTTACAAAGGTAAACTCCTTCACACTCATACTAAATCCAATCAACTCTTGAAAGTTATGTTTCAATCCAAATGTGTTATCTCCTTTAAGAGACTTTCTTGAACTTCCTTTCCAAAGGTCTTGCACTACCTCTGAAGGTACCAATTTTTATCTGAGGTCAAAACCCTTTCCAAAGGACAAAATCTATTATAAGCCTTCTAAAGTCAATACTTGTCTATGAAGGGAAAATACTCCACTAGATTTTTGATTCTCATCTACTTTCAACACTAGATCCACCTTTACCCTTGAGGTGTTGCTGTTAGATGATTGCCTCCACCACCAAGCATTAAATACACAAGGAATGAAGTGATACTTATTGCAAAGATTTGATAAGAATACAAATCACAAAAGAATAACATTGCACAAGGATGATAATAATGACAACGAGCACAGGTCTTTTTTACTTATCAAGCACTAAATTGAATAACATGTGACATTGATGCTTGGCCTTAAATACTTGGCAACTCAAAACTAAGTTATGCCAATCTAAATCCTAAATATCCACCCAAAATGGACATCCCTTCATAAAGGTAATGATTGACTCCAAAGGAACTAGAGTCTTTCCTAAGAATACCACTCTCTATCTCCTAAACTTTCTCAAGTATGCTTGCAAGGATTTTACCTAACTTCTCAGCTACACTCACTAAGATAAATTCTGAGTAGGGTTTAGAGGGTAATCCCTAGTCTTGGATGTCTTCCTCTACATTGTATTTGCAAATTTCATTGCTACATCTTCCCACTTCTTTCCTTTACTCTTTTGAACTTAACAGCTAAGTTTGAAGTAACCTAGTCTCATCCTCTAATAGAGTGTATCTTACAAACTTATCTAAAATTGCTTTGAAATCTCTTGTACAAGTTCTCTACTCTTTCCTTTGGACTTATAGTCATTCCTTCCACTTCATGTATGGTTTTTCAGCTTGTATTGCTGCTCTGTTCTTCATGATTGCTGGATCTAGATTAGTATTGGCATCTTACTTCTTGCCTTGGGTTGTCTTGTTCAACATCTTGTGGATTTGAATAGTTGCACATCATAACTCTTCCTCCACATCTCTTATTTTTGTTGCCTTTGCCTTCTGACTTTTGACCTTGTTTTATCTTTTCCTTTGGTTCTTCAATCTTCCTACATTTTGCATCTTCCTAGCTAACTCTTTCATAAGTCCTATATGACTAAGTTTGCCACAACATCTTTTCCTTCTTAACAACTTCAAACTTTCTTTGAAAATGCTCTATCTCTTCTACTTGTGATACAACTTTGGCGACCAAGGTTTCATTCTCTTCCTTCATCTGATGTAGATCTTCTCTCATTGATACAACAAAAGAATATTCCTCCATCATATTCTCTTAGTATCCTCTAACTCCTTATGAAGGATTGGAATTTCTCTATAGAATTTCTTCAAGGTGTTATGCATCCACCTTGGTAACTCATCTATGTATCTTAATTCTACTCTTGACCACCTAAACTCATCATAAACACTTATCAAGAATTGGATTATTAGCAAAACCTCCCTTAGGAAAGGCACTAGACTGCCATGTTGCTGCCCTTATGTTGGTTCTATGACATTAGTTATTCCTTCCCTTAGCCTTTAGTCAAAAGAATTATCACCTTCCAAGAGGATGCACTTAACTTTGGCATCTTTGCTTATTCTTTGGGTATCTCTTCCAAAGCATCTCCTTCCTACTGGTCCTTCATTGGTGTGAAATATACAAGATCAAACAATCCTTCTAATTCTAACTTCCTTATGTGATGATTGACTTTAGCATTGTCCATCCTTGATGCCATCCGGTTCTTGTTTATGTCTATCTATTTCTACATTGGATTTCCTTTTCTCCCTAAATTTACTACCAGATATTTTAGTAGTAGAGAACAACTCTTGCATATCTTTGAGTGGTTCTACTACCTTTCATGTCTCCCTTGCTTTCTTGTTCAATTGGGAATTTATTGCCTTTTGAGGATTGGCTACCTTCCTTTTCCCCTAGACTGACCTAGCCTTCACACAAGCTTGCTTCTTCTTCATTTGCTTCTTTGGTCCTTTCCCAATTGCTCTTTCTCTGCCTATATGGAACCTATGTCCTCCTCTTCCACCTTTTGTAAAGACTTCAACCGTCTTGGCTTGCTTAGGAATTAATCCTCACTAATCTGATGTTCAAGGTACATCACTTGCTCATCTTCATCCAATAAACCCATACCTAATTAAGACTAGATAACAAAAGGTATTAAGTAATGAGGTCCCTTATTGGCAAAGGTATGGTACATCTACTGGGTTTGTCAATGGAATATGAATGCCAAATCTATTGGTTCTCTTGCAAACATGTTCTTGAACAATATTACTTGGTTGATTTCCACGTAGGTTGTAGATAATTTACAGAGTTTTAGAAGGGCTAGGACTACTTCCCTTTGGGTTGGTCTTGGTAACTACTAACACCCCACCCATTCTTGGCATCCTTTGGAAATGAACAGATGTGCTACCAAATTAACCTTTCTTTTGGCATTGATAAATGAAGTATCTAATATTTCTCCTCCTTCTACTCTTGCACCATCACGGAGTACTTGTCTCCAATGGTTATACATCCAAAGATGTGGGTTTTCCTCAAGGTCTCTATCTTTCTAAATTTACCTTGACAGATTTCCTGCCCTATTGATATTATGGTGTAAGACCAATCCCATAGCAAAAATGTCAATTGTTTACTCTCCAAGATCTCCTTTCTTCCACACATCTTCCATTGATTCACCTTTTTGGACTTTAGGTTTAAAGGTCTATTTGGTGCTTGTTTGTAAATCATGGTGATCAACTAAGTTTACAGTAAGGTCTATGTCTTTGGCTCTACTTCCACTCTTACTCTCTCTAACCTCCTCTAAAATCCAAACCCCAATTCCCTTTTTTGTGGTCGGGTTTCTTTGGAAACTATTGAATTGATTGTGATTGTTTTGCCGGGTCGCTTGCCCATATATATTCTTCCATCATCCCTTCACAGGTTTGAGTAGATAATTGTTCCTTGTACATTATTTCCATGCTGTCTTTGATTGAAAGCAAAATTTTCTTGCCTTGCCCATACTTCAAGAGAGACATTGAATTCCAAAGGTTGGACCCTTCTTATTCAATGTACTTTCTTGTATTCATGCTTTGCAAACATTCTTAATTTCACAAATGAAGAAATGACAGTATTCTTTGATCGACATATGCTAACTACCTACTCCTGATTATCTATTGAAGATCCCCTCCTATCTCTTTCCTAAGGTTACCCCTTCTCATGCCTTCCAAAGGAATCATTGTACTTCAAAGGGTCATGAACTCCTTTGAAAGGAATATCATTTTTCCTTTTCTAAGACTAGAAGCTTCCCCTTGGGACTAAAAAAAAAGGGTAAAAAGTAAAAAAAAAAAAAAATTTAGATTTTGCAAATTCCTAATACCACAGTTTCTCTTATTTACATGTACAAAACTGAAAAAAGCTCAAAACCTTTGTACTTATGATAAAGATATACTAATTAAAATTATTATAAGCTTTATCTATTTAATTTTATATATTAAATATCTTAATATATATTTTATATAATACTTTTTTAATTAATGATTAAAAGAAATTGATTTCTCTCTCCACATCATGGTTCTTAAGAACTTTAGGAATAGTCCTCATTTTGATTATCTTGTTTGCCATGAGCTTCCTCTTATTTATGCCAAAAGTATTTATGCTTGACTTTTTATTATAATTTATTTCCATACAATCATTCTTTTCAATGTAAATAACTATAAAAGGCCAATATTGATAAAAAAAAAAAACTATTTTTGCTACATGTAATGTAGGATGTATGCATCCATTACTTGCTTGTTTCTTTTGGGAAAATATTTTACTAAATGCATCTCCTTACCAATTTGCTAAGCATTGATCCTTAGCCTTGTTTGCTTTTCCTTCCTTGTTTTGAGAATAATGCCTTGAACGCCTTAAGAACTTGCTATAATCCAAAAGTCCTTGAGTTTGGGCAATTACTACAAAAAATTGTCCTTCCCAAGCTTATTGAGACTGCCAAGTCTCTTATCAAACACTAAAAAATCTTTGGTATAATGATAACGCTAAAGACTCTCAAAGATGATAAGATGGTCAGAGAAATAATACCATGTAAAGTAGGTAGGTTGGTCATTGGATAATATTATAGGATAGTTATCATGTACCACTTGCAATTCTCTTAGATGAAGGTGATCCATATGAAATAATTTACAAAAGAGACATAAAAAAAATGACAAAATCCATGGTCCTTATAGGTTCTCCAAGAATACATATGTTATCTATAGATGTACTACATTACTCTGGAAGTTACTAAAGGTGAGAAGGAAATTTAAGAGTACAACACCTTACACTTTGATACTTTGACTCTCAAGCCTAGAAGAAGAAGAAGAAGAAGATGATGATGATGATGATGATGATGATGATGATCAGCCAAGTGCATTAAAGTCTGCTTAATTTAGTTTATAAGACACACAATGTGTACAACATCCACCAAGGAGTGAAAGGAATAACTTGGCATGACCAAAATTGTAGATAAAAGAGCTAAAAAATGAATCATGACAAGTACATGTACCTTAAAGAAATTTTAAAGAAATTTTCCTATTGTGTATTGGTAGATGATGACAAGCATTGACTCCTTCTTATGGGAAGCTTTATTAGTTATAAAGAGAAGAACAAGAACAAGAACAAGAACAAAAGGAGAACAAAAGGAATAAGGTTCTATAACTGCACAATGTGATATCCCCCAATGGTATGTTTGAACCAAGTGTACCCACACTCTTGATGATCATTATGAAGACTCAAAGATGGTGATCTGTGTAGGGTGACAGAGACCATCTAGCATAAATTCAAGGTAAGCAAGGCAGGGGAGAAAGTCAAAGGGCCTCTCCTTTGTTGTGAGCCTTGTGTTGCCTCTTGAAAGACCATCAAACAGAGGATGAAGGTGGTCAAAAAGCTCCATTGTTAGGGGAACAAAGGTGTCAAAGGCAAGCCATGGGGCATAGTGGTCTTCCTTCCCCTTAGTGGCAATGATTGCTAAAGATCCTGCCTAGATGATAGCTCATGCCAAAGACTGTAGTCTAAGTGGGCTCTCCACTACCATATCATCAATGAAAGTCAGCCATCTCTAAAGGTGACAATATTTGTGCACACTCTCTAGTGAGGTAAGCCTGGTAGGACCATCCATCACTTGATCTGAACTTGTGAGCATGCAGAGCACAGGATATGGGTCACTAAATCTCTAATGGCATCATGGATCCTAGTAGACTCTCCTCCCATAGCACATCATAGAAGATGTATGCTCTTAGCATCCAAAGAAGAGCCACACAAGCAACGGTCCAATAAACTCAAGAGTGATGGATGTGGTTGGCCTGGTTAAAGCTGAAGGGCTGTAGTGAACAACTCAGATGTGAATTGAAAATCCTCAATCAAAGGGGAAGCATGAAGCCAAGCTCCAACACCCTTTCTGCTGCAAGAGAGTATCCAACCACTATCAAGTAAAGGTGTGTCAAGGAGGATCCTAGAAAGAGTGTTAGTGTGCATATGCTCACTTAGCTCCACCTGAAACTTTCTAAAATCTAGGGATACATATTCTGCAAAGAAAGGAGTGCTATACATGCAGGGTCTTGCAATAAATTCCAAGCCAATTAAAGAGATATTTGGAACATCATAGGTGCCTAAGTCAATTGTTGCAATAGGTGGCAATAAAAAAAGGCAACTCTCATGTAAGAACCTATCTGCCAATAGGGGGCCATTGGTGCCTGTGCTCATAGGTAAGTTGCTAGTGCAATAGCCTCCTTTGATGTGATACCACATCCTCCCATGATTGTGAGAAGAGCTATTTTGAATCACCACCAATCATCTAATAATTGTGAGAGCATACACTGTCCTAAGAGTGTGGAGAAGGTATGCCACAAGATACTATCAAAGGACCATAGTTTTTGTAGGAGTACCTTTGTGGGAGGATATGTACATTCCAAATAGGATGCTCTTGGGACAAACATCTTAAAAGGAGGGAGTAGTCCACTTGTATGTTCCCAACAATGGGAGGAGGTGAGCATGTGCAGTAGCCTTAATCAAAGTGTATGAAATAAAGGAGCTACAAAAAGCCTCCCTTCCAAGAGGGGAGCCAAATACTCTCAAACCTCCTATTGGGAATTAGAATCTTGAAGGGAAGTCAAAGAGGGAGAGGACTGTGTATGGGCTCCACCCCTTGCACTTACAAGTCTAAACTTGTAAACCCAAGGACTTCAAACAAAGTGTGAAAGCCTACACTTTTATAATGTTTTGAGGATAATAGAGAGACATAGAAGAGAAAACACAAGTTTCACACTCAAACTTTGATGCACCAAAGGAGCACCTTGACTATATTATATAGCAAAGGGGACCCCTCCAAAGGAAGCTCCACCCTTGGATCAGATATATGAATTGGTGACCTATAAGCAAGCTCTGCCCTTAGATTGATTGTTTGCATGGGTGGCATGTCAGTTCTGATCCTATCTGGTTGGTCAACCCATCTTTGACCAGAGAGAATCTTCTTGTAGGAATCTCCAAATTGTGTGGGGAGATACCGTTGGAAAGTTGGGGGGAGGGAAGGCCAGCCTTTCTTGCATTGGGGGAATCTGCACATTTTTGAGGTCTAATTCATCCATTTAGGCCTCCAAAATTGACTAAAGATTTTAGGCATATTTTGGTTTCTTCCCTTTTAGTAGGAGTACCCTTTTGGTGATACTTCTTTTTGATCTATTTAGTCCATCATGTATAACATCCTTTCAGATGTTACAAAACCAAATTTCACCTCTAGATCACATGTCTAGCTATTGGTTCTAATGTTTTCAAGTCTGTTTCAATTTCTGCCCTATTAGTAGTATTAGTTTTGGTGATATCTGTATCTGATCTATTTAGTCAATCATGTATAACATCCTTCCAGATGTTACCAAACCAAATTTCACCTCTAGATCATATGTCTAGCTATTGGTAATATAACTTCATGGACTACTTCCTCCATGGGCCTAGGATGTGGGTATCATCTATTAAGGATGGAAAAGACATGTGGGAAAGGTGGCTGTAACCTCATGCAAATCTTGTAGTGAGATATGCAAATAATGGCTCCCCCAAAGGATATCCTTGGCATGTACACTCTACCAATGCCAACTAAGTGAACTCTCTTGTGGTAGGATGGTGATTGTACAAATGATGTCTCTATACCATAGAAAGTATGCACAAAAGGAACAAGGGAGGGGATCTGATCCCCTACCAAATGAAGAGCTTGAAACAAAGTTGGATGAGAAATGGTATTGAAGGTATTTGAGACATCCACTTGGACAACCACCCAATTAGGGTGGAGGTCTAAGGAAGCTCTAATGCCCACAAGAACCGTCTCACAACCACTTGGTGTAGCTACAACATACTGATGAGGAGAGAAAGAAGATAAAAATGAATGATGAAACTATAGACATATGGTATGTGAGACCAATCATAAGAAAACATCCCCTATGGCAATAGTGAAAACACCTAAAGTCTCATTGGATAGAGCAAGGAGCTGAGATGCACCAAACAAACGAGCTGTATGTAGGGCACCAAACCCAGGGCAATATGTTGGCAGAAAGAAAAGAGAAGGGGGAACTCTGAGTCTGGCATATCTGGGGAGAGACAATCTTGTAAAGGCTCAAAAACTAAACCTAAAGGACCACATGCTGAAAAACATTGAGAGTGGAGTAAAGTCTGGACAAAGAAGGACTTTATAAGCTAGAGCTCCTCATCTAGGTGGTAGTCATGGACAAAGTAAGGAAGTTCATATGTGGCTGATGGATGAAGATCCTACAAGGCTGATAATGTATCTGCGGAGGAGGGTGCTAGTCTAGAGGGTGATAGTGCCTAGATTGCACATTGGTACTCCCCTACCTGGCCTAACATCAAGGAATGGCATAGACTACTATGCTTTGGAGGTGGAGCATGATCATGTAGGGACTCTGTGATCCGTTTGGTAGCCGCCTGGGCTTGGATGGTGTACTCACCGTATAAAGCGAGCCAATCTCCATTTAGAAACCGATGAATCCAAGAGACAGTCTCTCAATATCCGGATGGGCCCCCATGAGCAAGAAGAAGCAAAGTCTATTGGGGAAGAGAGCTAGGGGCCAAGTAAAGACATCTTTCTCGTTGTCATCTACCAAGATAGCACGCAGGAGTATGGAAAACTTGGAGCACACTAGATGGCAAAAGGGCATATGGATCCTAGTATTCATGCATGGACGATGTAAGCCAAGTAGCATAAGGAAATTGACTAGTAGCATTGGAATGCATATTTTTATTTGTTCATGGAAATGATCTACTACATTAAAAATGCACCTTTTTCACTACGTCGGAAGTTCCCACAATACTTTGAAAATCTTGAAAGAAATTTTCATTGTGGAATCTGAGGTAATACACACCCCTATGCTATAAGACCAGCTGTTTGTTTGTGTATAAGCCTACATGGCCCTTCGTGAGCGCCATGCACGATGGGAGTACCAGAAGATTAGTAACTGAGAGAAGGAACCTCATCGAGCCAACAAATAGGTATGATCAGGTGTGGGGGTGAGTATGATCGCATTTCAGCCTAAACAAGATTCATTACATGCATACGCACAAGCAACTAATGGACGTCAATGTTAGCCTTCGATTATAAACATGAATCAAGTGTGTACGATTACCAAATGAATAAGAGTAACTATATCAATAAAGTGAGTTGTCTGTTTCTTGTGTCACTCTCATTGTGTTTTTTGTTTTTATGTCACTCGCTTTCTCAGCCAAGCGGCATGCTACAACTATTCTACAAATTTGATGTCGGAACGAAAGATCTGCTTTGTAGACTTGTCCCGCAACCAACCATTGAATTTGTTTGTAATGCGCTCCACTTTTATTTCATAGTAACTTGTCCGAGAATGGTTACCACGCACTTGATAACAAAACGTGACATCGCAAACAGAACCGGCTTCTCTCGTCAAAGCACACTAAGTATACATGAATATCCAATGCGAAAGAGGAGTTTTCTGGCCTTCAAACATATTAGTTCGTATGCCAAAGTTTTAATTAAATTCCAGAAAGGACCTTATTAGAAGAAAATTGTCTGTAATTTTGCATGGCCAAATTTCCGACCTCTTCATCATATTGCAAAGAAGTCCTGTTAACGGACTTTATTACGTTAATATCGTTTAGGCCTGCTTAGTTATAGCTTCTTGAAAAGACATCATGCAAAACTGATATTACGTCATTCATATCTCTGGTGCGGATAATGCTTAATAGATCTCAACCTATATCGAGTACGTCAAAGCTCATCCTCCGCTTAGAACTGAAATTGAGATCACTGGTGATAAAATTCGAATATTAAGAACCTTTTTCCCACAATTGCCTTTATTAACAATAGATACAACCAAGTTAGATCATAGTGAAATGTGGATAGTAACATACTTTTTTTGTGCAAAAAGAAGCTGTTTTGTTTCCTAGAAACTCATCCCTTTACTTAACTTTTTATCGAGAAGAGTTCAGTATTTCAATTGCCCAGAGTTGAACTGTACGAAAGGCGAGGTGGATGTCAAGAGATATGAGTGAAGTCGAGTGTTTGTGTACCAATTCCTAGTCCGTAATGACATTCACCCTATATTTCTGTAATCGTATTTTTTTGCTGCTATATGCCTTCTGTATCAATCCTGCATGAACAATCAGGGGATATTACCAGTCCATAGTCCTGTTTACCGTAAAAGCATTTAACTTTGATATGAATCCTTTCAATTCAAACCACACGCGCAAGATTCACATGTCGCTGACCGTCGTGTACTCGTCCACTTAGGGAAGTTTTGTGGTTCTCCTAGCTTGATAAAGAAATATAAGTTTCGTAATGACTATATTCCTCGATAAACGGTAGCTGATTCCTCTTAATCTTCCCTATTAGTAAGTACTCTACTTTGCCGAACTTAAAATGAGGCCTCCAAGCACTAAATTGAAAATTAAGCCTCCCAACTCAGTTTCGGCTATAACTCGGAGACTCCTTCGTTGTTCACTTCAAACTCTCAAAACCACAAACCACGTAGTTATCATTGTCTAGACTATTGGTGGAAAAGAACGTCTCTCTCTATGCCCTTCATGACGTGTACGTTGCTATGTTGCAAGCAGGTTTAATGGTGGATGTGTTTTTGATATCTTATGTGATGATGGATGTTTTTTGATATCAGCAAAGTAAGGAATTAAAAGATACATCCTGAATTATGAATATCACAAGTCAGTACAGATTTGTATTTGGTCCAAGATGATCAAGTGACAATAGTAGATATTGTGATTACGATCCCTACACGTGATGGAGTGTAGTATGGAATGATCACACATCCTTTTTGTATAGGCAGCGAGTGGGAAGGGAACGGAAGAAGTCTCCAAATATAGGGGCATACAAGAAGGTCATACTCTTTGTTCCTCTAGCCTTTGAGTTATATAGAGTGATAGGAATTGCATTTGAAAAATTTGTCAAAGAGTGTGTAAATGCATATCATTCTAGATTTACTCTCGTTCTAGTATTTTATAGCATTTTCAGGTAATGTGTGTCCATGGACTTATAGATTGTACCATGGACAATCTATAAGAGAGTAATCACTCTAGGTATAAGAGAGTAATCACACTAGGTGATAATTAAGCTGATGCTTCTATTTTTTGTAGACCATATGACTTGCATAGCTCATAATTGCTGTAGTGCAGATATATTTGACCTGCATAGCTCATAGTTGCCTCAGCGCATATATATATTTGACCAAGACTATTGGGGTTTACCCCCTCCCCCGGGTCTTATCGTTGGAAGGCTTGATGGGTCTTCCTATCCTTCTTATCACACGCCGTCCCCTTCTACTCAACTGTGACGAACCTTGAACTAAGAGTAATCATTCATATATTGGTATATGATAAAGGTAACACTGAGACGATTACGCCGGTGTTTTCTCGAAAGATTTCCAAAAATAGGACGAGACAAGACCAGACAACATCTATGTCCGAACCTAGACCAGAGAAGCGGAACTTGTACTCGTTGGTCTGCAGGAATCTCATTTGTGAGCCAAGGCTTGAATTAACCCCGATGTTTTCTACTGCAGTTGACCGCGCTCTGCATTTTTCACCATTACTGTGGTGTTTCTGTGACAGTATGACCATTTAATATAGATCTTCGACCACTTCTTACATTATGTCAAAGGTGTAATAGTATACATAATCAACATAATCAATTTTCCATCTATACGGTTATGTATTACAAACTGGACATATTAGGGTCCAGTTTTATCGGGATGCTTTAGAGTATTTTAGAAAGGTTTATTTCTTCAAGTCGAATATTTTACATTTAATGATTTAGAAAGTATTCAATTGAAATTAACATAATGGTTGTATTCTCATGTGAATTATTTTTTTTCAATCGAAATTTGAATAAGTTAGAATTCCACTTAGGATAAAAAAACCTTAGTTCATTTTACATATTATCATCTTTTCCTTCATATAAATTTCTTCTTTCTTAAATTCATGTCTCCTCTTCTCGTCGTTGGTGTCTATGATTTATTCATTAATGATTATCAATGCTCCAACATATAAAGAAACATAACACAATGTTGGTAAACAAGAAACAATTACGTCTATTTATTTTGGAATTTTTGAACTCATATTTGGAATTTCAACCCCAATTCATGTTAGAAAGTCTACTAAAACAGTTCATTCTCCTTGGATTATCTTCTTGTACTTAATTACATATATAATAAATACTACGAAATATATATTTCGTAGTAACTTGAACATTTTTCTACATTAATTTATTCTTTCTATTTCTTACTGGTGTATCTAAGGCATTTGAAGGTTATCCATTAAACTTTGATAACATTGCCAACTATATTGTTAACCCCCTAACGTTCAAGCAGGTTTTATCTGCATGTCACAGCTTCTCTTCTCTACTTATTGGCAGTCCACGGAAATAGGGCCTCCAGTCGGGCCATGAAAGAAGGACCGGACAGTATCCCACAGCAAGAGGGCGAAGGCCCGCATCAGCCTGTTCCTCCTCAGATTTCTAGAAAATAACCGAATTAGAGATCACATTGTTCAAAGCGAAACAAGAGAAAAAAGGCGACCGCGTAGGAAAAATGAAGGATGGGAAGACCCCATCAAGCCGTACAAGGGAGAGACAAAAAAGGTAACATGGGGCTAAGCCCCAATAGAGTCTGTATGAGAAATCTGCCCTACCGCACCTAAGATATCCGAGCTATGCAAGTCGTACGGTCTACACACAACTGGAGCATCCGAAGAAACATCACCTAATGTGATTGCTCTCCTATGGATTGCACCAGCCACTGCCCTCTGTAGAGCAATGGATACACGCTGTCTAAAGTAAGCTACAAAGTATGAGAGTGAGAGTGGTACCCCCTGCCGCCTAACATGATAAGCCCTCGCGCACTCCCTGACAAATGTGTCAAATGCCGTGTCCATCGCTCCATATAACTCCAAGGCTAGAGGAACAAAGAGGTGACCTCGCTGCATGCCCCTGTACTTGGAGACCTTGCGACCTGCTGCTGCACTCGCCGCCCATCCAGGGGGATGGGTAATCACTCCCTCCGAAACTGTATCTCGCGTAGGGTCCGTCACCACGACATCCGCTACTGTCACCTGATCATCTCGGACCAAGTATAAGTCTGCCCTGACACGTGTCGTCTGCAACGCATACAAACGCTCCCTCCAAGCCAAGTATCCACTCTCTCGTGCCATAGCAAACACTATGTCTCTAATGGCATCATGGGTAGCTATCCTCTGTCCTCCAAAAGGACACCGTGTCATGTGGACCGCCGCTGCATCTAGTGTAGAACCACACTCACAAGTGAGTAGTGAAGATGCAGATGGGTGGACCAAACCTAGGCAAAACCTCATCGCTGTAGAGAAAGTAGCCGGTGCGAGTCGGAAAGCCCTAATGCATGGTCGAGCTAGGATCCACGAGCCTGCACCCTTGCCGGAGCAAGAGCGTAGACGTGCTCTAGTAGCCTGAGGAATGGACGAGTCAACTAAGAGAGAATGTAGCGTATGCTCACACTGTCGCTCCATCAAGGAAGACTGTAGACCTCTAGTCCAACCGACCTTCACGACGCCCCCCACGAGGCCTTACGCAAACCCGACTTCGCAGCCGGGCCGCCTCCTCGGGAGCACGTCTCGTCGAGCCCCGGAGGGCTCGACGGAAAGAGCGAAACAAGAAGTGATCTGACTTTTAATCAGACTCTATTGGGGCTTAGCCCCGTGTTACTTTTTTTTTCTCTCCCTTGTGCGGCTTGATGGGGTCTTCCCCTCCTTCTTTTTTCTTACGCGATCGCCTTTTTATTACTTTTCATCCGAATAGAATAGAAAAGGCCACGAGCGTTAGATAATAAGATGAACTAAGTCCCAATAGTCTCGGTACGAGAATCTAATAGTATCGGTCTGAGAGAGAAAAATCCGAGTTTCCAATTCATTAGAGAAGTGTACGCCATGTGGATTCTAGATACCCCCAATCCAGTATAATTCTGAGATTTTCTATACAATAGCATAAATTTTAAAGTACGGTCATTGCAGTTCTATAGTAACTACGTATCTAACCTGTAGGCCAGAAGCAAGTGGTAAACCCCGAAGGAAAAAAGGAAAGGGACGCCATCATGTGGATACTTATACGAGTACCCTGGTTCATACTACGACGAAATCATCAACTTTAATGAACAGTCATGCATATACTAGCGGGTTTCATAAATAGGTTGGCAGGATGTCTAGGGGATAAATAACATACTTTGTAACTATTTTGTGTGAATTCCATAATGAGACCGACGTCCTAATAAATGAACATTTCATATGTACTGTATATAACGTGCAATTTGCATTATTTATAAAAATCAAATGTATGTTCAAGAGTTCCATAGTGAAATAAATGAACGTCAAAAGAGATAATATGGCTTCTTGAGAGAGTTGTTACATTTTTTGGTGTATGCTTTTTAAAGTGTGGTTTACAAAAAAATTTGGCGGATCCAAAATGCCGCTCTCAACTATTCAAATTCAAATTCACCATTTGCAAATATGAATGCTCTGCAAATGCTTTTGTCAGTAAACTAAACTAAACCGGTGTGTTTTGTAGTTTTGCATTGGTGTGTTGATTCATATCCAAATATATTAGTGCGGTGAGAGAGATAGTGCAAGTTATGGAAAATGATTTGCATTTTCTTACGGTAACCAAGAAATTAATTGGAGATCAAGGAATTTTACTCCAAAAGTACAACAAAAATTTAGAAAAAACTTGATTACAATGTCGGCTCACGTTTGGATGAAAAATCAACTTGCACTATCAAGTAACTACCCACGGCAACGAGCGTCTACCAGCGTCAACCAGCGGCAATGAGCGTGTACGGGCACCAAGGAGCTTTGAGCTTTGAGCGCCATCGAGTGGCTACGGGCAGCAATGTGCAACTATGGGCAATAACAAGCAACGACAAGCAACAATGAGCATTGACGAGCAACAATGAGCAGCGACGAGAAAAATCCCATTTAATCCTAAATTAACATATTAAAACCCATATAAATCGTGTTCCCACTCCTCTAGTGTATAAATTTGTCAGCTTTTGATTACCATGGGTATTCTCGAACATCATGGATGTTCCCTTTGGTGGCCTCGGTCGTCTAATGCATAAATTTGTCAACTTTTGATTACCATGGGTATTCTCGAATATCATGGATGTTCCATTTGGTGACAATTATTTTCACTCTAACTCTAAACAACAAACTTTATTAACTCTAATATGTAATCAATGCACTACGGATTGATAATACAAAATTCAGTATTCCTTATTTTCTACTAACCATCTCATATGGAGAGCATTAATAATAAAGAACTTGGCCGGAACTCCGTAATGATACTTTTTCTACCTCCCATTCACACACCGAACCCATATAGTCAACGCTTAGTAGATACCTATATGAAAAGTTATGAAATTTCCGTTAACTATTTCTGAAACCCCCTACTGTATCCAATTTTCCTCATTTAATTTTGAAAGTTCTTCAATAGGGTGCGAATTTTAAAGTACGGTATTGTATAAATTGTCATCATAACCCCGGACCTATAAACATAGAAGCTTTAAACTCGCATGTATGCAGTGGATGTCACGTGTCAGTTTTTCGAAAGAATCCATATCTTTGTGAAAGAAAAATGCAAAGCAATTTCTGCTCCCGCATGTATTGCATGTGCTGTCGACGGACAGGGCTGCAAGAGTATAGGCGATACGTACATACGATAGTATGGCCAAGTCAATCTTGCTCAAAAGTACAGAAATCGCAGAAGTAGACTGCAAACCGCCAATGAGCAAGGACTGAGTTATGGTGGAAGTCTTATCAGGTGTATTACCAGGTTCTATTCGGAATGATCAAGGTTGGCGGTCGGGTTTAGATAGGGACGTTATGAGAAACCTAAAGAGAGATAATGAGTTTAAATAATTTTCAGAGTGGTAAACTCGGATAATGACGTGTCACAGTGGACACCGTGCAAGGAAAAGGACAGAGAAAATTTCAACTGCAACACTTTGTGCCAAGTCAAGAATTGGTCGAGTCATTTGGTGTCCTGACATGGATCCATTCAATTGGATACCGTCAGACGGCAACAGAAGGAAAGGGAGCTTTCTTTGTGAACACGTCAAAAGGAAATTCCATGACCGAGGAGGATGTCGATTGGGCCTTAAAGGTCCTTTACATTGAAGAGCGTTTCTTCAAATTCGTTTTCTGTAGCTCTGCAGGTCAATACTATGTTGACATCTCCACAGGTGTTTCTAGTGGCAAGGCCCTGAACAGTGAAGGGGATGTTGAACCTCGCCTTTTGATCAGAAGTAGGTCTTCAAATCCTTCACAATGGTTGGTCTTTACAGCTAATATTTATTAAGTTGACTGTAAGGAAATAATTTTGCATGTGCACTGCAAGTCTCGGTCCTGTTCTGTTCAGCAATTGTTTTTCGCGAACGTGTTAATGTTAAGATCGTCAGGGCCGTACTCCGTTTGTGCGGCTTGCTGACGTCTGGAATAAACCTTCTTACTCGAATCTTCTCCCTTGGTTTGAAATGGCAACCAATATGCGTCCTGCCTGCTTGGAGATGAGTACTGTACTCAGTGCTAGAGTCCTCTTCCTTCTGACAGAATATGTAGTACACAACATATTTAGGGACGTCCGTTTACCATGGTTACTACCTACTATCTAAACATCATATTTGAACGCCTACAAGCGTTGTATGAAGAAGTATGCCCGTTCGGGTACCATCTAAAAGCTGTACAGTCGACTCTCAATAACCGCAATGCCTCGTTTCCGGTCTGGAGATTGCAGTTATGGAGGACTTACACAATCCAAGAACGTTAAAACTAAACTTTGCGAGAGTTAGGGTTATGATAAAGGCAACTTAACAACATTGCATTTGGGAAACTTTCAGGTATGGTATTAATACCCATAGTGGTTTAATATGTAGATATATTGTAGTACATTCTATACGTCTCACTTTTCAAAATACTGTATGGATTGCAAATAGTTCTAGTGGGGATGTTCTCGAGATGAAGTGACTTATAAAAAATGCATTGCACATTGGCGGTATAAATTGCATCTCATCTCTCATCTCTCATCTCTCATCTCTGACTCCATTTCTGTACCCGTCGTATCCTGTAGGATGGGGCGTTCACTTTACTCACATTATTCATCACAGTTATGGAGAGTTCCAATTTGCATTTACCCCGAGAGTCGACTGTTCTGTGCTTGGACTGGGCCAATCTCCTTGGTGGATGGACACGTTCCCTCCTATTATGTTACCATCAGGTCAATTCTTCTCAGAGTTAGATGCACTAGAAAGCACATCTATTTAAGAGTCCAAGGCGACCTTACGATAACAAGAAGGAGGGGAACCCCATCAAGCCGTACAAGTATAAAGCAGAAGAAGTAAAATGGAGCAATGCTCCAATAGATAGTATCGAAGCACATCTACTAGGAACCTAGATAATGAATGGACCATTGACCCTTTGAACATATATTCACCAGTTGTGACCTCTACCATATACATGAAAGTTTTGGTCTTTCTCGTGAATTATTGTTTTGCTGCACAAACATGCCGAAGAGAGATGTTGAACGATCGAACCTATGGTGGTCAATCCTGAACTGGATCTTAAATAATTTGGCTTGTTTTCTCTTTTCAGCCAGAAAAGCACTTTCTGCTCTTCAGAATGGAACAAATAGGGAACTTCTCACACATTGGCGGTATTTCGCCCTTGGAGCAAGGCTATGCCATTGCCGGAAAAGAGAAGTCTAAGAGAAATATCTGCTTCGGAGACCTTATCTACACCATTCTTTCAAGCTAGTCTTTCAACTCTTTCAAGCAGATAAAGAGAAGTCATAGAATTATAATATTATGTTCCATGGAGTAATACAATAATTAATACTGGACTCAAGAAATGAAAAGTAATTTCGCTGAGGTCCTCTCACTCAAGACAAACATTGACAATGGCAAAGGTAAAAACTACGTATTTTTCAGCTGATGCGTAATTTTGGGAGCAATTCAAGAACATTCTTATATGGAATACTTGAGGATGCTTTTTTAATGCTAAGAAACGAGGTTGAAAAAATCCAATGCTAAATTTAAGAAGTAACATTCTCCGATTGCAAGAAGTTTTTTCGATATCGTGTTCAGTTTCTCATCTTTCCTCTGACTAGAAATAAAGAAGGTCATGTTTATTCCATTGAACCATTTAGTGCGTGCGCTTCTAACCCAGATGACGCAATCACCCAAATGAATTTTGATAGTTATGCCAACAACTCTTAATATGAAGTTATCTCCTGCCGTACTGCAACCGTTCCTGCAAGATATTGTTTATGTTTTTAGACTGTTTAAGATAGACCATCACAATACACTATATTTGACCCTGACTGGAAATTTCTCATCTTGCACTAGGGCCGAAAGATATGGAATTCTTCATTTACGTTACATTAACAAATTTACATCCACTTTTTTTTTTTTTCTTTCTTTCTCCTTCGGGGTATACTACTTGGTCCCTTTTGGGGTCCTTTCGCTTCTTTCTCGGTACATACTGATCCAATCAAAGTGAAATCGGTATTGCTGCATATTATTTAATTTAACGGCAGAAATGATAGCGGTGATATTATTCTCGGAATATACCCAAACTATCAGTGGATCCATATAATCGATTAGGAGCCATCATCATTCTTTCGTACTGACCCTTACCTACACTTTCACAGCGGAAAATAATATCCAACGAGTTAGACTTCTTGTATTAAAACAGCAAGAAACAGGGGACAAAGACCAAGATTCCTCCCCCGGCCGATAGTTCGAAATAATTTTTTCTGGCACTGTATTTGCATCCAAATGGAAAACCGGTACTGGCAGAGGAAGTTGATACTGTATGTGGGGAGACGTTTGAGTTTAGTGGAAGGTTGATAGGTCTGCTCGAGACGCTGCTTTCAATGCCAACTCTGGACAGCTCATCGCAGCTTTTCCACGCTTGATATCCTAGAAACTTGCGACTCCATTGGGTGTACCTATAGATGCTCCGGTGAATTATCAGCAATATCCGGATTCATTGATTTTACATGCACCGTTTTCCATATTTTGACAATAGGAAGTCCGAAAAACCTGCAAAGAACTTTCAGATTGGTTGCTCGCTTCTTCTTCTCTGCCCGAGTTTCTGAGCCAAATTTTATAAAGAGTTCAAAACAGTGCAGGGTGAACCATTGTCAAATTCTTCATGCTTAAAACACGGCGGAAAAATGCATACTGCAGAGGATGATGCAAAACCGCTTTCCACCTGCTCACAGATAGGCCTTCCACTTGAACAAAGGTCTGCGCTTATCAATGCTCGATTAAGAAAAAGGTGATTGAAATTAATCGTGTCCTCAAGGTGCTAAACACTTAAACCGATTTCAAGAAAGATGAAACGAAGGTTGAACGAATTTGGAGTTCATCTCTGATGTCAGTTTGGAGATCTGGGTAAGGATAATGTAGCGACGAGAAGAAAGCCGACCTCATAGAGCACAAGAAGGATGGGAAGACCCTATTAAGCCCGCACAAGGGAGAGACAAAAGAGATAGAATGGGGCTGGGCCCCAATGTAGTGATGAGGGGAACACGATATAAAGCCGCGGTTGAAGTCTTTGATTGTAACGAGGTACACAGTGTAATTTACATATACGAGGGGCACGAGATTAAACGCAAGATGTTTTAAATCCTATTGGTTAAGTCAGTCTCCAGTTAAAACCTCAAAACTTCCAAAGTCAGAAAGACTCTGGGAGATTGCATAACGAAAACCAGTCAAACAAAGAGAGGACCCTGGTTTCTTGAAGGTCCTTAGGGAGCAAGAACATAACTTAGGAACAAAAGTCTCGACACAATCTCAGCCGATTAGCGTTTCCTTGGATGGAGCCGCACGGATGTTCCTGCTTTACCAGCTGAAATAGTCAATATGTCGAGTTAACTAATCGACGCTGAGGTACCATCCATGATTTCGTTAGGAACCATCGAGGGCAGGTTTGTTACTACAGCATTGGATAGCGTCCAATCTAGTAAGCCATTACTGGAATTCCGGTCAATGTTGTGATGGTAGGGAGACATATCATTGCATGAGCAGTCCGAGCATGCCAAATCTTTAGTTTTCCAACTTTTCTTGGAAATGTTGTTGAACCTTGTAAGTGTTGAAGTCAACGGCTGGACCTGGAAACATGAAGCATCTTTAAAGGGAACCTGAACCAATAGTACTCTTCTTTACCTTGGAGCTCGTATACACTTGGTTTACAACCATGATTTGCCATCAAAGAAATATCTACTTCTAAATAATGTCGTTTCATATCTAATCTATAATTCTAAACTTCGTTTCTCATGAATTCGTTCATTCTCTGGAGTGCGTAAGGAGTAAGCCATAAAACAGTAATATAAAATCTGAACTAAAATATTAGCAAAAAGAAACTGTAGGTCAAAGAAAACAGACTTGCATTTTAACGATTAAGTTTTTCAGGTCTTTATGATTGTGACGTCGTATATTTTAGATCAAATGTACTTTCCTGCCGAGCTCTGGCCTTGAGTTCTGAAGCAAACATTTTATTTTGCAAGTGCAAACTAAGGGGAAAAATCCATAAAACGGAATCTGCAATGAAGCACACACGTTCATAACAACAGTCTACATATACCTTAACGTATAATGATTGGGCTATTATAATAATCCTAAAGGGGTGGAAATACGCGGCCTTCAAGACTTCAGCGTGAGAGGAGCCGAAGCCACTCGAGCCGGAAGATGAAGAACCAGGCGCCGGAATGTCCCTGGTCCATAAGTTGTCTGTTTTATCAGAATCTTCAGACGTAAGTCTATGGCCCAGTTAGACTGACGAGAGCATGCGCATGCTCATTCCGGCACTCATAAAGTGCCACGTGACAATAGATTACTGGTCTCTGCTTCTCAGGCTGAAATACAGTAAACTGGGCACTGATTATAAGTAGAGGCTGCGCTCCCATGTTCGATCACACACTTTCTCAGCAGCCGCTCTTGAAGTTATTGAGTAGGAAGAAGTTGCTGACTGACAGCAGAGTGGACTGGTCTTTTACCGGATCTGATCAATCAGTCATTGTTCCATCGGTCCACTTTCGTTGATTCTCTGCGTGTGGACTCCTGTCTGCTTCCCAAGGCGGAGCTGTAATTTCGTGGAAGGCCGGGGCTAGCTATAAGAGAGGCACAGGTGTGGGCCGTCGAGGGCAGAATCAGATTGAACACAAGGGAACTGTGTGTACTCGGGGACTGGTGTGGCTGCTCTTTCACTATCTAGCTCTCGGAGGGTCAGTTTTACTTTTTGATTCGTAACTCATCCTCGTGGAGGTATCGGGGAAGGTTCTGGTGGTATCGCGAGATACTCATCACTGTACTCCTTCCGACCCGGGGTATATAAAAGTCGAAAGGTTGTAATCGCAGTCATTCCTCTTCATCCTCACAACTCCAAGTCGCGTTCTGACCCTTCACTGCTGAACTTTAGTGATTCAGTGAACTTCCGGAAGTGTAAGTTTGGAAATCATTGAATACGAGTTAGCAGGATCAAAGTGGAACTGAGTGAGAAAGGCTGCCGAATTCCTGCATCTGGCAAGCTGCGAGGCTCAAGTCCGTGAAGGAGTGAGAATTCGTTCTCAAATCGGCTGCTATTCAGTGACTTGTCTGTTCAGCGTGGAGACTCATTCTGGTAGAGAAATATACCAAAATATTTCAGAAGTCGGTGAAGGCTGAGCAGTCCGTCGCGTTGGACTACAACAATTTCTACGCGTTGAGGTCTTGAAATTGTTCATCTACGTCTTGTCTCCTATAATTGTCCCTGCTATCCACTCAATCAAATCACATCTCCTGAGTGAATATACTCAGTCCTCGCCATTTCAACTTCAAGTCTATCCTTCAGTAATACTCGAGGGTTGTTCACAAGTCAGACAGAATGGCCGCAATGACTGGCCAAGATTTTTGGGAGCTCCTCCAGTACATCCTCCCCTTCTTCATCATCTTGTTCCCTGCTTATGGCATGGCACGAGCGAAGATTTTCACCCCAGTACACGCTCCTGGACTAAATCGCTGGACATCACTGGTCGGCATTCCGATCTATGTAGGACACATGGTGGCATTCAATGATCCCTACCAGACGAACTTGCGGCTTGTTGGAGCTGATGCACTTCAAAAATGTGTGGTCTTAATTATAGCTTTCATCTGGTGGAGATTCTCCCAAAGAGCCAGTATAGATGGAGTTATCACCTTCTTCATGTTGGCCACTCTTAGCAACATGGTGCTCGTCGGTCCTGCTCTGTTCAAACCTCTACACGGAACTGAATCTGACGTTTCAATTGCCACTATCATCCTTTTACAGTGCGTGTTGTGGTACAACTTGTGCATTGCTCTATTCGAAGTTCGCAATGTACTAAAAGAAATGAAAGCCGACGATGACAGCGCAGCGGAATCCGATGCTGATTCAACTCGCGAGCTAGAGAGCAGCGTTTTGCCGGGTCTTCCTTTCTGGAGCAGTACAGATGGTGGTGCTCTAACAGGTCACCAAAAGGACCAACGATCTCTGACGCGATCAATCTCAGCACCCACTCGTGTTTCCTACACAACTTCACGTGTGGTTCCATTATACCTTATCCCCCAAGTCAGTGAAAATTCATCTGGCCAAGATGGTAAGTTTGAAAAGGATGGAACCCTTAACCGTAGTTTGTCTGAAACTTTCTTATTTTACGTGTGCATGACTTGGCTCCCATATTTTCGCAGCTCCAGTGTAGAGATCGGATGCTGTTCTAACGTCGAGGCAATCTTAACCTCTAGCCTAGTGAGCATAATTTCTAACAAGTTATGCTTCTTATATTTTTGTGAAACAGGTAGCATCACCAAATCATCCAACACGCAGGATAAATCAGATGTCCACATCACTTTTGACATTCCGGGAGGAGTCGTTACAAAGACCATGGAAGGGGATCAGACCGTCAAGATCCAGATGCCCGAGACTGTCGCACCTTCGAATTCTCCAACTCGCCCACTATTGAACAAGTGGGTTTACTTAAAGATCGTTGCGTTCAAGGTGGTCAATAGAGTGAAATATGCACCCCTAATGTACACGAGCACTGGCGGATTCATCTACTCGCTATTTGCTTTCAAGTACGTGCCGTTCTGTCCTGTCCTCCAACCTCTTCCTTTCCTTCAGTTCCACTCTATTGACTAGAGTCATATTCAGTCCGGTGACACCGTTATTTTTGGTCTCATCAACGAAATTTCCTTCTGAACGTTTTATATTGGAGCAACTAATGGACAGGATGTGACATTGACTTTCGCCAATTGCGTTCTCAGATTAGGAGAACTGCACGGATGAACATAGAAAACGAGGAACTAATCAATAGCTGCCTAACCAGTTGAGTCTGCCGCTGAGATTATGATCATGAGGTGCAATATGAAATTGAGCACCGCTTGGTCTAACCTAGAGTGCAAAAGGTGTCATAGATGTGGAAACTGTAGTTGGACTGCACTTGGTAGTGAGCATGAAAGTTCGGCAGGGACAATGAGAGCATTCTACTTTACAGGTGTATTCCCTGCATGCCAAATATTTTGATTAAACTCTTGCAACCCGCATACCTGTCTACCTTTGCGCCAAAACCAAGACCTTGTCCTGCGTTTAGATTAGCATGGCAAATATTTTGCTCGGAACTGACGTGTTGTTGACGGTACTGCAAATTGAACTTCTGGTAGTCTGGTAGTTGTCGCCAGGATTCTGACATTGGCAATACGGTGTATACTCGTGTCTTTTCGTGCGTACTGGACTGTGCACGTGAGTCTCAAGCACCGTCCGGGCAGCTACGCAGTAGCTCGAAAGTACAGTAAAGGTTCCGCGTTGAAACTTGAAAGTTTATAGCTTTCAACCTCCGTCTCCATTCATTCATGCACGTGAGCAGTCCCCTGCTCATGGCGCTCCTAAGTACTCCAGATCTGAACGGTTCCGATCTGATTGACCTCCTAGCCTAGGGCAGGTTTACTGTTGCATAGCTAAACATCGTGTTGGTAGGATCTAAACCGGATCATAAGAGCTCCAACCTTTGAGAAGTCTAGGCGGAGGATATTAATGAAGAATACCCCACATGTCATTCTCCACCTGAAGCTCCAGAATTGTTGAGTTTAGTTTGGGTACGCTCATTTCTCTGAACAAATATTAAAGTATGTGCAAACGTACTTCCGGATGAAAGCAGGCGTCTACGTGGTATTGACAATTCCCAATTATTCTTTTCTGCAGGTATGGGTGGGAGATGCCTTACACCATCAGGCAGTCAATTGAGCTTATAGCCAAGGGAGCAATTGCGATCTCCGTTGTAACCATGGGTATGTTCATATGTCACGTGCCTCTATCCTGAACACTGTATATGGTGTTTCCTCTGTCGCGTCTTTACGGTTGTTTTGTAGTGGTCTCGCCAAGATTCAAGTGATTAAGATGTAATATGTTATATTCTGTCGCCGAAACTATTGGGGTTTAGCCGTATTACCTCATACGTTTTATCTTGTACGGCTTGATGAGGTCTTCCCATCCAACGCGGTCTCCGATGTTCTGTTGCTTCGGAGACAGATTCATGATAGTAACAATGGCCTGACATACTGCTAAGATTGTTTGACCGCTTGACTTCTGCTGCAGCTTTCACATGGTATCAGTCTGGAAAATTGGTGTCCTGCGGATACAAGCGTATGATTTATAGTTGGGTTATCCGGTTCGTGGTTGGTCCCGTGATCATGGTGATAACTTCTCTAGCGTTTGGCCTCAAGGGTATCTCCTTCGAATTTTCTGTCCTACAAGTAAGTTGCTTTCAGTTCAAGCAGTCGATGTGCATGGGAGGGTGCAAGCATGTGAAAATTTAACTTCTTCACCGCATGGGGTTATTACTACAGACTGCTGACATTTGACCACGTCTTCTGACAGTCTGCGCTTCCAGTCGGGTTGGTGTCATTTGTGTTGGCCAAAGAATACAACCTTGACGTTGAGGTCTTCTCTACAGCGTAAGCATCAATCTCTCAAACTTTCTTTTAAGCAGCAATGAACGTATATATCTTATACATCTTATGCGTTGTATGGCTTCTGATTCAACAACGGTTGTTGTCTCTCTGCAGTGTGATCACCCAATTAGTGATATTCCTGCCCATTGTCGTCGTCTACTATTTCATTCTGCAAGTGGTGGAGTAGAAAAAGAGCCTCAAGCTTTGCAGAAGCCCAACCATGCCATGTTCTTTCATATGGCGAATAAATGTTCGGTCGAGAAGTTCGAAAAGCTAGCCCTGGACGAGCATACTCTCAAATTTAGATCATGCAGAAGACCTGACGTGTTTACAATATCTGTTTCTTACCTCCGACGAAAGTACCGGTTATATGACTACAGCCAGTACGAAATGATTCGGGATATAGATCCTTACCCTTAATCCACCTGCGTGGTTGTCCGGGAGAATGTTCTTGGAGATCCTCCAGATTCAAGTGTCAGATGTAGAGAGAACCTGGATGTGAGGCCGTGACTGCAACTAGAGAAGCAGAAGTTCACTTTAATCGCTGGAACGAAGTGTTATTGGACTAGTAAGGAGCACATCAAAAGTTTTGTGTTTGAATTGGCGACTATGTACAAAATTGAAGCGAAGGAGGCATGCCAAGTGCAAGGTTTTTGCCATTGTTCGATAAGTACGGCGCGGACGCCTTTAAATGTAAGTGTACTCTTATTTGTAGCGATCTTTTCGTTCTTCATGCTTTGAGCCCTGGAATGACTGCAAAAAAACATAGATTTTGGATTTGCGGCACGATTTGCTTTGGGAATAATGAATTTGCAACCTGTCGAATGTGCAGAAATCAAGCTAAAAGCTTATGCATGTGCGTGCAGCAGCGAAGCTTGACAGCCGCGGCGATTGAACGATCTCCGTCATGTTCGTGCCCATTGTGGAGTATGAGATGTGCAACTGTGCTCAGCAATGAGTTGATTAGTGAGTTAGTTGATGTTCGTTACAGCTTCCAAACCTTACTAGTACGTGATAGCATCGGACTGAACATATTTCTGGCTACATATAGCGGCTCTTTGTAGTTATGTCAGCATCTATGATCGTGTGTAGCAGTAATTCCGGACAGGCTAGTACTGTATCTCATGTAACAGATCCAGTGACCAATAAAGTCTGCTTGATTTACAAGTTGGAACTGTCGTATTATGTACATTTTGTATCCTGTCACATCTAATACACATCCCAAACACAGAAATTAAACTCTCGCTTAGATACCCGCCATGTTGGGAACAGAAACCAAATTGTATCCAATTGTAACAATAAGACAATGTGTATCATTTACTTGCATTTGATTGAAGTTCCATTGCAATCACAGTACAAATGGATTCTCCTGCCTTCCTACCAGTCTTCGGACACGAGATATGTCGGACAGTCGTGCGGCCACGCCTCATGAATCTGAACTTTCAAGCTTATTATCCTATCGGCTGAGTGCATGGTCGCTCCGGATCCTATTTCTGAAGACCTCTCTTGAAGAAACTAAAGAATCAATACATTCGAAAGGCACGATCGTTCAAACAATAAAACTTCAGTCTTTTGATCCTACAGGGATATATATATTTTCATGATTCATCATACACGATCTGATCATATTTCCATATAGACATCTGCTTTGGCTTGGCCGTATCCAACCAGTATTGAGTCCAGTATCCAACCAGTATTGAGTCCAGTTCTCTGGATCATATTGCTCGCAGAATTTGGTCTAGGTAACTAGTCCACTGATTATTCCTTCGTGTTCCTTGTGTAGATCTGTGCAAATAAATTACTGGAGTTTGCATGTTATTGGCGGTAACATCACTCCTCCTCACATCGAACAAAAGTTAGAGCTAAATAGGACAGGGAATGCCTACAGTAGCCGCGGTATCACTTCTGTTTCCTCTATTTTAACTTTGTGAGGCCATACAGAGCACACCATTTCGATCTTCACCACGCTCCGTAACAAGCAATCAGATGCGCAGTCGTCTGTCTATCCCGTTCTATGGAGTTGAATCAAAGGCCTTCCATAAGCTTCGAAATCCTAAGTATCAAAATACACAATGGTCATTTATGATACAGACATTCAATGATGTTCTCGAAGTAAAGTGTGTCTTCTAATAAGTGTCTATTCATTCCTCAACCACTGCCTATAACAAAACAATATCCATGCAGGATATTGTTTTGTGGAGTATTTTGGTCAAATTCCAGTGCTGCTTGAATAGGCAGTATTAGTGACACCTTTGCATTATATTCAGTCTCTCCAGATGATAAAACAACAGCAGGTCGTGGAACATGAGATAAAGCCTCTTCCTAAATCGAAAATATAACTTGATGTTGATCTTCCAGGGTCTCGATTTCCAGCCTAATTTAGTCGGTGTATCCTTTCAAATTGGTTACTTCATGGGTTTGGATGCTCTTATATTATATTTCAAAATTCATTATGCCTTTGAGGTCTGGTAAAATCCTCTTAGTACCTATCCAGTGAGATTTCCTGGGCTTTTGCATAAACTGGCTAATCACACTCATCAAGTGAGAAATATCAGGCCCTGTAGTAGTAAAGAATATTAAAATCTATCCTAGTGTCTTGAATAAAGTAGTCTGGACCTTTTACTCATTCCCAACCTTCAACTTTTAGATCTACTCCACAAATCTCAAGAGTGGTAACTGGATACACTCTTACAGATTAAATCTTTCAAGAACCTCTTGTATCTTCTTGGCTTGAGTGAGCATAGTGACTTCCATTCTCCGTCCATATCTCAATACCAAGACAAAAGTGAATTTCTTCCAAGACTTTTGTCTCAAATTTTAAGTCCATAATATTCTTCACCTTTTCCACAAGTTACTCACTATCTTTGCATAGAGGATAAAAAATACTAATCCCTTGCTTCTGCCCGTAGATATACATTTGGATTTGATATACTCTTTGTCAACCCAATTTCCACCAAAAAAGTATCAATCCTTGTATACCAATCTCTTGGAGCTTGATTTACCCAGTACACAATTTTTTTCATTTTTCACACTAAGCCCTGCATCTCTAGTTGGATAACCAACTTCCCAAATATTGTTAAAAATATATGTCCTTCTCAAGTACTTTATCAATTCAAACATCATTAATATCCATGTGATGTGTTCCAACCAATTTGTGTGAATAGAGAAATACCCAAAACAAAAAAAAAAACAAAAAAATCATTTTAGCCACATGAGTAGATTTCTCAGAAATATCCTCACCTTCTACTTGATAATATCTTTGAGCTACTGATAGGAGCTTGGAGAGCTCCTATCAGATTTGAATTCTTGATTATAAATTCACTTGGTGCCAATCTTTTTTTGTTACTTGTGGTAGTTCCACCAAATACCAAGTTTGAATTGTGAGTAGCATTATGTTTATTCTCCATTTCTGTACACCATTCTTGAATATTATTTACCTCAAAATCCAAAGGTTCACTTGACTCCATGATCTTCTTTATCAAAGCTACATTAGGAAATCCCACATATCTTTGAGGAATTCTCTACTGTCTTGCAGATCTTAGAGGTCTAGCACATTTTTGGTCCTTTATTACTCTGGGCTCCCTTGGAGTAGAACAGGTAGTTGGTTGCCTCTCCTCAAACATACTTAGCCACCTATCAATTTTAGAAAGATCTTTATTGATTTTGAACTTTAGTGCTCCCTTGAATCTCCATTGCTGAGAAATGAAGAATGTTGTTTGCCTCCTCCTCAAAGTGCTCATCATCAGCAATAAAAATTGATAATATTATCATTTTCAATTTCACCTTTCTCATCAAGATGAACAAGTTTTTGAAAATAAGATTTCTACTGAATGCACCATTTACAGAAAAGTGGCTCGTAGAGTTCATAAGTCTTCTCTCTATTTCCATGCTCAATCAAAATGTATTTATACTTTGGCAACCAAGCTGTTTTCTGTCCTTTTTCGCACTTGAACAAATGATATACAATACAAAATACTCAAATGATTTACCTTTGGTTTCTTCTCCATTAAAGATTCCTTTGGATTTACTCCCAAAGTGCTCTTGTTGTACTATCAATAGAAGATAAAGTACTAAAATTGTTATTTCAGCTCAAAAGTGATTCTCAATTGAATTATTCTTGAGCATACTCTTCACTATATCATCCATGGTACAATGTCTTTTCCGCAACACCATTTCGTAATGGAGAGTAGGATGTTGTAAATTGTCTTTTTATCCCTTTGCTTGCTCAATACTCTTCAAAGGTTTTGGAAACGATTCTCCTCTTCTATCTAATCTAATCAATTTCACCTTGGTGTTCATTTGGTTCTCAACATTAATTAGTCCACAAATCTTTCACAAGTCTAATTTATTTTCAGGAAATAAATCTATATTTTTTCTAAAAAATCATCCACCACCAATAGAAAATAATTAGCAAATCCAAGTGATACTTTTGCATGGATCCACATAAATAAATGCTTCTAAACCCCCTTGGATCTTATAGCAAGCAAGGTTTGCATTTCGTCTTGTAAGAAATTTAAACCTGGTTGCTTTCCCATGAGGCAGTTTTCACAAATCTTCTTTGTAATATTTTTCTTTGGTAAACGATGACCATATTTTGGCTTTGAAGATGTTTCATACTCTCCTAATTTAAATGGCTATATCTCTCATGCCATAAAATTTTTACCACTTCTAGATTCCAACGATGCCATTAATTTCATTGCTGATGTGCAAAAATTTTTAGCTTTCCTTCCTTGACTCCTGTAGCCAATATCTTGATAATTTGATTCTTATCTTTAGCTCATCTTCTCATCACAAACTAACTCTGTTTTTATACTTTGCTCACTGATCCACACATTGAGAAGGTTGTACTTATTCCTAGATTATTAGGTCAAACGTAACTATATTACCTTCTCGTCATATCTAACCCCGGTGATTGTTCTCGTCATCTCTAACTTGTGCGTATTCCTAGAATATTAGGTCAAACATAACTATATTACCTTCTCGTCATATCTAACCCCGGTGATCGTTCACCTATGGAATGATTACTCAACCTTCTCTAGTCCAATGATTAGTCCCGTAACAAGACTCTTGACTAAACAATTATTGCAAAAAATATTATTTCCGGTATCACTCCCAACAACACAGCTGATCTATTTTGTTTCTCCTTTATTCTTGACAAGATAGAAGGTGGGAACGAATGAAAATACTGGCACGAGTATCGCCTACACTACGTGGGAGTGATCTGACATTGGTAAATTAAACACACTACGCGGAGATAGCACAGAACAACAATATGGTTTCATTTAGGGATAAAAACATAGACTAAAGGATTTCTGCAATTTGGGAGAAAATGGACATGAGTTCCCTTTGCGAAAGAAACTAGTATATGACGTAAAACGATAAATTATACATAAGTTCATCCTAGATCTGTTTATGCCTTTCCATTTGTCTCCTGCATCTTGTTTGAACTCAGCATGCTGATGGTTTCTGCAAAGTCAACTAGCAAGAGGTACGACTCTTTTGCAATCCCGGAAATGTCACGTGTTGCTCCATGTATGTTCTACAATCCGCATTGATCAGATACTTGAGCGAGACATTGATCAGCTACGATGAGCAGCTAGAACAATATAACCAGTTCTACCAATCGAATTTGATCATCGCCATCTTGAGCATTTCCGTTGACATCTCACTCCGGAATCCCAATGCCATAAAGATGGACAACAGCCAGATAATTGTTTAAGCTAGCCCTAAACGCGATTATTGCACTCGATTATCGCACTCGAACATAATAGACAGGGAGAAAAATGGAGGAGTCTACCAAATTAGACTCGCGTGACTCGTGTATTATTTTCCCTCTTTTCATTAGTAACTAGTAATCACTTCGGCCAGCCAATGGCAACTATACTTTAATCATGGCCATATCTTACATCTCGGTGAGCCATGCATATAGTCCCACTGCATATACGGAATCTGAGCAAGACCATTGCATCACAAATCCTGAAATTCTTGATCACTCAAGTATCTGATCAATGTCTCGCTCATCACTTTCCTGATTTATGATGGACTAAGCAGCGCCTCTCAGCGGCAAGTTCAGACGAATGCTGGGAACTACAAGTTGCAGTGACGAGCTTATAATGAGCCCTCAAAGCCAAGAACTAGCTCGGGGTGTCCACTAAGATGTTGAAGTTACTAGCTTTTCGATCCGAAAAAGATCCGATCACACCAAAGGCAACCCCTAAATGCTGGGAACGAAGCTATAGATCTGTTGACTTCCACACACCAGCCATCAGCATGATGAACCGCAATCCAGGCCGGTGTACTCTATATCCAGTTGATAAAATAATGTCAACTTGCTACACATGGATTCGGGTACCACAATTGGCAAAGGTGGAGCTCTCTCAATCACGATACTCACGACAAATATTGTTACCTGATCTAGCTGCGGGTTATAGAATCGCTCGGTTGATCATGACATGAATGTTGTAACTTCATGCTCATCCAGTACGTAAAAGGTGTATTGACTCAACCAAGATGGATATCAATCGAATTTCCCGCCATGGGTTACGTGCGCGAAACTGGAGATAGAGAGTATAGCAAACGCTACTTACTTTGCTAACCAGTTGAACCCTGGTGGAGCAGTCGGCCTCTTCTAAGAACTCATAGCTTCGTAGGGCTTCAAAAGGCTAACGGTCACCACTATATATGTTCGCATTACCAACTAAAACAATGGAAGGCTGGTTACTGCGCTTCATGCTACTGAATTGCGAAGTTGACTAACTTATTTGGGAGATACATTCAAGCTAGCCGTACACACGTCATTCTCAATATAAAGTTGAGGTCAGAATGATGTGAGAAAACGTGCATCCTTATTCTATGGTACCCGCATGGTCAAAGTGAAGAAACGAAATAGCTACTGCAATTTATAAATGCATTAAATCGAAATCCACCTCACGAGGATTAGTTACAGCACCTTTACTTGTAATCTATATAGAATCGGAGGATCGTGCAAAACGTTTGAACGTGCTTTGTGATCATTCAGTACTTAAGATGTCGGATGAATAGCCAGAAAAGGCATCATCTAAATGAATGCCGTTCAAAGTCGATCAAATTTTTCCTTCAGGTGATCAATCCACCGCGTTGACCACTCTTGAACAATAGCCGAAATTTTCCAGCACTGCGCTCTGCTATGAACGCACGCGTACCAATCGCCCTCAGCCATGTCCAGTATTTCTAGGTCTATGCGAGTCCTTCTTGGAAGAACGGCAACCCCGTCAGCTGAGCTCCGACTGAATGTTCAATATGATGCCACGCGCAGAGATGAAAGGAATGTAAAGTACCCAACGTTACCGTTCAGGGTGCACTTGTCCATGAATGTAGTCTTGAGAAAACTTCATACGTTCATGTAACCGGAACTACTAGTACTAAGGTCTCCGCTTTTGCTATGGATTCTGAGATGACACAATCGACTCACTTGTTTTAAGGTTTTTGGCATCTGTAGAAACTTACTAATTGATCTAAAAGTATTCGGTGGTGCTATACCCTTTCATAGATTTTAAGAGGTCGTGCAGCTTAGGCTCCAGCATGCTAATCGCAGATTCTTATCGTTAACAACTATTCTTTTGCGCGCTCGAGTTAAGAAATTAGAAATTTGACCAACGGCTATTTCTTCAAATTGCACGCAGTATATTGAAAAACGAAGTCTTTACCATTATTTGCCCACTATGACAACAGATGTAACGTACTGAAGTAGCGGTATAGCATCCAATGCCTTTCGAGAAAACAAGAAGGTCAGCCTTGCCAGTTAAAATTCTTCTCGGCAGGTCAAAAAGCTGTCCGTTAAAATCGATGTCCGTATGGAACAACCTCACTATACGTCTGACACAAATTATATAGTCCAGTACAATAATGCACATAACTAGTACAATATGTCCAACCCCCAGCTTGGTATCCGTAGCAATAGAGTTATTCTAAACAAGCTTCTTTGAACCGATTCGAGAGAAATCACAAGAGACATGATGGTTATGGCAAGTTCTGCGAAGGATTAATATCAGCTTAATAAGGTTTTCGAGGTAGATATAAGCAGCATCTTGAACTACGTGGCTACAATCAAACCACGATGTCCTTTCAGCAGTCAGCTTCACTGGCTACCGAGGATACAGTTATAGTACATAAGTCTGCGGGATAGGTTAAAGACAGCACAAGCAACGTTGAATGCACTTTGGAAACAGTCGCGTTTGCTTTCGGAAATCTCCTGTACGCATGTTATGTAGTTAGGCAGCAAATTGAGTGTTCATCCTATTCGACAGTTCAACAGAAGGAGAAATTCCTTGAGCTCGTTGAACATCCGGTTGTCATGGCAGAGCGATCCGTCAAAGGGCCCGAAGGAAGTTTGGACCGGTCTCAGAGATAAAACATGTCCTTTTCGGGCTTCTATACGAAATTCCGAAATGTTTGGGAAGCATCGTGACAATATCTTGACCTTACGTGCAGTCAAAGTTGCCAAATTGAATGGAGATCCACCACCGCAGAGCCCTCGAGGTCCACTACGAACATGGTGAAAAGCAGGTCCACTGAAACGATGCGCATTTATTCCAATTCACTACGGTCACCTGCTTCACTTTGTACGATCTAAAGCATCCATCACCATTGACTTCAAATCTACATTGCTCAAAGATTGTGAAGTCTTGACGATCATACGATACCAAAGGTTGTGGACAGAATGTAGTTTCTTCTCTTCCAAGCGTGCTCACTTTAGATAATGGGAAACATAACAAGGTCCATCCACCTGTCCACGACAGCTTTTGCGGTCTTTATCGCCTTGACTACTGTGATACGAGAATATTTTTCTCCTTACTGTCCTATACGCCGGCCCCGGCCCTTTAGATCCAGACTGCTTTCAAATTGACATTGATTGACTGAATCTCAACATTCTTGCTCGCACTTGGAATGACAAATGAAAATGAATCTCTCAGAGGACCGTAGCTATGTCCCTGTCCCCCTAGCCTATGCCTCCTTGTGGAGTCACTTTCCTCTCTTCCTCTCTGCCTTTCCTTCCTTCACTCAGTGCGCCTCAATAAGCATGTACAACACCGAGAACCAAATACGGGATAGGTTCAAGTTTGAAGCTCTCTCGTCTCTCGGCTCTTACCGTCTTTCCTGGTGTACCATGAAACTTCCGAGGACATAAACATTTGACGTGTTCAAATAACTAGGATAATTAAAGGAGCAAAGTATGGTAACTTTCTTGCCAGTTCCTTATTAGAGGTGACACGGTCAAAACTACACATGGTTTGTAAGAATGACTAGCATACAGTACAATATATGTAAGGTATATAACACGATGCAAGGTTGAAATTGCATTCCAGATAATAGTACACTTGGCATGTGGTAGTTGAGGTTTGTATAGTTACTAAAGTATATCAAATAATGTAATGTTGAAATTGCATTTCAGATAGCAGCACATGTGGTTGATGAGGTGGGTATAGTTACTTTCATGTAGTAATGGAAGCTAGGGTTTGCATAAACAAGTAATGGAAGTAGCACATGTGGTTGGTGAGGTGGGTATAGTTACTTTCATGTAGTAATGGAAGTTAGGGTTTGCGTAAAAAAACCCGGGCACTAGTTACTTAGAGTTGCATAAAACACACAATGTTTATATACTATAGGTTTTACCTTTCCAAGTGTAAATTCTTCCGTCAAGGTGTTACTGGTAGAAGGGTTGAGTAGCAAGCACATGAGAGCTGCAATAGAGAGAAGTATGGCAGCACATCCAAGTGTTCCTTAGTTTAAAATCTGCATACTAACCTGCAGGTAATCTATTCCTCGTTCATGTCACTAGACTAAGAGAGAGTCAACAAAAGTACTTCAAGTATCTTTTAGTGTTAATTTTTTAAATAAATAAAGGTAACCCAATTGAAGGTTTACCAGGTTCTCAATTTTAGTAGTTGTGTTAGAATAACTTTGATCTTTAGCTATCAGTCATGTGTTTAATGTTCCTCAAATTTGACTTCGCTTTAACAGACAGTTTGTCATCAAAGATGGTGAGAGGAGTGCACCGGGAGATCAATTTGAAGCTCAAGACTCTGCAGTTGATCCACGAGAAATTTTACCAAGAAGCCAATGTTGGAGAATGTGAAGCTCACATTCCTTTTATGGAATTGGGAGTATAGTTTGGCAACATTAACTTGGGAGATACAAGGACATAGGAAGCCTGCACCAGGAAGTTTGCGTGCCAATGTAAGGACCTGGACACCGTATCATTGGAGGGTGGTTTTGAGAAAGAGTGCAAGTGAGAGGGGGTGGCTTCACATTTGACTCAAAGTTCACTCCTCCGAGTGCCAAAATGAAAGGGCATCTTGAAGAGGCGTTTGAAAAGAAGAAGAACCAGTCAAACAGATGGATTGAAGCAGACTACAAGAAGTGCAATATGAAGATTTTTCATCCCCAATGGACCACCTACCTAACAAATTTGCTAGTAGCATTCTTTGAGACCATGTTATACGAGAATACAATCTAATGGGGATAGATTTTTCATGACCGCACCCAGAAATGTATAAGGTATTAGAAGGACCAGGTCCTCACTATTTAATACTATTAGTAGTTTACTTTTATATCAGACATGGATTCTTCAAAGAGGCTGAGAAACTCCAATTTCTGGGCCACGAGGTATTGCAAGAGTATTTTGATGAAGATCCTTAGGAGGGGAACAACTGCAAGAGAAGGATGCGCATTATATGAAAACAGGTGACACTGATCAAGAAGGAGAAGCTCAGAGTGTTTGGAAGCAATACTGCAGTAGGGGCACAAAGCTAGAAAAGGACAAGAGCTCAGATCATTGAGCCTAAAGCAAGTGAAGAAGAACCTAAAAGTGAAGATGTCGTGTGTATATACATCGCTACACAACATACATCGCTGTCAACATCATACACTATAGAAGCACAACTCACACATAAGTCATACATAGACTCTAAAGTGCCACAATAATCAGATTGGTTACCACTCTCAACTCAACTCAACTCAGATCAGTACTTGATCTGTCACTATATAAACTGCCAACAACTGGGCATTGATTACAGTCAAGCCACACCCACTCAAGCATAGAGAATCCAGGTTACGCTCACCGGCCTCTGTCCACCATTACCAGGAACTCACCAGGTGACGCTCACCAGCCCTCAAGACTCTCACTCCAATTTCAAAAATTCATCCCCTGGTCTTGGCACAGCCCTAAGGCATCTCAAAAATCCTTCAGCCCTCAAGACTCTCACTCCAATTTCAAAAATTCATCTCTTGGTCCTGGCACAGCCCTAAGGCATCTTGAGATTTCATCTCTGGCCCTGCAAGACTATCACTCATCTCCTGAAAAGTTTCTGCTCCTGTCACAGCCCTAAGGCATTTTGAAAATCCTTCAGCCCTCAAGACTCTCACTCAAATTTCAAAAATTCATCCCATGGTCCTGGTGCAGCCCTAAGGCATCTCAAAAATCCTTCAGCCCTCAAGACTCTCACTCCAATTTTGAAAATTCATCTACTGGTCTTGGCACAGCCCTAAGGCATCTCTAAAATCCTTCTCTAACCCTACAAGAGTCCCTCTCCAAAAGTTTCTGCTCCTATCACCAAAAACCCCCCTTCATCCAGATCCCCAAAAACCCTCTTTTGTCCAGCACTTTCCTTTTTCTCCCAACTCTCTTTTTCCAAAACTCTTTTTTGGTCTAGCAACAAACCCTCGATACTCTTTCCCCAAAAAATTTCTTCCTCTCGGTCCTCTCCTTTCTTGAAGAAAAATCTTTCCTTAACACAAGAGAAAATCCTTGAGCATACAGGAACACAAAACAACTACTAGTTTTTCCATAGCATAAACCCTTGAGTTCTCTAACATGAAAAATTCACACCAAATGGCACCAATAATATGTGTAGTTTATTTTCCCGACGACAATGTATGACTGCCGTTTTTTGTGAACGGTTCCTTCTTGAATGTCTCACCCCAAAGTAAACTTGTTTCACTATCCTTGCCTCGGGTTGAGCACCTCCGAGATGAAGTCTCCTTTCTTTGGGTTGTATGCTGATAGGGCAATTCTGAGTACCTTGCCTTTTGACACAAAGTCACTTTACCTTGGGTTACACCCCAAGGACACTTTTCTTTGCCTTCTTCTGCCATACAAGCACAATTCGACTTCTTTCATACACTTCTTCTTTGGAAATATGATAAAAAACAAAAATGTGGGTACCACAATTTGTCACACCTATGTAGCAATATGCCTCCCATACTTCACCTTGAGGTATCTAGTAGATTGCCTAAAATTGGTAAATTGAGGGTTGGCTTTGGAGCCACATGTATGTTCAAGACAGGAATACATCAAAAGGTATCTTGGATGATAGACAAGCAAATAGCTAGAATTCATCAAGATGCAGACTATATGGTGCTTGTAATACCACCATCAAAAGTGATCTTGGAGCAAATAATATACAAATTAGTACTATGGTACAAGAACTTAACGACTGGATTTGAGCAATTGGGAGAAAAGACTCAAACCAATTTTCCTCATTTGCTGGGCACATCCTTTGTGGTTTTATAGAACTATGCATGAACCTCTAGAAGTTGCATTGTTGTACCTACTATTTTTTGTTTAGGATAATTTTAGAAAAATTTGAAGAAGAAGTACGGAGATAAAGCCTAAAGAGGCTAAATCGGGAAGAAAGAAGAAGAAGCAGGGGTTTGAAGTAAGCCCAAGGTTGACATTGGGTCAAGAAGACAAAGACAAAGACAAAGAAGAAGAAGTTAAGGCTTTGTTTTGGGCGGTGTGATCTGTCCCAAAGAACCTGTAACAAACATCTTTGGAGTCGGGCTAATCAAGAAAGTACACGGGAAGAAAGTAATGAACTCGGGATCAAGAAGTTCTTGATAGTGACAAGAAACAACTTCACCAAATTGGTGACTGGAGAGGAGGTGCAACTAAAGAATGACCAATCAGGGCAGGACTATAAAATTACAAGTTGCACAAGGAAGTAAAACAATGTCCAATCGCTACCCGCTGCCTATTTAAAGTCAACCCAAAGGAATGTAGATTGTAAATCTGCAAGAAGAGGAGTGGGTTAGGATCTTGGGAACAATCTTCCACAAGAAGAAGGTTAGAAAACACACGATGACCCCAAAGTTGAGTAAGCAGAGCACGGTGAGGGGTTTGCAATTCATTGTTTAGAAGTAATAGTGTGGATTGAAGTCTTGACGAGACTTCGTATCACGTTGCTGGCCTAGAATTGGAACGTCAGTTTTCTTGGTTTCATGGTACAAATTGCAACAAGCAATTGCAAGTATGGACCAAAGCACAAGGGGAAGAGAGGAAATCTAGCTTGATAGACGGAGGAAGATTGGAGAGTAGTTTTGGGAAGAGAAGCAAGAGAGATAGGAGGTACCACTTTCTATCAGAAAAGTGATGCTCCAAAAGAAACTACGGAAGTGAGGAATTTGTTCAATCACTCTCGCACCAAGAATGGGGATAAGGTGGATAGTTATAGAGACACCAAGTGGAAAGGGAGAGTAAGCACAATGATGGAAATGTTCAAGCCAGAGGAAACCACCTATGTTACTATGCAACAAGCGGTGTTCTTCACCAAATGTTTGTGGGAGAAGCAGAGATTGGGCAAAATGTTTGCATCATAGAGTGGGGTAGATGATTTTGGGGTGGAGAATGGACATACCACCGCATTATTTTGTGCCTTTTGCAGCGCACTTTTATTTTGGGTTGAACCTATTGACTTTGGAAGAGAGAAATTGACTGCATGCGCACTTTCATCCAGATTTGTGGAAGGAGGCAGATGCATATGAGCAATATTATATGGAGAGAGTGCAAGCTGGGGATGAGTATTACAAGAAGAGTGTGAAGGAGAAAATTGTAGCAATTGACCTTCCAAGAGCTAGAAAGAGAGCCAAGCCCGAGAGTCATGTTGCGGCAGTCCAGCCTCAGAAAATACCAAAGCTTAACCCAATGGCGGTGTTGGTGAAGACAAAGGAAGCTACGCCGGAATCAGAAGGAGAGTGGAAAGGAGAAACTGGATCAAAGGGAGAAGTGTTGGGAGAAGAAGAGGAGTTCATGCTACAAAGTGGAGAATTGAGCAGTGACAGTGAAGGTGAGGCGGAGGTCCAGCAAACACAAAGGCCGATGATGGAGGCAGGAAAGCCGAGTCCCAAACTCTCTACTCTTGAATGAGGTAGTGAGAGGAAGAAGGGAGAAGAAGTTGTGGCACAACCCCAAACTGCCAAGGAGAAGAACATTATAATTGCAGCCAAAGTGGAGCCTAGTAAAGTTACCACATAGGAAGAGGAAAGCTTGGAAGAAGAAACTTTGAAAGTACAAAGATTGCAACTTTGGGACAAGGTGCAAGAGGTAGAGTGGAAGGAACCTAAAGACCGAGCAGATGGCAAGAAGTGCAATAGAGTGGACTATGTGTCAAAGGTAGTGTGTTTGCTGTTGATGTTTCTCCAACAAAAGAAGATGGAGATGGTAAGTGCCAATCTTGAGGTATGGGATGAGTTGGCCATAGTAAAGACATGGAGTGAGGAAACCTCATTGTTGCAAAGAAAGTTGACGAGAGTGGAGATGGAGGCCAAAGAACTTTGGGTTGAGGAGGTTCTTTGGAGTAAGCACTTTGAGGTAATGAAAGAAGATCTAGTAAAGAGTCGAGATGAGGCAAAGGAGATGACCGCATTGGTTGCAGTGTTGAAAGGGGAAATTGTAGATGCTCAAGTCGAGTTAATCCATTCAAAAGCAATTATAGTGGTAATGGAGTAGGAGTTAGAGAGTCTCAAGAAGAGAGCAGCGGAGAAAGATCAAGCATGGCAGTGAGAGTTAGCAAAGCATGATAGAGAAGAAGGTTGGTTGTGAGGATTGGTGCGAGCAGCAGAAGAGCAAATCTCTATGAATCAGAGGGAGAAGAGGCATTAAAGGCCAAATTTGAAGATGAGCCCCACATGTATCGTAGTGAGTTGGAGGAAGAAAGGAAGGAGAAGCTTGCGGTCATAGGAGAATCCAATGAAGTAGAAGGAGTAGTCAATGAAATCAAGGCAATGTTGAGCATGGAAGTTGAAGGTAAACTCAAGGAGGTGAGATTGCATGAGCTGAAATTATTGGTGCAGGAGACGTGCAAGAGAAAGGCAAATGATATAGAGTTGAATAATTTATTATTTTTTCTACAAGAACATGTAGATAGGAAGATGTTGGAGGTGGAAGACAATGTGTGTCTCAGACTAGATCTTGTTAGAGCGGAGTTAGATAAACTTTAGAGTGAAAAACAAGATGTACAAAGACCCAAATTTGTGGAAGTAGGAGTACATGTATCTTTGGAGTTGTTCCTTGAAACTTTAGAGAAGAGTGGGTCAGGGGATATTGAGTTAGAAAGATTACTTGAGACCTGAATTGTAGTTTGTAGTGAAGAGATTGTAGAAATAGAAGAGTTAGAAGTAGGATTAGATAGACCCAAGGATGGTGAAATTATCAAAGGATCATCGGGTTTTGGGAGCCAAAGTCGAGGTGGACATTAGATCGGAGTAGTAACAATTTTGAGATTTGAAGAGTTAGATATGAAGAAGTGCATTGTCATTTTGGATCTGCAAGTTAGAAGAGTTGTAGTAAAACAATATAGTTGTTATTAATTGTAGATTGCTTCACTATTTAAGAGTGGCATTCACTGTCTTATGTTGTTCAATATTCATATTTCTGAAGATAGATAAAGTGAAGTGCTAATTTGAGTGCTTGTTGAGCTTAATTCCGAGTGCCAACTTTGTGTGTGTGTGTGTGTGTGTGATTGTGAGTGTGTGGAGAAGTTCAAAGTGCAAGTCAATGTGCTTGTTGGATGTTGGAGTCCACAGCCTTGATCTTCATTTTGTGTGTTTGATTCTGAGTGAAGTGCAATCAGAGCAATGCCTTGACAGATCTAAGAAGAATTGTAGTGTTGGTAGTATTTTGCATTTGTGAGTGCAGCGCTAAGTTGATGTGAAGCAATTTTGATCAAGGAAGTTGTGCCTTCAATGGAGGGGTAGAACACAATTATGAGGCAAAGTTGTTTTGCAATGAGTGCCGTCTTTGGGAGAATCTAAATCATCACAATCAAGATTTGTTTGGATAGAATTTGTTATGTTGTGATTATGGGTGTTTGAATTTGTGACAAGCTGTCAAGATTGTGAACTTGTTACTCTCTTCTAGGTGTGGTTTCTACCTAAGAGACTAAAGACGTAACTAGAAGAACTACATGTTACTGTTTGACTTTGTATTTGACCAATTCTGAATTGTATCTCTACGGGAACAAACTTTACTTACCTGATTACACAAAAGTGATATTTGTCGGGTTGTCACATGATTTTTGGTGCCGCTGCCGGGGATAAAAATCTCAGCAGTGGAAGAATACAAAGCCAATTTCAAAACTAGGTGTCAAAGCAATATGAATGTTTGCATCAAGAGAACAACAAGAAGAGAGAGTTCAAATATGAACGTTGTTGCATGAAGAAGAAGAACGCATGAAGATCCACTCCACTTTTGATGAAACCAAATGAGCAAACTGATTGGAGACTAGTACTTGGGAAAGAAGCAGGCTCGGAGCAGGGGGCCACGTTCTTGGGGAAGGGAGAGATAGCTCAAGAAACCCAAGAAGTGAGAGATGCATTCTTGTCAAAGCGGACAAAGAATGGGTACAAAGTCAAGAGCTACAAAGACCTTGTGAAGAGAGGAATTGTGAGTGCTCTGATGGCAATCTTGAAGCCGGAGAGAACAACGTATGTGATGGAACACCAAGCGGTGTTCTTTCACAAGTTGTTTGCAGGAGAACCAATCAATTAGGCGAGGTGTTTCCATGGGAGAACGCAACAAATGGTGTAGAATCTACGGGGTAAATTGCCTCCACACTACATCGTGCCATTTGCAGCGCATTTCTACCTTGGGTTGAATTTGCTAAACTTGGCGGAGCAAACTCGGATGGTGTCGCATTTCCATCCCAATTTGAGAAAGGAGGTCAATGTAGAGGAGCAGCAGTATTGTAACAATATGGAGTTTAGAGACTAAGTTAGTCGAGCTTACGAAGTAGAGAATAAGACAAAATAGCCTAGAATATTCTAGAAGCATCTAACAAGCTTCTTGGGAAGCTTCCTAACTAGTTAACTTGCGCCCTAAGCAGGTAGCTTCTAGAAGGAAGCTTCTAGAAGGTTCTAACTTGCTTAGCTTGCACGCCAAGTAGGCGGCTTCTAGAAGGAAGCTTCTTGAGAAGCTTCCTAGTTAACTTGGCTTGCACTCCAAGAAAGCGGCTCAAGGAAGCTTCTTGAGAAGCTTCAAGAGTCTTGTATGCTACCTATAAATACCAAGGCCAAAGCTCATGCTAGGCATTTGGAGTTTTCCCTCATTCAAGTGTCCCAATGTGAGTTTCCATTCTCCTATTTCTCTCCTTGGTTTTGGTCTTTTACATTGGTATCAGAGCAGGAATGGGATGGATGGAATTTATGGACCACCAAATCCACTTCCGCCAAACCATTGGGACATTCATGTCCAAATATTACCAAAGCATCGTTTCACACAATTCATCACCTCACGCTTTGGGCAGGATTTTCTACATATGATCACCGTGTCAGAGGAACCCTTGATACTTCCACTTGTAACTTATGGAGAACATTGGACGTGTTGTATTTATGTGTTAATCAACTAGATAAATTGAGGGTAGTGGAATAGAGTTGTAGCAATGGCGGCAATACCAGATGTTATCCTTGCAATGCAACAACAAATCAAGCATCTTACTCGATTGTTGCATGAAGGAGACCAGCAAAAAGAACAACAAGAAGAGATAGACAGAGCGCCAGTTCAAGATGGAGAAGATCACATTTGATTTCCAAATCCCAAGGTGTTTGAAGGCAAGAATCTTCCAGGCATAGTGGAGAATTTTGTGTTTGACAGTGAACGTTACTTTGAAGCCACCAATCTTCAAGATGAGCAGAAACAAATTCTCTTGGCTTCTAGCTAATTGGATGGCGTGGCAAAACTTTGGTGGCAATTCCGAGTAGAAAGAGCTGAACGAAAAATTGTTACACCAATTTTGACATGGAAAGAATTCAAGGATGCAATACTTGGTCAATTTCAGACTATAAATGCCACCCGAGCTGCATAAGATAAATTGGCAGAGTTGAGGTAGATTGGCTCAGTGAGAAGCTACATCACACAATTTTAGAATATCATCATGCAAATTCCAGATATCCAAGAAGTTGAAGTTCTGGATTGATTTGTGCGAGGATTGAAGTCACGAACCAGATTGGAGGTGACCATGCAAGAGCCACATAATGTAGAAGAAGCCATGCAATTGGCTGAGCATTTTGATTCCTTAGTTGCGACAACTTGGTCTCGACCTTGACCTACACAAAACCTACCATTACCACGAGTGGAAAAACCGGTACCAATGGAGATTGATGTTATCCAACAAAGACCACTTGGCACAGCAGATAGAGAAAGATTACAACAAAATGGAGGTTGCTTTTATTGTCGCCAAGTTGGACATCACATTGCTGAATGTCCACTTAAGAATGGATGACCTTGACAAGTTGCCCATATGGAGTTTGTGGAACAGAAAGATCAGGGAAACAAAGAATCCCAGTAGGAGATTTTGAGCCGACTACTGGGAGCTTGATTAGTTCCAATGGGATTGAAGGCTCGACCTATGCAAGTTTGCTTCACTTGCAAGGTACGATATCTAATCGGAGTTGTAGGATTTTGGTTGATTCTGGAAGTTCAAAGAATTGCATATCTATGCAAGTAGCAAAGGAATTGGGTATTTCTATCAAGCCAATGATTGGAAGTAGTTTGATGATGGCGGATGGTAGAAAAGGTTCTGCATTCCGCACCTCGCATCGTGTTACCTTCAAGATTGGAAGGAGTATTTGGAGTGTATGAGGTTTGTAGTGGCACCTCTACACTATGATATCATTTTGGGTCTACCTTGGCTTGAACGTCATAAGGTTCAATTTGATTGGACCCGACGTCAAATTCAAGTACAACACCAAGGTAGGAATTTCCGACTAGGTTGTCTAGCACCTCTGAGTAAGACACCTAAGAATAGTCAGTCCCAAGATGGAAAGTTTGTTGAGAAGGTAGCCATAGAGCAAATCTGGAAGGGAGATGAGTCCCAAGATGGGAAGTTTGCCAAGAAGGCAACCATGGAGTAAGCTTGGAAGAGAGATGAGTCCCTAGAAGGGAAGTTTGTTAATGAAGCAGCTATAGAGCAAGCTTTGGAGGAAGATAAGTCTGTATTTGCGGTGTGGATCAAGCCCATTGCACAAGAACAATCTGAGGAGGGCCGGGTGCTGCATCAAGCAACGATTGATCGGATAGTTCAAGAGTTTGCAGATGTGTTTCCGGATGATCTGCCAAAGGGATTACTCTCTGATCAAGGTATGCCCTTCAAGATTGAGTTATTGCCAAGGAGTACTCCAGTGAGTAGACCAATCTATTGGCTCTCACCAAAGGGGTTGGAGGAGTTGCAAACAACACTTACAGAGTTGTTGGAGAAGGATTTCATACGACATAGTACCTCTCCGTGGGGAGCACCAGTACTATTTGTTCCGAAGAAGGATGGAGGACTTCATTTCTGTATTTATTACCATGGGCTTAATAAGCAAACCGTGAAGAATGCATATCCCTTGCCTCAGATTGACGACCTACTTGACCAATTAAGTGGAGCACGCTACTTTTCCAAGCTGGATCTTCGTAGCGGCTATTGGCAAATTCCTATTGAAGGAGAGGACGTGCAAAAGACTGCCTTTCGCACAAGGTATGGACATTTTGAGTGGAGAGTTCTACCATTTGGACTCACTAATGCTCCAGCAATCTTCATGAATCAGATGCATCGGGTGTTGGAGGGACTATTGGATCAGTCCGTGGTAGTGTTCTTAGATGATATCTTAATCTATAGTAGGACAGAGGCAGAACACAAGAATCATGTGCGAGAAGTCCTAAGACGACTACAATAGTGGAAATTTTACTGCAAGAAGTCAAAGTGTGCTTTTTGGCAGAAGGAGGTTACCTTCTTGGGTCATAAGATCTCATCAGAGGAGATCAAGATGGAAGAAGAGAAGATCAAGGCCATTACTGATTGGCCTACCCTAAAGGATGCTACAGAAGTACGAGCATTCAATGGATTGGACAGTTTTTACTAACGGTTCATCCACTATTATGCTCACGTGGCTGCACCATTGACTGACCTCTTGGGAAAGAACTCGAGTTTCCAGTGGACCACCAAGCATGAAGAAGCATTCCAGAAGTTAAAGCATATGGTGTCTTCAAGACCTATTCTTCAACTGTATGATCCTCAACAACCTTGTGTGGTTGATTTTGATGCTTCTAACTTTGCAATTGGAGCTGTGTTGCAACAAGAATTTCCAGATGGACTACATCCTATTGCCTTTGTGTCTCGCCGACTAAATATAGCTGAAAGAAATTACTTTGCTCTAGATCGGGAACAACTTGCAATGGTATATGCCACCAAGGTATGGAGGCATTATCTCTTGGGGAAACAAGTGATCATGCGAACTGATCATAAACCATTGTTGCAGACCTTACACTTGGAGCACATGAAGAGTTGGCATCATCGATGGGAAGAGCAACTCCAATTGTTTGACATCAAACTTGAGTACAAACTAGGTCGGTTCCATGTCATCCCCAATGCTCTATCACGACAACCTGATTTGAAGGATCTTCCTCTCATCACGGTGGCAATTACAACGGTGTCCATTGACCCTAAGGTCCATAATGAGTTTCAATCAGTTCTACAACAAGATCCCTTCTTCCAAATGGTACACGGTTGTTTGACAGCACGCGACAAGGAGTACAACACCTTCTCTTTCAAGGAAGGCCTTTTATTCCATGCAGACCAGATCTATGTTCCAACCAAAGGTGATCTTTGACTTGTGCGCCTTCAAGAAGCCCATGATTTACCAATAGCTGGTCACATGGGAGTGGACAAGACCTTGGGCACCCTCCAATGCCAATGGTGGTGGCCCAACATGACACGAGATGTTCAAGACTTTGTTTGATCATGTGAAAGTTGCCAACGGAACAAGGCCAGCAACCAGAAGCCGAGTGGACTCCTTCAACCACTCGCCATTCCATCCGCTTGTTAGGAGCATGTGAGCTTGGATCTCATCACATCCTTGCTAAAGACAAAACAAGGACACACCGTAATTGTGGTGTTTGTGGATAAGCTTAGTAAGCAAATCCACTTGGCACCAACCTGTGATATCGTGGATGCTTCAACCTTAGCACAAATCTACTTTGACAATTTCTTCAAGCATCATGGGATGCCACGTGTACTCATCTCCGACCGAGATCCTTGATTTACCGGGAAGTTTTGGCAAGCACTCTTCTAGATACTCGGCACCAAGCTTGCTTTATCCACGGCCTATCATCCTCAAACTGATGGACAAACCAAACGCACCAATCATACATTGGAGGATATGTTGTGGGCTTTTGTCAATGTCCACCATACCAACTGGGATGAATGTCTTGCAGCTGCAGAATTTGCCTACAACAATTCCAAACAGACAAGCACCGGATTTTCTCCCTTCTTTCTCAATTTTGGCCAAGATCCGCTTGTTCCAGATTCTCTTCTTGCTCTCCCTCCCTCTCAGGTTCCTCATACTTCTACATTCTTGACCACTATATCCCAATCTCTCCAACAAGCCAAATCTCGCCTCCTTGTTGCTTAGAATCACCAAAAACAATATGCGGACCATCATCATCGTGATCTCACCTTTGAAGTTGGTGATAAAGTCATGCTATCCTCTAGTAACCTCCCTTTCCCACTTGATACCCAAGTTCATAAACTTGCTCCTAATTGGATAGGACCCTTTGATATCACCCACATTATCTCTCCAGTTGCTTATCGACTTGCCTTACCTTGTCACATGCGTATCCATCTTGTCTTTCATGTTTCCAAGTTAAAACCCTTTGTTCCTTACCCTTCTTCCTTTTCCTCTCGAGTCCAACCTCCCCCTCTTCCTATCCCTATCAATGATCATAAGGAGTACAAAGTTGATTGTATCCTTGCGCATCGCCATACTCAACAAGGCCATCGCCAACATACAGAGTACAAGGTCCTTTGGAAAGGGTATCCCCTTCATGATGCCAAATGGGAACCTCTTTCTCACCTCTAGAATGCACAGATGGCCATCAAGGACTTTGAAGCTTTATTGGCAACGAGGACGTCACCAACTAGCGGCGGGGGAATATGTAACAATATGGAGTTTAGAGACGAAGTTAGTCGGGCTTACAAAGTAGAGAATAAGACAAAATAGCCTAGAATATTCTAGAAGCATCTAAGAAGCTTCTTGGAAAGCTTCCTAACTAGTTAACTTGCGCCCTAAGCAGGTAGCTTCTAGAAGGAAGCTTTTAGAAGCTTCTAACTAGCTTAGCTTGCACACCAAGTAGGCGGCTTCTAGAAGGAAGCTTCTTGAGTAGCTTCCTAGTTAACTTGGCTTGCACTCCAAGAAAGCGGCTCAAGGAAGCTTCTTGAGAAGCTTCAAGAGTCTTGTATGCTACCTTTAAATACCAAGGCCGAAGCTCATGCTAGGCATTCGGAGTTTTCCCTCATTCAAGTGTCCCAATGTGAGTTTCCATTCTCCTATTTCTCTCCTCGGTTTTGGTCTTTTACAAGTACATTTTGCAAATCAGAAGCACCGACGAGTACTATAAGAAGACAGGGAAGAATGTGGAGATCAAAGTGAGTACTCCGACCTCAAAGAAGAGAAGTCGGCAGGGCAAAGCCTAAGACACAAAGAAACCTCGGAAGACCAGGAGAGGAAACCTGAGGCAAGGTATGGTGGTGATCGAGTCGGAAGATGAAGACTCGGAAGGTGATGCCAAGCTCAAGACCAAAGACTCGGAGCACAAGGAGGAACCCAAGCTAATGCTACAGAGTGGAGATACGAGTAGCGACAGCTATGAAGGAGGAGAAATGACATGAGCGCCGGCTGCTGCAGCAGAAGAAGAAGAAGTGCAAGCAGAGATCGAGGCCAAGGACAACACGAAGTTGGAAGATGAAGTACCTGAAGCAGAAGAAACGATCGCAGTTCAGAGAGGAGTCCGCTCAAGACATAAGGCAAAGTACAGTGCAGGTCCAAGTAATGTGCAAGAAGAAGCAAATGCAAGCTCAGGAAGCAAGGCATCCATTCCGATACAAAGATTGCAGAGAAGAAGGCGAGTAGCGGATGAACACAAAGTACAAAGGGAAGTGGCCACGCAAGAAGAAGTAACCCCAAGCAATGGAGTTGAGTACCTGCGGGAGGTGGTGTGTCCTCTGTTGGTGAAGCTAGAGTACAAGAAGAAGGAGATGCAGTTGACTTGTCCGGAGGTAAAGATTGTCTTGCTGGTGTTGTCCAGATTAGAAGAAGAGAACTCAGAGTTGAAGAAGAGTATAACCGGAGGTGAGGAAGCAAGGGAAGTACTACAAGCAGAGGTAGTAGTGAGGACTCAGGTGATTAAAGACCTAAAGAGAGAAGTGAGATATCGAGATGATCTTGTGAAGAAGAGTGACATAGCAAGGGAGAGACAAGTAGCAGAATACGAGATCTTGAAGCAGTAGTTTGCTGATTCAAGAGTAGAAGTTATCCATGCTATGGCAAGAGTAGCAGGGAAGGATCAAGAGCTTGATAGGGTGATGGAGAGTGTCAAGGAGAAGAAGCAACTTTGGAAAAGAGAGTTGGCAGCACTGTATAGGGAAGAAAAGAGATTACAAGAGTTACTTCGTAATCAGGAGGAGAAGGTGGTACAGAAGGAGAAGGAGACGGTGAAAGCCGAGTTCGAAGCGGAGTTGGCAATGTACAGGGAAGACTGGCTTGCAGATCGAGAGCGAGAGAGGAAGATGAGATTGGAGCCATTGAAGGAGATTGTCCTCAAGATGAATGCAATGTTGAGTACAAAAGCCAACGTTCAAATTGAAGAGACGAGGCTGCACAAGTTGAAGTTGTTGGTGCAGGAGACAAGGCAAAGATAGGCAAAAGATACAGATTTGAACGCATTGTTGATAAGTCTCTAGACTTGTGTAGACAGGAAGATCTTAGAAGTAGAAGATAATATTGCAATCAGATTAGACTTAGTGAAAATAGAGATAGAAAAACTTCAGAAAGACGTTAGAGCCAAACCCAAAGTAGATAACATAGGAGTGCAGATGTCTTTGGAGTTAGAGATGGAGACATTAGAGAAGAGTGGGTCAAGAGATGAAGGTTTAGAAGGGCTACCCACTAGTGTAATTTCAGATCAAGAAAGAGAATTGCTGGATCTGGTAGAAGAGGTAGAAGATATGAAACCCGAGGAAAGAGTAGTAGGAAGTAAATTTACTTTGGGTTTGGGTTTGAAAGCCAATGACGAAGTAGACATCGGATCGGATTAGTAACAGTTTTTGAGATATAAAGACGCAGATATGAAGAGGTGCATTGTCATTTTGGATCTGCAGGTTAGAAGAGTTGTTGTAGAATGGTATAGTTGTTAGAACTGTTGATTTGTTCACTACTTAAGAGTGGCATTCGCAGAGAATTGTTGTTTGTTGCTCATAATTTCTGAGAATAGATAAAGCAAAGTGTTGTGAAGCAGTGCTTGTTGCTTGAGCTTGATTCCGAGTATCAGCTTTGCAATTGTGTTTGTGAGTGTTTGGAGAAATTCAAAGTGCAAGTCAGTGTGCTTGTTGGATGTTGGATTCCACAGCCTTGATCTTCATTCTGTGTGTTTGATCTTGAGTGAAGTGCAATCAAAGCAATGCCTTGACACAGATCTGAGAGGAATTGTAGTGTTGGTAGTATTTTGCATTTGTCAGTGTAGTGCGAAGTTGATGTGAAGCAATTTTGATCAAGGAAGTTATGCCTTCAGTGGAAGGGTGGAACACAATTCTGAGGTGAAGTCGTTTTGCAGTGAAGTGCCATTTTTGGGAGAGCCTGAATCATCACAATCAAGATTGTTTGGAAAGATTTGATGAAGTTGTGATTATGGAGTGTTAATTTGTGACAAGACTGTGAGTCAGTGCTTGTTACTCTCTTCTGGGTGTAGTTTCTACCTGAGAGACTATAGAAGAACTCAAGAAGAACTGAAATTGTTACTTTGCTTTGTATTTGACCAATTTTGACTCGTATCTCTATGGGAATGAACTTTACTTACCCGATTACCACAAAAGTGATATTTGCCGGGTTGTCCCAGTTGCATATCTAAAACACTTTGTTTGAGAAAAGACAACACGGACACTAATGGAAGAAGAGTTTCAACACCTCCTACACACAATTCCTTGATTGTCTCAAAGGAATTTCAAAGATCACTCCAAAGGTGTTGAACTTGATTCTTCCACTCGGGTTGAAGTCAACACATTTAGAGAAGAAATTGTCTAGGAAGACAATTTTCCTACTGCAAACTTGACAAATTGGAACCCCTGGGCCAACAATACGGCGTCGATACCAGTCAACCCCTTGGTTCCATCAAGTTCAAACTGAACCCAGCCGATCCCACCAAGTTGAACGATGACTTCATTACCTATCACCCGACACGCCTATCTGAAGTACAAGGGGATAGAACAAGACAAAGATGCTAATGAATTTATCAAAGAATTTGAAGCCATCTCCTTTGCTAACAAGGAACATGACTCTATAGATTGTCTGCAAATTTTCCTAAGTTTGCTGCAAAAGAGAGCTCAGAGTTGGTACACCCATGTAACCCAGAAGGGGTTCACACCAGCCAATTGGGCAGACTTATGAAATGGTTTCTTGGAACGATTCTGGTAAGTTGATTATGGTACGAGTGTCTTTGCGGCACTCAATGATTTGGACCTAGGGAAGAAGGAAAAGTTGAGAGATTACTCTGAGCGGTTCATAGCTCTGTTGAACCAAGTTTTGAAACAATCCGGTGTGGTGGGTTACTCCGATGCCCAAGCCATTACCTGGTTTCTTGGTGGACTTTCACCGGAGATTTGTATCTTTGCCAGGGAGAGGAATGTAACTTCCTCAGACAAAGTCCTCAAACATATCGCCTGATATAAGGTCGCTCACTCTCACACGTCCAGCAACCAAAGAAATTGGAAGAAGAAAGGCAAGTAGCTAAGAAGGAGAGCTTCTTGCATTACATCATCCTCTTCAAGTTCTTCTTCGGAATCCAAAGAAGAATCAAAGCCAAGAAGAATACAAAGATGCGGAGGAAAGAAACCAGTAACACCGCTAGCAAAGAATGTACCTAAGGCGGATCAGAAGCTAGAGACTCTCATTAAAGAGTTTGTGGATTTCAAGATCTAGATGATTGGGGCTAAAGACCAAAGAAAGCCTCCATCATTTGACCGACCAAATGTATGGTGCACTGCATGTGGTAAATCCGGCCACACTAATACAAAGTGTTTGACACACACTACATTTCTAGTGCAAAAAATTGATTGGGTTCCCCGTTGGGACCAAAGTGAGGAAGACGAGACTGAATACCAAACCCAAAAGGTATAGCTTCAGGTGAGTACATCATATCAAGGTCCGAGGTATGGACCAAGGGAGAATAATAATAATGCTCCCCCATGAAGACCACTAATGGGCGGCCAAAATAGGCCTCAAAATGTTGCACCAGGTGCTTGCTATAACGGTCGCTTGATGGGACATTGGCCACCAAATTGTCAGGAGCCAAGATGGCAAATTGGGTACGCTCCACTTTGTGGAAATTGTAAAGGATCAGGACAGATGGGAAATCAGTACCCGCAACCACCAAACCCAAAGCCACCAGTAAAATATGTATAGACCCCTGCTGAGCGTGCTGAGCTCCAAGCAAAAGGGGATACAAATGTAAATTGTATAACACTTGAGGAGCAGAGACCTCAAGAAGGGAGTCCTGCTTCAAAAGGAAAATGGCCGGACCTTGAAATTTTGAAGGTAGAGACACGCACGGGTAAGAAGAAGTGCAATCCCAAAGAAGTGAGTACTACTTCTTTGTCTTCACAAAAGGCAAAGAGGTTATGCTTGAAAGCCATCCTTTCTACCAAGGAGGAAAAGATTTTAGCAAAAGCCTTGCAAAAAGAAATCAAAGAGGCAGTACTCAGAATGGGAGATGAGTTTGGAAGAGAACACAAAGACAAAGCATCTAATTTTTCCAGCGGATATCAAGTTCAAAGTAAAGGACTTGATTCAAGCCAAAGTTGGTCAACCCGTAGAACATTGGGTCAAGGCCACCCCTACTCTGATTACCATCATGAGTCAACCCAAAGTCCAATTTGAACAAGGACAAAATTTGGACCCAAAGATGAAGCAAAGAAGGTGAAGTTTGGAGGAGTCCCGTAGTATGATATTGTGGCTGATTTGGCATCTACAAGTGCTAATATCATATTTAAGCAATTGTGGGAGGACAACAAGCTTTACAAGAAGCAACTGAGTTCAGCCCTCAAGAAAGTAAGGGCAATGAACAAGAAAGACTTGCCCGCAATTTATCATATTGAACAAGAAGATTTAGGATCTCCCGAAGTGGATACGGAGATTGCATGATGCATGATCACATCCATACCCATTGATTTGGGGTCGGGTGTGAATGTCATGACAGAAGACATTGCACATTGATTGGGGTATACAACTTTTGAACCAACACCCCAAATTTTGAAATTTTAGGATCAAACCAAGAGACGGCCTTTGGGCATGTTGTCAAACATCACTATGATCATTAGAGGAGTGCACTTTAAGTTAAATTACATTCTGTTGCAACTAGTAACCAAAACTAGTTATCCTCTCGTGATTGGAAGACCTTGGTTGTATAGTGCCCAGGTTATTGTGGATTAGCACCAGCAAAAGTTACGGTTTAAGGACATTTCATCCAAAGAACAAAAGTCGACGACCATGAGTTGGATGAAGGTTCCTCACCTTGGGGAAACAACTTTGTCGGAAGACAAAGATGAACCCAAAGATTCATCATCTTTGTCTTCAGAAGACTCCAAAGATAGAATCCAGGTCAGTTACTTAGAATGCTGCAAGGTAGAGGTCAAAGATGAAGACCCATACGACATCGCCTTGGGTGAACATGACTTGGAGGAAGGAGGTTTGACTGCAATTTGGCTTGGATTAAGCCAAGTAAGCCATGTTGAAGGAGTCATCAATCCCGATGATTGTCAAGATATTGTCTTGACCAAAGGAAAACTTTTGAAAATTTTGAAGACAGTCACTTTGAAGGAGTTGGCATAATACATTGCACTATTTATAGAATTATAGGATGTATTTGCCTGGTCTATTGATCAAATGCCGGGTATTCCACAAAAATTTGGAGAACACAGGATTGATCTGGTTGAAGGTGCAGTTCCGATTTGGCAAAGACAATACCGCCTAAACTTGAAGTACTCACTCTTAGTGAAAGATGAAATTGATAAGTACTTAGGGGCCGGAATAATCTTTCATGTCTAGAGCAATGAGTGGGTTTCTCCCATAGTCATCATTCTAAAGAAGAATACTGGGAAGATTTGATTGTGCCAAAATTTTTGCAAATTAAAATGCAATCACAAGGAAGGATCATCATCCCTTGCCTTTTACCAATACAATTTTTGACCAAGTAGCTGGTCACCCTTGTTACAATTTTTCTGGATGGATTTTTAGGGTACAATCAAGTATCCATTCAAGTAGAGGACAAGGATAAAACCACATTCACTACCAATTGGGGCACTTTTGCTTACAATCAAATGCCCTTTGGGTTATGTAATGCTCCTGCTACTTTCCAACAGATGATGAATACAATCTTCAAGGATTTCTTGTGCAAATTTGTGATCCCCCTCTGGTTATCCAATAGGACAACACCAGGTGTAAACCGCGCTCTCTCAAAGGCCGGTCTAGCTGGCAACTCCTCCAGTCTAGCCGCTGCTGCCTGCCACAACCCACTGGTCGCTGAACGGATCCCATGCTCCTCAACCAAGTCAGATCCACTACCAACCACCTCTGCTCTAGTAGTAGGAATTGCACCATCCCTACTCTCACACAACGTGGCAGCCAACCGGAACACTGGGGCTGGGTCAACTCCCAATGTAAACATGTCACTGGCTGAAAACAAAGGATGCCGCATAATCAGCTGAGCCGCCCCCAACATCATGCTAGACTCAATCTGTGTATTAGCAGGTGGCTGACTAGCAGGTACTCCATCAGGTACTCCATCACCACCTACCACACCTGCACTGGGACGTCTAGGAACCATGGATGTTGTTTGTAATGCCTCAGATAGCGTGAAAGATTGGGGAAGTCTGACCTGTCTCCCAACCTCTCCTCTCTGTGGGTCCAACTCCACTGATGCTCCTCTAGGCTTAGGAGCATGTACTGCACTCCTAGTCACTGCTGCAGATGCATCCACCTGTGTTGCTCCGCACATGAAGTCCAAAGCATCTCTATCACCAGCATATGAGGTGGAAGCCTCAGCACCCGAATCTGATCTCATGTGAGCAATAGCCATACTAGCCAATCTCTGCTCCAACTGCTCAATCCGAGTAGCCATAGCTGTGTCAGAAGTAAGGGCAGGTATTGCACCCCTACTAGGTGTAGATCCTCTACCACCACCTCTACCACCTTGTCCTCCATGAACTGGAGCTCCTCTACTACCTGCCATAGCAGCCCTACCACTCCGTAACTCCGGGTGTAGGTCAAAACACCGGTCACTAGTGTGACCAAATCTGTGGCAATGCTCACACTGCCTGTGTGCTGGCTGTGATGCACCAGAGGTATCATGTCCGCTGCCCTGAGTACACTCTCTCCTACGGTGAGGTCCACCACAAGTCCAACAAGCAACACCACCACTCACTGGCTGCTGCTGACCCAAAAATGAGGGTAAGGGTCTAACTCCACTAGGCCCTCCACTCGCTCCATAGGATCTGAGCTGTCCACCCTGTCCTCAAAAACCAACTGGGCGTGGTGCACTCTACTGCACTCTAGAAGAAGTCACAACCGTGGATGAGGTCTCTCTACCAAATCTAGCTGTCACCACTCTCTCCTCCACCATGTTGAGCTCAATACGCTCAGCCAAACCAAAGACTACTGCCAAAGTGGGCAAAGTAGCCTACAACAACGTAGCATCACAAACTCTACGTCGCAACTCCCTGTCCAGTATCCCATACCAAAACTGGACTGCCTGGGCCTCAGTAACTCCCTGAGTGAAACTGATCAGCTGCCTCATGCAAGTATATGCCTTGCGTAGGCTCTCTCCAGCCTTCCGCTGGAATTCCTGCAAGCTCCTTAGCTTGTCAGTCCGCACTCCCTGGTAGTTCTGCCTCAAACACAAGAAGAACTCCACCATGGGGTTAAACCCTAGTACCACACCACCTCCTGCAGCGGTACTTCCACTCGTAGTAGCACTATCTCTAGCTAGTGCACCTCCACTAGCTCCACCAACACTACTCGAGCTAGAACTCATAGGTACAACCGATCTACTCCTGGCCACCGAGCCTGAAGTGATGGAGACATAGTGTGGAGACCAATACTGTCTCCATAACTCAATCTCCTCCAAATGAGCTCTCCTGAACTCATGGTAGTCATCCATTGGTGGACCCTCCAGATGCTGAAACAACCCCTTCCATGCCATGAAGGGTGTGAACAAAGTCAGGTTCCGCATCTGCAGCAGATCACACCAACTATCAAACTCCTGGATGAAATCATCCAACTCAATGGTACCCACTGTACCAGAGTAACGCCTAGGGCCTTTGGAGGCCCCATAAATCTCGTCCATGTCCCACAATAACGGTGCGGACACACCAAGTGCACTCTCAACTGAATCAGCTCTTGTGTCGAACTCCAATTCAGAGTCAATCTCCTCCCTCGCTGGGACTTGAGATACAAGCTGATACTGAGCACCACTCTGAGTAAACCCACTACGTACTACAGGGCTAACTCCTCTGGAATCTCCAAAGAACTCCATCGTGACCACGTAACTGCAACAACAAACCCAAACCACCAACTGCAACCGCAAGTCGCAACCGCAAGTACCCCACCAAGTGCCAACACCACCGCGTGCCAACACCAACTAAACACCACCCACTAATGTAACTCTAACCGAGATAACTACACTAGGGGAAGTGCAACCTGTAACCTACCATCATAACACGCACTCTCACGGTCTGCAAGTCATCACTTCCTGCCTCACCGGAGAGAAACACAGGTAGTCTGACTGGTCATCACTCTAGCCTCACCACCGAGAGCACACCAGAGCACCAACGCTCAAAAGTCAAGGCACCTCACACAAACATGGTGCACAAACAGAAAGTAGAGAATGGAGGGGATCCAATCACAAGAAATCTAAACAAAAACCCTCCATCTCATAACACAACACGGGACTGACTCTGCCACCATTTGGCATTTGACATAAGAGTAGTTCGTATCTAAGTCCTAAGCTACCAGGATCACCAAGAATAGGATCAAATTGCCTCTCCTAGCCAAAGCTACACGTGTATAGATAACAGTGGCGCAGTCACTAGGACAACAAGTGAGGGTGGACCAGTCGGCTAGGGCACCAGTCTAGTAACAAGAGATCTAGGGGTCAAACCCTGTTGCGTACAATCTAGCAAGAAAGGCAGATTTTGCCAACCAATGACCAAGATCTACTCTAAACTAGCTAGCCTCACGCCAGCAAGCTTGCTTGCTGGCCCTTCTAGGCCTTCGTAGCCTCTCATAGCCCACAGCCCTATGCCTCGAAATGACGAAATTCAGCCAAATGAGGCCTTTCTTGTTGCCACTTCAAACCTCCTCCAAAATTGGCAAAACTTCTCCAAATCTGCGAAAATCCTCCAAACTAGCAAAACTTTTCCAAATCTGGCCAAATAGCAAAACTCCTCCAATTCTGGCCCAAAATCTGACGTAAATCTGACGTAAACCCTAAAGATGGATGTCCGCCAAATCCCCCGCTAACTCTCCACTTGAGCCAAATTGACAAAACGGGTTTTTCCAAATCACAATTTCATGAGAAGAGCTTTCCAACTCCACCTTCAATTTCACTTTCTGAGCCCAACTCACAACAAATTGGTCCTGCCTTCACCTCTTGAGCTCAAAATCACAACACTGCTCAAAAATTGCTCCTTCTTTGCTCAAAATTTGACCAACGCTTCTGCACACCGTCCGCCTAACTGCCAAATCTGCATCAACTGAACGAGTTTCTACACACTAGGGAAACACAGAACTTGAATCGAGCTACCACGATCCACCGAGCTTGGAGATACCACCAACACTCAACGTTCCTGCACCCGATTTCCCCCTGACTTCTCTTCTTTGATGTAATCAGATTGCTTAACAATTTCAACTCAACTCAACTCAAATCAGTACTTGATCTGTCACTCTATAAACTGCCAACAACTGGGCACTGATTACAGTCAAGCCACACCCACTCAAGCATAGAGAATCCAGGTGATGCTCGCCGGCCTCTGTCCACCATAGCCAGGAACTCGAAGGCTCAACATCAGAGAAGTGAGCTCTCTGGAGCTCACTTCGAAACTATACCCCCTGGACTCGAGCTAGCCTTGAAACCCTAACGGTCTTGCTGATGGCACACTCGATGGTGCAAACGGTGCAAAGTGATGGTGGGCCCCACCGTGAAGTCAGTGCCCCGAACACAAAATCTAACCATCGGAAAGTAGTCCTTGAGAAACTGCTAGAATAACTCTAACTACCATCACTGGAACTCCAGTGTCCGAGCATCTAGATGCGGAACTACAAATGGCGTGACAACTGGGAAGAAAGAAGAAGAAGTGGGGGTTTGAAGTAAACCCGAGGTTGACATTGGGTCAAGAAGACAAAGACAAAGATGAAGAAGAAGAAGGTTAGACTTTGTATCACGCAACATGATCTGTCATGAAGAACTTGTAACAAACTTCTTTGGAGTCGGGCCAATCAAGAAAGTACACGGGAAGAAAGAAATGACCTTGGGATCAAGAAGTTCTTGATAGTGACAGGAAACAACTTCACCAAATTGGAGACTAGAGAGGAGTAGCAATTGAAGAAATGACCAATCAGGGCAGGACTGTAAAATTACAAGTTGCACAAGGAAGTAGAACAATGTCTAGTTGCTAGTCGGTGCCTATTCAGAGTCGACCCAAAGGAATGCAAATTGTAAATCCGCAGGAAGAGGAGTGGGTTAGGATCTCGGGAACAATCTTTCACAAGAAGAAGGTTAGAAAACACACAATGATCCCAAAGGTGAGTGAGCAGAGTGCGGTAAGAAGGCTTGCAATTTGTCGTTTAGAAGTAATAGTGCGGATCAAAGTCTTGACGAGACTTCGTATCATGTTCTTGGCTTGGAATTGGAACTTCAATTTTCCAAGTTTCATGGTAGAAATTGCAACAAGCAATTGCAAGGATGGACCAAAGCACAAGGGGAAGAGAGGAAATCCAACCTGATGGACGGAGGCGTATTGGAGAGTAGTTTGGGAAGAGAAGCATGAGAGATAGGAAGTACCACCTTCTATCAGAAGTCTGATGCTTTAGAAGAAACTACCAAGTAAGGAATTTGTTCAATCACTCTCGCACCAAGAATGGGTATAAGATGGATAGTTATAGAGACCCCGAGTGGAGAGGGATAGTAAGTGCAATGATTGCAATGTTCAAGCCAGAGCAAACCACCTATGTTACTATGCAGTAGGCGGTGTTCTTTCACCAAATGTTTGCGGGAGAAGTAGTAGATTGGGCAAAATGTCTGCATTAGAGAGTGGGGCAGATGATTTTGGGGTGGAGAATGGACATGCCACCACATTATTTTGTGCCTTTTGTAGCGCACTTTCATTTTGGGTCAAACTTGTTGACCTCAAAAGAGAGAAATTGAATGCGCTCGCACTTTCATTTGGATTTGCGGAAGGAGGCAAATGCAGATGAGCGATATTATATGGAAAGAGTGCAAGATGGGGATGAGTATTACAAGAAGAGTGGGAAGGAGAAAATTGTAGCAATTGACCTTCCAAGAGCTAGAAAGAGAGCCAAGCCCGAGAGTCATGTTGCGACAGTCCAGCCTCAGAAAATACCAAAGCTTAACCCGACGGCGGTGTTGGTGAAGACAAAGGAAGCCACGCCAAAATCAGAAGGAGAGTCGGAAGGAGAAACTGGATCAAAGGAAGAACTGTCGGGAGAAGAAGAGGGTTCATGCTACGAAGTGGAGAATTGAGCAATGACAGTGAAGGTGAGGTGGAAGTCCAGCAAACATGAAGGCCCATGATGGAAAGCACTATTCAAGAGGCTATAGGAAAGCACTATTCAAGAGTAGAGACTACTAGACTACCAAGGGGAAGAACATTATGATTGCAGCCAAAGTGGAGCCCAGTAAAGTTACCACAAAAGAAGAGGAAAGCTCAGAGGAAGAAACTTTGAAAGTACAAAGATTATGACTTTGGGGCAAGGTGCAAGAGGTAGAGTGGAAGGAACCCAAAGACCAAGCAAATGGCTAGAAGTGCAAAGGAGTGGACTATCTGTCAAAGGTAGTGTGTTTGCAGTTGATGTTTCTCCAACAAAAGATGGAGATGGTAAGTGCCAATCTTGAGGTACGGGATGAGTTGCCCATAGTGAAGACCTAGAGTATGAAAACCTTGTTGTTGCAAAGTAAGCTGACAACGGTGGAGATGGAGGCTAAAGAACTTTGGGTTGAGGAGATTCTTTGGAGTAAGCACTTTGAGGCGATGAGAGAAGATCTAGTAAAGAGTCATGATGAGGCAAAGGGGAAGACCGCATTGGTTGCAGTGTTGAAGGGGGAAATTGCAGATGCCCGAGTCAAGTTAATCCATTTGAAAGCAATTATAGCGGTAATGGAGCAGGAGTTGGAGAGTCTCAAGAAGAGAGCAGTTGAAAGATCAAGCCTGGCAGCAAGAGTTAGCAGAGCGTGGTAGAGAAGAAGATTGGTGCAAGTAGTAAAAGAGCAAATCTCTATGAATTGGAGGGAGAAAGAGGCATTGAAGGCTAAATTTGAAGACGAGCTCTAGATGTATCATAGTGAGTTGGAGGAAGAAAGGAAGAAGGAGAAGTTTGCGGTCATAGGAGAATCCAATGAAGTAGAAGGAGTAGTCAATGAAATCAAGGCAATATTGAGCACAGAAGTTGAAGGTAAACTTGAGAATGCAAGATTGCATGAGCTAAAGTTATTGGTGTAGAAGATGCACAAGAGAAAGATGAAGGATGCGGAGTTGAAGAATTTATTAATTCATTTGCAAGAACATGTAGATAGGAAGATGTAAGAGGTGTGAGACAATGTGTGTCTCAGACTAGATCTTGTTAGAGTGGAGTTAGATAAACTTTGTACTGAAATACAAGATGTTTGAAGATCCAAAGTTGTAGAAGTAGGAGTATAGGTGTCTTTGGAGTTGTTCCTTGAAACTTTAGGGAAGAGTGGGTCAAGGGATATGAGGTAGAAAGATTACTTGAGACCTCAATTGTAGTTTGTAGTGAAGAGATTTTAGAAATAGAAGAGTTAGGAGTAGGATTAGATAGACCCAAGGATGGTGAAATTATCAAAGGATCATCGTGTTTGGGAGCCAAAGTTGAGGTGGACATCGGATTGGAGTAGTAACAGTTTTGAGATTTGAAGAGGTAGATATGAAGAGGTGCATTGTCATTTGATCTTCAGGTTAGAAGAGTTGTTGTAGAACGGTATAGTTGTTATTAACTGTCAATTGCTTCACTATTTAAGAGTGGCATTCACAATCTTATTTTGTTTAATATTCATATTTCTAAAGATAGATAAAGCAAAGTGTTGATTTCAGTGCTCGTCGCTTGAGCTTAATTCCGAGTGTCAACTCTGTGTGTTTGTGAGTGTGTGGAGAAATTCAAAGTGCAATCAGTGTGCTTGTTGGATGTTGGAGTCCACAGCCTTGATCTTCATTTTGTGTGTTTGATCCTAAATGAAGTGCAATTGGAGCAATGCCTTGGCAGATCTAAGAAGAATTGTAGTGTTGGTAGTATTCTGTATTTGTGAGTGCAGTGCTGGGTTGATGTAAAGCAATTTTGATGAAGTTTTCTGCAACATTGGAATCCCTTCTTAGAGGTCTAAAAGAAAGATTGATGGATAGATTGGACTTGGAGGTACACCATTGAGGTAGAGTACACCATTTCTCTTATAAGAAGGAGCACCATTGTTGGCCAGAAGTACAACTCTGCTCTATAGGAGTGAGGAAGACCATAGATATGTTGGAAGCCCTTCAAAGACCTTGTTGAAAATTGCTCATATAATTAGTGTATATAACATATAATATAAAACATAACTCAACATCTTAGTTAATCTTGCATATATAACATTTTACATATATTATATGCTACATGTGAATAAAAAAATAGTATATTGATATATCAAATCATTTATATCTTAAAAAAACATTTATATTTATCATTTAACCCTTATCCTATCCGCAACATCCCAAACAAACCCTTGTTTGAATGCACTCAAACTCGAACTAACTCCCACTACACAATACCTTGACCCAAATGGAGCACACCAAAATGCACTCACACCCAAACGAACCCTGACCAAAATGCAGACCAACTTGAAAGAACCCCCAACAAAACAAACCAAAGCTGGCCAAAACCCAACAAACCCTTATTTGAACCTTTTCTCAACTGGCATATCTCAAAGGAGCCCAAGGGTTTATTTGGAACCATGAGATTGTAGGCATTGTGTTCTGTTCCATAATCCACATATGGTAGTATTCATATTCTACATTGCTAAACTAGTAATAGAGTATAACACATACCACTTATTGTAAATATCAAGTGAGATGAGAACACTAGTGTAAACAACTTTTACACAACATCAAATAGTTGTAAACAACAAGATGAGAAAAATGGTGTAAACACAATAGATGTATATAGATGTATATAGCAAGATAAAAACTTTGGTGAAACATTAAGTTGAAACATATATCTTATTTAGACCATCAAAAAAGTATCTTACAAATTTTTTCCTCTTGAAACTTGGTGCAACTAAGCATTCCTATTCCAGTCATAAACACAAATTATACACGTGTCTAAATTGGGAATAAAAAAAAACCAAAAGGACAATATGTATCCTTTGAATCGGACGGATGGAGGAGTCATTTAGCACTTGAGATTTGTGGTCCAATGGAGAGATAATCTGGCATTGGAAATTTTGGGTCATGCTCGGAGCTTCCATACTTCCCATTAGGAGTGCTGCCTAATACTCCTATCATATTCAAAATGTTCTTAATTTCATGAGCTAATTTCCCTACTCGGGCTAATTCTATTGTCATCAAATGCAATTGCTTTCATTTGGAGCTACTCTTCTTAATTCTTCTTAGGTGCGGTAGGGCAGATTTCTCATACAGACTCTATTGGGGCTTAGCCCCATGTTACCTTTTTTTTCTCCCCCTTGTACTGCTTGATGGGGTCTTCCCATCCTTCTTTTTTCCTACGCGGTCGCCTTTCTCTTCTCTTAATTCTTAATATGCGTCGAGTTCGAGAGAAAGCGAACTTCATGCGAGCTTCCCATCCATCAGCTATGGAGCGCCCCCTTGAACAAAGACACAAAAGTTGTGAAGCTTGACTAAATGAGTGCCTTCATTCGAGGTTGGGAACAAAGATACATGAATCCGAACCTCGACTCCAACGCTGGACAATGGCCTCTGTCCCAATTTCCTAATGAACACTAACTCCATCGATTCCATTCCATCATATGCACGAAATTCCCAAGCTGCTAGTTTTCGAATTCCTTAGAAACCACGAGCAATTGATGCCTTTAATTACACAAAGTTCCTAACAGTTTGTGCACGGAAATTATTCTACAGTGCTTTGAATGGTTATACCTCTCCAGAAGAAGCTACTTTGGAGCAAAATTTAATGATTGTTGATGACAGACATGGAAAAGCTTGAGAGAGATGAGAAGTAAGCCTGTGAAGAAGAGTCCAAGCTGAGGAAGAGTGGAGTTTAGCTTTTGGTTTTGGTTTTGTGTAACAGGTTTCCCGGTGTACTTTCAAACCTAGTGCAGGCAGTCTCCTTGACGGTGGTCAGTGGTCTCTATATTACAAGTTGTTGAGCGACATGCATCTTGCCTCGCGGTGTTGTAGGAATCAGCCTCCACCGGTATTTGTCAATCACAGCTTTCAAATCGTAGAAAGCTCTCCACAATTTGTTAAACGTGGGTGCAGGGCAGCTGGTGGGCAAAGGTTGTGTTTGGCCTTCAGTTCTGGAGTTCCCCTACCAGTTCTGACCAAAGATAACCAAAAAGTCATGGAAGAAGAGGCCGAAATTGATGTCAAGACGAGTAAGTTCCCATTACCACAGGTGTTCCTGAAATTTTTGCAACAAAATGGACTCGACCCAGCTATCTATGACGCTGCCCACAACCTACCACGATACCTCAGGTACCATTGTTTCTGGACCCAATTTGAGTGCCAATAAATGCATCAGTACAGGATTTAATAGAAGTTGGAAGTACATTGCAAGGCGCGATTAATAAATAGAGTTCAGGACATAAATTTGTGAGAAAATTTCTGATTAAGCTGATGACTAAAGCTAGATGAGAAAATTTGACATCTCAAGCACGCTGTTGCATACAACCGGAGTTCTTGGGGCCAAATTTCCAGCTGAGGCCTGAAAAGGTTCTGAACTTTCTCTGGTTACATGTTTACATATTTCCCTTGCGCTCCCACCGTTCTTTGGTCTCCAGTCCCCACTGCAGCTTTTTCCGTTTGCTTCTCGATGTTGCTGCCGTAGTTTCTTCCTTGGCCACCGGAGCTTGCTGAATTGCACCTTCATTGGGATCTACAGCGAGAGAATCTGATTCCTCCGTTCTTCTCACTATTTGTAATTTTCCTCCCTGGTCGGCACTTTCTAAAGAGACGGACGAATGTTTGGTAGCCGTCAACTTGTGATCCTCAACGTCTAGTCGACGCCGCTGCTGACCGAAACCCTTCGTAGTCGCTGGTCCATTGTCGATGATGGTCGCTTGCTCTGACTTCCCTGACCCTCGTTTCGTGCCCTTCTTCTTACTCGTCTTCTTTCCACTGGACGCAATTTCAGCGTTGTGGATTTGTTCGCGCTTTTGTTGTAACTCCTGGAACTTCTGTAGCTGTTGTGAAGTCAAAACCTTATGGCTGCCTCCCGACTCGTTTCTGATGTCGTCTTCCATCTCCGTGGACGAATCTCATTTGCTGTTGGCTGGAGAGTAAACAATGAACTGAACTCCTGAACTTAGCTTGCATACAACCCAAGCTTCTTTTACACACACACACACACACATGCCAGAGGATGTATACCAGACCCTAAACCTATTGCTGCAACCAACCTGATGGGTACTCGAGAAATTTGCAATACTGCACTTCGGATGGGATTGACGAGATATAACATTCTGGCGATAACCTGTTTGACAACTAACTGCACATTGCTGAGCAGACAATCTACCGATTCTTTGAGGTCTCTGCCACCATTATCTGCGAAATGAACTGAAGTTTGATAAAGCGTCCACGCGGCCCTTACCGCGTTACGTTTTGATTACCACCTCAGTGTGTGTGGTTTCCTTACTTAAATTACCTCATCAGTGTCCTCGAACCCAGGAGTGAACTCAGGATCTGTTCCTAGCGATTCGTCAGAGCTGGTTCATTGAGAATTGATCCCTTAAACACGGCACTCATATTGTTCTCTTGTGTTTTCAATTTGATTGCTGGAGGTGGTCGATTCGTGGAATTCGAGCTCCACTCTTACTTTATTCCTTGCTTTGCAGGCTTAAACCACGAGCAGAAGAGAAGATCTTAGATATAGAAAATGATCTAGGAGTCCAGCTTTCACGGCTGTCATGGCTACCGGGGTTTTACAGCATTCCTCCCGAAGCTCAGATCGCAGGGTCCAAGTCATATCAGGAGGGAAAGGTCCTTGTTTCATTCGTCTGACGTTTCATCTATCAAGTAGTAACTGTTTGTTTCTCCTGCTGAGATACTCTAGAGAAGAATTCTCCTCCTGAATGATTCAGAAGAACAACCCAGATGCGACTCTGTAGAAATGGTTGTGTTTCGGCCGTCGAGAAATTAGATGGTTTGGAGGTATTATCAGAGAACATCTTCTTTTTGCTCACTCTTTTACACCTATGTTATCATTCAGATCTATGGTATGGATGCCGCATCAGGTGCAGCAGTGGCTGCTCTGGGGATATCAACAGGGGATCATGTACTTGATCTTTGTGCTGCTCCTGGTATATTATCCTAACCTTACTAATATCATAAAGCGCGATTGAAAGGCCGCATACTTACCTGTTGTTTGTCTGTGTACTGATTATCGGGCAGATTGTTTGGTTACTTATAGGCGTGGTCCTAGCTTACGGCCACCTTATTGTATATGCAGTTGTATTTGAAATTTTCTACTTGTAGAAAAATTGTAATACCCGGACCAATTCAGGAAATCCTTGCATGCAATTAATGCTCTCATTACTGCGGACCCTAGCCGTGTGCGTTCTCATTACAAATTGTGGTGCGAAGACCTCCGTAACCGTCTTGTGTTCTGGCCGCAGGTGCAAAGCTTTGTATGCTTGCAGATTTGCTGAAAGGTTCTGGCACATTAACAGCCACTGATATTTCCCAGCCACGACTAGCAGCATCTCGTACAATGCTTATGAAATATGGTCTTGGTAGTCGTTGCCGCCTATTTCTAACAGACGGGACAACCTTTTCCCTTCTGCCTTTGAGACAGAGTATCGATGTCAATGTCCGACTTGAAGAGGGACAACCTGATGTTGAGAGTATTGGTGAGATAAGTAAAGTTCATGGAAATCACACAGGTAAGCCTTATCCAAAAGACTGTGCATTGCTTTTATTCGATGTTAAATAAATTCTTGAATAGAAAGATTTGGATGAAGAACATCACGAATGTTTTAGGAAGCCTTAAGCTTCAAAGGAGCTTGCAGGCTCCAGATTTTGCTGGAGTTAATTCGTTCCTAGTTCAATGTATGGATACTGTCAACTTACACTGCATTGTACTACCGTCTGGCTTAACCACGAGCTATAACCAGATTGTTCCTCCAACGTGAATCTTTGTCATCTGTTTTATCTCTGCAGGTCCTCTCTATGTTGATTCCACAGTTTACGGGGAATGGAAAGCCACGAAAACAGCGAAAGAGAAAAAAGCTGCCAAAAGGTTGAAGTACGCTGAAGATGCTCTGGCGAGAGTGGGCGGCAGAGAATCAGAGCTTCTGTATTATGGGGAGGCGTCTGGCATTGTGGGTATGAGGGTGGTGGATGTGTTCAAAAGCACTTGGCTTGATGAGGCTGAAGCTTCAGTGAAGGGATATGATAAGGTAAGGTGTCTGAAGTTTGTAAATCTTGTCACAGAGAGTACAGACGCAAATGATAGAGGAAATGATACACCACAGAATAGGTTCTAAGGTGATAAGGTGATAAGGTGATTTGTCTTTGATCGATGTTTTAGAGCTCTAAAGTCCGTGCCGTTCCTGGAAACAGGTTTTAGTTGATGCAGAATGCACCCACGACGGTTCATTAAAACACATAAGCAAATACGAGCAATGGGGATGGGACACATTTGAGCGCCGTTTTTTTAACCAAGAGCGGATGTCTTCAATCACCTCGCTCCAAGTGAGTCTGAAAGAAGTTAGTGTTAACTTTAATTTATCCTGTCCACCATTATTGGATAGGATTTCTTTACCAGTAGTGCGGACGTGAAGTCAAAAGCACGACAAGTTCAGAACATCTCTTGAATTTACATCGTTGTACTGGATTGGCACTGAATGATGATCGATTGTTGCGTTCCTTGAGACCCAACTCGTTCGCTAACTAGTTGATCAACTCCTGAACAGTTACAGCTGCTGAGAAATGGTTTCAGATTGTTGAAGGTCGGAGGAACTCTCATATATAGTACATGCAGGTGAGAGACTACGATTTCCTCCGACTGATATGTCTGGTCAGAGAACTAAAATGAAGTACATGCTTCGTTCATTAGGATAGTTTATTGCTAGATGTTACCTGCATTGTACTGCATTGATAGATAGTGACATCATGCTTGTTTATCTGTTTTTTACAGTTTAACGATTGCACAGAATGAAGGCGTCGTCAGAAAGTTTCTCTCCCTAGAGGTGAATGCCGGTAATTTCTAATAACTTTGATCCTATATTTCACGAGTGATAGTTCTATTCTTGCTCGTATCCTCCGTCTTTGAAGCCTGTCTAGTAATAAGCTATAAGATATTAGTGATACCTCTCCTTGTATCATAACGGAGATGTAGTTTCTCTAATTTTCAACTTCAAATACCCTGGTGGGTGTGATGAAGCCTAAATGATGTGTAGATGAACGGTTGAGTGACTAATTTGGCTTCTCGTATTTGTGAACAGAACTTAGGAAAATAGAAGCTGCAGAAGATTGGCCTTGCAAAAGTGGAGGACTTACCCACACTGTTCGTTTCGATCCAATCATTTCAAATACTAGTGGACTTTTCATTGCAAAGATACACAAACTGATTCATGGAAGTCTTGGCCAAATTGTTTCCACTCCCACGCTGAGTACACAAAGGTAGTAAGACCAAATCAATCTCCTTGCGAGCTTCTGCAAGGTGGTACTGGCATTGCTATGTGGTAAATACATTTTCCTGACTGCTGATGATGTTCTGTTCATTTGCTGGTCATTCGTTTGGTGACATCAGTGATCATGATGATTCGACTCCAGACCATAATAAATATACTGTTCGTGTCAACCTTATGGCGTATGGACTATGAAAGAAGAAATACAGAAGCTACGTGTATGTGACTTTATGTGCATAATTCTTCCCGCGCCTATGGTAGACAGTAGTCATGATTTGATTCCAACTGCGATCACTTTACCAACTCTCTGTCACTGCAGGGAACAAGGTCTTTGGAGACCATTGTCTGATGTCTATTTGAACCATGTTGTTGGAAGCTAATTCCTTGCCATGAGAACGCGGTCATTACCGCTCTCTTTGACCCATGAATCGTACCACCATTCAATGAGATACTACCAAGCAATCAAAATAAACATCAGTGATACCTTCCCAGTAGAAGCAGGTAACTCAGGGTATATGAGAGGAGTCAAAGATTATCGATGTCAATTGTCCGCAGTGATAATTCAGAAATTGATAAAGTTGTGCTCTTGTTCATTGCCCTTCTCATACCAGAAACAGCTCAAATGGCGTCGTTGAGGTATATATATTGCACAAGCACCCGATCAAATTCTCGAGTTAAACTTTCAACATTTGGAGCCCTTGAAGCGTGTCAAACCTAAACCCCCTAACCCCAACTCTCTTGCTCTAGTGAAACTCTGAATGTGAAAGAGTTTGACAATGTAATGTCCTGGTGGTCATGTCTACCAAATGATCGAAGTGGGTGATACATACTTATCGAACGCTCGGAAACGCTAGACTTGTGAGATCGTGAGAGGAGTATAAACGGAGCCCGTTTGTTTCCAGTAGTACAATCTAATAGTTTAAGACCATCTCAAGCTGCAACAGATGGTACGGATTTGCTTGTCGTTTGTTATTACCTACAAAATCTACAAAACGTTTTAGATGTTGTTTATTATCCAAAGAAGTTGTCAAGAGTCTTAAAAAGAAAAGGTTCTCCACCTTCAACAGAACCTTCATTTTTCCTACGCGGTCGCCTTTTATCCTTCAACAGAAGAAGCTATACTTTGAACTTCACAAACATTTGTTGTGCAGACATGGAGATCTTTATTTTTTCTGAACTTATCTAAAAGTTGCTTTTCAGGTCTCTTCTTGAAACAGGCAGTCAAATTCTTCAGAAAGTACAGGTCTTTCTGGGCAATCAAAACATCGGCCTGATTCTTGAGCAATCATAACTTTGCTCAAAACAATGAGAGTGCAGAACCAGGCCTTTTAAACAGGCCAAAGACCATCTAAGGTGTATCCAAAGTGAAGTCGCCTTGAGTTCAGAAATCAACAAATCAGTCAACAAATTAATTGAGGACCGAAACTTTTATCTCGATCTAAATTGCTGTCAAACCTCTAGAATTGTAATGTTCGTATTTCGGGTGGTGGAGGCAAAAAGAATAAAAAAAAGTTTAAATGAAAGAAGCCTAAAGGACCTAAAAGCTCATCATCTTGCAAAATAAATCAAACATATCGGGTTCTATCAAAGTACATCAGTAGAAACAAAAAGCAGATATAAGATAGCAAATATCCTTTAAGAGAGAGGATATCAAAGGGCCAAGAATTAAAACACTTGTTAGCAGGCTAGTCCCGTCCTGTAATTAAGGATACGGGATACTACTTACTGGTCAATCCCGTCATGCACTACAGTCAGAAGATCCCATAGCAATATGTGGGCAGAGTTCCCCTAACGGTCTGCAGGGAAGAATCCCATAGCAATCCTAGCTCAACTGTGGGATAGAGTTTACCCTTGGAAACTTAACCTAGGAATTGGTTTGCAGGTGTGCCCCCTGCGAGTCCTTCGGTTTCCTTGGTTGTCACCCTCCGGTAAAGTAAGGAGATGTTACGGGCAGTGTTGCAAACAATCTACGACCTAAACAAGAATGCAACAAGCACAATGAGGAGCATCTCTGCACATAATATACATTCATACATTGGGAATGGGACTCAATACTCAATTATCACAATAGATGGAATAGATTTTCTTTATAATAGTCGTTGCAGTTCAGCCAGCAGAAAGTCATATCGATGACTCTTACAACCATAACTGGTAATAAATTCAGCTAGTGGACCCAACAAATACACAAGCTCCTGGATAGACTTACTAACATTTGATTTAATCAATGGTTCCCCTCCAAGAACAGAACAGGAGCACCAATCTCTCACTCTTAGATCCCCTCTCACTCATAGGGGTTCACAACAAGCAATGGCTATGGAATAGGGAGGACAAACCCCCCCACTAAGTGTTGTGAGCTCCTTTATATTCTAGTAAACCTAATTCTAAAAATAATTTCCTATCTCCCGACACTGCTTCTATTGGGGCCGTTGTCTCCTCCTCATGTTGCTGCCATCAACGCCAATTGGCTCCTAGCCCTTCCATCATATCCACTGGATTACAACTCTGATATAGTCGGAGTGCTATCTTAGCCTTAATTGCCAATCTAACTATTTTACTAATGCATTGTCCTATAGAGGATTCATCCCATCCTAGATTCATCTTGCACTAATATACATCTCGTACTTCTACTTAGTAAGCACATAAGTGACTCTACCCACACATCTTGAGAAGAATCTATTGTGGGATCCATTAGATCTCACAATAGATTCTTCTCCTGCATCTCCCATTGTTTGTTGTTCTCACAACAACTTTTTATCCCATACCTTTTGTACAATCCCATAGAGGAGATTTCCCACCTTCAAACATGGTTCCTTTTTGAACATCAACATAGTACTCTTCTAAATCCTTGCACTCCAACCAAGCATTCTAATGGTACCTCCTCTTCTTGCACTTGACAACATATGGAAAGAATTTTTTCCACATCTTTTAGAATATTTCTATCTAGTCTCTTGCTTGGTGATCTTGTGACAACCCATCAAGTTTCACTTTTTCAATAATCTATAAGTAATCATTTGTTTCAACAAAGAAAATGGTTAGGAATGGTCAAATACAAAGTGAACAATAACCAAGTAGTTCTTCTTGATCTCTTCTTTAGTCTCTTGGGTAGGAACCACACACAAAAGAGAGTAACAAGTGCTAGATTGCAATCTTCTCACACATCATAACACCCATAATAACAATTCTTCAAATCCTTTCCAAATTGACACTAATTGTGATGATTTAGTTCTCCCAAAGAAGGCTACTTCACAACAAAAGGACTTCATCCCGGAATTGTGTTCCATTCCTCCATTGAAGGCACATTCCTCAATCAAAGTTGCTTTGCATCAATCCAACATTGTGATCACAAATGCAAGATACTACCAACACCACAATTCTTCATAGATCCATCAAGGCATGGCCTCAATTGCTATTCATTTAGGACCAAACACACAGAATGCACATCAAAGTTGTAGAATCCAACATCTAACATGCATTGATTTGCAATTTGAATTTCTTGAAACACTCACAAACACACACACAAGATTGATACTCAAAATTAAACTAAAATGATGAGCACTGAGTTACCACACTTTGATTTAATCGACTTCAAAAATAAATACAAAACTGAATAAAAACAACATTGCATTTGCCTCCTTTAAATAGGCAAAGCATTGATAATTATTTAACTACATAATGTTTCAATTGCTACTTTACAAACCTACAATTCCAAAATGATATTCCACCTCTTCATATCTGCCTCTTCAAATCTCAAAATTTTTACTAATCCAATCTAATATCTACTTCTACTTTGGGTTCTGAACCCGATGTAACGATAGTCACTTCCTCTACTTTGGGTTCCTTTCAACTGCAATTTCTTCTTCTATTTCTATCATATCTTTAGTCTAAACTGAAGTTGAATTCATCACTATATGATCTACCTTCTCCTTCTCTATCCTAACTTCTTTAGTGAACTCAAGTATCTCAGTAGAAGAGACATGCACTCCTACCTCTACTACTTTGAATCATGTTCTACTTTCACATTACTCCAAAGCTTATCTAATTTTGATCTAACTAAATCTAATCTGACTTACATTATCTCCTACATTTAACATCTTCCTATCTACCCTCTCTCTCAAAAAAATCAACAATTTGTTCACATCAACATCCTTAACTTTCCTCTTCCTCATCTCTTGGACTAACAACTTCGACTAATGCAATCTTGCTTCTTCTATTTTGACTTTGGCTTTAGTACTCAACATCACCTTTACTCTCCCAACAATTTCTCTGACTGATTCTGATGTCCTCCCTAAAACAATCTTCTCTCCACTCCATTCTATCTCCAACTCACTTGAATACATCTTCAACTCATCCTCCAATTTGGATTTTAGGGCTTCTTTCTCCTCCAAGTATTGGATAAGTGAGTCTCTATACTTTTGATCAATCCTTGCAACCTCTCTTCCTCTTGATTTCTATTTGTCAATTCATGTTGTGAGATCATTCTCAGTTGCAACCTTTCTTAGGCTCTCCACCTCTTGCTCCATCATAACCGCCATTGCCTTCAAATGTATCACCTCTAATTTTGCATTAGTGAATTCATCCTTTAACTTCTTGAACATTGCCATTTGATCTCAATTCTTCAACTGAACTTGAACAACAAGAGCTTGTTGTTCAAGTTCATCTCCTTGCTTCACAAGATTTTCTTGCAGATTATTGAAGCTCTTCCTCTGAAGTATAGCATCAACCCAAAGTTCTTTGGCTTCTTCCTTTCCTTTGGTTAACTTCGTCTTTATTTTTGAGATCTCTTCACTCAAGTACTCACTACGCACTTCAATCTTTTACTTCAAGATGATCTCTCTTCACATCCTCTTATTCTTCAAGTGCAATGACAAGGGGTGTATAATATTTGATATATATGCTACTTTGATAACCCGGCAAATATCACTTTTGCGGTAACCATGTAAGTAAAGTTTGTTCCCACAAAGATACTAGTCAGAATTGGTCAAATATCAAGCAAAGTAACAACTTCAATTCTTCTTGGTTGTGTCTTTAGTTTCTCATGTAGAAACCACACCAAGAAGAGAGTAACAAGCACTGATTCACAGTATTGTCACAACAATTTGTCACCCATAATCACAACTCCATCAAATCTTTCCAAACAATATTGATTATGATGATTTAGGCTCTTCCAAAAACAACACTTCACTGCAAAACAACTTCACCTCAGAAATTGTGTTCCACCCTTCCATTGAAGGCACAACTTCCTCGATCAAAATTGCTTCACATCAACATACGCTACACTCACAAATGCAAAGTACTACTAACATTACAATTCCTCTTAGATTTGTCAAGGCATTGCTCCGATTGCACTTCACTCAAGGTCAAACACACAGAATGAAGATCAAGGCTATGGAATCCAACATCCAAAAAACACACTAACTTGCACTTCAAAATTCTCCAAACACTCATAAGCACACACACAAAGTTGATACTTGGAATCAAGCTCAAACAACAAGCACTACTTCACAACACTTCACTTTATCTATTCTTAGAAATTATGAGCACCAAACAACATATGACTAATGTGACAACCCAGAAAATATCACTTTTGCAGTAATCAGGTAAGTAAAGTTTGTTCCCGCAGAGATACAAGTCAGAAATGTCTAAATACAAAGTCAAACAGTAACAATGTAGTTCTTCTTGGTTGCGTCTTTAATCTCTCAAGTAGAAACCACACCCAGAAGAGAGTAAGAAGCACTGACTCGTAGTCTTGTCATGAAGTAACACTCCTTAATCACAACACCTTCAATTCTTTCCAAACAATCTTGATTGTGATGATTCAGGCTCTCTCAAAAATAGCACTTCCCTGCAAAATGACTTTGCCTCAGATTTGTGTTCCACCCCTCCACTGAAGGCACAACTTCCTCGATCAAAATTGCTTCATATCAACTTTGCATTGCACTCACAAATGCAAAATAATACCAACACTACAATTCCTCTCAGATCTGTCAAGACATTGCTTTGATTGCACTTCACTTAGGATCAAACACACAAAATGAAGATCAAGGCTACGGAATCCAACATCCAACAAGCACATTGACTTGCACTTTGAATTTCTCCACACACTCACAAACATAGACACAAAGTTGATACTCAGAATCAAACTCAAATGACAAGCACTACTTCACAACACTTTGCTTATCTATTCTCAGAAATTATGAGCACTGAACAACATAAGACTACAAATGTCACTCTTAAATAGTGAAGCAATCGACATTTATCTTCCTAATGTACCTCTTCCTAACAACTCTACAAACCTGCAGATCCAAAATGACAATGCACCTCTTCATATCTGCCTCTTCAAATCTCAATTCTATTTCTAATCCGATCCAATGTCTACTTCTGCCTTGGCTTTCAAACCCAATCCCAAAATAACTTCACTTCCTACTACTCTATCCTTGGGTTTCATAACTCCTACATCTTCTACCAAATCTAACAGTTCTCTTTCTTGATTTGAAATTTCACTAGTGGGTAATCTATCTAACTCCTTATCTCCCGACCCACTCTTCTCTAATATCTCCAATGGTAACTCTGAAGACATATGTACTCCTACTTCATCTACTTTGGGTTTTGCTCTAACATCTTTCTGAAGTTTATCTATCTCCAAATTCACTAAGTCTAATCTAATTGTGATATTATCTTCTACCTCCAATAACTTCCTATCGACATGAGTTTTGAGACTAATCAACAATGCATTCAAATCTATGTCCTTTGCATGTCTCCTCCTTGTCTCTTGCACCAACAACTCCAACTTGTGCAACCTCGTCTCTTTGATATGCACATTGGACTCTGTACTCAACATTCATCCTAATTACAATCTCCTTCAATGGCTCCAGTCTCATTTTCCTCTCCTATTCCTGATCTACAAGCCAATCCTCTTGGTACATTACCAATTCTGCCTCAAACTTGGCTTTCACAACCTCCTTCTCCTTCTCCTTCTGTACAATCTTCTCCTCTTGATTGCGAAGTAACTCTCGCAACCTCTCTTCTTCTCTATATCGCATTGTCAACTCTTGTTGCCACAGCTACTTCTTCTCTTCTACACTCTCCATCACCCTATTGAGCTCTTGTTCCTTCTCGGCTATTCTTGTCATAGCATGGATAATCTCTAATCTCAAATCAGCAAACTGCTGCTTCAAGATCTCATTCTTAGCTACTTGTCTCTCCCATGTTATGTCACTCTACTTTATGAGTTCCTCTCAATTCCTTGCTTCTCTCCTCAAGTTCTCAATCACTTGATTCTGTACCACTGCCTCTACTTGTAGTACTTCCCTTTCCTCCTCTCCTCGTATTATACTCTTCTTTAATTCCGAGTTCTCTTCTTCCAATCGGGCTAACACCTGCAACAAATTTTTCACCTCCGGAAGCAAGGAATTGAGAGGAACTCGTAAAGCAGAGTGACATAGCACTGGCTTCTTCTCAATTGCACTTCGTCTTCTAACTTCACGTTACCTTCCTCCTCGATCTCCATCCTGACTTCTTCTTTTGCAAGTACCGACATCATCTCTTTGCCTTCATCGCTGTCACTACTTGTGTCTCCACTCTATAGTGTGAGCTTGGGTTCTTCTTCTCGTTTCAAGTCTTTGGACTTGCAATCAGCTTTGCCCTTCAATTCTTGCTTCGACGACGTGATTACTACCACACCTTTCCTTGGGTTTACCCTTTTGGTCTTCCGAGGTCTTGTTCTCTTGACGTCTTTGCCTTCTCATTGTCGACTCCTCTTCTTTGACTTTGGAGTACTCATGTCCACCTACACACTCTTCCATGTCTGCGCGTAGTACTCATCGCTGCTTTTGATTTGAAGAATATATTGCTGCTCCTCCGCATCGACCTCCTTCCTTAAGTTGGGATGGAAATGCGACACCATTCTGTTACGCTCCGCCATAGTGAGCAAATTTAGCCCCAAATAGAAATGTGATGCATATGGCACAATGTAATGCGGAAGCAATTTATCCCACAAGTTCCACACCATCTGTCGTGTTTGCCCATGGAAGCACCTCGCCCAATTAATCGGCTCTCCTACAAAAATCTTATGGAGGAACACCACTAGGTGCTTCATCACATAAGTTGTTCTCTCCGGCTTCAAGATTGCCATGAGAGCACTTACAATCCCTCTCTTGACAGGATCCTTGTAACTCTCTACTTTGTACACATTCTTTGTACGCTTTGAAGAGAATGCATCTCTCACTTCCAGGGTTTCTTTTGCTACCTCTCCCTTCCCCAAGAACGTGGCACCTTGCTCCATGCTTGCCTCTCTTCCAAGTACTGATCTCCAATCCAACTCCGTCTAGCGAGCCGGATTTCCTCTCTTCTCCTCTTCCTCGGCCATCAAGACATCAAGACATCTACTCTTGATTATCTTAGTCATGAATCTTGGAAAGCTCACATTCTAGTTCCACGCCAAGAAATGTGATCCAAAGTCGGCTCAAGACTTCAATTTTTGCGATCACATCTAACCTCTGAATCGCATGATTTCTCACTACAAATTTGGAGTTCTTCTTCCCTCCTCCCATCTTTCTTTCTTCCTCACTGTCTCTTGAATTAGCTCTCTTGAATTCTCCTCTACACACCAGCGGGTCTTTGACTTTACTTCCCTTCCCACAATCTCCTACAGGACGGCTTCTCAACGGTGAAGGACAATTTCTTGACATTGCTTTGTCTTTAGCCCAATTTTTAAAGAGTTGTGCCTTCTTTGTCTCTCTTCAATTTGAGTTTTTACCAAGAAATCACACCTCTTGCATGCTCCTATCGCTGTCACGTGTCCTTCATGCGTATGACCGCCGGTTTTTGAATGGTTTATTCTTGAATTTCTTGCCCCAAAGGAAAGTTGTTACATTGTCCTTGCCTTGAGTTGAGCACTCCCCAATACAAAGACTTCTTACTTTGGGTTGTATGCTGACAAGGCAATTCTAAGTACTTCGTCTTATGACCCAAAGCCAAGTTACCTCAGGTTTCATCCTGAAGACTCTTTTCTTTGCCTTCTTCGGCCATACAGGGGCAATCCGCTTCTCTAAACACTTCTTCTTCTTTATTTTGAAAAAAACAAAAAATGTGGGTACCACAATTGCAAATGTCACCTTTAAATAGTGAAACACTCAACAATTACTAACAACTATACCATTTCCTAAAAACTATTCCTAATTGTAGATCCAAAATGACAATACACCTCTTCAAACCTACCCCTTCAAATCTCAAAACTGTTACTACTCCGATCTGATGTCTACCTCATCCTTTGCTTCCAATCACGAAGTAACTTCACTCACTACTCTATCCTCGAGTTTCACAACTATCAAATCTTCTACCAATTCTAACATTTCTCCTTCCTGATCTACAATTCCTATCGTAGGTAATCCTTCTAAATCTCTATCTCCCAACCCACTCTTCTTTAACATCTCCACTGGTAACTCCAAGGATATCTGCACTCCTATGTCATCTACTTTGGGTTTTGCTCTTACATCCTTCCAAAGTTTACCTTTCTCCAATTTTACCAAGTCTAATCTAATCGTGATATTATCTTCTACTTCTAATATCTTCATATCTACACAAGTTCTGAGACTAAAGCATTGCTCCAATTGCACTTCACTCAGGATCAAACACACAGAATGAAGATCAAGGCTACGGAATCCAACATCCAACAAACACATTGACTTGCACTTTGAAATTCTCCAAACACTTACAAACACAAGCATAGAATTGACACTTGGAATCAAGCTCAAATGACGAGCACTACTTCACAGCACTTTGCTTTATCTATTCTCATAAATTATGAGCACTGAGCAACATTTTCCTACAAATGCTACTCTTAAATAGTAAAGCAAACGACAATTATTAACAATTATACCGTTCTATAACAACTCTTCTAACCTGTAGATCCAAAATGATAATGCACCTCTTCATATCTGCCTCTTCAAATCTCAAATTTGTTACTACTCCAATCCAATATCTACTTCTTCCTTGGCTTCTAATCCCAAAGTTACTTCACTTACTACTCTATCCTCGGGTTTCACAACTCCTTATTCCTCCACTAATTCTAACATTTCTTTGTTCTGATCTACAATTCTTGTCATAGGCATTCTTTCTAACTCCTTATCTCTTGACCCACTCTTCTCTAATACCTCTGATGGTAATTCCAAAGATATCTTTACTCCTATTTTATCTACTTCAGGCTTTGCTCTTACATCCTTCCAAAGTTTATCTATCTCTAATTTTAGTAAGTCTAATCTAATCATGATATAGTCTTCCGCTTCCAATATCTTCCTATCTACACAAGTTTTGAGACTGATAAGTAAGGTCCTTATTTCAAGTTCAAGTCTTTATCCTTTGCATTTCTCCTTCTTGTCTCCTGCACCAACAACTTCAACTAGTACAATCTTGTCTCTAAAATTTGCACGATGGCTTCTATACTCAGCATCACGTTCATCTTCGTCACTATCTCCTTCTATGGCTCTAGTCTCATTCTTCTCTCATGTTCTTGATTTGCAAGCCAATCTTCTCTATACATTGCTAGCTCTGCCTTGAACTTGGCTTTTATTGTCTCCTCCTTCTCCTTCTGCACTATCTTCTCCTCCAGATTGCAAAGTAACTCTCTTAATCTTTCTTCCTCTCTATATCTCACTATCAACTTTCTTTGCCATAGCTGCTTCTTCTCTTCTACACTCTCTATCACTCTATTGACCTCTTCTACACTCTCTATCACTCTATTGACCTCTCTAAACCTCCTTCTTTGCTACTCTTGTCGTAGCATGGATACTCTCTAACCTCGAATCAACAAATTGCTATCAAGATTTCATACTCTGCTACTTGCCTCTCCCTTGCTATGACATTTTGCTCTATAATTCTCTCTCTACTCTCCACTTCTCTCTTCAAGTTCTTGATTACTTGACTCTATACTACTGCATCTACTCATAACACTTCTCTTTCCTCCTCACCTTGGATTATACTCTTTTTCAATTGCGAGTTCTCTTCTTCTAATCAAGCTAACACTTGCAATACAATCTTCACCTCTGGACACTTTGATTGCTTCTCCTTCTTCTTGTGCTCTAACTTCACTAACAATGGGCACACAATCTCCCTTTGATACCATACTCCTTCACTCGGAGTTACCTTGACTTGCAGACTTGTCTCCTTCTTTGCCTCTTCCTCACTCAACACTCGCCTTCTCAGCCGCAATTGCCTTATAGGAATGGATTCTTCACTCCTCAAACTTCCACTCTCCACTTCTCTTACCTTACTCGGCCTTGCTTCATACTTCACCTTACGGCTAGAATGGACTCCACTCTGAATTGTAACTCTCTTCTCCTCTTGCTCTAGAACTTCATCTTCAAGTTTTGGGTTACCTTTCTCCTCCGTCTCCATCTTTGCTTCCTCCTCTTTGGGTACCAACTACATTTCCACTCCATCATCATAGGTGCTACTCATGTCCCCACTTTGTAGCATGAACTTGGGTTTTTCCACCTTTGCCGAGTCTTTGGACTTGCACTCAACCTCCCCTTCTGACTCTTTGTCCAATGATGCAATTACCACTAGTTCTCTCCTCGGGTTCACCTTTCTAGCTTTCCAAGGTCTTGCCTTCTCTACTTCTTCTTCTTCTCCTTGTTGACTCCTCTTCTTCAACTTTGGAGTGCTCACCTTCAACTGCACACTCTGCCCGTCTGCTCGTAGTACTTGTTGCTGCTCTTGATTTGTAGGATGTACTGCTACTCCTCCGCATTGACATCTCTTCTCAAGTCGGGGTGGAAATGGGACACCATCTTGTGTCTCTTTGCCGCATTGAGCAAGTTCAACCCAAGATAGAAGTGGACAACAAACGGCACAATGTAATGTGGAGGCAACTTGTCTCCCAAATTCCACATCATCTATCTTGTCCTCTGATGGAAACACTTTGCCCAATTAATTGGCTCTCTTGTAAACATCTAGTGGAAAACCATTGCTTGGTGCTTCATCACATAGGTTGTTCTCTTTGGCTTCAAGATCGCCATTAGTGCACTCACAATCCTCCTCTTTACAAGATCTTTATAGCTCTCTACTTTGTAGCCATTCTTTGTGCACTTCAAAAAGAAGGCATCTCTCACTTCTTGGGTTTCTTCAACTACTTCTCCCTTCTTCAAGAATGTGGCACCATGCGCTGCGCCCGCTTCTTTCTTGAGTACTAATCTCAAATCCGACCTGTCCATCAAGCCGGATTTCCTCCCTTCCCTTCTTCCTTAGGGCCATCAAGACACTTACTCTCAATGATCTCAATCATGAAACCTGGAAAACTAACATTTCAGTTCCATGCCAAGAATGTGATTCAAAGCCTACTTAGGACCTCAATTCTCACAATCACATCTAATCTCCAAATCGTATGTTTTCTCACTATGAATTTGGAGTTCTTCTTCCCACCTCCCATCTTTCTCTCTTCCATTCTGGGTTGGGGGCTATTCTTCCTACTGATTTCTGGATTAACTCTCTTGACTTCCTCTCAACACTCCAGTGCATCTTTGACTACACTACCCTTCCCATGATCTCCTACAAGATGACTTCTAAATGGCAATGGAAAATTTTTTGTCATTGCTTTGTCTCTAGCCCAAATTTTATAGTAGAGTGCCTCCTCCTTCTTTCTTCACTTTGAGTTTCTATCAAGAAATCACACCTCTTGCATGCTCCTGTCATTGTCAATTTCCCCTCATGCGTATGACCACCGGTTTTATGAATGGTACTTTCTTGAATGTCTCACCCCAAAGGAAAGTTGTTACACTATCCTTGCCTTGGGTTGAGCGCCCTCGGGACAAGTTCTCCTTACTTTGGGTTGCATGTTGACAGGCAATTCCGAGTACCTCACCTTCTCACACGAAGTCACTTTACCTTGGGTTACACCCGAGGACACCTTTCTTTGCCTTCTTTTGCCAAACATGCGCAATACAACTTCCTCTGTACACTTCTTCTTCAAAAATAAGAAAAAGAAACAAAAATGTGGGTACCACACTTCCTTTCCCACGATCTCTTGTAGGACAACCTTTTAACAGCAATGGAAAATTAATTGTCATTGCTTCATCTCTAGCCCAAATTTTATAGTGGTGCACTTCTTCTATCTCTCTTCACTTTGAATTTGTACCAAGAAATCACACCTTCTTCATGCTCCTTTCACTATCAATTTCCTCCTGTTTGTAGGCCAGCCATTTTTATGCATGGTACCTTCTTGACTGTCCAACCCAAAGGAAAGTTGTTACAATGTCCTCGCCTCGGGTTGAGCACCCCAAGACAAAGTCTTCTTACTTAAGGTTGTAGGCTGACATGGCAAATCAAAGTACTTTGTCTTCTGATACTAAGTCACTTTACCTCGGGTTACAACTTTAGGACACCTTTCTTTGCCTCCTAATGCCATACAATTGCAATACAACTTCTCTGTTCACTTCTTCTCCATAAAGAAGAAAAAAACAAAAACTGTAGGTACCACAACTACTCCACTAAATTCTTCTACATCATCTTCTCTTTCTTTGGCTTTGATTATTGCTTCTTCTATTGATGCCTATTGCGGATGCCACATTTTTTTTCTCAAAATTTGGACAAAGAAGTGTATAGAGAAGTCAAATTGCGCATGTATGGCCAAAGAAGGCAAAGAAAAGTGTCCTTAGGATGAAACTTGAGGTAACGTGGCTTTGGGTCATAAAGCAAAGTACTTGGAATTGTCCTATCAGCATACAACCCAAAGTAAGGAGTCTTTGTATTGGGGGTGCTCAACCCAAGGCGAGGATAGTGTAACAACTTTCCTTCGGGGCAAGACATTCAAGAAAGAACCATTCAAGAATGGCGATCATACGTGTGAAGGACACTTGACAATGACAAGAGCATGCAGGAGGTGTGATTTCTTGGTAGAAACTCAAAGTGAAGCAAGATGAAGAAGGCGTGACTCTATAAAAATCAGGCTAAAGACAAAGCAATGACAAGCAATTTTCCCTTGCTGTTAAGAATTTGTCGTGCACGAGATCGTGGGAAGGGAAGTAGAGTTGAAGACACGTTGGTGTGTAGAGAAGAATTTGAGAGAGTTAATCCAAGAATCAGTAGGAAGAATAGTCCCCAGCCCAGAGTGGAAGAGAGAAAGATGGGAGGAGGGAAGAAGAATTCCGAATTTGCATTGAGAAATCATGCAATTTGGAGGTTAGATGTGATCACAAGAATTGAAGTTGTTGTGCGTATATACATCGCTACACAACATACATCACTGTCAACATCATACACTATAAAAGCACAACTCACACATAAGTCATACATAGACTCTAAAGTGCCACAATAATCAGATTGCTTAACACTTTCAACTCAACTCAACTCAGATCAGTACTTGATCTGTCACTCTATAAACTGCCAACATTTGGGCATTGATTACAGTCAAGCCACACCCACTCAAGCATAGAGAATCCAGGTGACGCTCGCTGGCCTCTATCCACCATAGCCAGGAACTCGAAGGCTCAACATCAGAGAAGTGAGCTCTCTGGAGCTCACTTCGAAAATATACCCCCTGGACTCGAGCTAGCCCTGAAACCCTAACGGTCCCGCTGACGGCACACTTGACGGTGCAAACGGTGCAAAGTGACGGTGGGCCCCACCGTGAAGTCAGTACCCCGAACACAAAATCTAACCATCGGAAAGTAGTCCCTGAGAAACAGCTAGAATAACTCTAACTACCATCACTGGAACTCCAGTGTCCGAGCATCTAGATGCGGAACTACAAATGGAGTGACAGCTGTCGTGCGTATATACATCGCTACACAACATACATTGCTGTCAACATCATACACTATAAAAGCACAACTCACACATAAGTCATACATAGACTCTAAAGTGCCACAATCGCCCCCCTAGCTGGCGGTTAGGTCCCTCTAACTCCAGATAGTCATCTACTCTAAGTATATGGTATACCCTCTAATGGGCAAAGATCAGGAGGCCGGGTGCTATGGAGCCCCATCGTTAGTCACCTGTCTGCAATCTATACCATATAAAGAATGAACTAGCTATAGGTCAAGTACATCTAGGACATAACCACTGTCCCTGAGGAACCACCGTGAGGGGAGGAGTCATACATGCCATATGCCATCCTCTCGAACAGCTATCACACATTAACATAGTAGCAGCTCCACCAGAAGAGCCACATAACATACACCTCAAGCCTGCACGTACAAGTGCCAAGCTTGGGTCCATAGTACCATCAATGTTTGGGAGGTGGCATGGCGCACAATTGCGCACATGATCCTTCCAAACAACACCATCACGTCCTTCTAACACAAGGACTCCAGATGGCAAAACCTCGCGCACTCTCAAGATAGTGCGGCCTGTAGAAACATCAAGTGTCGTCGGTGCTGTCTGCTGTAGATATACATAGTCGCCTGGATGAAATCGACGGATTGAGGGTCTATAACCTCCTCCTCAAATGGTAGCATAGCGTAAAGTATCTCTATGCTGAGCAATCGCCAAGTTCTCGAAGGCCATCGGCATCACTCTCCGAAAGATCTCTGCCCGCTGAGAACATGCGCTCATCCATACATCAGGGTCATCCAAGTCCAAAACTACAGTAGCATCTCGACGAATGGCTGCAGGTAAATCTGGATCTTGTCCATAGAGTAGAAAGTATGGAGAGAAGGATGCTAAGGAGGCTTGCCGGCTGAACCGATAGCCCATGGCCAACCAAGGTAACTGGAGATCCCAATCTCCCAAGTGGCCTCTCTGCAAACCATACTTTCGCAATCCTCTCTTCACCGTCTGAACCACTCTCTCTGCTCAGCCATCTGCCTCAAGGTGATCTCGGGATGTAGTACGATGATCAATCAAAGCCTTGTCACACAAGACCTGAAACTCTCCCAAGAACTCTGTACCCTGATCAGTCAAAACCTCAGCTGGTGCACCAAAATGACTAAGAACTTGATCCAGGAACGAGTAAGCTGTCCCTTCACTAGACTTGTCAGGAAGTGCCACCAACTCAATCCACTTGGAGAAGTGCTCCACCATCACCAAAACATACCGATGATGTCTCACAGTCAGCGGTAAAGGTCCGGCAAAGTCCAAACTCCAACGGTAACCCAATCCCATGATAGGTAATGGGTGTAACTGTGGTGTAGGAGCATTGAATGATGCTCTACCTCGGTCACAAACCACACATCTGGCAACAAACTGCTGTACCTCGGTCTGCATACCGCGCCACCAATAATGACTCTGGAGTAAGCTATATGTATGCTTTACTCCAAAATGTCCTAGCTCCTCATGAGCATGATGGACCAACTGTGGTCTCTGTGATGGAAGTGGTACTACTCGCACTCTACCATCCTTCCATACACGCAAAAGGTGCCTACCCTCCAATCTGAACCGTCTGGCTCGCTGAAGAACACGGTCTCTCTCCTTGGCCCCAACTGTGCCACCCACAACACCAGTGCGAAGATAGTCTATCACTAAGACATCATCATGAATGTCTCGCTGAACTGTACAAATATCTTCACTCTTTGGATCTGTGACCTCAATAACTCCTCCTGTATGCGCTGAGAGAGATACCACCAATGTCTCTGCAAATATACACAGAAAGGCCGATGCATGCCAACCTGGCACCATCTCCTCATCTGTCTCACCATGCCAACGTGCTCCGGTCTGATCCTGCTGGCTGGGACATGGGTTTCTACTCAACCCATCTGCATCACGGTTCACCACTCCAGGTCTGTGAACAACTGTGAAATCATACTCCTGTAAAATCAGAGCCCATCGTGCAAGCTTCCCTAAAAGCTTGTCGGACTCCATCAACCACTTCAGCGGCTGATGATTAGTGATGAGAGTGAAGGGGTTACCAAATAGGTAACATCGGAAATGTGCTACTGCCCAAACTGCTGCCAAGCACTCTCCCTCATATGAACTATACTTCGCCTCTGCTGAATTGTTGGAGCGACTAGCATAGGCCACCACAAACTCCTTCTCCTCATCATCATGTTGGGTGAGCACCGCTCCAAGCCCCAACATACTCCAATCAGTGTGAACCTGATATGGTCGTCCCCTGATCGGTCTCCTCAAAATAGGAGCAGATGTCAACCTCTCCTTGAGCTCTACAAAAGCTCTCTCCTGCTCATCTCCCCAACACCACTCCTATGTAAGCTTGGTCAGCTTCGTCAAGGCCTTGGCAATGGCACTAAATCCTCTAACATAGCGGCGATAGAAGTTCGCCAACCCAAGGAATGCTCGCACTCTGCTCACATCCGTAGGCCGAGGAATACGTGCAATAGCCTCCACCTTGGTCTGTTGAACACCAAGTCCTCCGGGGTAGATAGTGTGACCCAAATACTCAACTTGCTCATGGAAGAACCTACACTTCCCAGGATGTAATTTGAGTCCATGAGATCTCAACCTCTCAAACACCTCCAACAACTGTCTCTCATGCTCCTCCACAGTAGTGCTATACACCAAAATGTCATCAATATAGCATCGAGCAAAATCCAGTCTAGCTAGGATCCTATCCATGACCCTCTGGAACTCAGCATGAGCATTCTTCAACCCAAATGGTAAGAATCTCCACTGATATAACACATCCTTGCCGTGAGGATCAATAGCCCAAAATGCTGTCTTGGACTTATCTTCCTCCCTGATCGGCAACTGATGATATCCCGCTCGAAGATCCAAAGTACTGAAGAACTTTGCATGCCCAATCGCATCAAAAATCTCCTCCGGTGTAGGCATGGCATACCGATCAGCCCTGGTCTGTCGGTTGATAGGACGGTAATCTCCACACATCCGCCTATCTGTATAGTTGCCATGCATATCCTTCTTGGTTGGCATCACTGTCGCTGATGCATACTCTCCATGTGAAATCTCCACCAAACCAACCTCAAAAAGGTCACTACTCCGGCTCTGAATCAATGTCCTCTCCATCTCACTATATCGATAAGGACGTCGGAAAACAGGTGTGTCGCTAGTCAGCTCAATCTGTATACCAGGTCCCTTCAGAGCACCCAAATCCTTCATACTGAAGGCAAAACAACTCGTGTGACTCCTCAAGAACCTCCAAACCCTCCGTCTTTCCTCTCCAGTAAGCTTGGGTCCAAGATCTGGCTCCCAAGTATCCTCTGTAACTGTAGTAGGAGTGGAAGACGTACTAACTGGCTGCTACACTGGGCCCTTGGGAGCAATGGTGTCATGCTCCCGACCACTAGAGGTCCCAACCTCTGTGTGAAAAACTCCCTCCACTCTGGCTGCAAGCTCCATACATCCTCTGGCTGCATCCCATGTGGACCAAGGGTGTAATCCAAGTAGCCCACGCTCACCTGGATGGACTCCGAGTAGACCACTCTCCCTAGTAGCTACTGGATGTGTCCCAAGAATACCATGTCCACTCGGTCCATCGCCCCCAACATGTGCCTGAATCGTCTCGATAGGCACAGGGCTCACAAGTGTCCGAGTGGTGATGCCTATCAAGCGCATCCTACGCTACTCTGCCAAACCAAGGCTCACAATCCAGGTCAAACAGTTTAGGTCCATAGCCTGACCTAACACCTGACGCCTGGATGCCTCTGACACTACTGGAACAGCGGTAATACCGGTGCAAAAACCCATCGCCCGCTCTCTCTCATCAGCATTGGGCTCCACCAACTGCTGTAACTGTGAGTCCCAAACAAGTCCAGGTCCTCCCTCTTGAAAAGCATGAGAGCCTGGGAAACTCATGAGTGTGGGAAATGCAGCTCTAGGCTGTCCAACTAGGTTCACCACTGCCATAGGTGACCTATCAGCCACTACCACTGTCTGAGACTGACGTCCAACATCCAAGATATCATCAACAAGAATGTGGTCTAGTCGTTGAATCCCATCATAACTACGCTGTAGAACCTCTCTAGGTAAAAGGTTCGTCCACCAAAGACGAAGACGATGAGCCCGTGATCCCACTCTGGCTGCATCTAACAATACAGCAGGTCCCATCCAAGAATGGACCTAATGTGTACTCACCACCACTCTAGTGCGAGAATCACCCAACAAAGGAACGTTCTCCAAAAGGTAAGCTAGAGAAACAGACTGATGAACCTGGAGATGTCGTAATATCCGTAACATCTCCCAAAACACACCAGAACAAGGATCCTGAAGACCCAAACCGTGGCCCGCACGTGTATGTCCCTGACATGGCCATCCAGAAATCACCAAGTGAATAGGCCCATGTCTCTCTAGGTCATGCACCCCCAGAAAGGAAATGTCTCTTGGTAAGGCCTTCTGGTAACCTCTGACTGCTGACATCGGTAATAACTCCGGATACCGATAGGCCAAGTGTGCCACATGATGTAGAGAGACTCGCCTAGCAGTCTCATCTCTCTCTACATACAAGTACCTCTGTACTCGGATACCCGCCTGTAACACCGCAGCTAGTCCGGTGCTGATCCCACCGAACAACTCCAATAGGCATATCCCCTCTACTGGGTATTGCCAAGCAATGAGTGTGGTATCCAAAGGTGTCAAAGCAATCGCCTCTAGAGGCTCATCCTCACACTCATCTTCTGATGGTACGAAGGCTCCACTCCAAGCCTACTGCACCAACTGATCTGCATGCTGCTGCAATGCCTCCTCTGAACTCCACAATGGAACATCCAAGGTGGATGGAACAATCCCACTCGTACTCCATAGCCGAGTGATCTCCTCTGGTACTGGAGTATCCTCTGCATGGGCGTTCCCCTCCAACAAGTCACCAGGCCAAGTAACTGCACCGCTGAAAGCCAAAACTGATGTTGCCATGGTCCCGGACTGTAGTGAGCCAAGACTGCCACTACTAAAGCGTACTGGTAGGCGACATACCCGTCCCTCACCAGACTGCCAACCAGGTCTATAAGAGGCTATCTCCTCCCAATAGTCAATACTGAAACCCATAGGGTATAACACTGCTCCCCCAACTAGCACATCATATGACTCAGCTATTGTCGCAATAGCCTGAGCTCTCACCATTGAGCTATCAGTTGGATGACCAGGCTGAACCTGGACAACAAGCTCCCCACGTGTGATGTACTGTGTCGAACCACCACCTAGAGATGTCTGGATCTGAAATGGACACCTCTCCACATCGGTCTTCCGTAACTCCAGACCAACAACTGCAGCCTTCCCCAACATAAGGGGCTGCGCACCAGAGTCTAACAAGACTCTCTATGGTGTATAGACCTTCCCTGAAGGTCCCACCAAACAAAAGATCCCCCTCTGGTTATCCAATAGGACAACACCAGGTGTAAACCGCGCTCTCTCAAAGGCCGGTCTAGCTGGCAACTCCTCCAGTCTAGCCGCTGCTGCCTGCCATAAACCACTGGTCGCTGAACGGATCCCGTGCTCCTCAACCAAGTCAGCTCCACTACCAACCACCTCTGCTCTAGTAGTAGAAACTGCACCATCCCTACTCTCACACAACGTGGCAACCAACCGGAACACTGGGGCTGGGTCAACTCCCAATGTAAACATGTCACTGGCTGAAAATAAAGGATGCCGCATAATCAGCTGAGCCGCCCCCAACATCATGCTAGACTCAGTCTGTGTAGTAGCAGGTGGCTGACTAGCAGGCAGTCCATCATGTACTCCATCACCACCTACCACACCTGCACTGGGACGTCAATGAACCATGGATGTCGTCTGCAATGCCTCAGATAGCGTGAAAGACTGGGGAAGTCTGACCTGTCTCCCAACCTCTCCTCTCTGTGGGTCCAACTCCACTGATGCTCCTCTAGGCTCTGGAGCACGTACTGCACTCCTAGTCACTGTTGCAGATGCATCCACCTGTGCTGCTCCGCACATGAAGTCCAAAGCATCTCTATCACCAGCATATGAGGTGGAAGCCTCAACACCTGAATCTGATCTCTTATGAGCAATAGCCATACTAGCCAATCTCTGCTCCAACTGCTCAATCCGAGTAGCCATAGCTGTGTCAGAAGTAAGGGCAGGTACTGCACCCCTACTAGGTGTAGATCCTCTACCACCACCTCTACCACCTCGTCCTCCATGAACTGGAGCTCCTCTACTACCTGTCATAGCAGCCCTACCACTCCGTAACTCCGGGTGTAGGTCAAAACACCGGTCACTAGTATGACCAAATCTATGGCAGTGCTTACACTGCCTCTGTGCTGGCTGTGATGCACCAGAGGTATCAGGTCCGCTGCCCTGAGTACACTCTCTCATATGGTGAGGTCCACCACAAGTCCAACAAGCAACACCACCACTCACTGGCTGCTGCTGACCCGAAAATGAGGGTAAGGGTCTAACTCCACTAGGCCCTCCACTCGCTCTATAGGATCTGGGCTGTCCACCCTGTCCTCGAAAACCAACTGGGCGTGGTGCACTCTGCTGCACTCTAGAAGAAGTCACAACCGTGGATGAGGTCTCCCTACCAAATCCAGATGTCACCACTCTCTCCTCCACCATGTTGAGCTCAATACGCTCAGCCAAACCAAAGACTACTGCCAAAGTGGGCGAAGTAGCCTGCAACAACGTCGCATCACGAACTCTACATCGCAACTCCCTGTCCAGTATCCCATACCAAAACTAGACTGCCTGGGCCTCAGTAACTCCTTGAGTGAAACTGATCAGCCGCCTCATGCGAGTAAATGCCTCGCGTAGGCTCTCTCCAGCCTTCCGCTGGAACTCCTGCAAGCTCCTCAGCTTGTCAGTCCGCACTCCCTGGTAGTTCTGCCTCAAACATAGGAAGAACTCCACTATGGGGTTAAACCCCGGTACCACACCACTTCCTGCAGCGGTACCTCCACTAGCTCCACCAACACTACTTGAGCTAGAACTCGTGGGTACAGCCGATCTACTCCTGGCCACCGAGCCTGAAGTGATAGAGACATAGTGAGGAGACCAATACTGTCTCCATAACTCAATCTCCTCCAAATGAGCTCTCCTGAACTCATGGTAATCGTCCATCGGTGGACCCTCCAAGTGCTGAAACAACCCCTTCCATGCCATGAAGGGTGTGAACAAAGTTGGGTTCCGCATCTACTGCAGATCACACCAACTATCAAACTCCTGGATGAAATCATCCAACTCAATAGTACCCACTGTACCAGAGTAACGCCTAGGGCCTTTGGAGGCCCCATAAATCTCGTCCATGTCCCACAACAACGGTGCGGACACACCAAGTGCACTCTCAACTGAATCAGCTCCTGTGTCGAACTCCAACTCAGAGTCAATCTCCTCCCTCATTGGGACCTGAGATACAGGCTGATACCGAGCACCACTCCGAGTAAACCCACTGCGTACTGCAGGGCTAACTCCTCTGGAATCTCCAAAGAACTCCGTCGTGACCACGTAACTGCAACAGCAAACCCGAACCACCAACTGCAACCGCAAGTCGCAACCGCAAGTATCCCACCAAGTGCCAATACCACCGCGTGCCAACACTAACTAAACACCACCCACTAATGTAACTCTAACCGAGATAACTACACTAGGGGAAGGGCAACCTGTAACCTGCCATCATAACACGCACTCTCACGGTCTGCAGGTCATCACTTCCTGCCTCACCGGAGAGAAACAAAGGTAGTCTGACTGGTCATCACTCCAGCCTCACCACCGAGAGCACACCAGAGCACCAACGCTCAAAAGTCAAGGCACCTCACACAAACGTGGTGCACAAACAGGAAGCAGAGAATGGAGGGGATCCAATCACAAGAAATCTAAACGAAAACCCTCCATCTCATAACACAACACGTGACTGACTCTGCCACCATTTGGCATTTGACATAAGAGTAGTTTGTATCTAAGTCCTAAGCTACCAGGATCACCAAGAATGGGATCAAACTGCCTCTCCTAGCCAAAGCTACATGTGTATAGATAACAGCGGCACAGTCACTATGACAACAAGTGAGGGTGGACCAGTTGGCTAGGGCACCAGTCTAGGAACAAGAGATCTAGGGGTCAAACCCTGTTGCGCACAATCTAGCAAGAAAGGCAGATTTTGCCAACCAATGACCAAGATCTACACTAAACTAGCTAGCCTCACGCCAGCAAGCTGGCTTGCTGGCCCTTCTGGCCCTTCTAGGCCTTCGTAGCCTCTCATAGCCCACAGCCCTATGCCTCGAAACGCCGAAATTCAGCCAAATGAGGCCTTTCTTGTTGCCACTTCGAACCTCCTCCAAAATTGGCAAAACTTCTCCAAATCTGTGAAACTCCTCCAAACTAGCGAAACTTCTCCAAATATGGCCAAACAGCAAAACTCCTCCAATTCTGGCCCAAAATCTGACGTAAATCTGACGTAAACCCTAAAGATGGATGTCCGCCAAATCCCCCGCTAACTTTCCACTCGAGCCAAATTGACAAAACGGGTTTTTCTAAATCACAATTTCATGAGAAGAGCTTTCCAACTCCACCTTCAATTTCACTTTCTGAGCCCAACTCGCAGCAAATTGGTCCTGCCTTCACCTCCTGAGCTCAAAATCACAACACTGCTCGAAAATTGCTCCTTCTTTGCTCGAAATTTGGCCAGCGCTTCCGCACACCATCCGCCTAACTGCCAAATTTGCATCAACTACACGAGGGAAACATAGAACCTGAATCGAGCTACCACGATCCACCGAGCTTGGAGATACCACCAACACTCAACGTTCCTGCACCCAATTTCCCCCTGACTTCACTTCTCTGATGTAATCAGATTGCTTAACACTTTCAACTCAACTCAACTCAGATCAGTACTTGATCTGTCACTCTATAAACTGCCAACAACTGGGCACTGATTACAGTCAAGCCACACCCACTCAAGCATAGAGAATCCAGGTGACGCTTGCCGGCCTCTGTCCACCATAGCCAGGAACTCAAAGGCTCAACATCAGAGAAGTGAGCTCTCTGGAGCTCACTTCAAAAATATACCCCTTGGACTCGAGCTAGCCCTAAAACCCTAACGGTCCCGCTGACGGCACACTCGACGATGCAAACGGTGCAAAGTGACGGTGGGCTCCACCGTGAAGTCAGTACCCCGAACACGAAATCTAACCGTCGGAAAGTAGTCCCTGAGAAACAACTAGAATAACCCTAACTACCATCACTGGAACTCCAGTGTCCGAGCATCTAGATGCGGAACTACAAATGGCGTGACAAAGTCTTGGGCAGGCTTTGGATCACATTCTTGGCATGGAACTGGAATGTTAGCTTTCCAGTGTTCATGATTGAGATAATCGAGAGTAAATGTCTCAATGGCTCTGAGGAAGAAGGGAAGATAGGTAATCCAGCTTGCTGGATGGAGTCCGATTGGAGGTTAGTACTCGGAAGAGAAGCATGCGTGGAGCATGGTGCCATGTTCTTGCGGAAGGGTGAAGTAGCAGAAGAAACCCAAGAGGTGAGAGATGCTTTCTCTTCAAAGCGCACAAAGAATGGTTACAAAGTAGAGAGCTATAAGGACCCTGTCAAGAGAGGGATTGTGAGTGCTCTAATGGCAATCTTGAAGCCGAAGAGAATGACTTATGTGATGAAGCACCAAGCGGTGTTCTTCCATAAGATGTTTGCAAGAGAGCAGATTAATTGGGTGAAGTGTTTTCATGGGAGAACAAGACAGATGGTATGGAATTTGTGGGATAAGTCGCCTCCACATTACATTGTGTTGTTTGCAGCTCATTTATATCTTGGGCTGAACTTGCTCAATGCGGCAGAGCACAATAGGATGGTGTCGCATTTCCATCCCGACTTGAGAAGGGATGTTGACGTGGAAGAGCAACAATACATTCTTTAGATCAAGAGCAATGATGAGTACTACACGCAGATGGGGAAGAGTGTGCAGTTGGAAGTGAGTACTCCAAAGTCAAAGAAGAGGGGCCAACAAGGAGAAGGAGAAGACGTCAAGAAAGTAAGACCTTGGAAGGCTAGAAGGGTAAACCTAAGGAAAGGAATGGTGGTAATCATGTTATCGGAGGAAGAATCAAAAGGCAAAGCTGAGTACAAGTCCAAAGACTTGGAAAGAGATGAAGAACCCAAGTTCACACTGCAGTGTGGAGACACAAGTAGTGATAGCAACAATGGAGGGGAGATGACATCAGTACCCAAGGAAGAGAAAGCCAAGATGGAGATGAAGGAGAAAGGTAACTCAAAATTGGAAGACAAAATGCCACATCAAGAGTAGAAGAGAATTACCATTCAAAGAGGAGTTTATTCCAAGCAAAAGGCAAAGTGTGGAGCAGGGCCAAGTAAGGTAAGAGCAGAGGAGGATGAAAGTTTGGGGAGCACAGCATCTATTCCTATAAGGCGACTGCGGCTTAGAAGGCGAGTGTTGAGTGAGGAAGAGGTGAAGAAGGAGACTCTACAAGTTGAGGTAACTCCAAGTGAATGAGTGGAGTACCTATGGGAGGTTGTGTGCCCATTATTAGTAAAGTTAGAGCACAAGAAGAAGGAGATGCAGTCAAAGTGTCCGAAGGTGAAGAATGTGTTGCAAGTGTTAGCAAGATGAGAAGAAGAGAACTTGGAGTTAAAGAAGAGTATAATCCGAGGTGAGGAGGAAAGTGAAGTACTACGAGTAGATGCGGTAATACATAATCAAGTGATTGAGAACTTGAGGAGAGAAGCAAGGAATTGTGAGGAACTAATAGAGCAAAACATCATAGCAAGGGAAAGACAAATAGTTGAGTATGAAATCTTGAAGCAATAGTTTGCTGATTTGAGACTAGAAATTATCCATGCTATGGCAAGAGTAGCAAAGAAAGAGCAAGAGTTCAATAGGGTGATGGGGAGTGTAGAGGAAAAGAAGCAATTGTGGCAACGAGAGTTGACAATGAGGTGTAGAGAGGAAGAAAGGTTGAGAGAGTTACTTCGCAATCAGGAGGAAAAGATTGTGCAAAAAGAGAAGGAGAAGGAAGTTGTGAAAGCCGAGTTCAAAGCAGAATTGGCAATGTACATAGAAGATTGGCTTGCAGATCAAGAACGGGAGAGGAAGATGAGATTGGAGCCATTAAAGGAGATTGTGATCAAGATGAATGCAATGCTAAGTAAAGAGGCCAATGTGCATATTGAAGAGACGAGACTGCACGAGTTGAAGTTGTTGGTGCAGGAGACAAGGAGGAGAAATGTGAAGGACAAAGACTTGAATGCCTTACTGATTAGTCTCAAGACTTGTGTAGATAGAAAGATATTAGAGGTAGAAGACAATATCACAATCAGATTAGACTTAGTCAAATTAGAGATAAATAAACTTTGGAAGGATGTCAGAGCAAAACCCAAAGTAGATGAAGTAGGAGTGCAGATGCCTTTGGAGTTACCATTGGAGACATTGGAGAAGAGTGGGTCGGAAGATAAGGAGTAAGAAAGATTACCCACTAGTGGAATTGCAGATCAAGAAAGAGAACTGATAGAATTGGTAGAGGTATTAGGAGTTATAAAACCCAAGGATAGAGTAGTATTGAGTGAAGTTACTTTGGGATCGGGTTTGAACACCAAGGAAGAAGTAGACATCGGATCGGATTTGAATAGGTAGATATGAAGAGGTGCATTGTCATTTTGGATCTGCAAGTTAGAAGAGTTGTTGTAGAACGGTATAGTTGTTAGAACTGTCGATTGCTTAACTATTTAAGAGTGGCATTTGTAGTAAAATGTTGTTCAATGCTCATAATATTTGAGAATAGATAAGTGTTGTGAAGCAGTGCTTGTTGCTTGAGCTTGATTCTATAAATCAACGTTGTGTTTGTGAGTGTGTGGAGAAATTCAAAGTGCAAGTTAGTATGTTTGTTGGATGTTGGATTCCGCAGTCTTGATCTTCATTCTGCGTGTTTGATCCTGAGTGAAGTGCAATTGGAGCAATGCCTTGATAGATCCGAGAGGAATTGTAATGTTGGTAGTATTTTGCATTTGTGAGTGCAGCTCAGTGTTGATGTGAAGCAATTTCAATTGAGAAAGTTGTGCCTTTAGTGGAGGGCTGGAACACAATGCTGAGGCAAAGTCATTTTGTAGTGAAGTGCCATTTTTAGGAGAGCTTGAATTATCACAATCAAGATTGTTTGGAAATATTTGATGGAGTTGTGATTAAAGAATGTTACTTCGTGACAAGACTAAGAATCAGTGCTTGTTACTCTCTTCTGGGTGTGGTTTCTACCTGAGAGATTAAAGACGCAACCAAGAAGAACTACATTGTGACCTTTGACTTTGTATGGACATTTCTGACCAGTATCTATGCGGGAACAAACTTTACTCACCTGATTACCGCAAAAGTGATATTTGCCAGGTTGTCACACCTATCCCAAAGTCTTGATCTTTGTATCTCCAAAGTCATCTCTTCCAAGCTTTCTTCTTCTTCTTTAGCTTTATTTGGTCCTACAATTGCAACTTGCAAACTTCTCTTCTATATTGTGCCTCTTGGAAACACCAAGAATAGCTCCTCTTCTCTTTCTTCTAAAATATCTACCTCAACCAACTCCACATATTGGCTATCTCTTCCTTCCATACATGCAATCTATGCATGGAATTCTTGATCATGTTCTTCAGCCCCTTCTTCCACCAATTGCGGGACTTTGGGTTCTCCCTCACTCTCATTGCTAGAATCTTACTTTGCAACTTGAGCTCTTCTTCTTCTCTTGAGTCTTCACAATTAGACTTGGCTTCTCCTTCTAAGTCTTCACCCAATGACAAGCTCACCACCACCATTTCTCACTTTGAGTTCAACCTCCTTGTATTTTGTAGCTTAATAGGTGACATGCTTTCTTCAGGTCTACCCCACTTCCTTGGCCTTGGGAAACTCACCAAGACTATCTTCTCTTGCCCCGTCTTGACAAAGTGTTCATCTCCTTCATGAACTTGTCTTATCAAATATTGTTTGTCCGCATCTATAACTCAACGTAGATTGGGATGAAAGTGCAAGACTATCCTTCCTTTCTCCTCCAAGCTAAGTAGGTTCAAACCCAAACAGAAATAGGCAGCAAAGAGTACAAAGTAATGGGGTGGTTTGTCTATTCTCCAACTCTTAATCATCTGGCCTACTCTCTGGTGAAAGCAATTTGCCCAATTCATTGCTTCCTCTACAAACATCTAGTGAATGAAGACAACCTATTGCTTCATAACATAGGTGGTTCACTCTAGCTTAAAAATTTCCATTAGAACCCCTGATTGTACTCCTTCTTATTGGATCTTTATAACTATCCACCTTGTACTCATTCTTAGTGCGGAGAGCACTAAATGAATTTCTCACCTCTGTAGTCTATTTAGAAGAATCACACTTCCTAGAGAAGGTAACTCCTCCTACTTCCATTGCTTTTCTCCCCAAGACCAATCTCCCATCTGACTCTATCTATTGAGCCGGATTTCCTCTCTTCTCTTTTGTCTTGGGACCGTTTTCACAGTTGTTGGCAGTGATTTTTGCCATGAAACTTAGAAAACTTAGGTTCTAGTTCCATGCCAAAAAGATGACACAAAGTGTGCTTAAGACTTTGATCCTTGCCACTACATCTAATCTCCAAATTGCCATACTCCTCAATGAGAGTGAAGAACTTTGCTTACTACCATTTGGTAGTAAGCAGAGTTCTAAATATAGATTTCACACTCAATCATCTGATGCTCCAAAGGAGCACCTTCTCCTTATTATATAGGCAAAGAGGATCTCCTCCAAGGAAGCTCCACCATAGGATTAGGCACATAGATAGGTGACATGTCAGCAAGCTCCACCCTTGGATTACTTACTTGGATAGATGACATGTCGGTCCTAGTCCTATCTGGTTAGTCAAACAAGCTTTGATCGGAGGAAATCTTTTAGGGAATCTTCATGTAGGAATCTTAGAATCATGTGAGTGAAGGACCATTGGAAAGCTCTCGATGAGACAAAGTAGGGGGAGGGAAGGCCAGCCTTTCCTCCATTTGGGGAGGGGGGGGGGAAGACTGAGCACATTTTTGAGGCCTAATTCATCCGTTAGGCCTCCAAAATTGCCTTCAAAGATTTTAGGCATATTTTGGTTCCTACTCTATTAGTAGAAGTCCCCTTTTGGTGATACCTCTTTTTGATCTATTTAGTCCATCATGGGTAACATCCTTCCAGATGTTACCAAGCCAATTCTCACCTATAAATCATATGTCTAGCTATTGGTTCTAAGGTTTTTAAGTCTATTTTGGTTTCTTCCCTGTTAGTAGAAGTACTCTTTTGGTGATACTTCTATCTGATCTGTTTTGACCATCATGTATAACATCATTCTAGATGTTACCAACCAAATTTCACATCTAGATCATATGGCTAGCTCTTGGTATTATACCATCTTACTCTCCTCCACTATGGATCGGTGATTATTCTTCCGCTCGACTAACAAACTAACTCTCCTAACTTCCTCTTGATGTACAAGCACGTCTCTTACTACACTTCCTTTTACTCAATTTCCCTTAGGACAACTCCTTAATGGCAATGGGAATTACTTGTCATCTCTTTGTCTCAATCCCAAATTTTATAATGGCATGTCTCTTCAGTCTTTAATCACTTTGAGCTTCTACTAAGAAATCACACCTTTTGCATGCTCTTGTCAATGTCAATTTGCCCCTGCTCATAGACCAGCTATTTTTGTTTGTGGTACCTTGTTGAATGTCCATCCTAAAGGAAAGTTGTTACACTATCCTCGCCTCGGGTTGAGCACCCCAAGACAAAGTTTTCTTACTTTGGGTTGAATGTTGATAGGACCAATCCAAGTACTTTGTCTTTTGACACAAAGTCACTTTACCTTAGGTTACAACCCGAAGACACCATTCTTCGCCTTTTGATGCCATAGAGGTCCAATACGACTTCATTTGTACACTTCTTCTACACAAAAAAAAAAACAAAAATATAGGTACCACACTAAATCATCACAAGCAAGATTGTTTGGAAAGATTTGAATGAGTTGTGATTAAGGAGTGTTAATTTGTAACGAGACTGCAAGTCAGTGCTTGTTACTCTCTTCTGGGTGTGGTTTCTGCTTGAGAGATTAAAGAAGAACTCAAGAAGAACTAATTTGGTTACTTTGCTTTGTATTTGGAAATTTTGACTCGTATCTTTGCCGGAATGAACTTTACTTACCTGATTACTACAAAAGTGAGATTTGCCGGGTTGTCATAGTTAATAGTCAAGATCTCATCCTCGCCTCTCAAAACTCTTTTGCAAGTTCTCTAAAGTCTTCTTCTTTAATACTGCATCCACTCAAAGTTCTTTGGCTTCTTCTTCCCTTGGAGTTAACCTCTCCTTCAATTCTTTGTTTCTTTAATGAGATACTTCATCACCTGCAACTCATCTTTCACCTCCACATGATCTTTTTGTATCTCCTCCTTCTTTTGCTTCAATTGTAACAACAACAAACACATGACAAGTACTCTACTTTGCTGAACTCTCCTATATCTTCTCAGCCTTTGTACTTTGCCTCCATCATTGCTTCTTCCATAGGAACCTTACTCTAAAGTCATGATCTTTGCACCTTCATAGTCATGTCTTCTGAGCTCTCTTCATCTTCCTTTCCTTGGCTTGGACCTACAGGTGCAACTTGCAGTCTTCTCTTTGACCTTACTCCATTTTGGACCACCTTCTTTGGTTCTTCATCCATCTCCTTTGTAGGTAACTTGAGAAAAGGAGAATCTTGTCCTTCCATCCAATCAATCACCACATGGAACTCCTCATCATCTTCTCCCGTCCTTGCATCCATTGACTGCTGGACTTTGGGCTCACCTTCATTCTTACTACTAGACTCCTTGCTCTGCAATGTGAGTTCTTCTTCTTCCAAGCCTTCTCACTTAGACTATCTCACCTTCAGACTTTGTTCTCAAAGACAAGTCCTTCTTTGCTACCTTGCTTCTTGGGTTTAGTCTTCTTGTCTTTCTTTGCAGAAGAGGTAACACTACTCCTTCAGGTTTAGTCTGCTTCTTCATCTTTGGACTTCTTCCCTCCATGATCTTCTTTTGTCTCATCCTAGCAAATATTCATCACTAGACTAAAGTTGCAAGATATATTGTTGCTCTTTGTCATCTACTTCTTGATGTAGATCAAGATGGAAATATAAGACCATTCTATGCTTCTCCTCCATTGTCAACATGTTAGCCTAAGGTAGAATGTGCTACAAATGGTACAAAGCAGTGAAGCGGCATATTCATTCTCTAGTTAATGATCATTTTCTCTATCCTTTCAAAGAAGCAATTTGCCATGTTCACCAATTCTCCTGCAAATATTTGGTGGAAGAACACTACCTATTGCATCTTTACATATGTTGTTTGTTTTGGCTTGAACATTGCCATAAGCGCTCCAACAATGCTTTTCATTATCAAGTCCAGATAGAAATCCACCTTGTAGCCATTGCTGGTCCACAAAGCAAAGAACATATTTCTTATTTCTGCAATCTCTTTCAACGCTTTACACTTCCAATGGAAGGTGCTTTGGTTGCATCTCATGCTTCCTTCTCCAAGACTAACTTCCAATTTGACTTGGTCTATCAAGCCAGATTCCCTCTCTTCCCCATTACTTTGGGGCCCTCCTCACAATTGCTAGCAGCTATCTTTGCCATGAAACCTAGAAAGCTACCATTCCAATTCCAAGCTTGAAATGTAATGCAAAGTCTACTCAAGATCTTGATTTGCTCCACTACATCTAGTCTCTGAATTGCAAGACTCCTCATTATGAGTGAGGAGCTCTTCTTACTCCTCTTTGCCATTATTTGCCCACGGGTTCTTTGGAGTTGGAAAACTATCCCCTCTCCTAGATGTGAAACTCTAATTCCTTCTAGATTTTTGAAAAATTCACTCTCAATTGGCTTTGTGACTTGCATTCCTACAATACAACTACTTAGAGGAGTAGGATATCTTCTTAGCATTTCTGATTACCCTTGGCAAAGTCTTAATTCTATAGTGCTTCAAGACACAATCATTCTTCTATCAGTTTTGAAATTGATCCTCACTACTTTTGCGTGTTTGTTTCTTATCACTCTCAAAGCATTCTTCTCATACCTCAACTATTTCTTTAATTGCACTTTCTTGGCTGGCCCATCCCAAAGAAAAATTTGTTACAACTTCTTTATATTGGGTTGAACTTCCTGCTACAAAGAAGCTCTCCTTCAAGTCTGTTTCTCCATAAGTCCCCTCTACATACCTCTTCCTCTTATCCGAAGTTGTCTTCTTTGGGTTTACTCCAAACACTAAAGATTTCATTTGTTTCTTCTTTCTTTGGCTACAATTTGGTTTCCACAATACACCGTTTCTTAGAAACTCATCAAAAACAAAAAATGTGGGTACCACAAGTCTCTTTACATCATGTGTTACACTTGGTCTATTGGTATTTAAGTTATTACCAATGCTAATATTAAAGTGTTACCAAAAGACCCTACCAATAGATATTTCCTTGTTAGGAGCATAGGATTTGGAAAGACATGGTCCCATTCATTTGGTATTTTTGGATAGCCATGTCAAAGTGTGACAACCTGGCAAATATCACTTTTGCGGTAATTGGGTAAGTAAAGTTCCTTCCCGTAGAGATACAAATCAGAATTGGTCAAATACAAAGCAAAGTAACAATGTAGTTCTTCTTGGTTGCATCTTTAATCTCTCAGGTATAAACCACACCCAGAAGAGAGTAACAAGCACTGATTTGCAGTCTTGTCACAAATTAACACTCCATAATCACAACTCCAACAAATCTTTTCAAACAATCTTGATTGTGATGATTCAGGCTCTCCCAAAAACGGCACTTCATTGCAAAATGACTTTGCCTCAGAATTGTGTTCCACCCTTCCACTGAAGGCACAACTTCCTCGATCAAAATTGCGTCACATCAACTTTGCACTGCACTCACAAATGCAGAATACTACCAACACTACAATTCCTCTCAGATCTATCAAGGCATTGCTTTGATTGCACCTCACTCAGGATCAAACACACAAAATGAGGATAAAGGCTGTGGAATCCAACATCCAACAAGCACACTAACTTGCACCTCGAATTTCTCCAAACACTCACAAATACAATCACAAAGTTGATACTTGGAATCAAGCTCAAGCGACAAGCACTGCTTCACAACACTTTGCTTTATCTATTCTCAGAAATAATGAGCACAGAATAACAATTTCCTACGAATGCCACTCTTAAATAGTGAACAAATCAACAGTTCTAACAACTATATCGTTCTACAACAATTGTTCTAACCTGTAGATCCAAAATGACAATGCACCTCTTCATATCTACCTCTTCAAATCTCAAATTGGTTACTAATCCGATCCAATGTCTACTTCGTCCTTGGCTTTCAAACCCAAACCCGAAGTAACTTTACTTCCTAATATTCTGTCCTCGGGTTTCACATCTTCTACTTCTTCTACCAGATCCAGCAATTCTCTTTCTTGATCTGAAATTCCACTAGTGGGTAATCTATCTAACTCCTTATCTCCCGACCCACTCTTCTCTAATGTATCCATCGGTAATTCCGAAGACATTTGGACTCCTATGTTATCTACTTTGAGTTTTGCTTCAACATCTTTCCAAAGTTTTTCTAGCTCTATTTTCACTAAGTCTAATCTAATTAAAATGTTATCTTCTACCTCTAATATCTTCCTATCTACACGAGTTCTCAATTTGATCAACAAGGCGTTCATCTCGGTGTCTTTTGCTTGTCTTCGCCTTGTCTCCTACACCAACAACTTCAACTCGTGCAGTCTCGCTTCTTCAATTTGAACGCTGGCTTCTGTACTCAACATGGCATTCATCTGGAGGACAATTTCCTTTATCGGCTCCAATCTTGTCTTCCTTTCTTGTTCCCGATCTGCAAGCCAGTCCTCTCTGTACATCGCCAATTCTTTCTTGAATTCGGCTTTCACCGTCTCCTTCTCCTTCTCCTTTTGAACTACCTTCTCCTCTTGATTATGAAGTAATTCTCGTAATCAGTCTTCTTCTCTGTATCGCACTGCCAACTCTTGTTGCCAAAGTTGCTTCTTCTCTTCCATACTCTCCATCACTCTATCGAGCTCTTGATCCTTTGCTGCTACTCTCGCCATAGCATGGATAACTTCTACTCTTGAATCAACAAATTGTTGCTTCAAGATCTCGTATTCAGCTACTTGTCTCTCCCTTGCTATGTCACTTTTCTTCACAAGCTCCTCTCGATAGCTCACTTCCCTCTTCAGGTCTTCAATTACCTGACTTCTCTCTACTGCCTCCGCTCACAGTACTTCCCTTTCCTCCTCACCTTGGGTTATACTCTTCTTCAACTCCGAGTTCTCTTCTTCTAATCTCGCCAATACTTGCAATATAGTCTTTACCTCTGGACAAGTCGACTGCATCTCCTTCTTCTTGTGCTCCAACTTCACCAACAATGGGCACACAATCTCTCGCAGGTAATCCACTCTATCACTGGCAACTACTTCCTCTTGCGGAGTGGTCTCTCTTCTCACTTTGTGTTCTCCCGATACTCGCCTTCTTCTCTGCAGTCTTTGTATCGGAATCGATGCCTCACTTCCCAAGCTTTCTCCGACCTCTTCCTTCACTTTACTCGGCCCCACATCACACTTTGCCTTACATCTCAAGCGAACTCCTCGCTGTATTGCAATCTTCCTTTCCTCGGGCACAGTTATTTTGTCTTCCAACTGCGTGTTGTCTTTGGCTTCCAACTGCGTGTTGTCTTCGGCTTCCAACTTGGCTTGCACTTCTTCTTCGTATTCTTCAGCCGCTGGCGCCAATGTCATCTCTCCACCTTCATCACTCTTGCTGCTTGTACTTCCACTCTGCAACGTTAGTTCAGGCTCCTCCTCATGTTCCGAGTCTTCAGTTTTGAGCTCGGCATCTCCTTCTGAGTCTTCATCCTCCGACTCAATCACCACCATACTTTGCCTCCAGTTACTTCTCTGCATCTTCCGAGGTTTCTTGCTTTCTTTGGCTTCACCTTGCCGACCTCTCTTCTTTGTTGGGGTACTCACTGCGACCTCCACGTTCTTCCTCATCTTTGCGTAGTAGTTGTTGGTGCTCCTGATCTGCAAGATGTACTGCTGCTCCTCGACATTGACCTCCTTTCGAACATCCGGATGGAAATGCGACACCATCTGAGTCCGCTCCGCCGAGTTCAGCAAGTTGAGCCCAAGGTAGAAGTGTGCTACAAACGGCACAATGTAGTGTGGAGGCAACTTATCCCACAAATTCCACACACAAATTCCACTGCCTCGTTCTCCCGTGAAAACACCTTGCCCAATTGATTGGTTCTCCTACAAACAACTTATGGAAGAACACCGCTTGGTGTTTCATCACATAAGTGGTTCTCTCTGGCTTTAGGATAGCCATCAGAGCACTCACGATCCCTCTCTTCACAGGGACTTTGAAGCTCTCAACCTTGTACCCATTCTTTGTCCGTTTTGACGAGAAGGCATATGTCACCTCTTGAGTTTCCTGGGCTATCTCTCCCTTTCCCAAGAACATGGCTCCTTGCTCGGATCCTACTTCCTTCCCGAGTACAAGTCTCCAATCCGACTCAGTCCAGCGAGCCGGATTTCCTCTCTTCCCCTCTTCCTCGGGTCCATCGAGACACTTACTCTCGATGATTTCTGTCATGAATCCTGGAAAACTTACATTCCAGTTCCATGCTAGAAAGGTGATCCAAAGTTGGCTCAAGACTTGGATCCTCGCTATCACATCTAACCTCCGAATCGCATGATTTCTCACTGCAAATTTGGAGTTCTTCCCTCCTCTCATCTCTTCTACCTTCTCACTTTCTCTCAATTTCACTCTCGTGACTTTGCCCTTGCGCACTAACACGATACCAACTCTATTTCCTTTCCCCGTCACCTGCAAGATGACTTCTTAGTGGTGAAGGAAAATTACTCGACATTTCGTCGTTGCAGTTTTGATTTTTATAGAGTTGCGCTTCTTTGTTTGTCATTGCTTTGAGTTTCTACCAAGAAATCACACCTCCGGCATGCACCTGTCACTGTCAATCAACCTTCGCGCATATGGGCCGCCAATTTTAAAACGGCCACTTCTTGAATTTCTCGCCCCAACAAAAGGTTGTTAGACTGTCTTCACCTTGGGTCAAGCTCCCCCCAATACAAAGACAATTTACTTTGGGTTGTATGCTAACAGGGCATTTCCGAGTACTTTGCCTTATGACCCCGAAGTCACTTTACTTAGGGGTTCATCTCGAAGACTCTTTTCTTTGCCTTCTTTGGCCATACAAGCACAATCCAACTTCTCTTTACACTTCTTCTCCTTTATTTTGAGAAAAACAAAAAATGTGGGCACCACACAAGGACACACTCATGTTGGCCAAGGTCAAGGTCTACAAGATTCCTATTTTGATGTGTTTTGGGAGATATTACTTATACTACAACATCTCTAAGTTCATTAGTCTATTTTTCTAGCTTACATTTTGGAGAACATCCATTTGATAGATGATTCTTTCACATTGGCGGTAGCAATTATACATTAGGTCCATCCTTGGGTAGAACCTATCTTGTTGTTAGATGTAGCTAGAGTTGGACCATGGTTCCATCATCTTCATCTTTGGTGGAAAAACGTCTTACCTCAAGAGGTTTTACAATGTGCCTATGATGGGATATAGCAGCTAGCCCACCTTACTATTGATGATATTTTGGATGTTGGATGCTAGTCTTGGACAACCATAGTGGCTGATAGATCACCTATGGCAGTGGCAAACCTTTTTGGGCTGCCTAAAGCCACTTTGCCCACACTCATAAGTTTCCTAGACTCACATGCTTTTTGAGAGGGAGGTCTTAGACTTAATTTGCACTCACAACTATAGTAGTTGATGAAACCCAATGCCAATAAGAGAGAGAGAGAGGGTGATGGGTTTCCATTCTGGTATTACCACCATTTTAGTAGTGTTGGAGGCATCTAAGTGTTAAGTATAAGGTCAAGCTATGGACCTAAATTGTCTAACCTAGATTGTGAGCCTTGGCTTTGCAAAGCAACATAGAATGCACTTGATAGGCATCACCACTTAGATGCTTTTGAGCTTTGTGCCTATTGAGACAATTCAAGCTCATGTTGAGAGCGATGAAACCAAGTTGGCATGGTATTCTTGGGACACAACCAATGGTTACTAGTGAGATTGGTCTACTTGGGTTCATCCACGTGAGCATGGTCTACTTGGGTTGTACCTTTTGTCTACTTGGGATGCAACTAGAGGACGTGTGGAGCTTGTAGCTAAAATAGAGGGAGTTTTTAACTCTCAAGGTGGGGACTTTAGTGATTGGGAGCATGACATTATTGCTCTCAAGGGCCCAATGTAGCAGCCAATTAGTGCATCTTCCACTCCTACATTAGTTATAGAGGATACTTGGGAGCAAAACATTAGACTCAAGCTTACAAGAGGGGAATGATGAAGAGTTTAGAGGTTCTTAAGGAACTACATGTGTTTTTTTTCCTTCAATATGAAGGATTTGGGTGGTCTAAAAGAAATTGGTTTTTGGATTGAGTTTACTAGTAATACACCAGTTTTGTATGTCCCTCTAGATATAGTGACATGGAAAGAGCATTGTTTTAGAGCCAAAGTAGAGATCTTTTTGAGGCAAGTTTGGTAGAGATTTCACATGGAGAGTATGCTTCAACTATAATGATGCTAGCCAAGAAAGATATGCATGGAAACTACACAATTAAATAGATATTTGGAAATTACCGTCTTTTCAACCAATAGACTAAGCTAATTGGTATACTATGCCTACACTTGAGGAGATCTTTGATGCAATCGGGCATGCAAAGGTCTTCAGTACTTTGGCTCTTTAAGAAAGATATCACTAGTTGCCAATCAAGGAGGAGTACAAGTCCAAGATAACATTTTGGACTATTGATCCTTATAGCAAGGATGTATTGTATCATTGGAAGTTCTTACTATTTGGGTTGTAGAACTCTCATGTTGAGTTCTAGAGGGTCAAGACAAGATCCTAGTAGGATTCAATTTTTTTGGTGCTATATTGTTGATATTTTGGTCTATAACCCTATTGTGGAGGAGCATGAGAGACATTTGTTGGAGGTGTTGAGATATTGAGATCTCATGGGATCAAATTACAGCTAGGGAAGTGTAGATTCTTCCACAAGTAGGTTAAGTATTTGGATAACACTATCTATCCTTGTGGACTTGGGGTTCAATAGACCAAGGTGGAGTCTATTGCACATATTATTTGGCCTACAAATGTGAGTCAAGTATGAGTATTCCTTGGGTTGGTAAAATTTTATTATTTATATATTAGAGTATTAAAGTGCCATTACCAATGCCTTGACAAAGCTGACCAAGCTTATACATGAGTGGTGTTAGGGAGATGAGCAAGAGAGAGCTTTTATAGAGCTCAAGGAGAGATTAAAATTTGTCTTTATTCTCAAGATGATAGAATCAAAGGATGATAGTTCCAAGTTCATCCTGATTGGACTATATTGGAGCTTGGAGCAACGCTCATCCAACAAGATGATGAGGGTAAGGAGTTTGTGGTGGCCTATGTTGGTTGCTCTAATAATATAATAATAATAATAACTCAATGGAAGTGAAGTATAGTTCATATGAGCAAGAGTGCTTGATACTAGTGTGAGCAATAGTACATTTCCAATGTTACCTATCTGGTAACCCTTCACTCTCATCAATATCATCAACCACTAAGTGATTGATGGAGTCCAACAAGCTTCAAAGAAGCTTTCACAATGGGCTCTAGTTTTATAAGAGTATGATTTCATAGATATTCACAAACCTAGAGTGGTGAATATTAATATAAATAGGTTGAGTAAATCAGATTGGAGCATATGGGCATGGTAAGATAGATGAGGGGATGGTGCCATGTTTGCATGCATCTACCTTTCTATGTGTATTTTCTAAGGCTTTGATGGTATCTCTCTTAGCATATACAAGACGAGTTGTTGAGGTCATAGATCCAGATGGTCAAGGTATTGGTATAGATTAATGAGATATTTATGATCAGATCTTGGTGGTGGATTATCTTTGCATTGGTGTTGTGGGTGACATAGTTAGTGCCAAGGAGAGAGACCTTTGTCTTTTAGCAAGCCATGTTATTTAGATTGCAAACATCTTCTTTGTGTATCCAAGGATGGTAGAATGTGAGTAGTACCACTTCTATCTCCAAGGCTATTATTGGTACTTCATGCTTATGAGGTGCTAAGGCATTTTTTAGTAGAGCATAAATATAGCTTACTCCATAGTCATTATTGGTGGTACAGTATATAGACCAATGTGTAGTAGTTTGTTGCCAAATGTGTAGTTTGTGACCAAGTTAGAGCATCATTTAGTGCTCCAAAGTCACAATTACACCCATTACCTATCATGGTACCCACATTGTTTTAGTTTTTTTTAGTCTTAAGAGTAGGAGGAGATATTTGGAGTAGAAAAGAAAGTTAGTTGTAGGAAAGAAGTTGGATTTGGATCCAAAGTAAGAAACTTGATCCAAGCCAAGGAAGGTGACTTTATATCAGAGTAGAACTTGACTTCAGATTGCAATAAGAACAATTATCAATCCAAAGCAAGCATAATTGGATTGCAAATGAGGAATGATACTTTGCTTTGGGGTGCAAACACCCAATTTGATGAGCTTCAACTACAAACTTAACTCATGTTGGATTGTGAGCAAGCATGCCTCTCACTTAGGATGAACCTCTGATGGCTATTATGGTAGCGCACCATGGACTAAGAAAGCAAAGAACCCCAACTCCATCATACTCCTCCAAGGATAACACTCCAATACTCAAGACATTGCTCACTAGACAACTCAATGAGAGAGATATAGTTGCAAATGAAAGGATGATGAGTACTTCCTCACTCCTTGTTTATATACTTGTGAAATAGTTACACACCAAAGTTACTAATTACTATAGTAACTCAAGTTACTAGACTAAAAGTCAAGTTAAGTCAAAAAGTGGAAAGGAATCTCCATTCACATGGGTATATTCCACTAGCATGTGATCTTATCTTGATCCAATCACTAAGTCAAGGATTCCTTCACATGGGCTATCCTTGGACTATTGAAGAATCCAAAACAAAAAGGCTTGCGGGCCTAAGAAATCTCAACACTTTCCTCAAAGCCAAACACATAGGAATAATACCAAGTAAACACACTAAAATCCAAAATACTGGTGCTAATCTTTTCCACTTCCTCTAAAGTAAGGTCCCCTCTATCTTAGCTATGACTAACTTTAGCTAATCATGACTAATGTAGAACCATCCTTTATCTCTTTATAAATAATATATCTCAAGTACTTGTAATCCCAAGCTAAATATCACAATACCACACACATGCACAAGTGGGTGTTACATTTACCCTCGGACTAAGTTTTCACTTTTTCCCCAAAGGGAAGGTCTCTCTACCTTCTATGATACATCTTTAACTTATCATGGTTAATCCTATCAAAGTGTCTTCCACCCAACTCCTTGAGATCATAGGTGTAATTGCTCCACACCTTCTCCACTATGAAAGGTCCAAAGTACTTAGGCAAAAACTTCTTTTGCACTCTCTTGAATCAAATAGAATCAAACAACATCACCAAATAATCTTCTTTGAAAGGCTCCACCTTCTTCTTGCCTTGCCTCTTGTCATAGCTCTCCTTTTTTTTCCTTTGGGCCTACTTCACTCAAACCATAGCAACTGCTCCTGCCTCTTCCAACTCCATGAGTTGTTCCTTCTTTGACTTCTCTGCATCACCTCTTTGTGCTTTCTTCAATCTCCTATGAATGCTTTGGAAGGTAGGAAGATCAAAGTGAATAGGTAAGGTAGAATCAATACCATATACCAATTGAAATAGAGAATAACTGGTGGAAGTCTTCATGGTTGTCTTATATTCCCACAAAACTGCATGAATCCTCTTATCCCAATGATGTTTAGCCCCCTCCATTTCTGCATCTTGGCCAACATCATGCACAAGGTTTGATTGGTTCTCTCTGCCAAGCCATTGTTATTTGGCTTACTCTATGTGTGATATAGAAATGTCTTAGCATGGCTGTAGTAAAGCTTCTTGTAAACTCTACTCCTCTATTAGAAACCAACTCCAAAGGGCATCCAAATCTAATGATAATGTGTTCATAAAGAAATCTACAAACTTCATCTTCATTCTTATCCCTCAATGGTCTAGCCTCAACCCACTTGGTAAGGTAGTCAGTAACTACCACAATGTACTGATTTTTCCTTGGGGTTCTATTGATAGGATGTACAAAATCAATACCTGACTTCTTAAAAGGTCCTAGCAATGGAATTGATCTAAGTGGTGGAGTGGATGTAGAATTTCTAGCAAAAGCTTCATAAACATGACAAGTTTTGCAATAATCAAGACAATCCTTGAAAATCCCTCTCCAATGGTAACCTGCATCTAGAATCTTGAAAGCAGTCATGTGACAACCCAACAAAGATAATCAGGTAAGTAAAAATTTTGCGGTAATCAAGTAAGTAAAAATTATTCTCGCATAGATACTAGTCAAAAATGTACAGTTATGAATTAAAGTAACCAAATTAGTTCTTCTCAAGTTCTTCTTTAATCTCTCAGGTAGCAACTACACCCAAAAGAGAATAACAAGCTCACAATCTTGACAACTTGTCACGAATTCACACACCCATAATCACAACATAGCAAATTTTGTCCAAACAAATCTTGATTGTGATGATTCAAATTCTCCTGAAGATTACACTTCATTGCAAAATGATTTTCACCTTAGAATTGTGTTCCACCCTTCCACTGAAGGCACAAATTTCTCTATCAAAATTGCTTCACATCAACACTACACTGCACTCACAATTGCAAAATACTACCAACACTACAATTCTTCTCAGATTTGTCAAGGCATTGCTCCGATTGCATTTCACTCAAGATCAAACACACAAAATGAAGATCAAGGCTAAGGAATCAACATCCAACAAGCATATTGATTTGCACTTCAAAATTCTCCACATACTACAAACACACACACAATGTTGATACTCAGAATCAAGCTCAAGCAACGAGCACTGAAATCAACACTTTGCTTTATCTATCTTCAAAATTTATGAATACTAAATAACATTTTATTGCAAATGCCTCCTTTGAATAGTAGAGCAATCAACAATTAACTAACAACTATATCATTCTACAACAACTCTTCTAACTTGTAGATCCAAAATGACAATGCACCTATTCATATTTGCCTCTTCATATCTCAAAACTATTCCTACTCCGATCCAATGTCAATCTCTTCATTGGCTTACAAACTTGATGATCTTCCTATTACTTCTCCTTCTTTGGGTATATCTTCAACTACCAAATCCTTCACTATTTCTACTACTTCTTCACTAGGAACTACAATTGAGGTCATGGGTAACCTTTCTATCTCTCTATCTCCTGACCCACTCTTCTTTAATGTCTCAAATGTTGAATCCAAAGACACCTATACTCCTATCTCTACAACATCTGACTTCTTCTCCTCCTTCTCACTACTCCTAATTCTTTCTAGCTTTGAATTCACTAAATCTAATCTGAGATTGACATTGTCTCCTACTTCTAACATCTTCCTATCTACTCACTCCCTTAGTCAAATTAGAAGAGTGTTCATATCAACATCCTTTGCTCTTCTTTCTGAGTTTCTTGCACAAGCAAGTTTAACTCGTGTAGTCTTGCTTCTTCCAACCTTCCTTCAGCTTCCGTGCACAACATTGCTCGCAGTTTTCCAACAACTTCTCCTATTGATTTGAATGCATAAACCCAAGATTGCTCTACCTTTAACTCTTCCTAGTACATCTTCAACTCATATTTGTACTTAGCAACAAGCATCTTCTTCTCCTCCGCATAATGAGAACTCTGTAACTTAGCACTTCTTACCAAGCCTCTCAATCTTCCTTCCTCTTGATGTCTGATCAACAACTCTCTTTGCCATGCTTGATCTTTCCCAACTGCACTCTTCTTCAAGCCCTCTAACTCCTACTCCATCATTGCTGCCATTGCTCTTACATGAATACATTCAATGCGTGCTTCATTGACCTCCTCTTTCATCTTTGTCAGCATCATCACTTGCTCCTTCAATTCTTTGGCTTGACGCTACATTTCTCTCTCTCTCAACTCAAAACTCCCTTGCAACTTCTTGAAAGTCTTCTTCTTTAAGACTGTATCCACCCAAAGCTCTTCAACTTCTTCTTCTCTTTGAGTTACTTATTCTTATAATCCCTTCACCTCCGCCAACAAATACTTCACCACTTGCAACTCATCCTTTGTCTTCATGCAAGATTGCAGAATTACCTTCTATTGCTCTTTCAACAGCTCTAACAATGGAGTCACAACCTACGTTAAATATTGTACTCCTCTAAATTTCTTTTTGTCTTTTGCCCCTTCTTTGTACTTTGTCTCTTCTGCCGGCTCCTTCTTACAAAGTCTCGATCTTTGTACTTTCAATGATATTGTGTCTGAGCTTCCATCTTCCTTATCCACTGAACTTGGCCCGGCAGGGTCTTCCTTCTTCCGCTTGGTCTCCATCTCTTCCATGACCAGGGCTACACAAGGATTAGCAGTTCCCTCCATACAGTCAATCGTCATATGAAAGTCTTCATCTTCTCCGCTTTGGCCAATTGGTGAACTTCCTCTTCACCCCCACTCTCACTTCCGGATTCCCCACTTTGCAATGTGAGCTCCACTTCTTCTGAGTCTTCTTCTCTAGACTTTGTCTCCCCTTTAGACTTGGTTTCCAATGACTCTTCTTTCACCACCTTCTTACCCCGCACAATGAGTCTTTGGATCTTTTGTTGTGCTAGAGACAACTCTTCTTTCAAGTTTAGTCCGCTTCTTTGTCTTTGGACTTCTAATTTCTTCCATCTCCCGTTGTCTTGTTCTGAGGAAATGATCATCATTGGCTCATAGGTGTGCCATGTAGTGATGTTCTTCTTCATCCACTTCTTGTCGGAGATTAGGATGAAAATGTGACACCATGTGCTGCCTCTCCTCCGCTGTCAGCAAATTCAACCCAAAATAGAAATGTGTTCCGGATGATGCAAAATAATGTGGAGGTGAATTGGGTCTCTAGTTGACAACCATTTTCCTTGTTTGCTGGTGGAAGCACTTTGCCTAGTTCACCTTCACTTCTGCAAACATCTGGTGGAAGAAGACCGCCTGCTGCATGTTCACATATGTCGTTTGTTCAGGTTTGAACATAGCCATTATTGCTCCTATGATGCTTTGTTTAATTGAGTCCCGATAGGACTCTACCTTGTAACCAGTAGTTGTATGTGGAGCAAAGAATGAATTGCAAATTTTTGCTGTCTCCTCTACAGCATCACACTTTTGATAGAAGGTGATCCCAGTTGGCTCTCTTGCTTCCTTCCCCAACACTAGCTCAAATTTGACTCAATCCATCAAGCCGGATTTCCTCTCTTCCCCTCGACTTCAGGGCCTTTGGCACAATTATTGGCAGCTATCTTTGCCATGACTCTTGGGAAACTAAAATTCCAATTCTATGCTAAAAAGGTAATACAAAGTCTATTCAAGACTTTGATCCTTGCTATGACATCTAACCTTCAAATTGTGAAGCTCCTTACTGTGAGGGGCGTTCTTGACCTTCTTTGCCATGATTTGCTCTCTTGTTCTTCAGCACTGGAAAACTATCCCTTCACCTGGACGCGGCACTCTAACCCCTTCACTCTCAATTGGCTTCTTGACACGCATTACTGCAAAATGACAACTCAGAGGGACATGATATCTACTTGACATATTCAATTTCCCCCTATGCAATTGCAATTTTCTATTACTCCAAAGTGTAGTAATTCTTAAGTCAAAATTGACTCCCCTTTCTTCTATGTGTTGATTTCCTATCAATACATCCATTGGTTTTTTTGAAGTGTACTTTCTTGCCACATAGAGAGGTTGTTACATCATCTTTGTATTAGCCTCCACCCAATCTGAAGATGATTGTCTTTAGACTTGTCTCTTTGTACCCCCCTTCCAAGTACTTCCATTTTCTTTGAAGACACACCCATCCATTCTTTTCTTTGTAATTTGGCTTTCTAACTCACTTCTTCCTCAAAATGTTAACAAAACAAAAGAAAAAAAAAGTGGGCACCACAAGTCACCTTTCTTGCAAAGTGTCCTCCACATCTAAAACTTCATGAAACTCTTTTATGAGTAGGATAGACTCTTCCTTACCCACTGCTCTTTGAAGTAGACCATCTACTCCTTGGTGAAAAAGAATATCCTCCACCATTATGTAAGGTCTACATCTTGCTGCAAGGGCCTTCCTCTCCCTAGCATACATCACTTTTGGATAGTTATCTCTTGTCACAAAATCCACAATCTCCTTGTTCTCCATTGGAACCTCTTGAGTGACTGAGATTGTCATGAGCTCCTCATCCAGAAAGGAATCATCCATTGGCTCATCTCCATCATGATCATAGGCTCTAGATAATAAATCAATATTTGTATGTTTCTTTCCTAGCCTATCCTCAATGGTGTTGTCATACTTAGACAAGAGTATGATCCACCTTGTTAGTCTCTCTTCAACATTAGGCTTGTTGAAGATGTACTTCAAAGCTTTATGATCCGTGACAATGGTGACTTTCCCTCCAATCAAGTAGTGTCTAAACTTCTTGAGACCAAAGATCACTGCAAACCCTTCTTTCTCTATGATTGAGTAGTTCTTCTTTGTTGAAACCATCTGCCTACTAGCATAAGCTATTGGATGATTATGTACATCTTGGTCTAATTGACTAAGAGTGCATCCTATAGCTACATTAGAAGCATCAGTGTAGAGGATGAAAGGCTTACTCCAATCAAGTTTAACAAGAATTGGAGCGACAACAAGGAATTGCTTGAGCTCCTCAAAAGGTTTGAGAGCCTACTTATCTTCCAAAATCACCATGTAATCTACACCCTTCTTCATATAGATGGTTAATGTAAGCCTTGTTGGAAAATGAGAAGATGAATCTCCTATAGTACCCAACCATCCCCAAGAATTGTTGTAACTTTGTGAAGCTTGAAGGGAATGGAAGGTCTGAGATTTTTCTCACCTTCTTAGGATCAACTACTATTCCATCCTTGGAGATGATGTTCCCCAAAAGTAGACCTTATTCACATCCAAAAGTCCACTTATGTAGGTTGAGTGATGCATTTGCCTCATCCAAGCATTGCAAGACCTTGATTAGGTGCTCAAAGTGCTCCTCCTTGCTCCCATAGACACAAAAGTCATCAATGAAGTCTCTCACAAATTTCCCAATGAAAGGTTCAATTTCCTTGTTCATGAACCGTTGGAATGTGGCTCAAGCATTGCAAAGCCCAAAAGGCATGACTTTGAAAGCGTAAGTTCCCCAAGATGTGATGAATGTGGTGAGTTCTTGATGCTATGGTGCAATCTTGATTTGGTTATATCCATTACAACCATCTTCCAAATTGTACCTCTCATCACTTGCAACCTCCTCCAAGATCTCATCAATGAATGGCAATGGGTAGTAGTTCTTCTTAGTAACAACATTGAGCTTCTTGTAATCCACACACACCCAAAGCTTGCAATTCTTTTTCTTCACAATGACAATTGGAGACATCTATTCTGAATTCTCCACCTCATAAGATAAATCCGGCTTCCATGAGCTTATCAATCTCCTCCTTCACAACCAAAGATATTGGTGGGCTAATGCAATGTTGCTTTTGGCAGATTGGTCTTGCATGTGACTCCACCTTTATCTTGTGCTCCTCCAAGGTGACTTCCTTCAAATCCTTGTAATTGAAAGAAAATACATGGATAAACTTGCGGAAAATATCTTCAAATCTCACCTTCTCTTCCTTGGTAATATTTGGGCCATACTTGAGGGTAGTTAACCTTCTCTCTACCTCCTCAAGTGTCAATGGTGATTTATTTGGGTCCTTCAAAACCTCTGGCTTAAGTGCAAAATCCATAACACACAAGAAGTACACATCTGAATCTGATTAAGATTCATCCTCCTCCGTGGAAGTCTCCTCCTTCATGCTTGTGTCCACACCTGAAACTCCTTCTTCAAAATCTGATTCCCAATAATCAGAAGATGGTGTATTTGAATGTGAAGTGTTGGCGGTGTTAGTAACAAGAACTGTGACTCTATGGTTTGATGGCCCAATCCTCAAGTACACTTTGTGCCATCAATCAGTTGTGTGTGCTGCTCTCAACCATGGCCTCCCAAGAAGTAAGTTATAGCTTGAATCTTTCAAGACTTGGAAAGTCATGAGATTTTGAAATCCCATAACTGAAACTACCACCTTATCCATCACCCCTACTGGTCAAACTTGTTGATTGTTTGCCATGCTCACCACAAATGTTGAAGGTCTTGAGCGTATCATACCCAACTTCTTCATCAACCTTTCTGACATGGCATTTACTGTTGATCCTCCATCCACCAATGCATCCTTGATGTTGTGACCATTCAGTTTCATATCAATCTTGGAGGCATAATCACAAGCCTCCCATGGTGTTGGCTTGGCATCCACCACTCCCATTGATATTGGAGCTTTTGTCTTCTTCTTCCTCTTGCTCCTTGTAGAACTCAAACCACCTCTAAGCTCTTTTCTCAAGGTAGGGTTCAAAGCAATCAATTAGCCCACTGTGATGTTAGCCTTGTGGCTACCAACATCCTCCAATACATTATAGTTCTACTATTGCTTTGAAATCAAGAAATCCTCCATCCCCAACTTCTTCCTTGGAGTCTTTGTTGTAGATGGTGTTGAGGTGCAAGTGCTCCTAGTAGACATAGGAGTATCCTTGATTGGATTAAATCCTTGAGAAGAATGAACATCCTCTTCAAAACGAGCTCTCTTCTTCTCTTGTGCCAAAAGCTCTAAATTAAGACCCTTGGAGTTTGAGCACTCTCCCTTCTCATACTTTCTCTCAACCACATCTATGGATGCTTTCCTCTTACCTTTGTTTGGATTAGGAGCCACTTGAGTTTCACTACCTCCCTCTTTCCCTCTATTGGTTCTCTCATAACCCCTTCCTCCATGGTAAGTGGAATTTGGGCAATTCCTTTGGATGTAACCTCTTCCTCCACAACTAAAACATTCTCTCTTTGAAACTGTTGGTTGGTTGGTCTCCTCTATATGGATAACTTCTATAACTTCTAGGCCCTCTTCCCATATTATGATCCACCTCTCTCTTCTCCCATAGTTGCACCACATTGATCTTGAGATCTACAAGTTGTTCTGTGATGGTTTGAAGTGGATCCTTTGGTGGAGGTGCGAGAATTAGAGCAACTACTACTTGTGGTGCAACTCTTGCCACCAAAGTATCAGAAGTTCCACCATACTTGTAACCTTGAGGAAGATGCAAAACCTTCTTCACCACCAAATCACTCTCATCCCCTTCCAAACTCTCCTCCATACGACTTGTGATCTTGATAGCTTCAACCTTGGAAGAAGGTTTTGCATATCTCACCTTGCTTCTAATTTATGGTCTCCCCTTCCACAAAATTCTTGGTGAGCATGGCCCAAATGCCAATCATAGCAGTTTCCATATCATCCCTACCCCTCCTCAACATTATGCAAAGTCTGGACTCTAACTTTTCCACTCTTTCCACAAAGACCCTCACTTTCTCTGCATCTCCTTGCTTGAGAAATGTAACCTCACTCATCAATCTCTCATAACTCTCATTTGGGAGAAAGTTCTCAATGAGTGCTGAAGTCAAACTCTCCCAAGACTCTTCTTCCCTATCTCTCTTCTCTCTCTTTTGGTATTTTGACTCATACCATGTAAGTGCCGCATCCTCAAAGAAATCTGGTTATAATGAGGCCCACTCATTCTTCCTCCTCTCATTGTTTCCTATGCAAGCTCTCTTGAAGTCTCTCACAAAGGCCTCCACATCTTTTCCATTGTTGCCAAAGAAAACCGGAAGTTTCCCCTTCTTAACCCCTCACTATCTTTCTTTTCTCTCAAATTTTTTTTCTTCTTTTTCTCTTTTCTTTTCTCTCACTCTATAACTAATAGAGTACATACATGACTAACACCATCTGAGAATAATCCACTCTAGTGAACACAAAAGGTTCAAGTTGCTCCAAGATTTCTATAGCAACATCAAATCCTAGAGTGGATATTAATCTAACTCTCATGGATAGTTTATCCATAAGTTGAAAATTACCTCCATCACTAATCTTGAGAACTTACTGTGTGGTACACACATTTTTTATTTTGGATGAGTTTTGAAGAAGAAGTGTCTTGCTGAAACCAAATTGAAACTAAATGGAGAAGAAATGAGTGGAAACGTGTGTTTTGATCAAGCTTGAGAGAGTCAACTTTGTATTAGAGGAAGAAGGACTCAGGCTGGATCAAACCCAAAGAAGCTTACTTCGTGTCAGAGGAGGAAAAAACTCGGATCAGGCGCTGAAGGAGGGCAAACCCAAAGGAGAAATGGAAGGTGCAAGTCAGGATTTTTGCGGGGGTAATATCTTAGTGATGACAAGTCCAAATCAAGCGTGCTATATCTTGTTGGAAGCGTCTCGTTTAGGGATTTTTATTGCCACCAAAATTGCAACGTTTGGAGGTTAGTAGAAGAAGTTACAAGCATTTGAAGTTTTGGGAGTAGATATATAAAGTAGTTTGGTGTCTTTGGGTCAATGTGACTTCGGACTTCGGACTTACATGACTTCGGGTCTAAAAAATTTACCTCAAGAAAAATATGATTCAACCTGAGGAAGTTGGATCTCGGAGTGCGGTGAAGGTGACTTTGGGAATCTTGTGGGAAGCATTAGAGGAAGTTAGAGTAGGGAAAATAAGTTAATTAGGATACCCATGACTTTAATTTCAGTTTGATTGAGGATAGAAAAGAATTAGAAGAGAGATAGCAATAGTGAATAAACCCAAAGTGCAAGATCAGACAATAAGTGTCTTTGGGTCAATAACATGAGTGATTAGGGGAAAGTGGGTTACAAATTGAAGGTGTAGATAGTGTATTCATGCTTTCAATTACAATTCTTGATGATGACATAGTAGAATTAATAAAGGAATTGATAGTAATTAGACCCAAAGTGAGAGAGAAAGGAGTGCAAGTGTCTTTGGATTTGACATTTGACACTTTAAAGAAGAGTAGATCGGGAGATAGAGATTTAGAAGGATTACTTGTGATAGGAATTGTAGATTAGAGTGGAGAATTAGTAGAATTGGTAGAGGAAGTAGGAGTTATGAAACCCGAGGACAGAGTAATAGGAAGTAAAGTTACTTCGGGTTTTGGTTTGAAAGCCAAGGAAGAAGTAGACATCGGATCGGATTAGTAACTGATTTGAGATTTGAATAGGCAGATATGAACAAGTGCATTGTCATTTTGGATCTGAAGGTTTGTAGAGTTGTTAGGAAGAGGTGCATTAGGAAGATAATTGTTGATTGTTTCACTATTTAAGAGTGGTATTCGCAGTCTCATGTTGTTCAATGCTCATAATTCTGAGAATAGATAAAGCGAAGTGTTGTGAAGCAGTGCTCGTCGCTTGAGCTTGATTCTGAGTATCAACTTTGTGTTTGTGTTTGTGAGTGTGTGAAGAAATTCAAAGTGCAAGTCAGTGTGCTTGTTGGATGTTGGAATCCACAGCCTTGATCTTTATTTTGTGTGTTTGATCTTGAGTGAAGTGCAATCGAAGCAATGCCTTGACAGATCTGAGAGGAATTGTAGTGTTGGTAGTATTCTGTATTTGTGAGTGCAGTGCAAGGTTGATGTGAAGCAATTTCAATTGAGAGGAAGTTGTGCCTTCAGTGGGGGGGTGGAACACAATTCTGAGGTGAAGTTTTGCAGTGAAGTGTCATTTTTGGGAGAGCCTGAATTGAATTGATGGAGTTGTGATTAAGGAGTGTAAATTTTGTGACAAGACTGCAAGTTAGTGCTTGTTACTCTCTTTTGGGTGTACTTTCTACCTGAGAGATTAAAGAAGCAATCAAGAAGAACTACATGTTACTATTTGACTTCGTATTTGGACATTTCTGACTTTTATCTCTTTGGGAATGAGCTTTACTTACCAGATTACCACAAAAGTGATATTTGTCGGGTTGTTACAAGCTGATAAAGGTGGTAGTCTGTAGCTATACTAAGACTCTCTCCAAGATCCTTCATGAATGTCTCCAAAAGTGATTTTACTCCACTACACTCATGTCCTTTTGGAAGTCTTTCAACTCCACAAACCTCACACAACACCTTGGTCTTAGATCTTCTCCCTCCCAATCTTGGCGAAGATGGTTGTGGTACCTACAATTTTTTGTTTTGGATAGTTTTAGGAAAATTGGAAGAAGAAGTATGTGGATAGAGCCTAAAGAGGGCTAACCGGGGAAGAAATAAGAAGAAGCGGGAGTTTGAAGTAAAACCCAAAGTTGACCTCAGGTCAAGACCCAAAGTTGACCTCAGGTCAAGACCCAAAGACCCAAAGATAAAGATGCAGAAGGAGAGACTTTGTATCAGGCGGCATGAGCAGATCCAAAGAACCTATAACAAACTTCTTTGGAGTTGGCCCAATCAAGAAAGTACGCGGGAAGAAAGTAATGACCTCGGGATCAAGAACTTCTTGACAGTGATAGGAAACAATTTCACCAAATTGGAGACAAGAGAGGAGGAGCAACTGAAGAATGACTAATCATGGAAAGACTATAAAATTACAAGTTGTATGAGTAAGTAGAGCAATGTCCAGTCACTACCCGGTTCCTATTTAGAGTCAACCCAAAGTAATGCAAATTGCAAATCAGCAGGAGGAGGAGTGGGTTATGATCTCAAGAACAATCTTCCACAAGAAGAAGGTGAGGAAGCACACAATGACCCCAAAAGTAAGTAAGCAGAGTGCAGTGAGAGGGCTTGCAATTTATAGATTAGAAGTGATAGCGTGGATCAAAGTCTTGACGAGACTTTGTATCACATTCTTGGCCTGGAATTGGAACTGGAACTTCAGTTTTCCAGGTTTCATGGTAGAAATTGTAGCAAGTAATTGCAAGGATGGACATCGGAAGTGTGAGGCTTTAGAAGCAAGCACATCGGAAGTGTGAGGCTTCAAAAGAGATTGCCAAAGTGAGAAAGTCATTCAATCAACCTCACACTAAGAATGGGTACAAGGTGGACAATTATAGAGACCCTAAGTGGAGAGGGATAGTTAGCACGATGACGGCAATTTTCAAGCCAGAGCAAACCACCTATGTTACTTTGCAATAGGCGGTGTTGTTTTACCAAATGTTTGCAAGGGAGGTAGTAGATTGGGCAAAATTTCTGCATCAAAGAGTGGGACAGATGATACCGGGATGGAGAATGGATATGCCACCAAATTATTTTGTGCCCTTTGCAACACATTTTTATTTTGGGTTGAACTTGCTGACTTTGGAAGAGCAAAATCAAATGTGCTCGCCCTTTCATTTGGATTTGCGGAAGGAGGCAAATGTAGATGAGCAATATTATATGGAGAGAGCGCGAGATGGAGATGAGTACTACAAGAAGAGTGGGAAGGAGAAAATTGTAGCAATTGACCTTCCCAGAGCTAGAAAGAGAGCCAAGCCTGAGAGTTGTGTTGCGATAGTCCAGCCCCAAAAAGTTCCAAAGCTGAACCCAATGGCGGTGGTAGTGAAGACGAAGGAAGCCATGCCGGAAGCAAAAGACAAGTCGGAAGGAGAAATTGGATCAAAGGAAGGAATGTTGGGAGAAGAAGAAGAGTTCATGCTAAGGAGTGAAGAATTGAGCAATGGAAGCAAAGCCAAAGCAAAAGTACAGCAAAAACAACAGCCGATGATCAAGGCAGGAAAGCCAAGTCCCGAGGTTTCCATGGTTGAATGAGGAAGTGAGAAGAAGAAGGTAGAGCAAGTCATGGCACAACCCCCGCCTGCCAAGTGTAAGAATGAAATTCCAACAGCTGAAGTGGGGCCCTGTAAAGTTACTCTTGAAGGTGGAGAAAGTTCAGAGGAAGAAACTTTGAAGGTACAAAGATCACAACTTTGGAGCAAGGTGAAAGAAGTAGAGTGGTCAGAACCCAAAGGCCAAGCCAAGTATGCAAGGTGCAAAAGAGTGGACTATTTGTCTAAAGTAGTTTGTCTGCTGTTGATGTTGCTACAAGAGAAGAAGATGGAAATGGTGCGTGATAGTCTCGAGGTGCCGGATGAATTGGCAGTAGTAAAGACTTGGAGTGCGGAAACCTCATTGTTGCAAAGTAAATTGACGAGAGTGGAGATGGAAGTCAAAGAACTTTGGGTTGAGGAGGTTCTTCGGAGTAAGCACTTTAAGGTGATGAGGGAGGAGTTAGCCAAGAGTCACAAGGAGGCAAAGGAGATGAATGTGTTGGTTGCAATGTTGAAAGGGAAAATTTAGGGTGCGCGTGAAGAGTTAACTCACTCCAAAGCAAGTACTACGGTGATGGAGCAAGAGTTGGAGAGTCTCAAGAAGAAAGCAGCAAAAAAAGATCAAGCCTAGCAACAAGAGTTAGCGGAGCTTAGTAGAGAAGAAGATTTTTTGCGAGGTTGATGCGGGAGGCAGAGGAGCAAATCTTTATGAATCAAAGGGAGAAGGAGGCATTGAAGGCCGCATTTGAAGACGAGCTCCAAATGTATCACATTGAATTGGAGGAAGAAAGAAAGAAAGAGAAGCTTATGGTCATAGGAGAAGCTGATGAAGTAGAAGGAACTGTCAATGAAATCAAGGCAATGCTAAGCACGGAAGTTGAAGGTAGACTTGAAGAGGTGAGATTGCATGAGCTGAAGTTATTAGTGCAAGAGACGCACAAGAGGAAAGCAAAGGACACAAAATTGAATAATCTAGTAATTCATCTAAAGGATCGTGAAGATAGGAAGATGTTAAAGATGGGAGACAATGTGTGTCTCAGACTAGATCTTGTTAGAATAGAGTTAGCTAAACTTTGTAGTGAGGTACAAGAAGTACAAAGACGTGATGTTGCAAAAGTTGGAATTCAAGTGTCTTCGGACTTGTTATTTGACACATTAGAGAAGAGTGGGTCAGGAGATAAAGAGATAGAAGAGTTACCCATGACCTCAATTGTAGTTTGTAGTGAAGAAATTATAGAAATAGAGGAGTTAAGAGTAGGATTAGATAGACCCAAGGATGGTGAAATTATAGCAGGATCATTGGGTTTGAATGCCAAAGTCAAGGTTGACATCAGATCGGAGTAGTAACAAATTTGAGATCTGAAGAGGCAGATATGAAGAGTTGCATTGTCAATTTGGATCTGCATGTAAGAAGAGTTATAATAGAATGGTATTTTTGTTAGTAACTATTGTTTGCTTCACTATTTAAGGGTGGCATTTGCAATATTATGTTGTTTAGTATTCATATTTCTAAAGATAGATAAAGCAAAGTGTTGATTTCAGTGCTCGTTGCTTGAGCTTGATTCCAAGTGTCAACTTTGTGTATGTATTTGTGAGTGTGTGGAGAAATTTGAAGTGCAAGTTAGTGTGCTTGTTGGATGTTGGATTTTTAGCCTTGATATTCATTCTGTGTGTTTGATCTTGAGTGAAGTTCAATTAGAGCAATGCCTTGACAGATCTGAGAGGAATTGTAGTGTTGGTAGTATTTTGCATTTGTGAGTGCAGCACAATGTTGATGTGAAGCAATTTTGATCAACGAAGTTGTGCTTTTAGTGGAGGGGTAGAACACAATTCTGAGGCAAAGTCGTTTGCAGTGAAATGCCATCTTTGGGAGAATCTGAATAAGCACAATCAAGATTTGTTTGGACAGAATTTGCAATGTTGTGATTATGGGAGTGTGCATTTGTGACAAGTTGTCAAGATTGTGAACTTGTTACTCTTTTCAGGGTGTGGTTTCTACTTGAGAGATTAACGACGCAACCAAGAAGAATTGAGATAGTTACTTTGCTTTGTATTTGACCAATTCTGACCAATATCTCTATGGGAACAAACTTTACTAACATGATTACCACAAAAGTGATATTTTTCGGGTTGTCACAAAGGTACAACATGCAAACCCAAGTCAAGTAAGCCTCTCTTTTCCCTCAATCTCTTGCTCTCACAGGTCAATGCACATAAACTTGCCTTATGTTCCTTCTCTTTACATAGAAAGCACTTAGACTCACTATTTCCTTGAAGTGGTATAGGTTTTTGGATCCTCTAAACACTCTTCAAATTCTGTTGTAAACTCTCTTTTCCTCAAATCCACCCCTACAATCACCTCAAACCCATGAGAAACCTTGCATAGTCTCAATTTTCACTCTTGATGACCCTCCATGTTCCCAAGATGAATCTAAACACTCAAACATGCTTTTTGTTGCTCTCAAATTCCTCATGCACGAGATCTCCACTTTGCAAAATTGACCCTTCCTCACAATGTCACTCAAATCTCCCAAATAGTATGTCACAATACTCTGAAATTTTTCACTCTTGATCACAACTCCATGGCATCCCTCCCTGCAAAATTCCAGATCCTTTCATTTAGCCATTTTTCCTAGACACCTTTCTATTCAACACACCTATTTCAGATTTGGTCTCAAAACCACCCCCTTCACTTTAAAAACTCATGACTCCCTGCTCAAGAATGATATCTCTCTAATTTCTGTGTCAACAAGTAGGATATAACATAATAAATTTTCTTAGGAAGTTTCACAAGAATCCATTGAAAATTTAAGAAATTGTAGACTCAGTACAATTTTCTAGAGAGCATGTAGTTACAGGAGCAATTTACCCTATCAACTTTCAAAAATTCTAGCCCAATGCACGTAATAGCTCTCACAATAGATCTAAATTTGCTAATTGAAGGACAACCCAAGCTATCATGTGTATAAATTTCAAGTGCCCAAAATCACCTTAATCTCCAAAATCTGCAATCCACCTCACACAATCTCTCCAAATCCTCTCATGTGTACAAGATATACAAAATCACTTCAAAGACATCTACGGTGCCCACATTTTTTTCTTTTTTTTCAAAATAAAGAAGAACAAGTGTATGGAGAAGTTGGATTGCGCCTATATGGCCGAAGAAGGCAAAGAAACGGGTCTTCGGGATGAAACCCAAAGTAAAGTGACTTTGGGTCATAAGGTGAAGTACTCAGAAATGCCTTGTCAACACACAACCCAAAGTAAGGAGTCTTCGTATCGGGGGGAGCTCAACCCGAGGCAAAGATAGTCTAATAACCTTTTGTTGGGGCGAGAAATTCAAGAAGGGACCATTCAAAAACTGACAATCCGTACGTGCGGAAGTTGATTGATAGTGATAGGTGCATGCAAGAGGTGTGATTTCTCGGTAGAAACTTGAAGTGAAGAAAGTCTAAGAAAGCGCAACTCTATAAAAATCAAACTTGCAATGACAAAATGTCAAGTAGTTTTCCTTTGCCGTTGAGAAGTAGTCTTGCATGTGATCATGGGAAGGGAAATAGAGTTGGAAACGCGTTAGTGTGTAAGGGAGAAGTCGCAAGAGTGAAATCAAAAGATAGTGGGAAAGCAAAAGAGATGGGAGGAGGAAAGAAGAACTCCAAATTTGCAGTGAGAAATCATGCGATTTCTGAGGTTAGATGTGATGGCTAGGATCGAAGTCTTGAGCCGACTTTGGATCACTTTCTTGGCATGGAACTAGAACGTGAGTTTTCCAAGTTTCATGATAGAAATCATCAAGAGTAAGTGTCTCAATAGACCCGAGGAAGAAGGGAAGAGAGGAAATCTGGCTCGTTGGACAGAGTCAGATTGGAGACTAGTACTCGGGAAGGAAGCAGGTTTGGAGCAAGGGACCACGTTCTTGGAGAAGGGGGAGATAGCCCAAGAAACTCAAGAGGTGAGAGATGCATTCTTGTCAAAGCAAACGAAGAATGTGTACAAAGTCAAGAGTTACAAGGACCCTGTCAAGAGAGGAATTGTGAGTGCTCTGATGGCAATCCTGAAGCCGGAGAGAACAACGTATGTGATGAAACACCAAGCGGTGTTCTTTCACAAGTTGTTTGCAAGAGAATTGATCAATTAGGCAAGGTGTTTCCATGGAAGAACGCAACAAATGGTGTGGAATCTGCAGGATGAATTGCCTCCACACTACATTGTGCCATTTGCAACGCATTTCTACCTTGGGTTGAATTTGCTGAACTTGGCAGAGCAAACTCGGATGGTGTCGCACTTCCATCTTGATTTGAGAAAGGAGGTTGATAGAGAGGAGCAGCAATACATTTTGCAAATCAGAAGCACCAACGACTACTACAAGAAGACAAGGAAAATTGTGGAGATCCAAGTTAGTACTCCAAACTTGAAGAAGAGAAGTCGGCACGGCAAAGCCAAATACACAAAGAAACCTTGGAAGATCAAAAGAGGAAACCCAAGGCGAGGTATGGTGGTGATTGAGTCGGAAGATGAAGACTTGAAACGTGACGCCGAGCTCAAGACCAAAGACTCGAAACATGAGGAGGAACCCAAGCTAACACTACAGAGTGGCAATACGAGTAGCGACAGCAATGAGGATGCAAAAATGACATCGGCACTAGCTGCTGCAGAAGAAGAAGAAGAAGAAGTGCAAGTAGAGATCAAAGCCAAGGACAACATGCAATTGGAAGACGAAGTAACCAAGCCTAAAGAAAAGAAGATTGCAGTGTAGAGAGGAGTCCGCTTGAGACGTAAGGCAAAGTACAATGCAGGTCCAAGTATGGTGAAGGAAGAAGCACATGAAAGCTTGGGAAGTGAGGCATCTGTTCCGATACAAAGACTGCAGAGAAGAAGATGAGTATCGGATGAACAAGAAGTACCAAGGGAAGTGGCCGCGCAAGAAGAAGTAACCCCGAGCGATAGAGTCAAGTACTTGTGGGAAGTGGTGTGTCCTCTGTTGGTGAAGCTGGAGTACAAGAAGAAGGAGATGCACTCGACTTGTCCAGAGGTAAAGAATGTATTGTAGGTGCTGTCTAGATTAGAAGAAGAGAACTCGGAGTTGAAGAAGAGTATAACCTAAGGTGAGGAAGAAAGGGAAGTATTGCAAGCGGAGGCAGTAGTGAGAAGTTAGGTAATTGAAGACCTGAAGAGAGAAGTGAATTATTGAGAGGATCTTGTGAAGAAGAGTGACATAGCAAGGGAGAGACAAGAAGCTGAGTACGAGATCTTGAAGCAGCAGTTTGTTGATTCAAGAGTAGAGGTTATCCATGTTATGGCGAGAGTAGCAACAAAGGATCAAGAGCTTGATAGGGTGATGGAGAGTGTGGAGGAGAAGAAGCAACTCTAGCAATGAGAGTTGGCAGCATGGTATAGGGAAGAAGAGAGATTATGAGAGTTACTTTGTAATCAGGAGGAGAGAGTTGTACAAAAGGAGAAGGAGAAGGAGACGGTGAAAGCCGAGTTCAAAGCAGAATTGGCAATGTACAGGGAAGATTGGCTTACAGATCAAGAACAAGAGTGGAAGATGAGATTGGAGCCTTTGAAGGAGATAGTCCACTGGATGAAAGCAATGTTGAGTACAGAGGCCAGCGTTCGGATTGAAGAGACAAGGCTGCACAAGTTGAAGTTGTTGGTGCAGGAGACGAGGCAAAGATAGGCGAAGGACACGGATTTGAATGCTTTGTTAATTAGTCTCAGAACTCATGTAGACAAGAAGATCTTAGAGGTAGAAGACAACATTTTGATTAGATTAGACTTAGTGAAAATAGAGATAGAAAAACTTCGGAAAGATGTTAGAGCAAAATCCAAAGTAGATAACATAGGAGTGCAAATGTCTTTGGAATTACCAATGGAGACATTTGAGAAGAGTGGGTCAAGAGATGAAGGATTAGAAGGGTTACCCACGAGTGCAATTTCAGATCAGATAAGAGAATTGTTGGATCTGGTAGATGAAGTAGAAGATATGAAACCCGAGGATAGAGTATTAGGAAGTAAATTTACTTAGGGTTTGGGTTTGAAAACCGAGGACAAAGTAGACATTGGATCGGAGTTGTAACAGTTTTGAGATTTGAAGAGGCAGATATGAAGAGGTGCATTGTCAATTTGGATCTACAGGTTAGAAGAGATGTTGTAGAATGGTATAGTTGTTAGAACTATCAATTGCTTCACTATTTAAGAGTGGCATTCGTAGTCAAATGTTGTTCAGTCTCATAATTTTGAGAATAGATAGAGCAAAGTGCTGTGAAGTAGTGCTCATTGCTTGAGCTTGATTCCAAGTATCAACGTTGTACTTGTATTTGTGAGTGTGTGAAGAAATTCAAAGTGCAAGTCAGTGTGCTTGTTGGATGTTGGATTCCACAACCTTGATCTTCATTCTGTGTGTTTGATCTTGAGTGAAGTGCAATCAAAGCAATGCCTTGATAGATCTGAGAGGAATTGTAGTGTTGGTAGTATTTTGCATTTGTGAGTGCAGTGCAAAGTTGATGTGAAGCAATTTTGATCAAGGAAGTTGTGCCTTCAGTGGAGGGGTGGAATAGAATTCTGAGGCAAAGTTGTTTTGCAGTGAAGTGCCATTTTTGGGAGAGCCTGAATCATCACAATCAAGATTGTTTGGAAAGATTTGTTGGTGTTGTGATTAAGAAGTGTAAATTTGTGACAAGATTGCGAATCAGTGCTTGTTACTCTCTTCTGGATGTGGTTTCTACCTGAGAGACTAAAGAAGAACTCAAGAAGAACTACATTGTTACTGTTTGCTCCATATTTGGACATTTCTAACTCATATTTCTGCATGAACAAACTTTACTTACCCAATTACCACAAAATTGATATTTGCCGGGTTGTTACATGATTTTTGGTGCCGCTGCCGGGGATACAAATCTTGGAAGTGGAAGAATACAAAGCCAAATTTGAAACTGGGTATCAATGCAATATGAATGTCAGCATTGAGAGAACAACGGGAAGAGAGAGCTTGAAGACGAGCACTTCAGCATGAAGAAGACAAATGTCTGAATGTCCCATCCACTGTTGACAAAACCAAATGAGAGGCGTTGGACTTTCAACTCCTTCACGAAGTGCAAGAAGCCCTGCAAGAACTTGACCACAAGAAACACGAAGGCGGTTGGCAAGGCTACTTTGCATCTCCTTCTTCGTCCAAGAAGAAGAAAGAATCAAGTGGCCAAACATATGTATTGCGGCCCAGTACACCGACTTCCCCTAGAGTTGTAAAGGAAGTTGTGTCCTTGAAGAACTTTGTTTGAGAAAAGATAGCACAAACACTTACGGAAGATGAGTGTCAACATCTTCTACGAATGATTCCTCGGTTGTCCCAAAGGAATTTGGAAGAACCAATCAAAGGTGTTGATCCTGAATCTTCCACTCGGGTTGAAGTCAACACCCTCTTAGCAGAAATTGTTGAAGAAGACCCCACCTTGAATTTGAAAAATTGGAACCCTTGGGCTGACAACATGACGTCGATACCAGCCAATCCTTTAGTTCCATCAAGTTCAACACTACCTCAACCGATCCCAATGCATCGAACGATGACTTCGTTGCCTGTCACCCGACACACCTATCAAAAGTACAAGAGGACAGAACAAGACAAAGACCCCAATGAATTCCTCAAAGAATTCAAAGTCATCTCCTTTGCTAACAAGGAGCATGACTCGGCGGATCGATTGAGAATTTTCCCAAGTTTGCTCCAAAAGAAAGCTTGGAGCTAGTACATCCATATGACCCAAAAGGGGTTTGTACCAGCCGACTGGGCAGACTTGAGAAACAACTTCCTGGAATGATTCCGGGAGGTTGATTACAACACGAGTGTCTTTGCGGTACTCAACAATTTAGACCAAGGCAAGAAGGAGAAGTTGAGAGACTACTCTGAGCGGTTCATGGCACTATTGAACCGAGTTCCCAAGCAATCGAGGGTGGTGGGTTACTCCGATGCCCAAGCCATTACCTGGTTCCTCGGGGGACTTTCACAAGAGATATGAATCTTTGCAAGGGAGAGGAATGTAACTTCCCTTGAAAAAGTACTCAAACATGTTGCTCATTACACGGCGGCCCACTCTCACTCTGCAGGTAACCGGAAAAATCAGGAGAAGAAAGGCAAGAAGCCCAGAAGGAGAGCTTTGCGCGGCACATCCCCTTCTTCGGACGAGTCCTCCACATCTTTGAGCTCTTCTTTGGAATCCGAAGAAGAATCAAAGCCAAGACAAGTCAGAAGACGTGGGGGCAAGAAACCAGTGACTCCTCCAGTGAAGAGTGTAAATAAGGCAGATACCAAGCTGGATGCACTCATCAAGGAGTTTTTGGATTTCAAGATCCAGATGATTGGGGCCAAAGACAGAAGGAAGGCCCTAGCATTTGGGAGATCAAATGGATGGTGCACCGCATGTGGCAAATCAGGCCACACAAACACAAAATGCAATACTTGTAATGCATTCCCGATGCAGCAAATTGATTGGGTTTCAAGATGGAACCAAGACAAGGACAAAGAGGCTATGTACCTAATACAAGAAGTACAGCCTCAAGGGAGCACATTGTACCAAGGTCTGAGGTTTGGACCAAGGGAGTATAACCCCAATGCTCCTCCACGAAGACCACCAATGAGCAACCAGAATCGCCCTCAGAATGTTGCACCCCGAGCCTTTTATAATTGTGGCTTGATGGGACATTGGTCTCCAAACTGTCCGGAGCCAAGAAGGCAAATCAGGTATGTTCCCTTGTGCGGAAATTGTAAAGGATCGGGGCATACGGGCAACCAATGTCCTCACCCACCAAACCCATAGCCGCCTGTAAAGTATGTAAAGACCCCCGATGAGCATGCAACAATTCAGCTAAAGGGGGATACTAATGTAAATTGTATCACTCTTGAGGAAGAAAGACCTCAAGAAGGGAGTCCGGCCTTGGAAGGAGAATGGCCGGACCTTGAAATTTTGAAAGTTGAGACACGCTCCAGCAAGAAGAAGCGTGATCCCGAAGAACTGAGTACTACCTCGTCGTCTTCCAGAAAGGCAAAGAGACTACGCCCAAAGGCAATTCTTTTTTCCAAGGAGGAAAAGATCCTCGCAAAAGCCAAAGCTAAAGCCTTGCAGAAAGAACTAAAGGAGGCACTACTCAGGACTCGGGAACTGAGTTTGGAAGAGGAGACAAAGACAAAGTCTCCAGTTTTTCCGGCGGACATCCAATCTGAAGTAAAGGGTTTGATCCAAGCCAAGGTAGGCCAACCCGAGGAACCTTGGGTTAGGGCCATTAGCAAGCTCATTACCATTTTGAAGCATCCGGAAGTCAAGAGGGAACATGGAGAGACTTTGGACCCAAAGCCGAAGGCAAAGACGGTCAAATTGGGAGGAGTTCCCCAATATGATATTGTAGCAGATCTGGCAGCCACAAATGCCAACGTTACATTCAAGCAATTGTGGGAAGATAACAAGTTGTACAAGAGGCAGCTGAATTTGGCACTCAAGAAGGTGAGGTCAATGTCAAAGAAGGACCTGCCTGCTATCTATCATATTGAACAAGAAGATTTGGGATCTCCTGAGGTAGACGCAGAGATTGCAGGGTGCATGATCACATCGATACCCATTGACTCTGGGTCCGGTGTGAATGTCATGACCAAAGATACTGCAAATCGACTCGGGTATCACACATTTGAACCAACACCCCGAGTGTTGAAGTTTGCAGACCAAACCAAGAGATGGCCTTTGGGCATGCTGTCAAACATCACTATGATCATTGGAGGGGTGCCCTTCAAGTTGAACTACATTGTGTTGCGACCAATGACAAACACTGGTTACCCTCTGTTGATTGGAAGACCCTCGTTGTATAGTGCCCAAGTTGTGGTGGATTCGCATCAACAGAAGTTAAGATTCAAGGACATTTCGTCCAAAGATCAGAAGCTGGTGACTATGAGTTGGACAAAAGTTCCCCACCTTGGGGAAACAAGTTAGTCGGAAGAGGAGGACAAATCCAAAGACTCATTGTCTTTATCCTCAGACAAATCCAAAGACAAAGTCCAAGTTAACTATCTGGAATACTACTAGGTGGATGTCGAAGACGAAGACCCATATGACCTTGCCTTGGGTGAACCTTACTTGGAGGAAGGGGGTTTGATGCCAGCTTGCCTCAGGTTAAGCCAAGTAAGCCACGTTGAAGCCATCATCAACCCCGATGACTGTCAAGATGTTTTATTAACTGAAGGAAAAATTTTGAAAATCTCACAAACAGTCACTTCAGAGGAGTTGGCAGGATACACTACCCTGTTTATAGAATTCCAGGATGTATTTGCCTGGTCTATTGATCAAATGCCGGGTATTCCACAAGAATTCGGAGAACACCGGATTGATCTGGTTGAAGGTGAAGTTCTGGTTTGGCAGCGACAATACCGCCTAAACCCGAAGTACTCACTGTTGGTGAAAGATGAAATCGATAAGTACTTAAGGGCTGGAATTATCTTCCCTGTCTTAAGTAGTGAATGGGTCTCCCCCATTATCATTGTTCCAAAGAAGAAAACAGGGAAGATCTGAGTGTGCCAAAACTTCTAGAAGTTGAACGCAGTCACAAGGAAAGATCATCATCCCTTGCCTTTTACAAATACAATTTTAGATTAGGTAGTTGGTCATCCTTGTTATAGTTTTCTCGATGGATTTTCAAGGTACAATCAAGTATCCATTCAAGAAGAGGACAAGGATAAAACTACATTCACGACCAATTGGGGCACTTTTGCTTACAATCAAATGCTCTTTGGGTTGTGTAATGCTCCCGCTACTTTTCAGCGGATGATGAATTCAATTTTCAAAGATTTCCTATGCAAATTTGTGGAAGTTTTCATTGATGACTTTTGTGTGTTTGGGCGAAGAGATGTACATTTAGATTACCTTCACCAAACTTTTGAAAGGTGTTGTTTTGCCGGCTTGTCATTACACCCGGAGAAATGCTTCTTCGCAATGAAGGAGGGAATTCTTCTGGGGCATTGGGAGTCAAGCCGAGGTATTGAAGTTGATGTTGAGAAGGTCAAGATAATTGCAGCTTTGGAATCCCCGAAGAAGATTTGGGAGCTGAGAGCCTTCTTGCGACATGTTGAATACTACAGACGCTTTCTGTCAAATTATGCAGTACTTGCTGCACCACTTACCAAGCTTCTGAAGAAGTCCGAAGACTATTTGTGGGAAGCAAATCAAGAAGAAGCTTTCTAGGTGTTGAAGAGGAAGCTGGTTGAAGCACCAGTTATGAGGGCCCCAAATTGGGACATCCCTTTTCATGTATATGAGGACACTTCGTCCATGGCCATTGAAGTCGTCTTAAGTCTGAAGGATGAAAAGAAGAAGGACTGCCCGGTGTATTATGCCAGCCGACAACTTTCAGTTTTCTGAAAAGAACTATTTGACGAAAGAGAAGCACTCGGAATGGTGTATGCTTGTCTCTTTGCAACACATTTTTTGAACTCTGTAATGGAGGTGTTAACCAAGTACTTTCAGATTAAAGATCACAAGATGACTCCTTATAACCCTTGTCCCGGCAAGCCCGTGTCCCGTATAAGTGCAAGTCAGTGTGCTTGTTGGATGTTGGATTCCACAACCTTGATCTTCATTCTGTGTGTTTGATCCTAAGTGAAGTGCAATCGAAGCAATGCCTTGATAGATCTGAGAGGAATTGTAGTGTTGGTAGTATTCTGCATTTGTGAGTGTAGTGTGAAGTTGATGTGAAGCAATTTCGATCGAGGAAGTTGTGCCTTTAGTGGAGGGGTGGAACACAATTTTGAGGTGAAGTTGTTTTGCAATGAAGTGCCGTTTTCAGGAGAGCCTGAATCATCACAATCAAGGTTGTTTGGAAAGATTTGATGGAGTTGTGATTATAGAGTGTTAATTCGTGAGAAGACTGCAAATCAGTGCTTGTTACTCTCTTCTGAGTGTGGTTTCTACCTGAGAGATTAAAGACGCAACCAAGAAGAACTACATGTTACTGTTTGACTTCATATTTGGACATTTCTGACTTGTATCTCTGCGGGAACAAACTTTACTTACCCGATTACCGCCAAAGTGATATTTGCCAGGTTGTCACATGATTTTTGGCGCCGCTGCCGAGGATACAAATCTCGGAAGTGGAAGAATACGAAGCCAAATTCAAAACTGGGTATCAACGCAATATGAATGTCAGCATTGAGAGAACAACGGGAAGAGAGAGCTCAAAGACGAGCACTTCAGCATGAAGAAGACAAATGTCTGAACGTCCCATCCACTGTTGACAAAACTGAACAAGAGGTGTTAGATTTTCAACTCCTCCACGAAGTGCAAGAAGCCCTATGAGACCTTGACCATAAGAAACGCAAAGGCAGTTGGCAAGGCTACTTTGCATCTCCCTCTTCTTCCAAGAAGAAGAAAGAATCAAGTGGGCAAACATATGCATTGTGGCCCAGTACACCAACTTCCCCTAGAGCTGCAAAGGAGGTTGTTTCCTTGAAGAACTTTGTTCAAGAGAAGACAGCACAAACACTTACTAAAGATGAGTGTCAACACCTTCTGCAAACAATTCCTCAGTTGTCCCGAAGGAACTTTGAAGAACCAATCAAAGGTGTTGATCCTGAATCTTCCACTCGGGTTGGAGTCGACACCCTCATAGCAGAAATTGTCAAAGAAGATCCCACCTTGAATTTGACAAATTGGAATCCCTGGGCTGACAACACGGCGTCAATACCAGCCAATTCTTCAGTTCCATCAAGTTCAACACTACCTCAGCCAATCCCAGTGCATCAAATGATGACTTCATTGCTTGTCACCCGACACGCCTATCAGAAGTACAAGGGGACAGAACAAGATGAAGACCCCGATGAATTCATCAAAGAATTCAAAGTCATCTCCTTTGCTAACAAGGAGCATGACTCGGTGGATCGATTGAAAATTTTCCCAAGTTTGCTCCGAAAGAAAGCTCGGAGCTGGAACACCCATGTGACCCAAAAGGGGTTTGTACTAGCAGACTGGGCAGACTTGAGAAACAACTTCCTGGAACGATTCCATGAGGTTGACTACAATACGAGTGTCTTCGCGGCACTCAACAATTTGGACTGAGGCAAGAAGGAGAAAGTGAGAGACTACTCTGAGCGGTTCATGGCACTATTGAACCGAGTTCCCAAGCAATTGGGGGTGATGGGTTACTCCAATGCCCAAGCCATTACCTGGTTCCTTGGGGGCCTTTCACCAGAGATACGAATCTTTGCCAGGGAGAGGAATGTAACTTCCCTGGACAAAGTACTCAAACATGTTGCTCGTTATAAAGCGGCCCACTCTCACTCTGCCGGTAACCGGAGAAATTGGGAGAAGAAAGGCAAGAAGCCCAAAAGGAGAGCTTTGCGCAACACTTCCCCTTCTTCAGGCAAATCTTCTACGTCTTCGAGCTCTACTTTGGAATCCAAAGAAGAATCAAAGCCAAGACAAGTCAAAAGACGTGGAGGCAAGAAACCAATGACTCTTCCAGCAAAGAGTGTACATAAGGCAAATACCAAGCTGGATGCCCTCATCAAGGAGTTTTTGGATTTCAAGAACTAGATGATTGGGGCCAAAGACCAAAGGAAGGCCCCAACGTTTGGACAATCTAATGTGTGGTGCACCACATGTGGAAAATCCGGCCACGCCACAAAGAATGCAATACTCGAAATGCATTCCCGGTGCAGCAAATTGATTGGGTTCCAGGATGGAACCAAGACAAGGATGAGGAGGCTGTGTACCAAACGCAGGAAGTACAGCCTCAAGCAAGCACATTGTATCAAGGTCCAAGGTATGGACCCAAGGAGTATAACCCCAATGCTCCTCCACGAAGACCACTGATGAGCAACCAAAATTGGCCTCAGAATGTTGCACCCAGAGTGTGACAACCCGGCAAATATCACTTTTGCGGTAATCGGGTAAGTAAAGTTCATTCCTGCAAAGATACAAGTCAAAATTGGTCAAATACAAAGCAAAGTAACAATCTAGTTCTTCTTGATTGCGTCTTTAATCTCTCAAGTAGAAACCACACCTAGAAGAGAGTAACAAGCACTGACTCGCAGTCTTGTCACAAATTCACAGTCCTTAATCACAAATCCTTCAATTCTTTCCAAAAAATCTTGATTGTGATGATTAAGGCTCTCCCAAAAACGGCACTTCACTGCAAAACGACTTTGCCTCAGAATTGGGTTCCACCCTTCCACTGAAGGCACAACTTCCTCGATTGAAATTGCTTCACATCAACTTCGCACTGCACTCACAAATGCAGAATACTACCAACACTACAATTCCTCTCAGATCTGTCAAGGCATTGCTTTGATTGCACTTCACTCAGGATCAAACACACAGAATGAAGAACAAGGCTATGGAATCCAACATCCAACAAACACTCTGACTTGCACTTCGAATTTCTTCACACACTCACAAACACAATTGCAAAGTTGATACTCGGAATCAAGCTCAAGCGACAAGCACTGCTTCACAGCACTTTGCTTTATCTATTCTTAGAAATTATGAGCACTGAACAACATTTCTTTGCAAATGCCACTCTTAAATAGTGAAGCAATCGACAGTTCTAACAACTGTACCGTTCTACAAAAACTGTTCTAACCTGCAGATCCAAAATGACAATACACCTCTTCATATCTGCCCCTTCAAATCTCAAATCGGTTACTACTCCAATCCGATGTCTACTTCTTCCTCGGCTTTCACACCCAAACCCAAAGTAATCTTACTTCCTATCATTTTTTCCTCGGGTTTCAGATGTCCTACTTCCTCTACCAGATCCAGCAATTCTCTTTCCTGATCTAAAATTTCACTAGTGGGTAATCTATTTATCTCCTTATCTCCCGACCCACTCTTCTCTAATGTCTCTAATGGTAACTCCGAAGACATTTGGACTCCTATGTTATCTACTTTGGGTTTTGCTTTAACATCTTTCCAAAGTTTTTCTAGCTCTACTTTCACTAAGTCTAATCTAATTGAAATGTTATCCTCTACCTCCAAAACCTTTCTATCTACACTAGTTCTTAATTTTATTAACAAGGCATTCATCTCTGTGTCCTTTGCTTGTCTTCGCCTCGTCTCCTGCACCAACAACTTCAACTCGTGCAGACGTGCTTCTTCAATTTGAACGCTGGCCTCTGTACTTAACATCGCGTTTACCCTGAGGACTATCTCCTGCAATGGCTCCAATCTTGTCTTCCTTTCTTGTTCCTGATCTGCAAGCCATTCCTCTCTGTACATCGCCAATTCTTCCTCAAATTTGGCTTTCACCGACTCCTTCTCCTTCTCTTTTTGGACAACCTTCTCCTCCTGATTACAAAGTAACTCTTGTAATCTCTCTTCTTCTCTATACCGCATAGCCAACTCTTGTTGCCAGAGTTGCTTCTTCTCCTCCATACTCTCCATCACTCTATCAAGCTCTTGATCCTTTGCTACTACCCTTGCCATAGCATGAATAAGCTCTACTCTTGAATCAGCAAACTGCTACTTCAAGATTTTGTATTCAGCTACTTGTCTCTCTCGTGCGATGTCACTCTTCCTCGCAAGATCCTCTTGATAGATCACTTCTCTCTTCAGGTCTTTGATTACCTGACTTCTCTCTACTGCCTCCGCTCGCAGTACTTCTTTCTCCTCCTCACCTCAGGTTACACTCCTCTTCAACTCCGAGTTCTCTTCTTCTAATCTTGCTACCACCTGCAATACAATCTTTACCTAGGGACAAGTCGACTGCATCTCCTTCTTCTTCTGCTCCAACTTTACCAGCAACAGGCACACTACCTCTCGTAGGTACTCCACTCTATCACTGGCAACTTCTTCCTCCCGCGGAGTGGTCTCTCTTTTCTCCTCGTGTTCTCCTGATACTTGCCTTCTTCTCTGGAGTCTTTGTATCGGGATTGATGCCTCACTTCCCGAGCTTTCTTCTACCTTTGCCTTCACTCGACTCGGCCCCGCCTCACACTTCGCCTTTCGTCGCAAGCAAACTCCTTGCTGCACTGCGATCTTCTTGTCCTCTGGCACTGGTACTTTGTCTTCCAATGTTGTATTGTCTTTGGCTTCTACCTCGGCTTGCACTTCTTCTTCGTATTCTTCAGCCGTTGGCACCGAGGTCATCTCTCCACCGTCCTCACTATCACTGCTTGTATCTCCACTCTGCAGTGTCAGCTCAGGTTCCTCCTCATGCTCCGAGTCCTCCATTTTGAGCTTGGCCTCGCCTTCTGATCTTCATCTTCTGACTCAATTACCACCATTCCTCGCCTCGGGTTACTTCTCTGCATCTTCCGAGGTTTCTTGTTTTCTTCGGCTTCTGCTTGCCAAGTCCTCTTCTTCATTGGGGTACTCACTACGACCTCCACGTTTTTCCCTGTCTTCACATAGTAGTCATCCGTGCTCCAGATTTGGAGAATATATTGCTGCTCCTCGACATCGACCTCCTTCCGCACATCAGGATGGAAGTGCGACACCATCCAATTCCGCTCCGCCAAGTTCAGCAAATTGAGCCCAAGGTAGAAGTGTGCTGCAAACGGCACAATGTAATGTGGAGGTGACTTATCCCGCAGATTCCACACCATCTGCCTTGTTCTCCCGTGAAAACACCTTGCCCAATTTATAGGCTCTCCTGCAAACAACTTATGGAAGAACACCGCTTGGTGTTTCATCACATAAGTTATTCTCTCCGGCTTCAAAATTGCCATGAGAGCACTCACGATCCCTCTCTTCACTTGATCCTTGTAACTCTCAACCTCGTACCCATTCTTTGTTCTCTTTGACGAGAAGGCATCTCTCACCTCCTGAGTTTCTTGGGCTATCTCTCCTTTCCCCAAGAAGGTGGCTCCCTGCTCCGAGCCAGCCTCCTTCCCGAGTATGAGTCTCCAGTCCGACTTTGTCCAGCGAGCCGGATTTCCTCTCTTCCCTTCTTCCTTGTGTCCATCAAGACACTTACTCTTGATGATTTTTGTCATGAATCCTGGAAAACTTACATTCCAGTTCCATGCCAGAAAGGTGATCCAAAGTCGGCTCAAGACTTCAATCCTTGCTATCACATCTAATCTCCGAATCGCATGATTTCTCACTACGAATTTGGAGTTCTTCTTCCCTCCTCCCATCTCTTCTGCTTTCTCACTTTCTCTTGATTTCACTCTCGCGACTTCTTCCTTACGCACTACCACGAGTCCAACTTTATTTCCCTTTCCCCAATCACCTGCAAGACGACTCCTCAACGGTGAAGGAAAATTGCTGGACATTTTGTCATTGCAGTTTCAATTTTTATAGAGTTGTGCTTCTTCGTCTTCCGTCACTTCGAGTTTCTACCGAGAAATCACACCTCCGGCATGCACCTGTCACTGTCAATCAACCTTCACACATATGAGCCGCCAGTTTTGAAACGGCCTCTTCTTGAATTTCTTGCCTCGACGAAAGGTTGTTAGACTGTCTTTGCCTCGGGTTGAGCTCCCCCCGATCTGAAGACAATTTACTTTGTATTGTATGCTGACATGGCATTTCCAAGTACTTTGCCTTATGACCCAAAGTCACTTTACTTCGGGTGTCAACCCGAAGACTCTTTTCTTTGCCTTCTTTGGCCATACAGGCGCAATCCGACTTCTCTATACACTTCTTCTCCTTTATTCTGAAAAAAAAATGTGGGCACCACACGGAGCCTATTATAATTGTGGCTTGATGGGACATTGGTCTCCAAACTGTCCCGAGCCAAGAAGGAAAATTGGGTATGTTCCCTTGTGCGGAAATTGTAAAGGATCGGGGCATACGGGCAACCAATATCCTCACCCACCAAACCTAAAGCCGCATGTAAGTATGTACAGACCTCCGCTGAGCATGTAGCACTTCAGCCAAAGGGAGATACAAATGTAAATTGCATTACCCTTGAGGAAGAAAGACCTCAAGAAGGGAGTCCGGCCTCAAAAGGAGAATGGCCGGACCTTGAAATTTTGAAGGTTGAGACACGCTCCAATAAGAAGAAGCGTGATCCCGAAGAATTGAGTACGACCTTGTCGTCTTCGAGAAAGGCAAAGAGACTATGCACAAAAGCAATTCTTTCTGCAAATGAGGAAAAGATCCTCACAAAAGCTAAAGCTAAATCCTTGCAGAAAGAACTAAAGGAGGCACTACTCAGAACTAGGGAACTGAGTTTGGAAGAGGAGACGAAGACAAAGTCTCCAGTTTTTCCGGTGGACATCCGATCCGAAGTAAAGGGTCTGATCCAAGCCAAGGTGGGCCAACCCAAGCAACCTTGGGTTAAGGCCATCAGCAAGCCCGTCACCATTTTGAAGCGTCCCGAAGTCAAGATGGAACATGGAGAGACTTTGGATCCAAAGCCGAAGGCAAAGACGGTCAAATTGGGAGGAGTTCCCCAATATGATATTGTAGCAGATCTGGCAACCACAAATGCCAACGTAACATTCAAGCAATTGTAGGAAGATAACAAGCTGTACAAGAGACAGTTGAATTCGGCCCTCAAGAAGGTGAGGTCGACGTCGAAGAAGGACATGCTTGCTATCCTGGTAGGAGGAGTTGGCAAGATACACTGCCCTATTTATAGAATTCCAGGATGTATTTGCCTGGTTGATGGATCAAATGCCAGGTATTCCACGAGAATTCGGAGAACACCGGATTGATCTGGTTGAAGGTGCAGTTCCGGTTCGGCAGTGACAATACCGCCTGAACCCAAAGTACTCACTTTTGGTGAAAGATGAAATCTACAAGTACTTAGGGGCCGGAATCATCTTCCTTGTCTTAAGCAGTGAATGGGTTTCCTCCATTGTCATTGTCCCAAAGAAGAAAATAGGGAAGATCTGTAACACCCATTTGTGCATGTGTGTGGTATTGTGATATTTAGCTTGGTATTACAAGTACTTAAGAGATATTATTTATATAGAGATAAAGGATGGTTCTATATTAGTCATGGTTATCTAAAGTTAGTCATAGCTAAGATAGAGGGGACCTTATTTTAGAGGAAGTAGAAAAGATGAGCACCACTATTTTGGATTCTAGTGTGTTGACTTGGTATTATTCATAGGTGTTTGGCTTTGAGGAAAGAGTTGAGAACTCTTGAGCCCGCAAGCCTTTTTGTTTTGGATTCTTCTTTAGTCCAAGAATAGCCCATGTGAAGGAATCCTTGACTTAGTGGTTGGGTCAAGATAATACCACATGCTTAGGGGAATATGCCCATGTGAATGGATATTCCTTTCTACTTTTTGACTTTACTTGACTTTTAGTCTAGTAACTTGAGTTACTACGGTAATTAGTAACTTTGGTACGTAACTATTTCACAAGTATATAAACAAGGGGTGAGGAGGTACTCATCATCCTTTCATTTGCAATATATCTCTCTCATTGAGTTCTCTAGTGAGCAATGTCTTGAGTCTTGGAGTGTTAGCCTTGGAGGAGTATGATGGAGTTGGGTTTCCTTGCCTTCTTAGTCCATGGTGCACTACCATAATAGCCATCAGAGGTTCATCCTGAGTGAGAGACAGGCTGGCTCACAGATCCAAGTGTGCCAAGACTTTTGGAAGTTGAACGCAGTCACAAGGAAAGATCATCATCCCTTGCCTTTTACTGATACAATTTTAGATTAGGTAGCTGGGCATCCTTGCTATAGTTTTCTTGATGGATTTTCAGGGTACAATCAAGTATCCATTTGAGAAGGATAAAACTACATTCACGACCCATTGGGGCACTTTTGCTTACAATCAAATGCCCTTTGGGTTGTGTAATGCTCTTGCTACTTTCCAGCGGATGATGAATTCAATCTTCAAAGATTTCTTGTGCAAATTTGTGGAAGTTTTTATTGATGACTTTTGTGTGTTTGGACAAAGAGATGTACATTTAGATTACCTTCGCCAAACGTTTGAAAGGTGTTGTTTTGCCGGCTTGTCATTACACCCGGAGAAATGCTTCTTTGCAATGAAGGAGGGAATTCTTCTGGGGCATTGGGTGTCAAGCCGAGGTATAGAAGTCAATGTTGAGAAGGTTAAGATAATCGCAGCTTTGGAATCCCCAAAGAACATCCGTGAGCTGAGAGCCTTCTTAGGACATGTCGGATATTACAGATGCTTTGTGTCAAGCTATGCTGTACTTGTTGCGCCACTTACAAAGCTTCTGAAGAAATCCAAAGACTATTTGTGGGAAGCAAATCAAGAAGAAGCTTTCCAAGTGTTGAAGCAAAAGCTGGTTGAAGCACCAGTCATGAGGGCCCCAAATTGGGACGTCCCTTTTCATGTGTATGTGGACACTTCGTCCATGGCCATTGGAGTCGTCTTAAGTCAGAAGGACAAGAAGAAGGACTACCCGGTGTATTATGCCAGCCGACAACTTTCAGTCTCTGAAAAGAATTACTCGACGACTGAAAGAGAAGCACTCGGAATGGTGTATGCCTGCAAGAAATTTCATCATTATTTGTTGGGGTATGAGTTTGTCTTCTATGTTGACCATTATGCCTTGCAACATTTAGTCAAGAAGGCAGATTTATTGGGACGAATTGCAAGATGGATCTTGTTATTACAAGAGTTCCGTATATTGTACAAGTAAGGAAGGGAGCTTTGCATTCGAATGCGGACTTCCTGTCCAGGTTAGAGACTCAAGACCAGGAGTGGGAAATTGACAATCGGTTCCTAGACAAAGAGTTGTATCACTTATTAGCAATGCAAAGTACGAGGTTTGCAGCTGAATATAATTATCTGAATACTCTCCATTGTCCTGAGGGGATGGACCCGGAACAGCGGGCAGTCTTTCTCAGGAAAATGGGGCCATACCAGCTAAAACACAGCATTTTATTTAAGATGGGCAAAGACAAAGTACTTCGGCGATGCTTGGAGTCATACAAAGTAGGAGGAGTAATTGAATCTTTAGACTCCGAAGCATCGGGAGGACACTATGCTCTGAAGAATACTATAAAGAAAATCCTTTTGGCAAGGTATTGGTGGCCTACAATGTACAAAGATGTACATGCTCATATCTGAAGCTGTGATGCTTGTCAGAGAACGGGGAAGCCGACGGCTACTTCTCAATGGCCTTTGAGACCAATTTTGCCTTTGGCTCCATTTGAGAAATGGGGGATTGATTTTGTGGGTCCCATTCAACCAGTGACCCGAGTCACAAGAAAGCGATACATTTTGGTTTGCACTGACTATGCTACCAAGATGGTCAAAGCAGAAGCAACTTGCAGAGATGATGTTGAAACTGTGGCGGAATTTTTCTTTCGAAACATCATCTCCCGATATGGGTGTCCTTTGGAATTGGTCAGTGACCAAGGAACACATTTTTTGAACTCTGTAATGGAGGCGTTAACCAAGTACTTTTAGATTAAACATCGGAAGACGACTCCTTATAACCCAAAAGCAAATGGCTTAACAAAAAAAGCAAATGGGTTACTTTGTAAAATTTTGAATAAGGTGATTGTCAATTATGCCTATGACTAGGATACAAAATTACCAGCCGCGTTGTGAGCATATCGAACGACAGAGAAGATTACAACCAAACAAACTCCATACTTCTTGACATATAGCTTGCATCCCATACTGCCAGTTGAATTTGAAGTTCCGACATATTGGGTTCTTTGCGAAGAACGAATGTCGGAAGAAGAAAGTTAGGATCTTCGGATTCATCAACTGATGTGGTTAGAAGAGAAAAGAGACAATGCAATGCAAACCACGAAAGAAGTACAAGCACAGAGGAAAGTTAGGCACAATAAAAGAATCAAGCCTGTGACTGTACGAGAAGGGGATTTGGTTTTGTTATATGACAATTGCCAAATATTTTTTCCAGGCAAGTTGCATTTGAGATGGATGGGTCCCTATCAAGTTCTTCATCTTTACAAAAATAGGTCCATGTAGCTTGTAGACTTGGAAGGTAATCCTTTTGCCACTCAAGTAAACGGGTGGAGAGTTCGGAAATATTGGACCATAGACTCGGAAGTTTCTAAGACACTCGAGGTCTATGTTTGCAGGGACGCTCACATTTGAGGAAGGGGTATGTGGTGCCCACATTTTTTGTTTTTCTCAAAATAAAGGAGAAGAAGTGTACAGAGAAGTCGAATTGCGCCTGTATGGCCAAAGAAGGCAAAGGAAAGAGTCTTCGGGATGAAACCCGAAGTAAAGTGACTTCGGGTCATAAGACAAAGTACTTGAAAATGCCCTGTCAACATACAACCCAAAGTAAATTGTCTTCGTATCGGGGGGAGCTCAACCCGAGGCAAAGACAGTCTAACAACCTTTCGTCGGGGCGAGAAATTCAAGAAGGGGCCATTTAAAAATTGGGGCCCATACGCGTGAAGGTTTATTGATAGTGACAGGTGCATGCCGGAGGTGTGATTTCTTGAGAGAAAGTTGAAGCGACAAAAGACGAAGAAGCGCAACTCTATAAAAATCAAAACTACAATGACAAAATGTTGAGTAATTTTCCTTTGCCTTTGAGAAGTCGTCTTGCAGGTGATCATGGAAAGGGAAATAGAGTTGGAATTGTGTTAGTGCGCAAGGGCAAAGTCGCGAGAGTGAAATTGAGAGAAAGTGAGAAAGTAGAAAAGATGGGAGGAGGGAAGAAGAACTCTAAATTTGCAGTGAGAAATCATGCAATTCGGAGGTTAGATGTGATAGCAAGGATTGAAGTCTTGAGCCGACTTTGGATCACCTTTCTGGCATGGAACTAGAACGTAAGTTTTCCCGGACTCATGACAAAAATCATCAAGAGTAAGTGTCTCGATGGACCCAAGGAAGAGGGGAAGAGAGGAAATTCTACTCGCTGGACAGAGTCAGATTGGAGACTTGTACTTGGGAAGGAAGCAGGCTCGGAGTAGGGAGCCATGTTCTTGGGAAAGGGAGAGATAGCCCAGGAAACTCAGGAGGTGAGAGATGCCTTCTTGTCAAAACGGATGAAGAATGGGTACAATTTTGAGAGCTACAAAGACCTTGTGAAGAGAGGGATTGTGAGTGCTCTGATGGCTATTTTGAAGCCAGAGAGAACCACTTATGTGATGAAACACCAAGCGGTGTTCTTCCATAAGTTGTTTGCAGGAGAACCAATCAATTAGGTGAGGTGTTTTCACGGGAGAACGAGGCAGATGGTGTGGAATTTGCGGAATAAGTCGCCTCCACACTACATCGTGCCGTTTGCAGCACACTTCTACCTCGGGCTCAACTTGCTGAATTTGGCAGAGCGCACTAGGATAGTGTCGCACTTCCATCCGGATGTGCAAAAGGAGGTCGATATTGAGGAACAATAGTACATTCTCCAAATCAAGAGCACCAACGACTACTACGTGAAGATAGGGAAGAACATAGAGGTTGCAGTGAGTACCCCGACAAAGAAGCAGAGTCGGCAAGGAGAAGCCAAAGATAGCAAGAAACCTTGGAAGATGCAGAGAAGTAACCCAAGGTGAAGTATGATGGTGATTGAGTCGGAGGATGAGGACTCAAAAGGAGATGCCGAGCTCAAAATGGAAGACTCGAAACACGAGCAGGAGCCTGAGCTAACGTTGCAAAGTGGAGATACGAGCAGCGATAGTGATGAAGTGGGAGAGATGACATCGGCACCAGCAGTTGACAAATACAAGGAGGAAGAAGTGCACACTGAGATGGAGGCCGAAGACAACACACAATTGGAGGATGAAGTAATTGTGCCCGAGGAAAGGAAGATCGCAGTATAGCGAGGAGTTTGCTCAAGACGTAAGGCGAAGTGTGAAGCAAGGCCAAGTAAAGTGAAGGAAGAGTTTGGAGAAAGCTCGGAGAAAGCTTGGGTAGGGAGGCGTCAATTCCGATACAAAGACTGCAAAGGAGAAGGCGAGTATTGGGTTAAGAAGAAGTAAGGAAGGAGATTTCTATGCAGGAAGAAGTAGTTGCAAGAAATAGAGTGGAGTATCTACAGGAAATTGTGTGTCCATTGTTGGTGAGATTGGAGCACAAGAAGAGGGAGATGCAGTCGACGTGTCCAGAGGTGAAGACTGTGTTGCAGGTGTTAGCGTGACTAGACGAAGAGAACTCGGAGTTAAAGAAGAGTGTAACCCGAGGTGAGGAGGAAAGGGAAGTACTGCAAGCGGAGGCAGTAGAGAGAAGTCAAGTAATTGAAGACCTAAAGAGAGAAGTGAGCTATCGAGAGGAGCTTATGAAGAAGAGTGACATAGCAAGGGAGAGACAAGAAGCTGAATACGAGATCTTGAAGCAGCAATTTGTTGATTCAAGAGTAGAAGTTATCCATGCTATGGCAAGAGTAGCAGCAAAGGATCAAGAGCTCGATAGAGTGATGGAGAGTATGGAGGAGAAGAAACAACTCTGGCAACGAGAGTTGGCGGTGCAATACAAAGAAGAAGACCAATTACGAGAGTTACTTCATAATCAGGAGGAGAAGGTAGTACAAAAGGAGAAGGAGAAGGAGACGGTGAAAGCCGAATTCAAGGAAGAGTTGGCGATGTATAGAGAGGATTGGCTTGCAGATCAGGAATGAGAAAGGAAGACAAGATTGGAGCCGATAAAGGAAATTGTCCTTTAGATGAATGCAATGTTGAGTACAGAGGCCAGCGTTCGAATTGAAGAGACGAGACTGCACGAGTTGAAATTGTTGGTGCAGGAGACGAGGCAAAGACAGGCAAAAGACACCGAGATGAACGCCTTGTTGATTAAATTGAGAACTCGTGTAGATAGGAAGATATTAGAAGTAGAAGATAACATTTCGATTAGACTAGACTTAGTGAAAATAGAGATAGAAAAGCTTCGGAAAGATGTTGAAGCAAAACCCAAAGTAGATAACATAGGAGTCCAAATGTCTTCAGAGTTACCGATGGAGACATTAGAGAAGAGTGGGTCGGGAGATAAGGAGTTAGATAGATTACCCACTAGTGGAATTTCAGATCAGGAAAGAGAATTGCTGGAATTGGTAGATGAAGTAGGAGATCTGAAACCCGAGGACAAAGTAGTAGGAAGTAAGATTACTTCGGGTTCGGGATCCAAAGCCAAGGACAAAGTAGACATCGGATCGGAGTAGTAATAGTTTTGAGATTTGAATAGGCAGATATGAAGAGGTGCATTGTCATTTCAGATCTGCAAGTTTGTAGAGTTGTTAGGAGGAGGTACATTAGGAAGACAACTATCGATTGCTTCACTATTTAAGAGTGGCATTCGCAGTCAAATGTTGTTCAATGCTCATTATTTCTGAGAATAAATAAAGCAAAGTGTTGTGAAGCAGTGCTCATTGCTTGAGCTTGATTCCAAGTATCAACTTTGTGTCTATGTTTGTGAGTGTGTGAAGAATTTTGAAGTGCAAGTCGATGTGCTTGTTGGATGTTGGATTCCACAGCCTTGATCTTCATTCTGTGTGTTTGATCCTGAGTGAAGTGCAATCAAAGCAATGCCTTGATAGATCTGAGAGGAATTGTAGTGTTGGTAGTATTCTGCATTTGTGAGTGCAGTGCAAAGTTGATGTGAAGCAATTTCAATCGAGGAAGTTGTGCCTTCAGTGGAGGGGTGGAACACAATTCTGAGGCAAAGTCATTTTGCAGTGAAGTGCTGTTTTTGGGAGAGCCTGAATCATCACCATCAAGGTTGTTTGGAAAGATTTGATGGAGTTGTGATTATAGAGTGTTAATTCGTGAGAAGACTGCAAATCAGTGCTTGTTACTCTCTTCTGGGTGTGGTTTCTACTTGAGAGATTAAAGACGCAACCAAGAAGAACTACATGTTATTGTTTGACTTTGTATTTGGACATTTCTGACTTGTATCTCTGCGGGAACAAACTTTACTTACCCGATTACCGCAAAAGTGATATTTGTCGGGTTGTCACACCTCTCTAGGTCAGTGAATAACCATAAAATCATACTCTTGTAAAATTGGAGCCCATAGTGCAAGCTTCCTTGGAAGCTTTAGGACTTCATCAAACACTTCAATGGTTGATAGTCAATGATAAGAGTGAAGGGGTTACCAAATAGGTAACATCAGAATTGTGTTGCTTCCTATATTGTTGCCAAGCACTCTCCCTCATTTGAACTATACTTTGCCTTCACTAAGTAACTAGCATAGGCTACCATAAACTCATTCTCCTCATCATCCTATTTAGTGCGCACTACTCCAAGCCAACATACTCCAACTCCAAACATTATAAACTTGGAATTATCATCTTCTAATTGGTTTCCTAAGTATAGGAGTAGATGTCAACCTCTCATTGAGATTTATAAAAGCTCTCTCTCCCCAACACCACTCTTGTGCAAGCTTTGTCAGCTTAATCAAGGCCTTGGCAATAGCACTAAATCCTCTAACATATTGATGATTGAAGTTCACCAACCAAAGAAATGCTTGCATTTTGCTCACACCCTTAGGCCAAGGTGTGGTACCTACATTTTTTTGTTTTTTTAAGAATTTTAAAGAAGAAGTGCACTGGTAAAGCCAAAGGAAAGCTAAACAGGGAAGAAATACAAGAATTAGGTGTTTGATATAGACCCAAAGTTGACCTCAAGTCAGAGTCAGAAGGACTAAGGTCAAGCAGACAGAAGTAGGAAGTTGAAGACATTAGACTTTGTATTGAGATGCACAACCCAATCCAAAGAACCTATAATAACTTTTCCTTAGGTTCAACCAATCAAGAAAGTATGTGGAAAGAAAAATCTTACCTCACAATCAAGATGACCTTGAAAGTGACAAGAAACCAACCCATAGAATTGGTGGCTAAACAAGGAATCACCTAAAGAATGATTGTGGTGCCCACATTTCTTTTTGTTTGCATTTTGAGGAAGAAGTGAGTAAGAAAGCCAAATCATGAAGAAAAGAATGGACAAGAGTGTCTTTGGAGTAAACCCAAAGAAGTTGACTTTGGGTTGGAAAATGGAAGTACTTGGAAGGAAAGTACAAAGAAACAAGTCCAAAGACAATCATCTTTGGATTGGGCAGCAAAGGCCGATACGAAGACAATCTAACAACCTCTCTACGTGGCAAGCAAGTACACTTCAAGAAATGGCATAGGTAGAAGAAGCATGTCTTGCCAATAGTAGTGACAAGACATCGACATGTAAAAGAAGGCGGAGTTGATTTTGAAATTGACTGAATAATGACTGCACTTCAAGGTAATATAAAATTGCAATTGCGTAGGGGAAAATTGAATATGTCAAGTAGATATCATGTTCCTCTGAGTAGTAGTCCTGTAATGATGCGTGTCAAGAAGCCAATTGAGAGTGAAATTTTCCAAAATCCAGAAGGGGTTAGAGTGTCATGTCTAGGAGAGGGAATAGTTTTCTAGTGCCAAAGAACAAGAGAGCAAATCATGGCAAAGAAGGTCAAGAACACCCTTGCAATAAGGAGCTTTCCAATGAGGAGGTTAGATGTCATAGCAAGGATCAAAGTCTTGAATAGACTTTGTATTATGTGACAACCTAGCAAATGTCACTTTTGCGGTAATCGGGAGGGTAAAGTTTGTTCCCATAGAGAGACTGGTCAAAAATTTCCAAATACAAAGTCAAACAATAATATGTAGTTTTTCTTGATTTTCTCTTTAATCTCTCAGGTAGAAACTACACTTAGAAGAGAGTAACAAGCTCACAATCTTGACAACTTGTCACAAATACACACCCCCATAATCACAACTTAGCAAATTCTGTCCAAACAAATCTTGATTGTGATGATTCAGGTTTTCCCGAGGATGGCACTTCACTATAAAATGACTTTGCCTCAGAATTGTGTTCCACCCCTCCACTGAAGGCACAACTTCCTTGATAAAAATTGCTTCACATCAACTTTGTGTTGCACTCACAAATGCAGAATACTACCAACACTACAATTCCTCTTGAATCTGTCAAGGTATTGCTTTGATTGCACTTCACTAAGGATCAAACACACAAAATGAAGATCAAGGCTGCAGAATCCAACATTCAACAAGCACACTGACTTGCACTTGTATAGACCTTCAAACTCTACAATTTTGCTGGCAATGGAAAGCCCTGAATAAGACACTTCCAATGACATATAGCACGCTTGATTTGGACTTGTGGTCATTGAGATATGGCCCCCAAAGTATTCCTGACTTGTAACCTTCATTTTGATGCAAAGAAACCCTCCTTCGGCGTCTGACCTCCTTCTTCCTCTTCCTCTGACATGAATTCAACTTCTTCAGGTTTTGATCCAATCCAAGCCCTTCTTCCTCTAACACAAAGTCAACTTCCTTGAGCTTGATCAAAACATAGGTTTCCACTCATTTCTTCTCCATTTGGTTTCAATTTGGTTTCAGCAAGACACTTCTTCTAAACTCGTCCAAAATGAAAAATGTAGGTACCACATATTACCTTTTTTGCATGGAATTGGAATTTCAGTTTCCTAGGAGTCATGGCAGAAATAGCTGCCAATAATTGTGAGGAAAGTCTTGAAGTCAAGGAGAAGAGAGGAAATCTGGCTTTATGGACTGAGTCAGATTGGAGGTTAGTGTTGGGGAAGGAAGTAGGAGAGAAAATGGGGATCACCTTCTATTGGAAGTGTGAGGCTGCAAAAAAGACTAAGGAAATTTCAATTCCTTCTTTGCTCCACGTACAACTAATGGTTACAAGGTGGAGTCCTCTTGGGACCCGATTAAGTGAAGCATTGTAGGAGCGATAATAGCAATGTTCAAACCCAAACAAACAACATACGTGAACATGACATAGTTGGTCTTCTTCTACCAGATGTTTGCAGGAGTGAAGGTGAACAAAGCAAAGTGTTTCTATCAGCAAAAGAGGCAAATGGGTTGTCAATTGGAGAAAAAATTCACCTCCACACTATTTTGCACAGTTTGCAGCGCATTTCTACTTCGGGTTGAATTTGCTAACAACAAAGGAGAGGCATTGCATGGTGTCACATTTTCATCCTGATTTGAGACGAGAAATGGATGAAGAAGAACAGCAATACATTGTGTGCCTACAAGCCAGTGATGACCATTTCTTTAAAATGGGACAACGGGAGATGGAAGAAGTCATAAGCCCAAAAAAAAAGAAGCGGACTCAACCCAAAGAAGTAGAGTTGCCTCTAGCCTAAAGGAAGATCCAAAGACTCATTATGTGGAGGAAGATGGTGGTAAAAGAAGAACCTTTTGAGACAACGTCTGAAGGGGAGACAAAGTCTAAAGGAGAAGACTCAAAAGAAGTAGAACTCACATTACAAAGTAGGGAATCCGGAAGTGGGAATGAAGGAGAAGGTGAAGTTCAGCAATCGGTTGAAGCAAAAGAAGATGAAGATGTTCATGCAACCATTAACAGTATGGAGGGAAATGTTAATCCCTATGTAGCCTTGGTCATGGAAGAGAAGGAGAACCCTACGGGCCCAAGTTCAGCAGGTAAGAAAGAAGGAAGCTCGGAAGCAATATCGTTGAAAGAACAAAGATCAAGACTTGGGAAGAAGGAGCCGGTGGAAGAAGCAAAGTACAAAGATTGTGGTGCGCATATTTTTTCTTTTTTTCATAATAAAGGAGAAGAAGTGTATAGAGAAGTTGGATTGCGCCTATATGGCCGAAGAAGGCAAAGAAAAGAGTCTTTGGGTTGAAACCCAAAGTAAAGTGACTTTGGGTCATAAGGCAAAGTACTCGGAAATGCCCTGTCAGCATACAGTACGAAGTAAATTGTCTTTGGATCGGGGGGAGCTCAACCCAAGGCAAAGACAGTCTAACAACCTTTAGTTGGGGTGAGAAATTCAAGAAGGGGCCGTTTCAAAACTGGCGGCTCAAACGCGCAAAGGTTGATTGACAGTGACAGGTGCATGCCGGAGGTTTGATTTCTCAGTAGAAACTCGAAGTGACGGAAGACAAAGAAGTGCAACTCTATAAAAATCGAAACTGCAATGACAAAATGTCAAGCAATTTTCCTTTGCCATTGAGGAGTCGTCTTGCAGGTGATCGGGGAAAGGGAAATAGAGTTGGGCTTGTGTTAGTGCGCAAGGGAGAAGTCGTGAGAGTGAAATTGAGAGAAAGTGAGAAAGCAGAAGAGATGGGAGGAGGGAAGAAGAACTTCAAATTCGCAGTGAGAAATCATGCGATTCGGAGATTAGATGTAGTAGCGAGGATCAAAGTCTTGAGCCGACTTTGGATCACATTTCTGGCATGGAACTGGAACATAAGTTTTCCAGGATTCATGATAGAAATCATCAAGAGTAAGTGTCTCAATGGACCCGAGGAAGAGAGGAAATCCGGCTTGCTGGACAGAGTCGGATTGAAGATTGGTACTCGGGAAGGAGGTAGGCTTGGAGCAAGGAGCCACGTTCTTGGGGAAAGGAGAGATAGCCCAAGAAACTCAGGAGGTGAGAGATGCCTTCTCGTCGAAGAGAACAAAGAATGGGTACAAGGTAGAAAGTTACAAAGACCCTGTCAAGAGAGGAATTGTGAATGCTTTGATGGCAATCCTGAAGCCGGAGAGAACAACATATGTGATGAAACACCAAGCGGTGTTCTTTCACAAATTGTTTGCAAGAGAACCAATTAATTGGGTGAGGTGTTTTCACTGCAGAACAAGGCAGATGGTGTGGAATCTGTGAGATAAGTCACCTCCACATTACATTGTGCCATTTGCAGCGCATTTCTACCTCGGGCTCAATTTGCTGAACTCGGTGGAGGGGAATCATATGGTGTCGCACTTCCATCCAGATGTGCAAAAGGAGGTCGATGTCGAGGAGCAGCAATACATTTTGCAAATCCGGAGCACAGATGATTACTACGCGAAAATAGGGAAAAACATGGAGGTCGTAGTAAGTACCCCGACAAAGAAGAGGACTCGGCAAGCAGAAGCCGAAGAAAACAAGAAACCTTGGAAGATGCAGAGAAGTAACCCGAGGCGAGGAATGGTGGTAATTGAGTTAGAAGATAAAGACTTAGAAGGCGAGGCCGAGCTCAAGACGGAGGACTCAAAGCATGAGGAGGAACCTGAGCTGACACTGCAGAGCGGAGATATGAGCAGTGATAGTGAGGACGGTGGAGAGATGACCTTGGCGCCAGTGGCTGAAGAATACAAAGAAGAAGTGCAAGCCGAGGTAGAAGCCGAAGACAATACAGCGCTGGAAGACAAAGTACCGGTGCCAAAGGAGAAGAAGACCGCAGTGCAACAAGGAGTTTGCTCGCGACGTAAGGCAAAGTGTGAGGCAGGACCGAGTCGAGTGAAGGCAGAGGTAGAAGAGAGCTTGGGCAGTGAAGCATCAATCCCGATACGACGACTCCAAAGAAGAAGGCGAGTATCAGGAGAACACGAGGAGAGAAGAGAGACCACTCTGTGGGAGGAAGAAGTTGCTAGTGATGGAGTGGAGTACCTGTGAGAGGTAGTGTGCCCGCTGTTGGTGAAGTTGGAGCAGAAGAAGAAGGAGATGCAGTCAATTTGTCCAGAGGTAAAGATTGTATTGCAAGTGGTAGCAAGATTAGAAGAAGAGAACTTGGAGTTGAAGAGGAGTGTAACCCGAGGAGAGAGAAGTACTGCGAGCGGAGGCAGTAGAGAGAAGTCATGTAATCAAAGACCTGAAGAGAGAAGTGATCTATCGAGAGGATCTTGCGAGGAAGAGTGATATCGCAAGAGAAAGGCAAGTAGCTGAATACAAAATCTTGAAGCAGTAGTGTTGATTCAAGAGTAGAGCTTATCCATGTTATGGCACGGATAGCATCAAAGGATCAAGAGCTAGATAGAGTGATGGAGAGTATGGAGGAGAAGAAGCAACTTTGGCAATGAGAGTTGGCTGCAAGATATAGAGAAGAAGAGAGATTACGAGAGTTACTGCGTAATCAAGAAGAGAAGGTTGAACAGAAGGAGAAAGAGAAGGAAGTGGTGAAAGCCGAATTCAAGGAAGAGTTGGTGATGTACAGAGAGGAATGGCTTGTGGATTGGGAACGAGAAAGGAAGACAAGATTGGAGCCATTGAAGGAGATAGTCCTCAGGGTGAATGTGATGTTAAGTACAGAAGCCAGCATTCGAATTGAAGAAGCGCGTCTGCACGAGTTGAAGTTGTTGGTGCAGGAGACGAGGCGAAGACAAGCAAAGGACACGGAGATGAATGCCTTGTTAATAAAATTAAGAACTCATGTAGATAGGAAGGTTTTGGAAGTAGAGGATAATATTTCCATTAGATTAGACTTAGTGAAAGTAGAGCTAGAAAAACTTCGGAGGGATATTAAAGCAAAACCCGAAGTAGATAACATAGGAGTCCAGATGTCTTCGGAGTTGCCATTAGAGACATTAGAGAAGAGTGGGTCAAGAGATAAGGAGTTAGATAGATTACCCACTAGTGAGTGTTTGTTGGATGTTGGATTCCACAGCCTTGATCTTCATTCTGTGTGTTTGATCTTGAGTGAAGTGCAATCAAAGCAATGCCTTGACAGATATGGGAGGAATTGTAGTGTTGGTAGTATTCTGCATTTGTGAGTGTAGTGCGAAGTTGATGTGAAGCAATTTTGATTGAGGAAGTTGTGCCTTCAGTGGAGGGGTGGAACACAATTCTGAGGCGAAGTCGTTTTGCAGTGAAGTGCCGTTTTTGGGAGAGCCTGAATCATCACAATCAAGATTGTTTGGAAAGAATTGAAGGATTTGTGATTATGGAGTGTTAATTTGTGACAAGACTGCAAGTCAGTGCTTGTTACTCTCTTCTGGGTGTGGTTTCTACCTAAGAGATTAAAGAGACAACCAAGAAGAACTAAATAGTTACTTTGCTTTGTATTTGGACATTTCTGACTCGTATCTTTGCAGGAACAAACTTTACTTACCTGATTACCGCAAAAGTGATATTTGCCGGGTTGTCACAAAGATGTGGCCAAAGATGAAGAGACCTTTGGAGGAATATAGTATTTAGCACACGTTGTAACTCAATTGTTGGAGCTGTTGAGCAATAGAAGGTAATTTCACAATCTAGGATGAAGGTAAGGAATGAGTTATAGGTGTTGAAGTATCTACTGGCTAGAGTGAAAGGATTGCAAGTAACCCAAAGAGACGAGGAAGTTGAAGAGCTTAAGGTGGATACAGTCTTGAAGAAGAAGACTTTCAAGAAGTTGCAAGAGAGTTTTGAGTCACGAGGGAGAGAAGTCCATTGTCAAGCCAAAGAGTTGAAGGAGCAAACAATGTTGCTGACCAAGATGAAGGAACAAGTATCCCAAAGAAACAAGGAAGTTGAAGAGCTTTGGGTGGATACAGTCTTGAATACTTTCAAGAAGTTGCAAGAGAGTTTTGAGTCACGAGGGAGAGAAGTGCATAGTCAAGCCAAAGAGTTGAAGGAGAAAATGATGTTGCTGACCAAGATGAAAGAAGAGATCGGTGAAGTGCGCATCGAGAGTTGTGGTACCCACATTTTTTGTTTTTTTCAAAATGGAGAAGAAGAAGGGTATAGAGAAGTCAGATTATGCTTGTATGACCAAAGAAGGCAAAGAATTGAGTCTTCAGGATAAAACCTGAGGTAACGTGGCTTCGAGTCATAAGGCAAAGTACTCGGACTGGCCCAAAGTTGACTTTGGGCCAAGACAAGAAGAAGAAGCCAAAGATAAAGATGGAGAGAGATAGACTTCATAGCAAGCGGCGCGAGCGGATCCAAAGAACTTGTAACAAACTTCTTCGGAGTCAGCATAATCAAGTACGGGGGAAGAAAGTACGATGGGAAGAAAGTAATGACCTCAGGATCAAGAACTTCTTGATAGTGACAGGCAACAACTTCACCAAATCAGAAATTTAAGAGGAGTAGTGACTAAAGAGTAACTGATTGGCGCAAGACTATAAAATTACAAGGTGCGCAAGAAGAAGGAGCCATGTCCAGTCACTACCCGGTGCCTATTCAGAGTTGACCCGCGGTAATGCAAATCACAAATCTGCAGGAAGAGGAGTGGGTTAGGATTTCGTGGATGATCTTCCACAAGAGAAAAGTGAGGAAGCACACAATGGCACCAAAAGTGAGCAAGCAGAGTGCGGTGAGAGGGCACACGATTCATCAATTAGATGTAATAGCACAGATCAAAGTCTTGTCGAGACTTCGTATCACGTTCCTGGCTTGGAACTAGAATTTCAGTTTTCCAGGTTTCATGGTAGAAATTGCAGCCAGCAATTGCAAGGATGGGCCAAAGCATGAAGAGAAGAGAGGGAATCCCACTTGATGGACAGAGGTGGATTGGAGAGTAGTGTTGGGAAGGGAAGCTGGAGAGGTAGGAGGTACCACCTTCTATTGAAAGTGTGAAGCTTTAGAAGAAATTGCCGAAATTAGGAAGTCGTTCAATTGACCCCGCACAAAGAATGGATATAATGTGGATAGCTGTAAAGATCCTAAGAGGAGAGGAATTGTAAGTGCGATGATGGCCATGTTCAAGCTAGAGCAAACCACCTATGTTACTATGCAACAAGCAGTGTTCTTTCACTAAATGTTTGCGGGAGAGGCAATAGATGGGGCAAAGTGCCTGCATCAGAGAGTGGTGCAGATGATTTCCGGGTGGAGAATGGATATGCCACCACACTTTTTTGTCACCTTTTTGTCACTTTTTTGCCACCACACTTTTTGTCACTTTTTTGTCACCACACTTTTTTGCCACCACACTTTTTTGTCACTTTTTTGTGGAGAATGGATATGCCACCACACTTTTTTGGATATGCCACCACACAGTGCATTTTTATTTTGGGTTAAGCCTACTGACTTTGGAAGAGCGAAGTCAAATGAGGTTGCACTTTCATCTAGATTTGCTCAAGGAAGCCGATGCAGATGAGTGATATTATATGGAGAGAGTAAGAGAGGGAGATCGGTACTACAAAAAGAGTGGGAGAGAAAAGATCATAGCAATTGACCTCTCAAGGGCAAGGAAGATGACCAAGATTGAGAGTCGGATTGCGATTGTACAACCCTAGAAAAATTCCAAGGCTTAACCCAATGGTAGTGATGGTGAAGTCAAAGGAAGTCATGCAGGAGGAGAAAGAAGAATCAGAAGGAGAAACCGGATCAAAGAGAGGAGTGTCAGGCAAAGAAGAGGAGTTTATGCTACAAAGCAAAGAATCGAGTAGCGGCAGTGAAGGTGAGGCGGAAGTTAAGCAAGTGGTCAAGCCGATGGAAGATATTGGAAAGCCAAGCCCCGAGGTTTCCATACTGGGACGGTGCGGTAAGAGAGAAGAAGAAGTCGAAGTGCAACCTCAAGCTGCCAAGCATGAGAAGATCCTAAGCATATCGGTAGTGGGGCCCAGTAACCTAACTCAGAAGGAAGGAGAAAGTTTTGAGGAGGAAACTTTGAAGGTACAAAGATCTCGACTTTGGAGCAAGGTACCAAGTATAGAAGAGACGGAATCCGAAGTCCGAGCTGAGGATGCAAGGAGCAAAGGAGTGGACTATTTGTCCAAGGTAGTATGCCCGTTGTTGGCAATGTTGCAAGAGAAGAAGTTGGAGATGATAAGTGCCAAGCTTGATGTACCCGATATGCTAGCGGTAGTAAAAACCTGGAGTGCTAAAACTTTGTTGTTGTGAAGTAAGCTGACAAGAGTGGAGATGGAAGTCAAAGAACTTCGGGTTGAGGAGGTTCTTTAGAGTAAGCACTGCAAGGGAAGAGCTAGTCAAGAGTCATGAGGAAGTGAAGGAGATGACTGCGATGACTGCGGGATTGAAGGGAGAACTTGCAGCGGTGTGTGTTGAATTAATACACTCCAAGGCAATTGCTGCGGTGATGGAACAAGAGTTGGAGAGCCTTAAGAAGAGGGCAGCAGAAAAAAATCAGGCCTCGCAATGAGAGTTGACGGAGTGGAGTAGAGAAGAAGATCGTTTGAGAGGGTTGGTGTGCAAGGCCGAGGAACAACTTGCTGTACATCAAAAGGAGAAGGAAGCATTGAAAGTTGAGTTTGAAGATGAGCTTCAGATGTATTGTAGTGAATTGGAAGAAGAGAGGAAGATCAAAAAGTGCACGGTGATGGAAGAAACTAGCAAAGTGGAAGGTGTTGTTAACAAAATTAAGGCCATGCTGAGTACAGAGGTGGAGTGTAAACTCAAAGAAGCAAGGCTGCACGACATAAAATTGCTAGTGTAGGAAATGTGTAAGAGGAAGGCGAAGGACACCGAGTTGAATAATTTGTTAATCCGGCTGTGAGATTGTGTAGATAGGAAGATGTTAAAGGTGGAAGACAATGTGTGTCTCAAACTAGACCTAATTAGAACAGAGTTAGCTAAACTTCATAGTGAGGTAGAAGAAGTACAAAGACCCAAAGTTGCAGAAGTAGGAGTGCAGGTGTCTTTGGATTTGCCATTGGAGACATTAGAGAAGAGTGGGTCAGTAGATAAGGAGTTAGATAGATAACCCACTAGTGGAATTTCAGATCAGGAAAAAGAATTGTTAGATTTGGTAGAGGAATTAGGAGTTGTGAGACCCAAAGATAGAGTAGTAGTGAGAGAAGTTACTTTGGGTTTGAAAGCCGATGATGAAGTAGACATCTGTGACAACTTGGCAAATATCACTTTTGTAGTAATCGGGTAAGTAAAGTTAGTTCTTGTAGAGATACGAGTCAGAAATGTCTAAATACAAAGTCAAATAGTAACAATGTAGTTCTTCTTGGTTGCATCTTTAATCTCTCAGGTAGAAACCGCACCCACAAGAGAGTAACAAGCATTGATTTGCAGTCTTGTCACAAACTAACACTTCTTAATCACAACTTCCTCAATCAAAATTGCTTCACATCTTGCTTCACATCTTGCTTCACATCCCATTGCTTATGGGAATGTTAGGTAAACCTTGCTGTAAAACACATGATGATCAATTGGAATTGTGTTGACTACAACATTGTGTAGGATTCTTGTAGTTGGAGTCTATGGTACTTCTATGGGATTTTCTTCCTATAGTTGAATACTCCATGTTAGCAAATCCTTGAAGCATAGTATGGGCTTTGCTTTTTGTAGGAAAATTTGTTCTATAGAGGAAACTTTACAAAGTTGTTTGATAGTGATATTGGCTCTTTGATTAGCTAGCTCAGCAACAATGTCTTAGCCATCTATTACCAAAGTGGGTGGTTTTTTTGCTAGTGTGTCAAACACAAGGACTATGGCTCTATATAATTCTAAAGTAGGCTAAGGAGTTTTATCCCACATGGCTTCTTCATCCATACTTTTGGAGGAGTAACTTTCAAAAGGAAAGTTGTTTTTTGGATCAAGTATTCCATAATTGTAGGCATGCATTGTGAGGAACATATTTGTCTCCATACTAGCATCTTCAATGGTTGCTATTGTATAACCCATAGGAGAACTTTCCTTAATCACTATGAAATGCACATTCCCATGAAGGCTACTATTATTGTATGGTTCATTCTACATGGTGTCATGTTGTGGTTTATGCAACTTCTAAAACAATAAATTATCATGGTTATCTCCATTAGTGAAGTAGGTTGTTTGATAGATCATACATATGAGATGTTGCCATGTGAGCAATCTATGTACATGGATGCAATTGGCCACGTGGATTACAATCTTATCTTGTTCAAGGGTTGTGATGTATATTGGTGAGGGAGAGTGGAGAGATGGGTGTGTGTTTCAATTGAGGAGTCTCAAGAGGGAGGATGACATTGGGAGTGAGAGTTGTAGCAAAGCACAAGTGGTAGAGCATTGGAAGCCATTGTGGTATGTACATCTTAAGTTTTCATCCTATTTTTGAATAAGTGTATAGACAAAGTCGTATTGTACCCATATGGCATTGGAAGGCAAAGAATGGTGTCTTTGGGTTTTAACCCAATGTAAAGTGACTTTTTGTTAGAAAACAAAGTACTCAGATTGGTCCTGTAAGCATTCAACCCAAAGTAAGGAGATGTCGTATCCGGATGCTCAATTCGAGGCAAGGACAATGTAACAACTTTCCTTTGGGGTTGAACATTCAAGAGGGTACCGCCCACAAAAATAGTTGGCCTATGAGTGGAGGAAAATTGACATTGATAGGAGCATGCAAAAGGTGTGATTTCTTGGTAGAAGCTCAAAGTGAAGAAAGATTGAGGAGATGTGTCACTATAAGATTTGAGATTGAGACAAGAGATGACAAGTAATTTCCCATCACCATTAAGGTCTCATCTTGAGGGAGATCGGAGAAAAGGGATTGTAGTAAGGAACACATTTTTGCATAGAGAGGAAGTGAGGATTTTTAGTCCAATAATCAAGCGGAAGAGTTGTCACCAATCTAGAGTAGAGGAGAGTAAGATGGGAGGTTGAAAGAAGAACTTGGAATTTGCAGTGAGAAATCATGCAATTTGGAGGTTAGATGTGATCGCTAGGATTGAAGTCTTGAGCAAGCTTTGGATCACGTTTCTGGCATGGAATTGGAACCCTAGCTTTCCAAGTTTCATGACCGAGATAATAGAGAGTAAGTGTTTGGATGGACCCAAGGCAGAAGGTAAGAGAGAAAATCCGGCTCGATGGACAAAGTCAGATTGGAGGTTAGTACTTAGAAGAGAGGTGGGTGAGGAGCAAGGAGCCACATTCTTGGGGAGAGGAGAGGTAGCTAAAGAAACCTAGGAAGTAAGAGATGCCTTTTCTTCAAAACACACAAAGAATAGATATAATGTCGAGAGTTATAAGGACCATTTGAGGAGAGGCATCATAGGAGCAATGATGGTCATCTTCAAGCTGGAGTGAACCGCTTATGTGATGAAATACCAAGTGGTGTTTTTCCATGACATGTTTGCAAGGGAACTCATTAATTGGGCAAAGTGCTTTCATCAACACACAAGACAGATGGTGTGGAATTTATGGGATGAGACACCTCTACACTACATTGTGCCCTTTGCAGCCCATTTTTACTTAGGATTGTATCTATTAAATGTGGCGGAACAACACAAGATGGTATCGTACTTCCATCCCGACTTGAGGAGAGATGTTGGTGCAGATGAGCAACAATACATTCTTCAGATTAGAAGCAATGATGAGTACTATGCTCAGACGGGGCAGAGTGTGAGATTGGCGGTGACTGCTCTGAAGTCAAAGAAGAGGAGTCAACCTGATGAAGAAGTGGCAGCTACAAGACCACAAAAGACCAAGAAAGTAAACCCAAAGATGGACATGGTGGTAATAGCATTGTCAGAGGAAGAATCAGAAGGTGAGGCCAAGTACAAGTCAAAAGACTTGGAGAGAGAAGAGGAACCTGAACTCACATTGTAGAGTGGTGAAGCAAGTAGCAAGAGTAAGGATGGAGTGGAGGTGCAGCCGGTACTAGAAGGAGAAGAGGGAAAGCTAGATATGGCAAACAAGGATAACCTAAAAGAAGAAGAGGAAGTTCCAGAGAAATTGGAGAAAGAGGTTATCATTTAGAGAGGTATTGAATCAGAAGAAGCGTGATGCATGAGGCGGGGCCAAGTCAAAGAAGAGAAATGGAAAGTGAGAGTTTGGGGAGCAGGAAATCAATTCCAATCAAGCAACTCCAACTGAGGAGAAGAGGTCAAGCAAAGGAGAGGCAAAGAAGGAGAAAAGCCTGCAAGCAGAAGGGAACCAGACTGGAGGGGTAGAGTATTTATGGGAGATTTTCTACCCGTTGCTGTTGAAGTTGGAGGAGAAGAATAGAGAGATGCAATTGAAGTATCTTGAAGTAAAAACTACATTGCAGGTGCTGGCACAATTAGAAGAAGAAAACTTGGAGTTGAAGGAGAGTATAACCCAAAGAGAGGAGTAAAAGGAGATACTACTAGTAGATGCAGTAGTACAAAATCAGTTGATTGAAAATTTAAAGAGAGAAGTGGGGGTTAAGATAGAAAAATAGAGCAAAATGTCATAGTTAGGGAAAGACAGATAGTTGAGTATGAAATCTTGAAGCAGCAATTTGCTTATTCTTGATTAGAAATCATCCATGCTATGGCAAGGGTAGCAAAGAAGGAGCAAGAACTCGATAGAGTGATGCAGAGTGTAGAAGAGAAGAAGCAACTCTTGCAAAGAGAGTTAATAGTGCGGATAGATAAGAAGAAAGATTGTGGGAGCTACTTTGTAGTTTGGAAGAGAAGAAAGGGCAGGAAGAGAAGGAGAAGGAACATGTGAAGGTTGAGTTTGAGGTAGAACTAGCAATGTACCAAGAAGACTGGCAAGTAGATCAAGAACGTGAGAGAAGGATGAGGCTTGAGCCATTAAAGGAGATAGTAGTGAAGATGAATGCAATGCTAAGTACAGAAGCCAGTATAAGAATTGAAGAAACAAGGTTGCATGAGTTAAGATTGTTAGTACATGAGACAAGGCAAAGAAATGCAAAGAAATGCAAAGGATAAAGATTTGAATGCTTTACTGATTAGTCTTAGAACTCGTGTAGATAGGAAGATATTGGAAGTAGAAGACAAAATCATGATTAGATTAGATTTAGTTAAGTTAGAAGTAGATAAACTTTGGAAGGATGTAAGAGTGAAATCCAAAGTAGAGGAAGTGGGAGTACAAATGTCTTTGGAGTTGACATTGGAAATATTAGAGAGAAGTGGGTTGCAAGAAGAAGATGTAGGTAGATTGCCCATGACAAGAATTGTAGATCAGAGTGAAGAGGTGTTAGAATTGGTAGAAGAATTGGTAGTTGGTAAACCCAAGGATAGAGTAGTGTGTGGAGTTACTTTGGGTTTAGAAGCCAAAGAAGAAGTAGATATTGGATTAGAGTAGTAACAAATTTGAGATGTTGAAGGGCAGATATGAAGGGGTGCATTGTCATTTTGGATCAGCAAGTTGTTAGAAGTAGTTAGGAAATGGTATATTAGTTAGATAACTATCAAGTGCTTTGCCTATTAAAGAAGGCATTTGCAGTATGTTGTTGTTTAGTGCTCATAATTCTAAGAATAGATAAAGCAAAGTGTTGATTCTAGTGCTTGTTGCTTGAGCTTAATTCTGAGTATCAATTTGCATGTGTGTTTGTGAATGTTGAGAGAATTTTGAAGTGCAAGTCAGTGTGTTTGTTGGATGTTAGATTCCGTAGCCTTGATCTTCATTCTATGTGTGATCCTGAGTGAAGTGCAATCAAAGCAAGGCCTTAATAGATCTAAGAGGAATTGTAGTGTTGGTAGTATTTTGCAGTTGTGAGTGCAATGTTGTGTTGTGTGAAACAATTTTGATTGAGGAAGTTGTGCCTTCAATGGAAGGGTGGAACACAATTCTGAGGCAAAGTTGTTTTGCAATGAAGTGCCATTTTTGGGAGAGACTAAATCATCACAATCAAGATTGTCTATAAAGATTTGATGGAGTTGTGATTATAAGTGACAAATTTTTGTGATGAGACTGTGAGTCAGTGCTTGTTACTCTCTTCTGGGTGTGGTTTCTACCTGAGAAATTAAAGACGCAACCAAGAAGAACTGAGATTGTTACTATTGCTTTGTATTTGATCATTTTTTACCAATATCTCTACAAAAACAAACTTTACTTACTTGATTACCGCAAAAGTGATATTTGCCGGGTTGTCACAGTTGTGTTTGAGCATGAGATGTCCCATGCTCCTGATCTACCACTCCCAAATCCTTTTCTCATTGAGCTTCAGATTTTACACCATGACGGCTTACAAGACTGGATGGTGGTACATTTTAGGGTAGCATTCATGGAGTTGGTAATAGGAAACCCGGATCCTATTGTCCTTCTGGTGCTTACTTATGAACATGTCTGGGGCTTGACAATCTATGTGCTTCTATAGTTGGTGAATGCTTGAATTTTTGCTCATAAGCTTTAAGATGGAGTTGTGGGGTCTATTTGTCAAAAAGTGAAGAAACTAAAGGACAAATTTACAAGAGATTGTGTCTCAAGAGAAGGAGTCTAGAGTTTTCAACCATTGAGGGAATTTGGGGAGGGTATTTGAGGAGTGGAGGCCACGGTTGGAGAGAGGAGCTGAAAGGCTACAATTTGGAGACTAAAATCAGACAATTCAAGTAGATTTTGAGAAGGATATCATCAATTGAGTCAAGGGGGGTAGAATTCATACCCAAGAGCACAAAGTAGGAAATTGGGAGAGCTTCTTGAAAAAGTTTCATGATATGTAGGTGGGGTTGGAGAGTAGATAAAGTTTTTATAGATTGGAGCATAAGAAATTTTGGTTTTGGATCAATCTCAAATCAGATCTGATTCATTAAAGTTGAAGCTTTTGAGATGTAAGGTGTTGGAAAAGAGCTAATGATCAGGTTTGGAGTTTTGGTCACTCCCAAAGTTGTGGTTTGAGTCATTTTATGAAAATTTCAGTCTTGTTGTTGGTTAGGGTTTTCACCTCTATGCAAAGGTTTCATTTGGATTCTTGAAATAGAGAAATAAGGGTCTTGGATCAGATATACCTAGGTCTATAGAGCTCACAAGTTAGCCTAACTCAAGAATTGATCCACATCTAGGAAATAGGGTTGGATTAGGCTACAAAACTTTACAATTTACCGGTCCCTTGAATTGGACTGGATGAAGAATGAGGAGATGAGGGGAATTTTTGAAGGATTAGGTCTTGGAATGTGAAATAGAGGGAGGAGTATTTTTGAAGTTTGCTCGTGCCTTGAAATGGACTGGATGAAGAATGAGGAGCTGAGGGGAATTTTTGAAGGATTAGGTCTTGGATTGTGAAATAGAGGGAGGAGTACTTTTGAAGTTTGCGAGTGCCTTGGTTTGTGACATGAGGAGGGAAGTGTAGGAGAGTATTTTCAAAGGTTTGCTTGTGCCTTGGTCTGTGACAGAGGACATAGGGAAGGAGATGGCTTGAAGAGGTTGGCTGTGGTACCCACATTTTTCATTTTGGACGAGTTTAGAAGAAGAAATGCACTACTGAAACCAAATTGAAAGCAAATGGAGAAGAAATGAGTGCAAACTTGTGATTTGATCAGACCCGAGGAAGTCAATTTCTTGTAAGAGGAAGAAAGGCTTGGTTTGGATCAAACCCGAAGAAGCTAACTTCGTGTCAGAGGAGGGAAAAACTCGAATCAGACGTTAAGGAGGGCAAACCCGAAGGAGAAATAGAAGTTGCAGGTCAGGATTCTTGCGGGGGGCAAATCTCAATGACTACAACTCCAAATCAAGCGTATTATATTTCGCTGGAAGCGTCTTGTTCAGGGCTTTCCTTTGCCATCAAAACCGTAAAGTTTGGAGGTCTGTAGAAGAAGTAACAAACATTTGAAGTTTTTGGAGTAGATGTACTTCGGGTCAAAGTGTCTTCGGGTCAATGTGACTTTGGATTTCATACTTTGGACTTTGGGTTTACATGACTTCGGGTCTAAAGACTTTGCCTCAAGATGAAGATGACTAAATCAGAGGTAGCCGGACCTCGGAGTGCAGTGAAGTTGATTCGGGAGTTTTGCCAAAGGGATCAAAGGAAATTAGAGTAGGGAAAGAAGATAGTTAAGATACCCATGACTTCAATTTCAATTCTGATTGAAGATAGAAGAAAATTAGAAGAGCAATAACAATAGTGAATAAACCCGAAGTGCAGGATCCGACAATAAGTGTCTTTGGGTCAGTAACATGAGTGATTAGGGGAAAGTGTGTTACAAATCAAAGGTGTAGATAGTGTATTCATGCTTTCAATTAGAATTCTTGATGACGATATAGTAGAATTAGCAAAAGAATTGAGAATAGTTAGACCCAAAGTAAGAGAGATAGGAGTGTAGGTGTCTTCGGATTTGACATTTGACACTTTAGAGAAGAGTGGGTCAGGAGATAGAGATTTAGAAGGCTTAACTTTGATAGGAATTTCATATCAGGAAGGAGAAATGTTAGAATTAGTGGAGGAATTAGGAGTTGTGAAACCTGAGGAAAGAGTAGTAGGAAGTAAGATTACTTTGGGTTCGGGTTTGAAAGCCGAAGAAGAAGTAGACATCGGATCGGATTAGTAACCGATTTGAGATTTGAAGAGGCAGATATGAAGAGGTGCATTGTCATTTTGGATCTGCAGGTTAGAACAGTTGTTGTAGAACGGTATTGTTGTTAGAACTATTGATTGTTTCACTACTTAAGAGTGGCATTCGCAGTCAAATGTTGTTCAGTGCTCATAATTTTTGAGAATAGATAAAGCAAAGTGCTGTGAAGCAGTGCTCGTCGCTTGAGCTTGATTCCGAGTATCAACTTTGCAATTGTGTTTGTGAGTGTTTGGAGAAAATCAAAGTGCAAGTCAGTGTGTTTGTTGGATGTTGGATTCCACAACCTTGATCTTCATTCTGTGTGTTTGATCCTGAGTGAAGTGCAATCGGAGCAATGCCTTGAAAGATCTAAGAGGAATTGTAGTGTTGGTAGTATTCTGCATTTGTGAGTGCAATGCGAAGTTGATGTGAAGCAATTTTGATCAAGGAAGTTGTGCCTTTAGTGGAGGAGTGGAACATAATTCTGAGGCAAAGTCGTTTTGCAATGAAGTGCCATTCTTGGGAGAGCCTGAATCATCACAATCAAGATTGTTTGGAAAGAATTGAAGGAGTTGTGATTAAGGAGTGTTAATTTGTGACAAGACTGCGAGTCAGTGCTTGTTACTCTCTTCTGGGTGTGGTTTCTACCTAAGAGATTAAAGATGCAACCAAGAAGAACTACATGTTATTGTTTGACTTTGTATTTGGATATTTTTGACTTGTATCTCTATGGGAATGAACTTTACTTACCCGATTACCGCAAAAGTGATATTTGCCGGGTTGTCACATTGGCCTAGATAGCATGACATTGAGTAGGAAATTTTTTGAAGGATTTGCTTTTGCCTTGGTTTGTGATAGATGATAGAGGGAAGGAGATGGCTTCAAGAGGTTGACCTAGATAATAGGACATTGAGTAGGAAATTTTTTGAAGGATTTGCTTTTGCCTTGGTATGTGACGGAGGACAAAGAGAAGGAGATGAGCTTCAAGAGATTGGCCAAGATAGCAAGACATTGAGTAGGAAAAATTTCAAAGGATTTGCTTTTGCCTTGGTCTGTGAGAGAGGACAGAGGGAAGGAGATGAGCTTTGAGATATTGGCCTAGATAGTAGGACATTAAGTAGGATTTTTCAAAGGTTTTGCTTGTGTTATGGCTTGTGAGAAGACAGGAAGGAAGGGGAAATTTTCGAGGGTTGGCTGTGCAGGAGCAAGGATAGAAATGTTGGGAGGGTTTGACTTGATTTGAATTGTAGGAAGAGAGTGAAGGGAAAAATTTTGAAGGGCTTGTCATGGCTTGTGACAGGACAAGAGAAAAAGAGAAGGTTTTTCAAGGGTTTTGTTGGCCTGGTCTGTGACAAGACAGAGAAAGAAGAGAGAAATGCTTCAAGAGGCCTTTTGGTAGTGACAAGACCAAAGAAAGGTGGAGAGAAATGCTTTGAGAGTCCTTTGGGCAGTGATAGGACCAAGGAAAGAGTTGAAAATGCATCTGGAGGCCTTGGCTAAGAGGGAGAATCAGTAAGGGTTTTGAGTGGACATGGCTTAAGGAAAAATCCTTGAGGGATTTGGCTCAGCTTGCTGAGTGATAAGAGGAGAGAAAAGAATTTTGAGTTGGGTTTTGCTTTGGCTTGGACAGGAGTGCAAGAGAGAAGGAGAAATTCTTGAGCGTTTGTTTTAGCTTGCTAAGTGACAGGAGGAGAGAAAAGAATTTTGAGTTAGGGTTCCTCTGGTTGGACAGGAATTGGAGTGAAGTTTTGGAGAGTTGGCCTATTGAGGAGAGAGGAGGATCTTTGACGGCTTTTGCCCTTAGCAATGAGAGGTGAAAGGAGATTTTCAAAGGATTTTGCCCTGAGCAGTGAGAGGAATTAGAGTGAAGGTTTGGAGTTGCCCTGCTGAGGAGAGAGGAGGATCTTCAAGGGCTTTTACCCTGAGCAATGAGAGATAAAGGGAGATTTTTGAAGGGTTTTGCTTTTCCCTAAGTAGTAATAGGTGACATGAGGAGTTTTGAACTAGGTTTGCCTAGCACTAGATAGGAGTAGGAAGGAGAGAGGTTTTTAGTTTTGGTGTGACAAGTAAGTGATAGGAGGACAGGAGAAGAAAAGAAGGGTTTCAAGAGAGCTAAGAATTGTGACAGGACCAGGAGAATTAGGAAAAAATTTGAGATAGCTTTGGCTAGAGAGTAGGAGAAGGATTTTGAAATATGAGTGTGCATGCAGTGAGAGTGGAAGAGAAGGATAACTTTGAGAGAGCAGGCTTTGGGCAGAAGAATAGGGAACCAAAAGAGGTTTGGAGAAAGGCTGCAGGGAAGAGTCTTTGAGAGAGAAAAAGTTGAACTAGATTGAGCTGGGGAAAAGTTATGCTTCATGAGAGAAAAGGCTGAACTGGTCTAAACTAAGAAAGTCATGCTTCAAGAGGATTGAGAGAGCAGGGGCAGTGAAGGGAGAGAGTTCTCTCAAAGGACAATGCAAAATTTTGAAGAGTGAAGGTCTGAACAGAAAGAGAGGAATAGTGGAGGAACATTTGAGAGAGAAAGGATTTTTCAAAGGTTGGCTTCTGCTTTGGTATGTGACAGGGATCAGTGAAAGGTAGACAGATCTTCAAAGGATGAGGTTGGAAAGTCAGAAAGGAGAAAAGCTTGGGAGCAAAAGAAGGATTTTTGTAGGAAGATGTAGGATTTGCTGAAGAGTTGACATGGAAGAAATCTTGCTAAGGAACATAGGGGAGTGTGAGGGATTTTGAATGTGCCAAAGTGCTACTAAGGAGGAAAATATTGAGGGACTTGGACTATGATAGGAGGACGGGAAGAAGGAGAAATTTGAGCAGGAATTTGGACTGGAGATTGTGACAAGATCAAGAGAGACATTAGGATTCATGAGATGTTTGGAGAGAATGCTATGCTGAGGAGGTGACAAGAGAGGAAGGAGGTTTTCAAGAGAAATCTGCTAGCTGAGCATGGCAAGAGAGTGAGGAGAGAAATGCCAAAGGTGACGACAGGACAAAATTTGTAGTGACAAGAGGGGAGAATCACCAAAGAGGATCTGCCAAGCAGCAATCTTGGGGCATCATGCAAAGACCTGGAAACCGGAAGCTAAATGTTGTAAGGGATAGGAGTTAGGACCTGGATGTTTATTGTTCTATATATGCTTGATTAGACAATGTGCTTGATGCAAAACTATATAGTCTAAGTTTTGATCATCCTAAAGAATTTATGACTTTTTGGAGAACTCAATACGGTGATGGAAGTGACATTCCTTGTGAATGAATGTGTAAGTAAAAAGATAAGCAAACAATGATAAGAAAAGAATGAAACTTTGGCACTCAGTCCGGTCCATGTAAGTGAGTCAGGTCTTTGGAAAAAATCTTGGGGTAGAATTGGTTGCATGACCTATAGACTAGTCCACAAATCCCATCAAATCTGTGCTTTGGGCCAAGCTTGATTGTCATAGCAAAAACCCCACCCACCTAAGAATGACATACTAAGAAAAGAATCTAGAATGATAGATCAGAAATAGTAGCCAAAGAACAAGCAGGAAAATTTAACCTAAAGCCTATGCAAGTATTCATTGACGAGGATTATCACCCAAAATAGTGATAGACAATCTCCCAAGAGAAGTTGTTGTCATAAATCTAGAGAACAGAACCAGTGCCAAACTACAGAAGAACTGCCAATTCTATGACAAACAAGACAGCCTAAGCACATGCAGCCAGGTGCTCGGCGCAATCTCAAGACCTTACAATCCCCGCGACAGCAATTGGGTAACACGCATGTTCAATCAAGTAGTTACGGTTTACCTCTAGCCTTTGATCTATAGTCTCCATGGATAAGCACCCTATGTGTTCCTAGAGAGAGAAAGGAATAGTACAACAACACGCAAAACCCTAGCCTAAGTAATAAAGTTTTGGAAGTTTGGCATTGCACCATGGTATGGGCTTCAAAGTAGAATGCACAAAGAGCCAGCTTGTTGGGGTATTGGTTTGCATCATAATTCTTCTTACAAATATGACAACATATATTGGATTTAGGAGGTCCTTTGCTTCTTCTATTTCCTCTTTCTCCTTAGAAAGGTGGATCTTGCAAGTTCTTGTTGACGTTTTTATACTACAAAACAACATCCACACCATGTGCTCTTTCTTCTTAAGGCTCTTGGTGTCTCTTGAGTGTTCTATAGTCTGCCATAATATGTTTGTACTTTCCACAATATAAACAATAATTGGGAATTTTTGGGATGATACATTGAGCATTTATGTGCCCTTGTCCCAAACAACATGTATATGAAATCTTTCCCCATGTAGTAGTGCAGTAGAGTTTACTAGGTTGCTCTATTGAGGCCATTGTGCTATAAGAGAAGATTCTTTAATCATTCTAACTTTACCAAGATGTCCTCCATCTTGGTCTTTGCTACAAGAACATTAGTAGTTATGGGAGTGGTCAATTCTTGTAGAGTTGGAAGAGTATAGGAGTAATTGTAGGAGATGTGGGAATTACTACAACCATGTGATCATACATGTGCATTGATTGTGGTATTGCATATTGAGTTGGCATAATTGTCAAAGTTCCTCATAAAAGTAACTTGGTTGCGAATTTTTGAGCAAGAGCATAAGGGTTGTGCATTACATTCCCTTTGAATCTTGGTATTATAGAGCAAGATTCCAATAAGGCCATGTTCCACCCATTAGCTTGAGCCCAACATCTTGCTTCCTCAAATACTTGAGCTAGAGTAGTAGCTTTGTTGTAGATGAGAAACTTCTAGATAACCTTGGGTAGCACATTCTTAAACTAGTTGAGAGTCATAGTAGGATTTGGAGCTAGTGTGATCATTGACAATATGTATTGAAATCATTGAATAAATACTTATATGGTTTTGTTGTATCCTTTGTAGAGTCTATTTATCTTGTCTTTAAGTTGTTCTTATGCCTTGGAAAAATGTATTCTTGTAGCTCTTTAGCTTGCATCAATGCATAACTTGTTCTTGTAATGGGAGCTAAGCCACTAAATTAGTGTTGCACAATGCCAATGAAATATTGGCCAATTTTTCATGCCATGGCAGTATTATCTATGATATTTTATGACATATAAACATTCTTGAACATCCAAAGGAATGATCCAAAATTCCCTTGCCCTGTGAACACTATTTTTCTAAGGGGTATACAATTGTTTGCTCCTCTTGAGGTTGATGTCATTGCAAAGGTAGCTATAAAGGCAGCAAGGGTAGGGATAAGTGTTGTTGTAGTAGGTACTTGAGCAGCCATATGGCATGGTGCTAAGATAAAAGATTTTCTTATGAAGAAGTGGTTTGTGGTACCCATTTTTGTTTAACAATTTTTAGGATAGAAAGTGTATTTTAAGTAGGAAAAGAGGTTAGATGAAGAGAATTGGTGTGTTTGGATCCAAAGTCGAAGATACAACCCAATCTAAGGAAGTTTTGTATCCAAGGAGATAAAGACTCAAATCAAACTTGGAAGGATGGAAGACCCTAAGTGAGTACACTTTGCATAAGAATGAAAAACAAGATCTAAGGATTATTAACAACCTTGACTTTGGCAGTACCAGCCAAGAAGGTACAATTGATGTGAAAATTTACTTTGTGTGAGGATAAATTCAAAAGTGACAAGAGCAATGCATGGATAAGATGTGATTCTCAATTGAGGGTTGATTGAAGAATGATTGTGAATCAAAAGAGTATAAAATCAAGACTTCATCAAGGAGAGTCTACAACATTGAAAGACTATCCTGTGCCCTTGAGTACTTGTCTAGAGTGTGTTAAAATCACAAGCCATGTCATGGGATTTCTATGTGCAAAGAAAAGTGAAGAGAGAAGCACAATGTTGTTCAAGGGAGGAAGATAGGTTTTAGCCACCTTGATCTGAAATCATGTAATTAAACAAGTTGATACGGTTTCTTGATTCAAAGTCTTGAACCAACTTTGGATCACTTTCTTAGCATGGAATTAGAATCTTAGTTTTCCGACGCTCATGATAGAAATTGCAGCTAGTAATTATGAGGATAGTCTAAACAAGGAGGGGAAGAGAGGAATCCCAAGTTGCTAGATTGAATCCAATTGGATGTTAGTCTTAGGACAAGATGCAAGAGAGCCTACAAGGATGTGGTACCCACATTTTTGTTTTTTTTCTTATTGTTGAAGAAGAAGTATACAAATGAAATTGTATTGCACGTATATGGCTTTAGAAGGCAAAGAATGGTGTCTTTGGGTTGTAACCCTGAGTTAAAGTGACTTTGTGTCAGAAGACAAAGTACTCGGATTGGTTCCGGTCAGCATTCAACCCAAAGTAAGGAAACTTTGGCTCAGGGGTGCTCAACCCAAGGCGAGGACAATGTAACAACTATCCTTTGGGGTGGGACATTCAAGAAGGTACCACACATAAAAAAGGCTGGCCTATGAGCAGGAGAGATTTGATAGTGATAGGAGCATGCAAGATATGTGATTTCTTGGTAGAAACTCAAAGTGAAGAAAGAAAAAGGAGGCACGCCATTGTAAATTTGGGATAGAGACAAAGAGATGACTAAGTAATTTCCCATCAGTATTAAGGAGTCATCTTGAGGGGGATCATGGAAAAGGGAGTGTAGTAAGAAACACGCTTGTGCATCAAGACAAAGTCAGGAGAGTTAGTCTAGGAGTTGGTCAGAAGAGTTGGTCAGAAGAGTAGTCACCAACCCAGAGTGGAGGAGAGTAAGATGGGCGGTGGAAAGAAGAACTCAGAATTCACAATGAGAAATCATGTGATTTGGAGATTAGATGTGATCATAGAATTGAACTCTTGAGCAAGCGTTGGATCACATTTTTGGCATGGAATTGGTACCTTAGTTTTCTAGGTTTCATGATCGAGATCATTGAGAGTAAATGTCTTGATGGACCCGAGGCAAAGGGTAAGAGAGGAAATCCAACTTGATGGATAGAGTCAGATTGGAGATTAGTACCCGAAAGAGAGGCGGTTGAGGAGCAAGGAGCCACATTCTTGGGGAAAGGAGAAATAGTTGAAGAAACCAAGAAGTGCAAGACGTCTTTTCTTCAAAATGCATATAAAGTCAAGAGCTACAAGGACCCTATGAGGAGAGGCATTGTAGGAGCAATGATGGCTATCTTCAAGCCAAAGCAAACCACTTATGTGATGAAACATCAAGTGGTGTTCTTCCATAAGATGTTTGTAGGGGAACCAATCAATTGGGTAAAGTGCTTCTACAGCACATGAGACACATGGTGTGGAATTTGCGGGACAAGTCACCTCCACACTACATTGTGCCGTTTGCAGCCCACTTCTATTTGGGACTTAAGTTGTTGAACGCAGTGGAAAGACACAAGATGGTGTCACACTTCCATCTTGACTTAAGAAGAGATGTTGACATGGAGGAGCAGCAATACATTTTGTAGATCAAAAGTAGTGACAAGTACTATATGCAAATAGGGCAGAGCATGCATTTAGGGGTGAATGCTCCAAAGTCAAAGAAGAGGAGTCAACAAGAAGAAGAAGAAAAAGAAGTAGCAGCAATGGGACCTTGGAAGACTAGAAAAGTAAACTCAAGGAAGGACTTGGTGGTGATCGCGTTGTCAAGCAAAGAATCAAAAGGGAAGTCAAGTACAAGTCAAAAGACTTGAGAAAAGAGGAAGAACCTAAACTCACGTTGCAGAGTGGTGAAGCGAGTAGTGATAGTGAAGATGGAGTGGAGATGCAACCGGTACCAAGAGAAGAAGAAGGAAAGTTTGAGATGGCATAAGAAGATAGCCCAAGACAAGAAGACAAAGTCCTAGAGGAGGGGAAGAGGGTGATCATTCAGAGTGGTGTCCACTCTAGAAGAAAGGCAATTTATGAGGCGGGGCTGAGTAGAAGGAGAAAAATAGAGAGTGGAAGTTTGGGGAGCAAAGAATCCATTCCAATAAGGCAATTGCGGCGGAGAAGAAGAGTGTCAAGCAAAGAAGAAGCAAAGAAGGAGAAAAGCCCGCAAGCCAATGTGAAACATAGTGAAGGAGTAGAGTATCTGCAGGAGATTGTATGCCTTTATTAATGAAGTTGGAGGAGAAGAAGAAAGAAATGCAATCGGAGTGTCCAAAGGTAAAGACTATGTTGCAAGTGTTGGTGAAATTAGACAAAGAGAACTTGGAGTTGAAGAAGATCATAACCCAAGGAGAGGAACAGAAGGAAGTCCTATGAGTAGATGCAGTAGTACAAAACCAAGTAATTGAAAATTTAAAGAAGGAAGTAGGAAGTAAAAAGAGAATAATAGAGCAGAATATCATAGCAAGAGAAAGACAAATAGCTGAGTATGAAATCTTGAAATGACAATTTGCTAATTCACAATTAGAAATCATCCATGCTATGGCAAGAGTAGCAAAGAAGGAGCAAGAGCTTGATAGAGTGATGGAGAGTATAGAAGAGAAGAGGCAACTTTGGCAAAGAGAATCTACAACAAGATATAGAGAGGAAGAAAGATTAAGGAAGTTACTTTGTAATCTGGAAGAGAAGATGATTTAAAAGGAGAAGGAGATGGTGAAAGCTGAATTCAAGGTAGAACTAGCAATGTATAGGGAAGATTGGCAGGCAGATCAAGAACGGGAAAGAAGAATGAGGCTTGAGCCACTGAAGGAGATCATAGTAAGATGAATGCAATGTTGAGTACAGAAGCCAGTGTGAGGATTGAAGAAACAAGATTGCACGAGTTAAGGTTGTTGGTGCAAGAGATGAAGAGAAGAAATGCAAAGAATAAAGATTTGAATGCCTTGCTGATTAGTCTCAAAACTAGTGTAGATAAGAAGATATTGGAAGTGGAAGACAATATCACAATTAGATTAGATTTAGTTAAGTTAGAGATAGATAAACTTTGGAAGGATGTAAGAGCAAAGCCCAAAGTAGATGAGATAGGAGTACATATATCTTTGGAGTTACCATTGGAGATATTGGAGAGGAGTAGGTTAGAGAATAAAGAATTAGAAAGGCTAACCTATGATGGGAATTGCAAATCAGGAAGAAGAAGTGTTAGAATTGGTAGAAGAATTAGTAGTTGTGAAACCCAAGGATAGAGTAGTATGTGAGGTTACTTTAGGTTTGGAAGCCGAGGAAGAAGTAGACATCGGATTGGAGTAGTAACAATTTTGAGATTTGAAGAAGCAGATATGAAGAGGTGCATTGTCAATTTGGATCTACATGTAGGAAGAGTTTTTAGGAGAAGATATTTTTGTTAGTAACTATCAAGTGCTCTGCCTATTTAAAGGAGGCATTTGTAGTGTTATGTTGTTCAATGCTCATAATTTTTGAGAATAGATAAAGCAAAATGTTGTGAATTAGTGCTTGTTGCTTGAGCTTAATTCTGAGTATCAACATTGTATGTGTATTTGTGAGTGTTGGGAGAATTTTGAAGTGCAAATCAGTGTGTTTTTTGGATGTTAGATTCCACAGCCTTGATCTTCATTCTGTGTGTTTGATCCTGAGTGAAGTGCAATTGGAGCAATGCCTTGATAGATCTAAGAGGAATTGTAGTGTTGATAGTATTCTGTAGTTGTGAGTGTAGTGCAATGTTGATGTGAAGAAATTTTGATGAAGGAAGTTGTGCCTTCAATGGAGGGATGGAACACAATTCTGAGGTGAAGTCATTTTGCAATGAAGTGCCATTTTTGGGAAAGACTAAATCATCACAATCAAGATTGTTTGGAAAGATTTAATGGAGTTGTGATTAAGAGTGATAAATTGTTGTGACGAGACTACAAGTTAGTGCTTGTTACTCTCTTCTAGGTGTAGTTGCTACCTAAGAGATTAAAGACAAAACCAAGAACTACTTGTTATTGTTTGACTTTGTATTTGACCAATTCTGAATTGTATCTCTATGGGAACAAACTTTACTTACATGATTACCGCAAAAGTGATATTTGCCAAGTTGTCATAAAGGATCACTTTCAGTCAGAAGTGTGATCTTATAGAAGAAACCAAGGATTGGAAGAGTCCTTCATTGAACCTCTCAAAAAAATGGATACAAGGTAGACACCTATGTAGATCTGATGAGGTAAAGTATCATTGAGGTAGTGATGGAGATGATGAAGATGTGTATGAGGAGGAGAAGTGATACATGGCAGAGGTTAGGAAGAGTAACCAACTCTATGCAAGAACTAGACAAGAGCAGATTTTGTCAATTCTAGTACTTGCTAAAAAAGAGGAGACAACCCAAAGACACGGTTTCTCCAACAAAGGCAAACAACTCAATGATTGAACCTAAGTTGGATGGTAATAGTAGTCAACATATCATCAAGGACAAAGGAAGAAGAAGAAGTAGAGTCCAATGATGAGGACTTTGAGGAAAAGCTAACTATGAAGAGTAAGGATTCAAGCAGTGGGAGCAAAGGAAGGCTTGAGGTCCAATAGCCAACGGAGGAAGTGGTTGAGGAAGGATGGATTGGGACTTCATGATGAGATTGAGGAAATGGAGGGAGTAGATGCTACTTGTATGGACTTGCCAAAGACAATCTTCTAAAGGAGAATAAGGACAAGTTCAAGATGGTGTTCTAGGGAGGAGTATGATCTCAACATCTTGTCAAGACTATGCATGTCAAACCAAGTGAGCCTACTAAAGAAGAAGAAAGTTTGGAAGAATTAAGTCTAAAGGTGAGATGATTTTGACTTGGGGTGGTAGCACAAGCAATGGTTTGTGAAGACAAAGGAGGACTAGACAAAGACATATTTCAAGGCATAAACTACTTGTTGAGTATGTTATATCCTTTGTTGGTGCATGTACAAGAGAGGATGCAAGAGTCAAAGAAGGAGCATCTAGAGGTAAAGAATGAGCTTCAGATGGTGAAGGCATTCAATGGAGAGATCATGTAATTGAAGGTGCTATTAGCCCAAAGTAAGGATGAAGCTTAGGTTTTTTGAGTTGATGTTGCAATCCAAAAAAAAAGCCTCAATGACTTGTAAGGGAGTTTTGAGCAAAGTGACAATTATTTAGAGTGCCAAAAAGAAGAGTAGAAGGAAGCACTTGAGAAACTAAAGGAGGAGTTAGAAGACACTCAAACTGACTTAGGCCATCAATGAATGTAGATCTAAATGCAAGAACAAGCAATGTAGGAGCTAAGGCAAGTCACGGTAGAGAAAGATTGAGCTTGGTAGAGGGAGCTTGCCATCAAAACAAGAGAAGAGCAATGCTTGTATAATTTGGTTAAGTGGACCAAAGCCCAAGTTGCTCATGACAAAGTGGAGGGAAAGAAGGTGAAGTTGAAGCATGTTGAGGAGTTGCAACTACTTCATATGAAGTTGGAGGAAGAGGTAACCCAAGGCGAGTCATTCTCAACAAAGGATGGTTTGGGTGCAATTAGTGAGGTTGCTACTCAATTGAAGGCAATGCCTAGGACTGTAACCAAGGTGAGGATAGAAAAAGCCTAACCTATATGAGTTCAAGTTGCTAGTGCAAGAAACCCAAAGGAGAAAGGTGAAGGATGTAGATCTGAATATTTTATTGATTTGCCTTAGAGATAGAGTAGATAGGAAGATGATTGATGTAGGAGATAATATATGCCTTAGATTAGATTTAGTTAAGATTGATATAGACAATCTTACTTGTACTCAAAGTGAAAGTAGAGTAATCTAACCCAAAGTAGCTGAGAAATGTGATTTTGGAGGAGTTACCAAAGTTGTTTGAACTAGTTAGAATAGAGAAGGAGAAGATAAATATGACACTTATGACTTAAGTCTCAATACAAATTGATGAAGAAGAAACAATAATAGAAGTAGTGGATGAGCCCAAAGTGCAAGAGATATTAGTGGACTCGGGTGAAGAAGCCAAAGTCAAGGTAGTACTTGGATTGGATCAAGATAATAGTAGTTATAGATCCAAAGTGTTAGAATGACACTTTATATCCGGAGATTTACATGAAGTAGTCAAGTAGTTTAGATATTTTTTGTAATTGCCAAGTGGTCTGCTTGTTTAAAGCAACCATTTTTAGCACTATGTATTTTGTAATTGAGTAGAAGAATGAGTAAAGCAAAGTGCTAGAGTAGCACTCATCATTTTGGTTAATTCTAAGTATCAGTCTATTGTTTTCATCTGTGAGTATATGGAGAAGTTTGGATTGCAATTGAGAGATTGTTTAGTTGTTGGAATCCACAACTCTACATTTCATTCTATGTGTTTGATCTTGAATAGAGTGAGTTTGAAGCAATGCCTTGACTGATCTATAAGAACTATTGTTGGTACTATTTGTCATTTGTGTTTGCAAGCAAGCAATTGATGCAAAGTCATTTTGGATTGTGAAGTGGCACCTTTAACAGAGGAGTTGAATGCAATTCCAAGGTGAAGTCACTTCATGGTGAAGTTGCCTTCTTCATATCAATTGAATCATCACAATCAAGACCAATTTGGAATGTAGTTGAAGAATTATGGTTTTTGGTGACAATTAACTGTGGCAAGACTATTATTGAGCATTTGCTACTCTCTTCTAGGTGTGGTTTCTACCCAAGAGATTAAAGATGTAATCAAGAGAGCTACATTGTTACCTTTCACTTTGTATTTGACCAATTTTTTATCTGTAACAAATGATTACTTGCCTATTATTGCAAAAGTGATACTTGTTGGATTGTCACATGGTTGCCATGACTAGAAGTAGCTTCTAACTCTAAAGATTTGAAATAGTGCTTGTAAATGTGGGAGGTAATGCTTCCCCAAAATGAGATTAGTAGGGTCTTTGGAAATGGGAGGTAGTGCTTCTTCCAAACTAAGAGTTTTGTTTGAGAACATGGGAGGTATTCCTTCTCCCAAATTGGAAAAAGGGTGCTTGAAGACATGGGAGGTAATGCTTCCTCCAAACTAAAAGCAACCATATCTATGTGGTTTGGGCTCAAATAAGCACTTCCAAAATAAGTTGTAGAAGGGAGTGGAGCGGACATATGTGTTAGCTAATAATGGTGCCACAAATGTTGGCAGGTTAGTCCGATCCCATAGTTAAGAATATAGGATGTGACAATCCTATCATTCACTATAAGTAGAAGTTCCTTGGAGCAATCTAATGGCAAAAGATCCCATAATGATCCCACATAGGATTCACAACATACTAGATTTGCCTCACACTATATACATCTTGTAGAGGGTCTTATCCCATACTTCCACTTAGTAAGCCCACAAAGTTACTTTGCACATTGGATCCCACATAGATTCTTCTTTTGCATCTCTTGCTATTTGTTATTCTTGTAGCAACTCTTCATCCCTTGCCTTTAGTACAATCTCATAGATGACATTTCTTCCCTTGAAACATGGCTCCTTTTTGACCATCAACAACACTCTCTAAGGAAAATTATATTAATATCACAACTTGAATTTACCTTATTCTTTGTGACATATATATCAACTAATCAATGAGTATAACTATTGTGACAACCCGGTAAATATCACTTTTGCGGTAATTGGGTAAGTAAAGTTTGTTCCCGCATAGATATGATTTAGAATTGGTCAAATACAAAGCAAAGTAACAATTTCAGTTCTTCTTGGTTGCGTCTTTAATCTCTTAGGTAGAAACCACACTCAGAAGAGAGTAACAAGCTCACGATCTTGACAACTTGTCACAAATACACACACATATAGTCACAACATAGCAAATTCTGTCCAAACAAATCTTGACTGTGATGATTTAGGTTCTCCCAAAGACGACACTTCACTATGAAAACAACTTTGCCTCAGAATTGTGTTCTACTCTTCCATTGAAGGCACAACTTCCTTGATCAAAATTGCTTCACATCAACTTTGCGCTGCATTCACAAATGCAAAATACTACCAACACTACAATTCCTCCCAGGTCTGTCAAGGCATTGCTCAGATTGCACTTCACTCAGGATCACACACACAAAATGAAGATCAAGGCTGCAGAATCCAACATCCACAAACACACTGACTTGCACTTTGAAATTCTCCCAACACTCACAAACACAGACACAAAATTGATACTCCGAATCAAGCTCAAGCTATGAGTACTAAAAACAACACTTCACTTTATCTATCTTCAGAAATATGAATATTGAACAACAATTCACTACGAATGCCACTCTTAAATAGTGAAGCAAACGACAATTCTAACAAAAATACCATTCTACAACAACTCTTCTAACCTGCAGATCCAAACTGACAATGCACCCCTTCATATCTGCCTCTTCAAATCTCAAATCTATTTCTACCCCGATCTGATGTCTACTTCTTCATTGGCTTTCAAACTCGATGATCTTCCTATTACTTCTCCTTCTTCGGGTATATTTGATTCTACCAAATCCTGTACTATTTCTATTATCTCTTTTCTACAATCTACTATTGAGGTCATGGGTAATCTATCTACTTCCTTATCTTTTGACCCACTCTTCTCTAATGTGTCAAATAACAAGTCCGATAACACCTGAATTCCTACTTCTGCAACATCGGACTTCCTCTCCTTTGTCACACTACTCTTGATTTGCTCTAACTCTAACTTGACTAAATCTAATCTAAGACTGACATTGTCTCCTACTTCTAACATCTTCCGATCTACTTGCTCTCTTAATTGGATCAACAAAATGTTCATATCCACATCTTTGGCTTTTCTCTTTCAAGTTTCTTGCACACGCAACTTTAACTCATGTAGACGTGCTTCTTCCAATCTCCCTTCAGCCTCTATGCTCAAGATTGCCCGCAACTTTCTTGCAACTTCTCCTACTGATTCTGACTCATAACCTCAAGATCACTCTGCCTTCACCTCTTCACGGTACATTTTCAACTCATCTTCATACTCAGCAGCAAGCTTCTTCTTCTCCTCCGCATATTGTGAACTCTGTAACTCGGCACTTCATACTAGCTTGTGTAATCTTTCTTCTTCTTTATGCTTGAATGCCAACTCTCTCCCATGCTTGATCCTTCCTGGCTGCGCTCTTCCTCAAGCTTTCCAACTCGTGCTCCATTATTGCGGCCATCGCCTTCACATGAATACTCTCAATGCGCACATCATTGACCTCTTCTTTCATCTTGGTCAGCAACATTGCCTGCTCTTTCAATTCTTTGGCTTGCTTTTGCAGTTCCTTACCTCTTGACTCAACACTCTCTTGCAACTTCCTAAAAGTCTTCTTCTTCAAGACTGCATCCACTTGAAGTTCTTCAACTTCCTCATCTCTTTGGACTACACGCTCTTGCAAACCCTTCACTTCAACTAGCAGATACTTCACCACCTGCAACTCATTTGTCACCTTCATACAATCTTGGGGAATTACCTTCTGGTGCTCCTTCAACAAGTCCAACAATGGAGTGACAACCTTTGATAGATACTATATTTTGCCAAATTTCTCTTTGTCTTTGGCCCCGTCTTTGTACTTTACTTCTTCCATCGGCTCCTTCTACCAAAGTCGCGATCTTCATATCTATAGAGACACTACTTCCAAGCTTCCTTCTTCCTTACCTACTGACCTCAGCCCCGTAGGATACTCCTTCCGTCTTTCAGCCCTCTTCCCTTCTCTTCCACAACCAGGGCTACGCAATGACTCTCTTTCTTGATACACTATCAGTCATCGCATGACAAGCTTCACCCACTCCAACCGATTGCTAAACCTCGTGTTCCTCCTCACTCTCACTTCAAGATTCCTCACTTTGTAAAGTGAGTTTGTCTTCTCTTGAGTCCTCTCCTCGAGACTCTGTCTCCCCTTTAGACTTGGTTTCCAACGGTGCTTCTCTCACACTCTTCTTACTCTATAGAACTAGTCTTTGGGTCTTTTGTTGTGCTGGAGGTGACTTTGCATCTTCGGGTTTACTACGCTTCTTCTTCATTTGACTTGTGACTTCTTTTATCTTCCATTGTCCCATCCTCAAGAAGTGATTATCACTGGCTTGCAGGTGTGTCATATATTTTTGCTCTTCTTCATCCGCCTCCCGTCTCAAATCAGGATGGAAATGTGACACCATGCGGTGCCTCTCCTCTCCTGTCAGCAAGTTCAACCCAAAGTAGAAGTGTGCTGCAAATAGTGCAAAATAATGTGGAGGCAAACCTATCCTCCAATTGACCACCATCTGCCTCGTTTGTTGGTGAAAACACTTTGCCCAGTTCACCTTCACTCCTGCAAACATCTGGTGGAAAAAGACCACTTGCTTCATGTTCACGTAAGTCATTTGTTCTGGTTTGAACATGGCCATTATCGTCCCCATGATACTTTGTTGAATTGGGTCCCGATAGGACTCCACCTTGTAACCATTTGTTGTACGCGGAGCAAAGATTGAATTTTGGATCTCCGCCGTCTCCTCTGTAGCATCACACTTCCAATAGAAAGTGATCCCTATCGGTTCTCTTGCTTCCTTCCCCAACACTAACCTCCAATCTGACTCAGTCCATCAAGCCGGATTTCCTCTCTTCCCTTCAACTTTGGGGCCATCCTCACAATTATTGGCAGCTATCTCTACCATGATTCTTGGGAAACTGAAATTCCAATTCCATGCTAAAAAGGTAATATGAAGTCTATTCAAGACTTTGATCCTTGCTACGATGTCTAACCTACGAATTGCAAACTTTGCACTGTTAGAGCATTTGTGACCTTCTTTGCCATGATCTGCTCTCTCATTCTTTGGCACTGGGAAACTATTCCTTCTCCTAGACGAGACACTCTAACTCTTTTTGGATTTTGGAAAATTTTACTCTCAATTGGCTTCCTAACACGCATTACTGCAGGACAACTACTTAGAAGGATTGGAAATCTACTTGACATATTCAACTTGTCCCTATGCAATCGCACTTTTATATTACCCCAAATTGCAGTCATTCTTCAGTCAATTTCAAAATTGACTTCCCCTTCTTTTGCGTGTTGTTGTCCTATCACTATCAAGATATGCTTCTTCTATATCTGCCATTTCTTGAAGTGTACTTTCTTGCCACGTACCAAGGTTGTTAGATGGTCTTTGTATCGACCTTTGCTTCCCGATCCAAAGATCATGCTCTTCGGACTTCTTTCTTTGTACCCTTCTTCTGAGTACCTCCATCATCGGATCCAATCTTGACTTCTTTGGATTTCCTCTGAAGTCACTTCCGTCCATTCTTTCTTTTGCAATTCAACTTTCTTTGTTTACTTCTTCTCCCAAATACTAATGAACAGAAAAAAACAAAAAATGTGTGCACCACAACTATATTGAGTTTTTGATTTTATTGTTGAAGTGAAAGATATCACTTTTGGCCAAGAATTGTGGAATCAAATTAGTAGCTACAAATAGTCAAAAACATATGGGATAAAGAGAACATGAAAGCACAAGGTTCAAAAAATTTACAATACCTATCTTATTTATCATATGTACATCAATTTTTTCTTTTGAATATTTGAAAAGGCACACAAAGGTGACCACATAGAACATAAGAAGGATGGGAAGATCCATATCAAGCCAATAGTATCAATATGAAAAATTTGTGTTATTGCACCTAAGATATCTAAGCTATGCAAGTCATAAGGCCTACAACTACTAGCACATCCAAAGAAGCATCACCTAGAATGATTGCTCTCTTATGGATTGCACCAACCTATGCTCTTTGTAGAAGCAATGTACACACGCTATCTAAAGTATGCTACAAAGTATGAGAGTGAGAGTGATACTTTATTGCGTCTAATATGATAAGCTCTCACGCACTCCCTAGTAAATGTATCAAGCGCCATGTCCATCGCTCCATATATACTCCAAGGCTAGAGGAACAAAGAGGTGACCTCGTTGCATACCTCGGTACTTGGAGACCTTGCATGCTGCTGCTCTGCTCACTGCCCCTCCAGGAAGATGAATAATCACTCTCTCCAAAACTACATCACACATAAGGTCTATAACTACAACATCCGCCACTAGCACTTAATCATCTTGAACCAAGAAAAAAATACTTTTGAAACGAAAAAATCTGAATCAATCTGACTGATTCATATTTCACAAAACACATTAGGACAATTTTACATCTCCCGATTTGTAAGTATGGCATATTTAATAACATCATCAACGTCATGTTCAATTTACGATTTAAGATGAGGAGACCTCCTCCTTTAATAGGAGAAAAGAAGGCTACTTGTGGAGGACGACCTTGATCTGCAAAGAGTTGAATCGCATATCATTCACCCGAATCTAGAATCGGGGCATAAAAATAGAAATAAAAAGCAAATTTGTGCTTTTTATGCTATAAGCCCTAGATATCAAAGCGAAGCATAAAATAACGAGAAAATATCAGCAATTGTTAAATTTGCCATCGTTCACCTTGAACCCGGGAAATATAAAACAACCAGAGAATACTAGCAGGTTCTATCTTGCTACTTTATTTTTAGGGAAATTCGGGAAGAGAAAAACCGTTTGCGTCTCTACTACATGCGACCGGATGAGCGGGTGAGCTACCCTCGGTCGGCAAATATACTGATTGCGCCGATGATGAGAAAGGAGGATCCGACGACCGAGGGCGATCCGCGGAACCCGAGGATTAGGGTTTGGCGAGGAGTGTGGGTTCGACGCTTTTGCCAAGTTCGAGCTCCACAATGGGTTCCTTCTCTTTCGCCTCTCGTAACGAAGCGAGTTTTTGCGTGTCTCTCCTTCTACACAACCGTAGTGTTGCTCGTTGCAATTGCCTGTTTCAGCCATGGTGGAAAAGGGCAAGAGCCGAAAAGATGAGGTCGTCACCAGGGAGTACACCATCAATCTCCACAAGAGACTACATGGCTGGTAAGTGTCTGAAGACTATGTTTCCTTTCTTCGTCCTGAAATGCTGTCGAATTGCCGGAAGATTGTGTGATTTAGGTCAGCTGTGGACGATGTTGAAGAGGAGGTCGTTCTTTTTGTGTTCAGCACGTTCAAGAAGATGGCACCCAAGGCGGTGAAGGAGATCCGCAAGTTTGCCCAGAAGGCAATGGGAACCAGTGACGTGAGGTTGGACGTCAAGTTAAACAAGCACATCTGGAGCAGAGGTGTGAGGAATGTTCCCACCAGAATCCGCCTGCGCATCGCCAGGAAGAGGAACGATGATGAGGATGCCAAGGAGGAACTCTATTCGTATGTAACCGCAGCCGAGGTCCCCGCAGAGGGATTCTCCAACCTCGGCACTAAAGTGATTGAGGAGGAGGATTAGTATATTAGGGAACCTTTCTTTCTCTCAGGATTGAGGTAACTTGAGTAAAAGTCCCATGTTACATTGATGAACGTGCTGTGCTGTGTGCGAGTGAATGACACCGCAGTCAGCCTGGGCTGTTGGGCATGCACTTGTATAAACATCAAGCATCAAATCTTTAAGACGTTTCAAATTTTGAAGGTATGGATACGGAGAGACAGGTATTTGAGAAATGATATGAAGAGGGGCAAGTTCACTAGAAGTTTTGAAGCAGTTTGGACTCCACCCATCTCTCATGGGATTTCCCCGATTCCCGTCATGGAGTATTGCTTAATCTAATACAACATAGATGTTTCTTGATTACTTGGACCCTATGTTAAAGCACCTTGCGGCCTCTGTACATACCGGTGATAATCTCAACATTAGTTACGAGCTTCGTCCACCCTCTCTGTTTAGGGTTTGGTGGAGGATTTTGTTTTTACTGTGATTGAGAGGAATCAGGTCAGTAGTTGCTTGTATCATCCCATGGAATTGGAGTTCTTTCCATTGGATCTCTGGGCTCTATTTGCTTGGCGTGCTTATGTCGTAAGCATCCTAGAGTGTGCAACTTAACAGGTTCCTTCAGAAGATATGGGATCAGAATTCTTGTTTGGATCAAACACAGCTTTTGAAGATATGTACATCCCTTGTCGCAAACGGACGTAAGAGTACAGGTGAATCGTATACTTTTCGACACGTAGTACTGTATCTGAGTATGGAAATGATTGAAGACAGCACTGATTAGATAATCGCTTTAGAAAGCGGTGAGGGTGGATTTTATATCAAGCTCTTGTTTGTTATCCACACCCCCCACTCCCAATAAATATCGTCCTCGTGAACTAATCCGTCACTGCATGTACTCCATACCCCAGTATCATTTCATTTTTCAGTGTCTTTCCCGGTTGATGATTTAAACGCACCTTCATGTAGTCCAAATTTCAAGATCTCTGCTTTAGTTCTTAAATTCTGTTACCCGAGGCAGTGATATTATATACCTTTCGCTGTTTGTAAATTTGCAGAGAATTGTTGGTTGAGTGAGTAGACATGGAGCATACATTCCCTGTATACTCGCTTTGTTTTTCCCGACCTAAATGCTTGCCACTGGGTCTCACTCGCCACCATTTTATCCTAACCGCGTCGAATGTGGATGATTATGAACTTTCTACCTTTGCCTACTGTTTGTCGAGTTTGTCCCTATCGGTAGAAAGAACTTTGAAGATTGGATGGTGGATACAAAGACACCAGTAACGAAGCGACTTGATCCTCACCGAAACACATGAAAGAACGCTTGAAATCACCAGCTACATGCCGAAAGGCAGACATTCTACTAAACACCATTACGACAGGCATTGTCTGAGTAAATCAAGCTATTAAGGGGATCAAATGGTACGAAAAGTTCATAGCAGTGCGCCTTCGAACTGTTGTAACGAGATGTGACAATGAAAAAATAATAATAACGCACGTCACCTGTCCCACATCAGCGATAACCTCCGGTCGACAAGAACACGTAATGTACTATTATCTCACCCCGGGCATTTTCTCGGTTTTGCCTACTAGATCAGTTGCAACACCTTTTCGAAACCTATTCTACAATAACGCTGACCCTGCTCCGCTGATGAAATTTTGTTCATGAGTCTCGACTAGTTACTCTCTTACTACCCGTTTGCGGGTCGGAATCGGACTCCCGTCCCCGTATCTGAGAACATGCCAAACCAATTGATTTAAGACGTAAAGACTGCGACACCGGCGATTCATCTACGCTAGATACGTGATACCTACGACTAAATCACCTCTATGTGTCATCCGGCAGTTCAAGCTGCTGTGCCCCAAACACTTCCATGGTCTCAGGATTCTGTAGGAAGACTGCTACGCCGCATCTTGATGACACAAATCCGTCCCACAGTTGAAATGTAATTTCTCCTCTCGCTTGTTTCTTAGGTGGCCAATCTTGAAGCGAACAAGCCTTATGCACGCCCTTCACGACATAATCGTTGGTCAAGACTTTGCCTTTGTTCTCTCCCTTGTTGCAGTCCGTGACGAGTCCATTCTCATGGATCGCCAACATCACATCTAGAGTGTAACCCTCCACCTTGAATCTTAGGCTGACACTTAAAGATAGTTGTAAAAATAAGGGAGAAGGTCTTGAAAATATTGCCTGCCAACCAACAATTTTCAATCAGAGTGAAATACCACTTGATACGTCCCATACGTCTTTCTTAAACCTCACCACAAGTGTTGAATCGTCTGTGACTGTTTGACGTGATCGAGAAGCTGTACGTGGTAATCCTCTTTTCAATCCTCATCCAGAAGAACGTGGACGAAGTATTCAGATTGCCCGGTAAGTTATAACCAAAAGCTTCCCGCATACATCTTTCTCATGTCTGGACCCTAAGTATGCCTAAATATTCCCTCGTGGCGCACAATGGAGACATAGAGAATAGAGAGAGATACCCTAGGTCTGAGATAGAGACAAATTATGACAAGAATGAAGCAAAGGTCTGATTGCAAGTTAGGAGAACAACTCCTGCAAATAATGATACTCACCTGAATATGTGGAGCAGGAAAACGAGGGGCACTTTGCACCAAGGATAGTATAGAACTCGCATTGGAAGCCATGCATTGGCTGCGACCCTGGATTACTACCTCAGGTGTGTATATCCTATCTTGCTCCAAAGCTTGCCCATACGCACGTTGTTTTAAAGTCCACGCGGTGTTCGCGAAAGGATCTTTCCATCCTAAATAGTCCCAATATTCGACGTGGTAGGCTAATATGACCAGCGGTATTGGATTCTCCAATTTCACGTCTTCTCCTTCACCCTGGGAGATAGAGATGTGTTAGCTAATCGACAATTGGAGCTACATGCAGCGAGCGTTTCTAGCACAGATTCGCAACTTCCTCTTGCTGCATCGAAATGAATAGCTGGAAGGAACCATTACCTTCCCCAACCTCGAGACCAGAGCATCTGCTGGCGGACATGAAGTGCAGCCCTGTGCTGTAAACAACTCAATCAAAACTGACCCCTGATTTCCACCCTTAGCTGGCTTAGGTCCTCTAACTCCTGATTTCCTCGATTCGGTCCCGCACTCACTGACCGTATCATCACCATTTTCAGACCTGAAATCGGACACGGTAGAACTGTTGTCCTTCACCTTACTCACATTTTCAACTCCCCGCCTCCGGCTACCACAGCAACAAACGAAGCTGAAATCCATGGTTCTTCTGTTTCTGAACTCTCTCAAGTGAAGACTACCAGCACGGAAGTACTCCAGCACTACGCTCACCAGATTGGCACAGTGCCCCCTTACTAACCCTCAGTCTACTGACATTCTAAACCTGTGAATTCTAAACTTCATGCAAATCAACGTTGGCAGTTCCATTTCAAGGCTTGATAATGTTTCACAATCAAAACTAGTTGCTTTGCTCGTAATGATCTGCATTCTGCAGATCAATGTGCAGCCTGCAGCTTGGTGAATCATTTTCATCAAAGAACGAGAAGTAAGGCATTCTGATTCGTAATGACACATCCAAAAGGAAGGAGGAGTCCATCTCATATCTCGTGTAAACACCAAAATTGAGCGTCTTGATCACGTAACCAGCACCGACAGAAATGACAATGTGCGCCGCGACCGGCAAAGAGTTCGACGCAACTGGCTCCTACTCATCATGCGCCTGTTCCCTTCTGTCGACCCCGAACGATGCAGAGATCTGGATCCAAGGATTTTATGAAAAAATGAAATCTTGTGGAACAGAACAAATTTCAGCGGAGGTCTTCACAAATGAACGTAAGAGTACAATCGCTACGCAACAAATTTGCAACAACTATGGAAAATCGTCGAAACAATCGGAAACGAAGACGTCACCTCCTTCAGCTTTAAGAGTGGATGCCAGCCATGCTTGTTCTCGCCTCGAGGTATAAAAACAGAAGAAAGAATGTGGAAACTCCAGCTCCCGCGTGCGTCAGCGGATCAATCGATCCGAGAAAACAACAACACCAGCTCGCAAGTACCACTGTAGTCGGTCCCTGGTCTCCATCTTCCTCTCATTGTTCCTCGAATTCATATTCACAACCCCTTTTTCACCGCCGGTCATGTGATGGTCGTGTGCCATTCTTTATTCTTTTGATTCATACACTCATCTAGCCGAACGGCGAAGCTCCCAGTTTTCGATGGCCAATGGACGGAAACTCTCCATCTGATGAGCGTCAACTTAAACATCCGTGCTCATGCAGGTTACCTGTCTAAATAACTCGTCCCATTTGGGGCCTAGCCTCATTTTACCTTTTTCGTCTCTCCCTTGTGCGGCTTGATGGGTCTTCCCCATCCTTCGTGTTCTCTACGCGATAGCCTTTTCTGGTTTTAATAACTAGTCTAAGGAGTAATCAAATCTTTTAACTTGTAGACACTAGTCCATTATACGTTGCATCCGTATCAAACGACCGCACAAGTAAAATATAATGAAAAGGAAAAAAAACATTTATGATTGTATTTCTATTTTCAAACTCGTTTAGAATTTTATTTTTCGACAATTTTTCCAAAGCATATTTTATTTATTTTTATTTCTAGATAATGTGTTTATACACTAAATTTTCAAACATTTTGTGATTCTCAAAGTATTCTCACAATTTCTCTTTTCATCCATTTCTCGTGAACAAGTATTCCCCAGATATTTATATCCATTTTCATTTTTTCATTTTTTTTCATATTTTGCTTGATGGGTCTTCCCATCCTCCGTGTTTTCTACGCGGTCGCCCTTTTCTTTTCATATTTTCTCGTGTGATAACTAAATCTGCTCTTTCCCTGCAATAGCATTAGGGAATAAAACCAAACATTTCTCTCTAGTAGACTTTTACATTTCAAGAGTTTACCACGATATATCTTCTTTATCTGTTAAGTAATGTTTTTTCTCTACCATTTTTCTTCTATTCTCTTCTGCCAATATTATGGAAATCTTATCTTCTTCTCTCCATAGAAATTCGATAACCTATCGGTCATATGGAGCAAATGTGATCAATTGGTAAGGGTTTTCGTCATGTAGCTTACACAATAAGATAAGTTTCGAAGGAAGATAGATACCTCTAAAACTTTAATTCAGTACATATCGTTTCTCTATTAGATTTATTTACTTATAAGCATCCACTGATTTAGAAAAATTTAAGAAACCAAGTACTCTTGTTATTGTTATTGGAGTAGTTTTAATGGTAAATTCTATATACTTGTTATAGAGAAAATTAATTTTTGAGGTTTTTAATATTATTGGAATAATTTATACACTTCTTGATATACCCGTTGGGATGTATATAAAACAAACCGGATGCTAAATTTGATTTTTGCTATGATGAAAAAAGAATATTTCATCTTCCATTATCTTCCTTTATTCAAAAATATTGACATATATCCAAGAAAAAGGATATTTAACACAAGGATGAGTTTGCGAAATATTTAAGTTTCTGATTTGAATATAAGGTACAGATTTCGTGAGTGGCCAAGTAGAGAATATCTATCTCTACTTTTCTAGCGTTTATACATCTACATCGTTTTCACTATTGGAAAAAGCAGACTGCGGAGGTAACAAGAAGGATAAGAACAGCCCATCACCCCGTACAAAAATAAGACATAAGAGGTAAAATGGGGCTCAGTCCGATACAGGGCAGTCTGTGTATGCTTTCTTCCCGACGAAGATCGCCCGAACGGACCCCGCGCAGTTCAGGTAGTTGTCGTGCTCCTTCCGACGGTAATTGTACATCCACGAGAGAATCGTGGATGAGATAATTGTGGATCCAGGAAAACTCCTAGGGAATTTACGATTGGATTCAATCAACGTACGCGAATATCGAAACGAAAATATTAGTGAAACAAAAGAAGAAAAGGCGACCTTGCTATCTTATTATCTCCACTCAAGAGACGGGAACAGATCCGGCACTGTGAGTAGTCAATTTCCGGTCGAGAGTGTGGATCCCTGGCGAACATGCCTGGTCCCCGGTTGGTTTCTGGAAGATACTGAAAGGTCGCGAAAATAGACAACAGGTTTCTTCCCAATTTCTCACCGAATGTTGCGTTTGAATGCCCCCGTTGTATAGACATGCGCAGGTGGAGATTAGTACAGTAGCAAGTTCGTAAAAGAGATTAGCGTACTTTTATAGCAGATGGCATTGAAAGCTTTTGTTTCTGAGGTCAAAGTGCCTAACAGCGACTGCAGAGTTATTCTCGATGATGGAGGAGATCTGAATAAACTTCCAGTTACGTAAGCTTCAGCAATGCGTGACCGCCAGGGGCTTGCCATCCTTAGTCTCTGTACGCTAGTGATGACAGGTTCTACTAGGGTGCCTTCTACATGAGCAGAAGCATGTACTAGCATAAAAAAGGACCTAGTAACCACGTTCCTCAAGTAGAGCTAATTTCCTCATTCTGCTGCTTGAATGTGCAAGCGGCAAGCTTCTTGTACAGAAGATACCATCGAGATAGTTTACCCTTATTCACCTAATTCATAAGGCATTACTGGCTGATGAAAGAATATATGCAGAACTGAAAGAATTGCACGTCTTTTACCAGCGATTGGAATCTCGTTCTTCAAAATTGTGATAACCTCTTAAAACCTATACTGAGTACCAATCAGATAGTAAGTCTATCCCTGCTCTCGCGTCGAAGTCCAAGGCTACGTTCCAAGTGCGTAACTTTACGATCTCACCCATAGTTGAGCAGAGTCTTTCCTGTTGACACGAGACATGAAGACTATTTCCGCAACGGGATTTGTCACTTATCTCATCAATTCGAATCTTGTGAGTACAAAACAGTCCCTCAGGTATTTATAGCTATATTACCCAGAAACGACGACATAATCTAAGAACATGTTTCCAAAATATATCAAGCGGATGGTCGGCCCTACAAACCACATGTGCAACAGTACTCAGGCGCAGAAACAGGCGATGTCCGCAGTGAATTGCGGCAAAGGTAAAACAAACGTAAAAGAGGCGTGAGCTGGATACATGTACTGTGTGTAGATTACGGTTGTCAAGCACTAAACAGCGTCACAAGTAGTGTAGGGCTGAATTGCGCCACGAACAACTATCCGCGTCATGCCTTGCAACGCTGCTCTTTCCGCAGATGCCTGTACCATCCACTAAATTTGTAACTTTTCCGCAAGGCGGCCATGTTGTTGAGCAGTTCTGATACATGCCTACATACTCAGCAGAAGATTAAAGCAAAAATTGTAAGTTTCGGAAGTACTGGAAGCTAACTCTGCCCCTTATTCCAAAGACACAAATTGGAACTTACTTTGCAAAAGTAGTAATCAAGCATGTTGATAGTTTGGTGAAATCACTTTAAGCAAGTACGACGTGTTCGGATCTTTAGCAGACGACAAGAAAATTCCGATCATGGGCGTCCTCCCTTGGTGCAGGTGTTTCTTTCTCCTAGACTCATGTCGACGGGCATTTTGCCACAACCAGGCACGTCATTAAGTGCTCTTGGACTTTTCTTCCTTCCAAGAGAACATATACGCGGATTGAGAGCAGAAGTTGTTCGTAGAAGGGGGAATCCACACCCGGTAAGGACAGGCACGACGCAAACTAAGCACATGCGAATCTAAGTTGGCTATTTGTTCCAAGAAAACACATAACCAATTGTCCATAATCGTCCGGGTTATTTATCTCAGGTAGCTAGCGCTCAATGAGCTCCCGCGCTCTTTCAAATAACAGATATTTCGGATGCGGAACATACTGACATGTAGAGAATAGATAGACCGCCAAGGCGCAGCATCACTGGTTTCCTACTATCTTGGATCCGTGCTCGGCAGTTCTAAAACTAACCAGATAACACCACGTGTGATAGCAACAAAGCTCTTCTGAAAGCGGACACCTAACCCCCCGGAAGTCCTCTTGTCCGAAAGCAACTCAGTGTGTCGTCCAGACTAATCTTCTCATTGATGGAGATACCCACATATAATTTTCGACCGGCATGGGCACTGGGTCATGCACATCACAGTAAATTTGGCTTAGAACGTTCTAGAAGTGCTAAAACACCACCAAAAACCGTACAAGTTTGCCTTTCGTAAAGGGCACCTCAAATCTGGTTCAAATTCATAAATCGTTGCATGAGTCTGGGAGGGAACTTTACTGGAATTTTTGCGTGATATCAAGACCAAGATATAAAGGAGAAACTCTATTGAACATCTCAAGTAGCCTGGGCATGGACAAACCAACCTTCAAGGATCCTAGTCGGATGTTTGTTAAGCGTGTCCTTGAGAGTAAAATATTGATTCAGAGTACACAGAAAAATGAAGAAACTACCAAAACATGACCGGATGTACTACCTTACTATCAGATCAGTGAAGATTTTTGCCTGCTATACCCCCTGTACCGACATTTTGAAGGGGTAGTCAGGACATAGAATATAGAGCCTGTCCATTTTGGCCCGGTGAACTTGACCTTCCAAACTACATACTCCTAAAGCTCGATTTACAGTAACACTACGACCGTTTCTGTTTAGAAAATGATTTTCGCGCAAAAAAAGAAGTTAAAACATTGGCAGGTTTAAAATGCTGAGCCACTTCCCCTTGTTTGTCCTAATAAGTGGTCTTTGGCTTCATTGATCTTAGCAGCCAAATAGTCGCTTCCGCCAGCATCCGGGTGATTTGCTGTCATCACTCGCCTATGTGCTTCCTTAATTTTGTCTTGAGCAACGGATTCCCTGCAGACACAAGAAGTAAAATCCTGAATCATTGTTGTGAAACGGCATGAAATAAGCTCATACTGCTGATAAACATTGAAGGCAGGCTATGATTGTGGAGCTAAACCCTGACTCTTTCAAGGACATTCCTGACACTCTCTCGAACTCATTACCGGAACATGTAACAAGTCTAATTTCATAGTGTATATTTTCTAGATAATGCCCTAGAGCGTATGCGCCATGGTAACAGGTCCAAAACTTACAAAACTAATAAAATCGACAAGCAGTTCCCATAGACACAGACGGCATGAAATACAATGCCTAGGTGATTTTATGCTCACATACAACTAAACAGAGTATAATAGTGAAAAATAACCATAGAAGGTAGAGAAAATAGTTTTAAGAGAATTTCTCGATAAACTGTAAAATCGAGATGCCACTGGTGTTCGAGGCAAACTAAACGAACAAAATATCGAAAATGCCTGCAAAACATTGGATGAACCACGAAGTTATACCTCACACCAAGAATTAGAGCAGCTTCTCTGCGAGTCATAGTCGGCTGAAATCCGCCTTCATAGAACTTGCGTAGACGAGGAGTTGCTGGCCGCAACTTGAATGCTTGGTATGCCTCAATTCCATATTTACCGGCCAAGGCTGCAACTGCCACCGTCAGTCCAGCAACCAAAGGAGAGGCCTGCGTGAAACAGCAGATCGTAAGGGTTTCAGAGAGTCGACCAAGCTCGATATCGATCTCCTTGCAGTAAAGGCATTAAACCCCATACGGACACTTCTGCAAGGCCTAGAGTGAGAAACATGTAATTTCTCAGGGTAAGAGGACGATTAACTTCACACCAACTATGAACAAAATCTGCTGAAACCCAAAAGTCTTGAGAAACCAATAATTTCATTTCCCCAATTCAAACATTACCCCCATCCGAACCTAAGCAGGTGGAAGAGTCGGACACTCACCATTTCTGCTACTGGGGCAGCCAGAGCGACCGAACGAAGAATAACTACAATGCTCCGCTTTCAGCAAGGTCAATAACCTCTGGTCGATCTCAACACACCGTCCTTGTAACCTTCAGACGGCAAAGTTAATTCCGACGTAACAGACCTGATTCTTTCGACTTTCTGATATCCTTCAGCAGCTCCACTTGACAAGCAAATCTTCCAAAACGTTTCCCCGCCTGCCTGATGACAATTTCGGCCTCGAGCACTGTCAAGACAGTCCCTGCAGATTCTAGAGCAGTTTTACTCTGGGAAGCACCACAAATTGCCACTCTTCTTCAGAACGTTCGAGGTTTCGTGCGCACGGACGGATTTGACTCCCTTGTCTCTCGAGAGTTCCAGACACGGCAACCGGCTGGGCGATGAAAAGGTTTCCTACCATGCCGTGCGGTTTACCGGCAGACGCAGTGTTCCTCTTAAGGAGTGCACTGAGTCTCATTCTACAGTAACTACATACTTCATGACGAGACCTCTTGTAGGAAAAAAGGCGACCGCGTAGGAAAAACGAAGGATGGGAAGACCCCATCAAGCCGTACAAGGGAGAGACAAAAAAGGTAACATGGGGCTAAGTCCCAATAGAGTCTATATGAGAAATCTGCCCCACCGCACCTAAGATATCCGAGCTATGTAAGTCGTACGGTCTACACCCAACTAGAGCATCCGAAGAAACATCACCTAATGTGGTTGCTCCCCTATGGATTGCACCCGCCACTGTCCTCTGTAGAGCAATGGACACACGCTGTCTAAAATATGCTACAAAGTATGAGAGTGAGAGTGGTACCCCTGACGCCTAACCCCCTGACCTCTTGTAGTGGTGTTTAGCTAAAAGAAGAACGACCGTGTAGAAAAAATGAAGGATTGGGAAGACCCCATCAAGCCGTACAAGGGAGAGATGAAAAAGGTAAACGGGGGCTAAACCCCAATAGAGTCTATATGATAATCTGCCCTACTGCACCTAAGATATCCAAACTTTAGCAGTACATTTAGATGGAGTTTCTGGAAGGTATTTGAAGCGATGAATAAGTAGGAATAGAGCAAATTGATATGTAAAGATGAAGGAGATCCAGAGCATAGTGTGAACTTGTATCTCTTTATTCAAGAGATAAATATAATGCTTGTTATCCTTTCAAATCATTGTAATATAAAAATGATGGTGATGTTTCCGTATAAGAAGTATATTTTGTACAATGCTTCTTGGCTCGCCAGTAGGGAAAAGGTGACCGCTTAGAAAACATGAAGGAGAGGAAGACCTCATCAAGCCATACAAGTGTGAGACAAAATAGGTAAAATGGAGCTACGTAGGGTTGATATGAAAAATCTGCCCTACTGCACCTAAGATATCCGAGTTATGCAAGTAGTACAATCTACAAACAACTTGAGCATCCAAAGAAGCATCACCTAGTGTGGTTGCTCTCCTATGGATTGCACAAGATGCTACACTCTATATAGCAATGAATACATGTTGTCTAAAATATGCTACAAAGTATGAGAGTGAGAGTGGTACCCCTTGGCACCTAACATGATAAGCTCTCATGCACTCCCTAACAAATATATTAACAGCCGTGTCCATCGCTCCATATAACTCTAAGGCTAGACGGACAAAGAGGTGACCTTGCTGCATACCCCTATACTTGGAGACCTGCAAGTTGTTGCTGCACTCATCGCCCATCCAAGGGGATGAGTAATCATTCTCTCCAAAATTATATCACGTGTAGGGTCCGCAACCACAACATTTGCTATTGTCACCTGATCATCTTGGACCAAGTATAAGTCTGCCCATACATGTGTCAGCTGCAAAGCATACAAACACTCCTCTCTAAGCCAAGTATGCACTCTCTTGTGCCATGGCAAACACAATGTCCCTAATAGCATCATAGGTAACTATCCTTTGTCCTCCAAAAGGACACCATGTCATATGGACCGTAGCTACATCTAGTGTAGAACCACACTCTCAAGTGAGTAATGAAGATCCAGATGGGTGGACCAAACCTAGGCAAAACCTCATTGTTGTAGAGAAAGTAGTTGGTGTGAGTCAGAATGCCCTAATGCATGTTTGAACTAGGATCCAAAAGCATGCACCCTTTCCGGAGCAAAAGCAAGGATGTGCTCTAGTAGCCTTAGGAATGGACGAGTCAACTAAGAGAGAATGTAGGGTATGTTGGCATTGTTGCCCCATCAAGGAAGATTGTAAACCTCTAGTCCAATCTGACGATAGTGAAGCAAAAGATAGAAGGTCCTCATGGGGAATGACTATCTCTTGTCTGCCACAATAACATCTAGAGAGAAAAAGATAACTCCTCCATCTCTATCACATATATCTCCAAAATTGGCCTATCAACAACTACAAAATGAGAGGAAAGTAGGGGTTTTGAGAGAGCTCAACTACCCAAAAATGCTATAGGTGACATCTCCTCCGTAGATAGCAAGCCAACCCCTCCACACAAGATTAGTAGAGATGTTTGTCTACGTGCCAAATCCCTTGTCACACACTCAAATATCCCTGGTCTAATAATATCACCGAAGACTCCCATAATCCTCCTATCAAAGGTTCTCAAACGTGATAGGAAGATCAAGGAGGGAGGAACCTTTGTGAAAGAGATAAGTTGGTTGACAAGAAATACTAGAGGAGAGTATACCAAATGCTTCTTGCGGATCTCCAAGTAAAGGAAGTTCATCTACATGGAGAATATCCTCTACAAGAGCAGCATCTAAGAAGCACGTGACAAAATTCTTGAATCCTATTGGCACTCCAAGAACACAAAGTTTATCTATAGATATGATACATCCCTCTGAAAGCTCAAGGTGGGGAGGGATACCTAAAGGAGACCATACCCTACACTTTGACACCTTGACTCTCAAGCCTACTAGATATAGTTTGGTAATCAAGTCAAAGTTTGGTCAAAGGCTTGCCTAATCTGATCTGCAAGGCCACAGTGTGTGTATCATCTGCCAAGGAGGGAAATACACAACTAAACTAATGGCATGGCCAAACTGGTAGATAAGAGAGCTCTAAAGTTAGCCGTAGCAAATAATGTCTCCCTAAAGGATCTCCTTGATGTGTACCACCAGCTGACTCCAAGACGATGACTCCTTCCTATAAACAACCATGTTAGTAGTAAAGGGAAGCAAGAGAGCCATAAAAAGAACACACAAAAGGAATAAGACTCACCAAGGATCCACTTGGCTCCTTAAGCTCTTTAAAGATGGATGCTCATAAGACGCTATTAAAAGCATTCTCAACATCAACCTGTATGATGATCTATTTTGGATGGATATTTAGCAATGCCCTAATGCCTAGAGATATAGCCTCACATCCTCTAAGTGTAGCCACTCCAAATTGATATGGACTAAGGTGCTATTGGAAGTGAGAATGATGTTGAAGGACAATAGTGCGGTTGACCAAATGCAAAAAGATCTCTCTAATAGCAATTTGTCTAATGCCTCCTATGTCCTTCTCTATTGCAAGAAGTTGACTAGCACTCATTAGTAGGACTAGCCATAAACCAAGGGTATAGTGCTTGTACTACTCTACTAAAACTCTTGCTTGACCCAATGTCCTACACCATCATAATCAAGTGGACTCTATGGTATCTTGTGTCAGAACCTATCTCCTAAAACATGAGCCTTAACAAACTCCTCCTCTAATGCCACCCAATCCACCATTTGGAACCAACAAAATCTAGCAGCCACCTCTTTATGCCCCGCATGTCCTCCTTTAGCATAACAAAGACACCATCAAGAGAGTAAGAGAAATAAGAACCATTCTAATTCATCCACGGGATCATGTGCCAAATGATTAAATGGTAGGCAAAAAGCCTATCTAGTCTCATCATGAAGTGTATGGAGTAGCCCATGGAATAAACGTAGACATGGAAAACTAGTCTCAAATAACCCCAAAATGTAATTTGCTTGACAAGCTAACCACTCTCACAACTTGATCCAAATTCTTAGAACAGTCAACAAAGGGATAGAAGAAGTATGCATAATCCCAAGTGTCATTGCTATTGATGTGGTCACTTGCCTCACATGAGCATCCCAAGTGGTCCAAGCATAGTGCTTGTGCATCCTTCCCACATGGGTCTTTACCCCTTGCAAGGTAAAGTGTCGGTGATACACCGAGCATGGTGTACCTCGAGTCGCTCTCTGCAACCCCACATGGGAAAGTGTAGACACAGCTAGCACAAGAATAATGATAATAACACATAATGCTCCTCTCCATCTCTTCCAATACCTGCAAAACCACAACTCCTCATATCCCAACTCACATGAGTAAATATTATCTTACCAAACCCTAGAAACTATAAACTCTCATAATTTTCAATTCCCGTCTCTAGAAATTTCAAACTAAGTTCTCATGAAATTGTAGCATGAACATCAAGAGATTAAAATTGAGAATTCCATACCCATCACTCTCAATGTGTAATAATCACTCTAAACCCTAAAAAACCTAAAAATCCCCATAACTTTCTAACTCGAACTCCATAAGAATCATCTTGACTTGCCAACTAAGCAACTAGTTATATAATTTTGACATAAAGATGATGTAATTCCACACTTGATTCCATGTGAATTGCATAAGTAATACTTTGTAGCAAAATATGAGATTATAGTCTATCTTGAGTTTAAGAAATATTTAAATATATCAATATACATCTCAAAGTTATCTTTTTTATGTACTTTCTGGTAATAAATCTAAATTGTGGTTGATGTTTCAAGAAGTATATGCTATAAAGAAATATATTGTATTCCAAAACCAAAAATCTTGATGTTTCCATAACAAGTTGGAGAAAATGATTTTTCTGATAATGAATTTTTGTAAATCTATTAGATATAATTGATATCTATCATTTACATATTAAAATTTTAAAATTTAAGAAATACATATATATGTATTAAAATTGTATTAAGTATCTCTCTTACTTTTAAATAAATTATTTCATTGATACTTCAATAAATGATATGTGGTATAAAAAGTATCAGTATGAAATGGTACAAGAAATAAAAATACCAAATTTGTTTTTACCAATTAGAATTGGATAAATTAAGCAATAAATAGCTCTTACTTAAAGTCACTCAATTGTTCATAAAAGACTACTTGATATATTATTCCTGTTTTTCATAATATATATACTTTATTCTTATATATATACAAATAAAAATACTATAAATAACATTTCATATTAATGTATTTATATAAGTAAATAATAATAATGATAATAAGTTTTTTAATTTTATAATGAAAATTTTTAAGGTTCACAAACACCTTGGCCTATTTATTTCACACTTTAATTTATCATGTGAAATGGGAATATGTTTAGAGACCTAATTTATTAGGAAATTAGGCCTAAAATTAATTTAAATTAAGGATGATGAAAAGAAGCATTGAATAATTATCTCTAGTTTTTATGTTGGTTTTACTACAAACTATATAAATTATAATGAGCCTTATATTTATAAATTATATTGGAATATAAGCTATAATAATTGGAATTCTAAATTTAGAATTACAATTTATTAAATATTGAATGATAAAGTTGTATAAAAGATTGTATTGAAGCTTTTTGTAAAAGATTGATCAAGTAAAGAAAATGGAAGACCAAGGTGGAAAATCACATAAGGATACTTGAATGCTTGAAACTCAAAATGCTTAAAACTCTGAATGCCTAGCATGAGCTTGGGCTTTGGTATATGTAGAAAATATACAAGGCTCTTGGGGAACATCCTACAAGTCATCTTCTTAGAGTGCAAGCTAAGCTAGCCAGAAACTTCATAAGAAACATCATTCTAAAAGTCAAGTACTTGGCGTCCAAGCAAAGCTAACCAAGAAGCTTCCTAAGAAGCTTTCTTCTAGGAGCTACCTACTTGGCATACATGGTACTCAATACGAGGAAAGTACCTAAACTTTTCATAGATACTTATAGAATATTCTTAGACTACTTGGCTAATTTGGCCTATTTGCTAACTTATATGCTAACTTTGTATTGTTACATATTCCCCCACCGCTAGTTGGACAAAACATCCTTGTCACCATGGAATCTTCAAACTCTTGGATGGCCGTTTGTGCATTGTGGAGATGAGAAAGAGTCTCCCATGTAACATTGTGAATAGGATAGTCTTTTTTGTGCGTATATACATTGCTACACAACATACATTGCTGTAAACATCATACACTATAGAAGCACAACTCACACATACATCATACATAAACTCTAAAGTGCCACAATAACCAGATCGTTTAAAACTTGAATCAAGTGAACTCAGATCAATGCTTGATCTGGTCCTTTTACTTGCCAACAACAAGGCACTGATTATAGTCAAGCTACACCTACTCTAGCTAAGAGAATCTAGGTGACTTTTGCCGGCTTTCTGTCCACTCTAGCCAAGAACTCAAAGGCTCAACATCAGAGAAGTGAGCTCTCTGGACCTACACTTCCAAGGTATACTCCTGATTTGACCTAGGTCTCATCCCAATGGTCCCATTGACGGCACACCTGATGGTGCGGATGGTGCAAGTGATGGTGGGCCCTGCTATGAAGTCAATACCCTAAACATGAAATCTGACTGTCAAAAAATAGTCTATGAGTAACTGCCAAAATGCCTCTAACTACTATCATTGGAACTCCAGTGTCTGAGCAATCTAGATGTGACACTCCAAATGGTGTGATAATTGTCGTGCGTATATACATTGCTACACAACATACATTGTTGTCAACATCATACACTATAGAAGCACAACTTACACATAAGTCATACATAAACTCTAAAGTGCCACAATTGCCCCCATAGTTGGCGGTTAGGTCCCTCTAACTCCAAATAGCTATCTACTCCAAGCATATGGTATACCCTATGATGGGCAAAAATCAAGAGGCCGGGTGCTATGGAGCCCCATCGTTAGTCGCCTGTCTGCAATCTATACCATATAAATGATGAACTAGCTATAGGTCAAGTACATCTAGGACATAACCATTGTCCTTGAAGAACCACCATTAAGGGAGGAGTCATACATGCCATATGCCATCCTCTCAAACAAGTATCAAACATTAGCATAGTAGCAGCTCTACCAGAAGAGCCACATAACATACACCTCAAGCCTACATGTACAAGTGCCAAGCTTAGGTCCAAAATACCATCAATGTTTAGGAGGTGGCATGGTGCACAATTGCACACATGATCCTTCCAAACAACACCATCACGTCGTTCCAACACAAGGACTCCAAATGGCAAAACCTCATACACCTTCAAGATAGTGCGGCTTGTCAAAACATCAAGTGTAGTCGGTGCTGTCTACTATAGATATACATAGTCACATGGATGAAATTGATGGATTGAGGGTCTATAAACTCCTCCTCAAATGGTAGCATAGCATAAGGTATCTCTATGTTGATCAATTGCTAAGTTCTCAAAGGCCATCGTCATCACTCTCTGAAAGATCTCTGCCCACTAAGAACATGCGCTCATCCATACATCTAGATCATCCAAGTCCAAAATTACAGTAGCATCTTGACAAATGGCTACAAGTAACTCTAGATCTTGTCCATAGAGTAGAAAGTAAGGAGAGAAGTTGGCTAAGGAGGCTTGCTGGCTGAACCAATAGCCCATGGCCAACCAAGGTAATTGGAGATCCCAATCTCTCAAGTGGCCTTTTTGCAAACCATACTTTTGCAATCCTCTCTTCACTATCTGAAGCACTCTCTTTGCTAAGCTATCTACCTCAAGGTGATTTTGGGATGTAGTACAATGATCAATCAAAGCCTTGTCACATAAGACTTGAAACTCCCCCAAGAACTCTATACCCTGATCAGTCAAAACCTCTGTTGGTGCACCAAAATGACTAAGAACTTGATCTAGGAACGAGTAAGGTGTCCCTTCACTAGACTTGTCAGGAAGTGCTACCAACTCAATCCACTTAAAAGTGCTCCACCATCACTAAAACATACCAATGATGTTTCACAGTTAATGGTAAAGGTCCAACAAAGTCCAAACTCCAACGGTAAACCAATCCTATGATAGGTAATGGGTGTAGCTGTAGCGTAAGAGCATTGAATGATGCTCTAACTTGGTCACAAACCACACATCTAGCAACAAACTGTTGTACCTTGGTCTGCATATCGCGCCACCAATAATGACTCTGGAGTAAACTATATGTACACTTTTCTCCAAAATTTCCTAGCTCCTCATGAGCATGACGGACCAACTGTGGTCTCCGAGATGGAAGTGATACTACTCGCACTCTACCATCCTCTCATACACGCAAAAGGTATCTGCACTCCAATCTGAATTGTCTGGCTTGCTGAAAGACTTGATATCTCTCCTTGGCCCCAATTGTGCCACAACACTAGTGCAAAGATAGTCCATCACTAAGATGTCACCATGAATGTCTTGCTGAACTGTACCAATATCTTCACTCTTTGGATCTATGACCTCATTAACTCCTCTCGTATGTGCTGAGAGAGATACCACCAAAAAATATACATAAAAAGACCGAGGCATGCCAACTTAGCACCATCTCCTCATCTGTCTCACCATGCCAACGTGCTCTGGTCTGATCCTGCTGGCTGGGACATGGGTTTCTACTCAACCCATCTGCATCACGGTTCACCACTCCATGTTTGTGAACAATCATGAAATCATACTCTTGTAAAATCAGAGCCCGTTGTGCAAGCTTCCCTAAAAGCTTGTCTGACTCCATCAACCACTTCAGTGGCTGATGATCAATGATGAGAGTGAAGGGGTTACCATATAGGTAACATAAAAAGTGTGTTATTGCCCAAATTGCTGCCAAGCACTCTCCCTCATATGCATTATATTTTGCCTCCATTGAATTGTTGGAGCAACTAGCATAGGCACCGCAAACTCCTCCCCCCCATCATCATGTTGGGTGAGCTATCGTGCATATATACATTGCTACACAACATACATCGCTATCAACATCATACACCATAGACACATAACTCACACATAAGTCATACATAGACTCTAAAGTGCCACAATAATCAGATTGTTTACAACACTCAAATCAACTCAACTCGGATCAGTACTTGATCTATCACTCTATAGATTGCCAACAACTAGGCACTAATTATAGTCAAGCCACACCCACTCTAGCTAAGAAAATCCAAGTGATGCTTGCCGGCCTCTATCCACCATAGCCCAGAACTCAAAGGCTCAACATCAGAGAAGTGAGCTCTATGGAGCTGCACTTTGAAAGTATACCCCTAGACTTGAGCTAGGTCTGGAACCCTAATAGTCCTGCTGATGGCACACTCAATAGTGCAAATGGTGCAAAGTGATGGTGGGCTCCATCATGAAGTCAGTACCATAAACACAAAATCTGACCGTTAGAAAATAGTCTGTAAGTGACTGCTGAAATATCTCTAACTACTATCATTGCAACTCCAGTGTCCAAGCAATCTAGATGTGACACTATAAATGATATGACAATTGTCGTGCATATATACATTGCTACACAACATACATCACTGTCAACATCAAACACCATAAACACATAACTCACATAAAAGTCATACATAGACTCTAAAGTGCCACAATTGCCTCCTAGCTGGCAGTTAGGTCCCTCTAACCCCAAGTAGCCATCTACTCCAAGTATATGGTATACCCTATGATGGGAAAAGATCAAGAGGCTGGGTGTTATTGAGCCCCATTGTTAGTTGCTTGTTTGCAATCTATACCACATAAAGGATGAACTAGCTATGTCTCAAGTACATCTAGGACATAACCACTGTCCTTGAGGAACTACCATGTGGAGAGGAGTCATACATGCCATATGCCATCCTCTCAAACAACTATCATACACTAACATAGTAGTAGCTCCACCAGAAGAGCCACATAACATACACCTCAAGCTTGCACATACAAGTGCCAAGCTTGGGTCTATAGTACTATCAATGTTTAGGAGGTGGCATGGTGCACAATTGCGCATATGATCCTTCCAAACAACACTTTCACGTCCTTCTAACACAAGGAATCCAAATGACAAAACCTCATGCACTCTCAAGATAGTGCGGCCTATCAAAACGTCAAGTGTTGTCGGTGTTGTCTATTGTAGATATACATAGTCACCTGGATGAAATTGAGGGATCAAGGGTCTATAACCTCCTCCTTGAATAGTAGCATAATGTAAGGTATCTCAATGCTGAGCAATTGCCAAGTTCTCGAAGGCCATTGGCATCACTCTCCAAAAGATCTCTGCCTGTTGAGAACATACGTTCACCCATACATTTGGATCATTCAAGTCCAAGACTATAATAGCATCTTGAAAAATGGCTACATGTAAATTTGGATCTCATCCATAGAGTAGAAAGTAAGGAGAGAAGGATGCTAAGGAGGCTTGCCGGCTAAATAGATAGCCCATGGCCAACCAAGGTAATTGGAGATCCCAATCTCCTAAGTGGCCTCTTTGCAAACCATACTTTTACAATCCTCTCTTCACCGTCTGAAACACTCTCTCTACTAAGCCATCTACCTCAAGGTTATCTCAAGATATAGTACAATGATCAATCAAAGCCTTCTCACACAAGACCTGAAACTCCTCCAAGAACTCTATACCCTGATCAGTCAAAACCTCAAGACTAAGAACTCGATCTAGGAACGAGTAAGCCATCCCTTCACTAGACTTGTCAAGAAGTGCCACCAACTCAATCCACTTAGAGAAGTGCTCTACCATCACCAAAACATACCGATGATGTCTCACAGTCAATGGTAAAGGTCCAACAAAGTCCAAACTCCAACAATAACCCAATCCCATGATAGGTAATGGGTGTAATTGTGGTGTAGGAGCATTGAATGATGCTCTAACTTGGTTGCAAACCACACATCTAGCAAAAAATTGCTATACCTTGGTCTACATACCGTGCTACCAATAGTGACTCTAGAGTAAGCTATATGTACAATTTACTCCAAAATGTCCTAGCTCCTCATGAGCATGACAGACCAACTGTAGTCTCTAAGATGGAAGTGGTACTACTCGCACTCTACCATCCTCCCATACATGCAAAAGGTGTTTGCCCTCCAATATGAATTTTCAAGCTTGTTGAAGGACATGATCTCTCTCCTTGGCTCCAACAATACCACCCACAACACCAATGCAAAGATAGTCCATCACTAAGACGTCACCATGAATGTCTCGATGAATTGTAAAAATATCTTCACTCTTTGGATCTATGACCTCAATAACTCCTCTTGTATGCATTGAGAGAGATACCACCAAAGCCTCAAAAGATATACATAGAAAGGTCAATGCATGACAACTTGGCACCATCTCCTCATCTGTCTCACCATGCCAACGTGCTCCGGTCTGATCCTATTGGTTGACACATGGGTTTCTAATCAACCCATCTGCATCACGGTCCACCACTCAAAGTCTATGAATAACCGTGAAATCATACTCATGTGAAATCAGAGCCCATCATGGAAGCTTCCCTAGAAGCTTGTTGGACTCCATCAACCACTTCAGCGGCTAATGATCAATGATGAGAGTGAAAGTTACCAAATAGGTAACATAAAAAATGTGCTTTTGCCCAAACTGCTGCCAAGCACTCCCCCTCATATGTACTATACTTCATCTCTGCTGAATTGAGTTGGAGTGACTAGCTTAGGCCACCATAAACTCCTTCCTCCCATCATCATGTTGGGTGAGCACTACTCCAAGCCCCAACATACTCCAATCAATTTGACCAATCAAATTGATTGGTCTCCTCAAAATAGGAGCAGATGTCAACCTCTCCTTGAGCTCTACAAAAGCTCTCTCCTGCTCATCTCCCCAACACCACTCTTGTGTAAGCTTGGTCAGATTTGTCAAGGCCTTGGCAATGGCACTAAATCCTCTAACATAGTGGCAATAGAAGTTTGCCAACCCAAGGAATGCTTACACTCTGCTCACATCCGTAGGCCAAGGAATACATGCAATAGCCTCCATGTAAAAGACCAAGACCGAAGAGAGAAATAAGAGAATGGAAACTCACATTGGGACATTAATATGAGGGAAAAATCCAAATGCTTAGCATGAGCTTTAGCTTTGGTATTTATAGATAACATACAAGGCCCTTGGGAAGCTTCTCAAGAAGCTTCTTCAAGTCGCTTTCTTAGAGTGCAAGCCAAGTTAACTAGGAAGCTTCTCAAGAAGCTTCCTTCTAGAAGCCGCCTACTTGACGTGCAAGCTAAGCTAGTTGGAAGCTTCTAGAAGCTTCCTTCTAGAAGCTACTTACTTGCGGTGCAAGCTAAGCTAGCCAAGAAGCTTCCTAGATACTTCTGGGATATTCTAGGCTAATTTGTCTTATGTGCTACTTTGTAAGTCTGACTAACTTTGTCACTAAACTCCATATTGTTACATATTCCCCCGCCGCTAGTTGGTGATTTCCTCGTTGCCAATGAAGCTTCAAAGTCTTGGATGGCCATCTATGCATTTTGGAGGTGAGAAAGAGGTTCCCATGTGGCATCATGAAGGAGATACCCTTTCCAAAGGACCTTGTAACCCATATGTTGGCGATGGCCTCATTGAATATGGTGACATGAAAGGATACAATCAACTTCATACTCCTCATGATCATTGATAGGGATAGGAAGAGGGGTTAGGAACAAAGGGTTTCAACTTGGAAACATGAAAGACAAGATGGATACGCATATGACAAGGCAAGGCAAGTCAAGAAGCAATAGGAGAGACAATTTGGGTGATATCAAAAGGTCCTATCCAATTAGGGGCAAGTTTATGAACTTGGGTATCAAGTGGGAGAAGGAGGTTACTAGAGGATAGCATGACTTTCTCACTGACTTCAAAGGTGAGATCGCGATGATGGTGGTCCGCATATTGTATTTGGTGATTCTGAGAAACAAGGAGGTGAGACTTGGCTTGTTGGAGAGAGTGGGATATAGTGGTCAAGAATGTGGAAGTATGAGGAACTTGAGATGGAAGGAGAGCTAGAAGAGAATCTAGAATAAGCAGATCTTGGCCAAAATTGAGAAAGAAAGGAGAAAATCCGGTGCTTGCCTGTTTGGAATTGTTGTAGGCAAATTCTGTAACTGCAAGACATTCATCCTAATTGGTATGGTGGACATTGACAAAGGCATGCAACATATCATCCAATGTATGATTTGCACATTTTGTTTGTCCATCAGTTTGAGGATGATAGGCCATGGACAAAGCAAGCTTGGTGCCGAGTATCTGGAAGAGTGCTTGCCAAAACTTCCTTGTAAATCAAGGATCACAGTCAAAGATGAATACACATGGCATCCAATGATGCTTGAAGACATTGTCAAAGTAGATTTGCGCTAAGGTTGGAGCATCCACGATATCATAGGTTGGTGCCAAGTGGATTTGCTTACTAAGCTTATCCACAAACACCATGATTGTGGTGTGTCCTTGTTTTGTCTTGGCAAGGATGTGATGAGATCCAAGCTCACATGCTCCCAGTGAGCGGATGGAATGGCAAGTGGTTGAAGGAGTCCACTTGGCTTTTGGTTGCTGGCCTTGTTACGTTGGTAGCTCTCACATCATTGGACAAATTCTCAAACATCTTGTGTCATGTTGGGCCACCACCATTGACGTTAGAGGGTGCCCAAGGTCTTGTCCACACCCATGTGACCAACAATGGGTAAATCATGGGTTTCTTGAAGGCATACAATTTGAATATCACCTTTAGCTAGAACATTGATTTGGTCCTCATGGAATAAAAGGCCCTCCTTGATGGAGAAGGTGTTGTACTCCTTATCACATGCTAGAAGGTGACCATGTACCGTTTGGAAGAAAGGATCCTAGTGTAGAGCTAACTGAAACTTGTTTTGGACCTTGGAGTCAACTGATATTGTTGAAATTGCCATTGTGATGAGAGGAAGAGACTTCAAATCAGGTCATTGTGATAAAGCATCAAGGATGACATGGAACCGACCTAGTTTGTACTCAAGTTTGATGTCATATAGTTGGAGTTGTTCCTCCTATTGATGATGTCGACTCTTCAGGTGTTCCAAGTGTAAGGTCTACAACAAAGGTTTGTGATTAGCTTGCATGATCACTTGTTTCCCCAAGAGGTAATGCTTCCATACCTTGGTAGCATATACCATTGCAAGCTGTTCTTGATCTTGAGCAGAGTAGTTTTGTTCAGCCGTATTGAGTTGGCAAGACACAAAGGCAATGGGATGGAGTCCATCTGGGAATTCTTGTTGCAGCACAACTCCAATTTGCAAAGTTAGAAGCATCAAAATCAACCACACAAGGTAGTTGAGGATCATATGGTTGAAGAATTGGTCTTAAGACACCATATGCTTTAACTTCTGGAATGCTTCTTCATGCTTGGTGGTCCATTGGAAACTCAAGTTCTTTCCCAAGAGGTCAGTCAATGGTGCAGCCACGTGAGCATAATAATGGATGAACCGTTGGTAAAAACTGGCCAATCCATTGAATGACCGTACTTCTATAGCATCCTTTGGGGTAGGCCAATCAGTAATGGCCTTGATTTTCTCTTCTTCCACTTGATCCCCTCTGATGAGATCTCATGACCCAAGAAGGTAACCTCCTTCTGCGAAAAGCACACTTCAACTTCTTATAGTAAAATTTCTATTCTCGTAGTCCTCTTAGGACTTCTCGCACATGATTCATGTGTTTTGCTTCTCTCTTACCATAAATTAAGATATCATCCAAGAACACCACCACGGACCAATCCAATGGTCCATCCAACACTTGATGCATCTGATCCATGAAGATTGCTGGAGCATTAGTGAGTCCAAAAGTTAGAACTCTCCACTCAAAATGCCCATACCTTGTACAAAAGGCAGTCTTTTGCACATCTTCTCTATCAATAGGAATTTTCCAATAGCCGTTATGAAGATCCAACTTGGAAAAGTAGCATGGTCCACTTAGTTGATCAAGCAAGTCATCTATCCAAGGCAAGGGATATGCATTCTTTATGGTTTGCTTATTGAGCCCATGGTAATCAATACAAAAACAAAGTCCTCCATCCTTCTTTGGAACAAATAGAACCGGTGCTCCCCAAGGAGAGGTACTATGTTGTATGAAGTCCCTCTCCAACAACTCTGTAAGTATTGTTCACAACTCCTCCAACTCCTTTGGTGAGAGCTGATAGATTGGTCTACTCACTATAGTACTCCTTGGCAATAACTTGATCTTGAAGGGCATACCTTGATTAGAGTGTAATCCCTTTGGCAGATCATCCGGAAACACGTCTGTAAACTCCTAAACTATCCAGTCAACCCTTGGTTGATGAGGCTCTTGGCCCTCCTCCGATTGTTCTTGTGCAATCGTCTTGATCCACACCGCGAATACAGACTTATCGTCCTCCAAAGCTTGCTCTATGGCTGCTTTACTAACCAACTTCCCTTCCAGTGATTCATCTCTCTTCCAAGCTTGCTCCATGGTTGCCTTCTTGGCAAACTTCTCATCTAAGGACTCCACTCCCTTCAAGGTTTGCTCTATGACTACCTTCTCGACCAACTTCCCATCTTGGGACTGACTATTCTTAAGTGTCTTACTCAGAGGTGCCAGACAACCTAGTCGGAAATTCCTACCTTGGTGTTGTACTTGAATTTGACGTCAGGTCTAATGGAATTGAACCTTATGACATTCAAGCCAAGGTAGACCCAGAATGATATCATAGTGTAGAGGTGCCACTACAAACCTCATACACTCCAAATACTCCTTCCCAAGCTTGAAGGTAACATGATGCGAGGTGCGGAATGGAGAACCTTTTCTACCATCCGCCATCATCAAACTACTTCCAATCATTGGCTTGATAAGAATACCTAGTTCCTTTCAAACTTGCATAGACATGCAATTCTTTGAACTTCCAAAATCAACCAAAATCCTACAACCCCAATTAGATATCATACCTTACAAGTGAAGCAAACTTGCATAGGTCGAGCCTTCAATCCCGTTAGAACTAATCAAGCTCCCAATAGGCGGCTCAAAATCTCCTATTGGGATTCTTTGCTCCTTTGATCATTTGGTTCCACAAACTCTATCTGGGCAACTTGTTGAGGTCACCCATTCCTAAGTAGACATTCAGCAATGCGATGTCCAACTTGGCAACAATAAAAACAACCTCTATTTTGTTGCAATCTTTCTTTATCTGCTACACCAAGTGGCCTCCATTGGATAACATCAATCTCCATTGGTGCTGGTTCTTCCACCCGTGCATATTGTAATGGTAAGCTAGGTGTAAGTCAAGGTCAAGACCAAGTTGTCGGAACCAAGAATCAAAGTGCTCAGCCAATTGGATGGCTTCTTCTACATTTGTGGTTCTTGCATGGTCACCTCCAATTTGGTCCGTGACTTTAATACCCTCACAAATTGATCTAGAACTTCTCCTTCTTGTATATCTAGATTCTGCATAATGATGTTCTAAAATTGTGTGATGTAGCCTCTTATTGAGCCAATTTGCTTCAACTCCGCCAATTTATCTCATGCGGCTCGGGTGGTATTTATAGTTTGAAATTGACCAAGTATTGCATCCTTGAATTCCGTCCATGTTAAGATTGGTGCAACAATCTGTCATTCAGCTTGCTCCACTCGGAATCACCACCAAAGTTTTGCCACACCATCCAAATGGCTAGAAGCCAAGAGAATCTATTTCCGTTCATCTTGAAGATTGGTAGCTTTGAAGTAACGTTTGCAATCAAACACAAAATTCTCCACTGTGCCCGGAAGATTCTTGCCTTCAAATACCTTAGGTTTTGGAAATCAAATATGATCTTCTCCATCTTGGACTGGCACTCTCTCTATATGTTCTTTTTGTTGTTGGTCTCGTTCATCTAACAATCAAGTAAGGTGCTTGATTTGTTGCTACATTGCAAGGATAATGTCTGGTTTTGCCGCCATAGCTACTACTATCCTACTACTCCCAATTTATCTAATTAATTAACACATAGATACAACACATCCATCCTTCTCCATAAGTGACAACCGGAAGTATCAAGGGTTCCTCAAACACGGTGATCACATGTAGAAAATCTTGCCCAAAGCATGAAGTGATGAATTGTGTGAAGCAGTGCTTGGGTAATATCTGGAAAACCCCAATGGTTTGGCGGAAGTGGATTTGGTGGTCCATAAATTTCATCCATCCCATTCCTGCTCTGATACCAATGTAAAAGACTGAGACCGAGTAGAGAAATAGGAGAATGGAAACTCACATTGGGACATTGGAATGAGGAAAAACTCCAAATGCCTAGCATGAGCTTTGGCTTTGGTATTTATAGGTAGCTACAAGGCCCTTGAGAAGCTTGTCAAGAAACTTCCTCAAGCCACTTTCTTAGAGTGCAAGCCAAGTTATCTAGAAGCCGCCTACTTGACGTGCAAGCTAAGCTAGTCAAAAGCTTCTAGAAGCTTCCTTCTAGAAGCTACTTACTTGTTGTGCAAGCTAAGCTAGCCAAGAAGCTTCCCAAGAAGCTTCCTAGATACTTCTGGAATATTCTAGGCTAATTTGTCTTATGTGCTACTTTGTAAGTCTGACTAACTTTGTTGCTAAACTCCATATTGTTACACTTTACTTTGGTCTACTAAACACCAAGTCCTCCGGGGTAAATAGTGTGACCCAAATACTCAACCTACTCATGGAAGAACCTACACTTCCCAAGATGTAATTTGAATCCATGAGATCTCAACCTCTCAAATACCTTCAACAACTATCTCTCATGCTCCTCCATAATAGTGCTATAGACTAAAATGTCATCAATATAGCACCGAGCAAAATCCAATCCAGCTAGGATCCTATCCATGACCTGTGAGCTGGCCTGTCTCTCACTTAGGATGAACCTCTGATGGCTATTATGGTAACACACCATGGGCTAAGAAGGCAAGGAACCCCAACTCCATCATACTCTTCCAAGGCTAACACTCCAAGACTCAAGACATTGCTCACTAGAGAACTCAATGAGAGAGATAGTTGCAAATGAAAGGATGAAAAGTACCTCCTCACCCCTTGTTTATATACTTGTGAAATAGTTACATACCAAAGTTACTAATTACCATAGTAACTCAAGTTACTAGGCTAAAAGTCAAGTAAAGTCAAAAAGTAAAAAGGAATATCCATTCACATGGACATATTCCACTAGCATGTGATCCTATCTTGACCAAACCATTAAGTCAAGGATTCCTTCACATGGGCTATCCTTGGACTATAGAAGAATCCTTGGATAAAAAAGGCTTGCGGGCCCAAGAGTTCTCAATTCTTTCCTCAAAGCCAAACACCTAGAAATAATACCAAGTCAACACACTAGAATCCAAAATAGTGGTGCTCATCTTTTCCACCTCCTCTAAAGTAAGGTCCCTTCTATCTTAGCTATGACTAACTTTAGCTAATCATAACTAATGTAGAATTATCCTTTATCTATATAAATAATATCTCTCAAGTACTTGTAATACCACGCTAAATATCACAATACCATACACATGCACCAATGGGTGTTACAAACCCTCTAGAGCATTCCTTAACCCAAATGGTAAGAACCTACACTAATATAACACATCTTTGCTATGAGGATCAATAGCCCAAAATGTTGTCTTGGACTTATCTTCCTCCTTGATCGGCAACTGATGATATCCCGCTCAAAGATCCAAAGTACTGAAGACCTTTGCATGCCCATTTGCATCAAAAATCTCCTCTGGTGTAGGCAAGGCATACCAATCAACCCTAGTTTGTCGGTTGATTGGATGGTAATCTCCACACATCCGCGAATCTGTGTAGTTGCTATGCATATCCTCCTTGGTTGGCATCACTATAGCTGATGCATACTCTCCATGTGAGATCTCCAACAAACTAGCCTCAAAAAGGTCTCTACTTTGGCTCTGAATCAATGTCCTCTCCATGTCACTATAGCAATAAGGACATTAGAAAACTGGTGTATTGCATATACCAAGTCCCTTTAGAGCACCCAAATCCTTCATACTGAACGCAAAACAACTTGTGTAGCTCCTCAAGAACCTCCAAAGTCTTTGTCTTTCCTCTCTTGTAAGCTTGGGTCCAAGATCTGGCTCCCAAGTATCTTCTATAATTGTCATAGGAGTGGAAGACGAACTAACTGGTTGCTACACTCGGCCCTTGGGAGTAGTAGTGTCATGCCCCCGACCACTAGAGGTTCCAACCTCCATTCTGGCTGCAAGCTCCACACGTCCTCTAGTTGCATCCCAAGTGGACCAAGGGTGTAATCCAAGTAGCCCACGCTCACCTAGATGAACTCCAAGTGGACCACTCTCCATAGTAGCTATTGGCTGTGTTCCCAAGAATACCATGTCCACTCGGTCCATTGCTCCTAGCATGTGCCTGAATCATCTCGATAAGCACAAGGCTCACAAGTGTCTGAGTGGTGATGCCTATCAAGCGCATCCTATGCTGCTCTACCAAACCAAGGCTCACAGTCCATGTCAAACAGTTCAGGTCTATAGCTTGACCTAACATCTGATGCTTGGATGCCTTTGATATTACTAGAACAATGGTAATACCGCTGCAAAAACCCATCACTCGCTTTCTTTCATAGGAGTTGAGCTCCACTAACTGCTATAATTGTGAGTCCCAAACAAGTCCAGATCCTCTCTCTCAAAAAGCATGAGAGTCTAGGATACTCATAAGTGTGGGAAAAGTAGCTCTAGCTATCCGACTAGGTTCACCATCGCCATAGGTGACCTATCAGCCACTACCACCATCTGAGACTAACGCCCTACATCCAAGATGTCATCAACAAGGATGTGGTCTAGTCATTGAATCCCATCATATGCACATTGTAAAACCTCTCTGGGTAAGAGGTTTGTCTACCAAAGACAAAGACAATGATCTAGTGATCCCACTCTAGCTGCATCCAACAATACAACAAGTCCCATCCAAGAATGGACCTGATGTGTACTCACCACCACTTTGGTGCAAGAATCACCCATCAAAGGAACGTTCTCTAAAAGGTAAGTTGGAGAAACGGATTGATGAACCTAGAGATGTCATAGAATCCATAACATCTCCCAAAACATACCCAAATGAGGATTTTGAAGACCCAAACCTTGGCCAACATGTGTATGTCCCTAACATGGCCATCCAAAAAATCAGCAAGTGAATAGACCCAAGTCTCTCCAGATCATGCGCCCCCAATAAGGAAATGTCTAATGGTAGGGCATTATGGTAACCTCTGACTGTTGGTAATAACTCAAGATACCGGAAGGCCAAGTGTGCCATACGATGTAGAGAGACTCACCTAGCAATCTCATCTCTCTCCACATACAAGCACCTCTGTACTCGTATACCCGCTTGTAAGAACACTGCTAGTCCGGTGCTAATCCCACCAAACAACTCCAGTAGACATACTCCCTCTATTGAATACTGCCAAGCAATGAGTGTGGTACCCAAAGGTGTCAAGGTAATTGAATCTAGAGGCTCATCCTCACACTCATCTCCTGGTGGTACAAAGGCTCCACTCCAAGCTTGTTGCACCAACTGATATGCATGTTGCTGCAATGCCTCTTCTGAACTCCACAATGGAACATCCAAGGTGGATGGAACAATCCCACTCATACTCCAAATCCAAGTGATCTCCTTTGGTACTTGAGTATCCTCTACATGGGTGCTCCCCTCTAATAAATCACCAAGCCAAGTAATTGCACCACTAAAAGCTGAAACTGATGTTGCGATGGTCCCAGACTGTAGTGAGCCAAGATTGCCACTACTGAAGTGTACGGGTAGGTGACATACTCATCCTTCACCAGACTGCCAACTTGGTCTATAGGAGGCTGTCTCCTTCTAATAGTCAATACTAAAACCCATGGGATACAACATTGCTCCCCCAATCAGCACATTGTATGACTTAGCTATTGTTGCAATAGCCTGAGCCTTCACCACCAAGCTATCAGTTGGATGACCAAGCTGAATCTAGACAACAAGCTCCCTATGTGTGATGTAATGTGTCAAACCACCACCTAAAGATGTATGGATCTAAAATGGACACCTCTCTACATTGGTCTTCTGTAACTCTAGACCAACTATTGTAGGCTTCCCCAACATAAGGGGCTGCACGTCAGAGTCTAACAAGACTCTCTATGGTGTATAGACCTTCCCTAAAGGTCGCACCAAGCGGAAAATCCCCCTTTAGTTATCCAATAGGACAACACCAAGTGTGAATTGTGCTCTCTCAAAGGCTGGTCTAGCTAGCAACACGTCTAGTCTAGTTGTTGTTGCCTGCCATAAACCACTAGTTGTTGAACGGATCCCATGCTCTGCAATCAAGTCAGCTCCACTATGAGCCACCTCTGCTCTAGTAGTATGAACTGCATCATCCCTACTTGTACAGAGCATGGCAGCCAAGCAAAACACTGGGGTTGGGTCAACTTCCAATGTAGACATGTCACTGGTTGAAAACAAAGAGCACCGCATAATCACCTTAGCCGCCCCCAACATTGTGCTTGACTCAATCTGTGTAGTTGTAGGTGGCTGACTAGTAGATAGTCCATCATGCACCCCATCACCACCTACCACACCTCCATGGATATCATCTACAATGCCTTAGATAGCATGAAAGACTGGGGAAGTATGACCTGTCTCCCAACCTCTCCTCTTTGTGGGTCCAACTCCATTGATGCTCCTCTAGGCTCTTGAGCACGTTTTGCACTCCTAGTCACTGCTACAGATGCATCCACCTGTGATGCTCCGCACATGAGGTCCAAAGCATTTCTATTATCTGCATATGAGGTAGAAGCCTCAACACCCAAATTTGATCTCCTCTGAGCAATGGCCATACTAGCCAATCTTTGCTCCAACTGCTCAATCTGAGTAGCCATAGTTGTATCAAAAGTAAGGGCAAGTACTGCACCTCTACTAAGTGTAGATCCTCTACCACCTTGTCCTCCATGACCTGGAGCTCCTCTACTACCTGCCATAGCAGCCCTACCACTTCATAACTCTGGGTGTAGGTCAAAGCACCGGTCACTAGTGTGACCAAATCTATGGCAATGCACACAGGTATCAAGTCCGCTGCCTTGAGTACACTCTTTCCTATGATGAGGTCCACCACAAGTCCAACAAGCAACACTACCACTCATTGGCTACTGCTGACCTGAAAAGGAAGGTAAAGGTCTAGCTCCCCTAGGCCCTCCACTCGCTCCATAGGATCTGGGCTCCCTATCCTTGAGAACCAATTGGGCGTGGTGCACTTTGCTGTACTCTAGAAGAAGTAACAACTGTGGATGAAGTCTCCCTACCAAATCCAGATGTCACCACCCTCTCCTCTACCATGTTGAGATCAATACTCTTAGCCAAACCAGAGACCACTGCCAAAGTAGGTGAAGTAGCCTATGACAACATAGCATCATGAACTCTACATTGCTGTCGAGTTTCCCATACCAAAATTGGACAATCTGGGCCTTAGTAATTCCTTGAGTGAAACTGATCAGCCGCCTCATGCGAGTGTATGCCTTGCGTAGGCTCTCTCCAGCCTTTTATTAGAACTCCTTCAAGCTCCTTAGCTTGTCAGTCCGTACTCCTTGGTAGTTCTGCCTCAAACATTGGAAGAACTCCACCATGGGGTTGAACCTTGGTACCACACCACCTCTTGTAGTGGTACCTCCACTCGTGGTAGCACTATCTCAAACAAGTGCACCTCCATTAGCTCCACCAACAATAGTCAAGCTAGAACTCATGGGTACAACCAATCTACTCTTGGCAACCGAGCCTAAAGTGATAGAGACATAGTTTGGAGACAAATACTATCTCTATAACTCAATCTCCTTCAAATGAGCTCTCTTGAACTCATGGTAGTCTATCCATTGGCAAACCCTCCAAGTGCTAAAACAACCCCTTCCATGCCATGAAGGGCGTAAACAAAGTTGGGATCTGCATCTACTACAGATCACACCAACTATTGAACTGTTGGATAATGTCATCCATCTCAATGGTACCCATTGTACCAAAGTAACGCCTAGGGCCTTTGGAAGCTCCATAAATCTCATCCATGTCCCACAACAACGGTGCAAACATGACAAGTGCACTCTCAACTGAATCAGCTCTTGTGTTGAGTTCCAACTCAAAGTCGATCTCCTCCCTCATTGGGACTTGAGATACAAGCTGATACCAAGCACCACTCCAAGTAAACCTACTACGTACTACATGGCTAACTCCTCTGGAATCCCCAAAGAACTCCATCATGACAAAGTAACCGCAATTGCAACCGCAAATTGGAACCACCAAATGCAACTACAAACCGCAACCGCAAGTACTCCACCAAATGCCAACACCAACTGAGCACCATCAAGTGCCAATACCCATGGAACATCACCTATTAATGTAACTCTAATTGAGATCACTACACTAGGAGAAAAAGTGACCTGTAACCTGCCATCATAACACGCACTCTCATGATTTATAGGTCATCACTCCTTGCCTCACCAGAGAGAAACAAAGGTAGTTTGACTGGTCATCACTCCAGCCTCACTACCAAGAGCACACCAATGCTCTAAATTCAAAGCATCTCATACAAATATGGTGCACAAATAGGAAGCACAAAATGGAGGGAGTCCAATCACAAGAAATCTAAATGAAAACCCTCCATCTCATAAAGTAACACAAGAGTGACTTTGCCACCATTTGGCATTTGACATGAGAGAAGTTTGTATCTACATCCTAAGCTACCAAGATCACCAAGAATGGGATCAAATTGCCTCTCCTAGCCAAAGCTACAAGTGTATAGATAAAGGTGACATAGTCATTAAGACAACAAGTGAGGATGGACCTATTGGCTAGGACACAAGTCTAGGAACAAGAGATCTAGGGGTCAAACCTTATTGTGCACAATCTAGTAGGATGGGCAGATTTTGCCAAACAATGACCAAGATCTACTCTAAACTGCTAGCCTCACACCAACAAGCTAGTTTGTTGGCCCTTCTAGGCCTTTGTAGCCTCTCATAGCCCATAGCCCTATGTCTCAAAGCCTCTAAATGACCAAATGAGGCTTTTCTTCTTGCCACTTCAAACCCTCTCTAAATCTGGCAAAACTCCTCTAAACTTGTGAAACTACTCTAAATGTGGCCTATCAGCGAAACTCCTCCAAATCTGGCCAAAATTTGACGTAAACTCCAGCAAAAACCAAACATAAACCCTAAAGTTGGCTGACCACCAAATCCTCCGCTAACTCTTTACTTCAGCTTTGACAACCCGGCAAATATCACTTTTGCGGTAATCGGGTAAGTAAAGTTTGTTCCCGTAGAGATACGAGTCAGAATTGGTCAAATACAAAGTCAAACAGTAACATGTAGTTCTTCTTGGTTACGTCTTTAATCTCTAAGGTAGGAACCACACCCAGAAGAGAGTAACAAGCACCGACTCGCAGTCTTGTCACACATTAATACTCCATAATCACAACTCCATCAAATCTTTCCAAACAATCTTGATTGTGATGATTCAAGCTCTCCCGAAAATGGCACTTCATTGCAAAACAACTTCGCCTTAGAATTGTGTTCCACCCCTCCACTAAAGGCACAACTTCCTCGATCAAAATTGCTTCACATCAACCTCACACTGCACTCACAAATGTAGAATACTACCAACACTACAATTCCTCTCAGATCTGTCAAAGCGTTGCTTCAATTGCACTTCACTCAGGATCAAACACACAAAATGAAGATCAAGGCCGTGGAATCCAACATCCAACAAGCACACTGACTTGCACTTCAAATTTCTTCACACACTCACAAACATAGATACGAAGTTGATACTTGGAATCAAGCTCAAGCAACGAGTATTGCTTCACAACACTTTGCTTTATCTATTCTCAGAAATTATGAGCATTGAACAACATTTCTCTATGAATGCCACTCTTAAGTAGTGAAGCAATCGACAGTTCTAACAACTATACCATTCTACAACAACTTTTCTAACCTGCAGATCCAAAATGACAATGCACCTCTTCATATCTGCCTCTTCAAATCTCAAAACTGTTACTAATACGATCCGATGTCTACTTCGTCATTGGCTTTCAAACCCAAACCCGAAGTAACTTTACTTCCTACTACTTTTTTCCTCGGGTTTCATATCTTCTACCTCTTCTACCAGATCTAGCAATTCTCTTTCCTGATCTGAAAGTGCACTAGTGGGTAATCTTTCTAACTCTTCATCTCTCAACCTACTCTTCTCTAATGTCTTCATCGGTAACTCCGAAGACATTTGCACTCCTATGTTATCTACTTCGGGTTTTGCTTAACATCTTTCCGAAGTTTTTCTATCTCTATTTTCACTAAGTCTAATCTAATCAAAATGTTGTCTTCTACTTCTAAGATCTTCATGTCTACACGAGTTCTGAGACTAATTAACAAGGCATTCAAATCCGTGTCCTTCGCCTGTCTTCGCCTCGTCTCCTGTACCAACAACTTCAACTCGTGCAACCTCGTCTCTTCAATCCGAATGTTGGCCTCTGTACTTAGCATTGCATTCATCCGGAGGACTATCTCCTTCAAAGGCTCCAATCTCATCTTCCGCTCTCGTTCTTGATCCGCAAGCCAGTCCTCCGTGTACATTGCCAACTCTGCTTTGAACTCGGCTTTCATCGTCTCCTTCTTCTTCTCCTTCTGTACAACTCTCTCCTCCTGATTACAAAGTAACTCTCGTAATCTATCTTCTTCTCTATATCATGCTGCCAACTCTCGTTGCCAAAGTTGCTTCTTCTCCTCAACACTCTCCATCACCCTATCGAGCTCCTGATCCTTTGGGGCTACTCTCACCATAACATGGATAACCTCTACTCTTGAATCAGCAAATGGCTGCTTCAAGATCTCGTACTCAGCTACTTGTCTCTCCCTTGCTATGTCACTCTTCTTCACAAGATCCTCTTGATAATGCACTTCTCTCTTCAGGTCTTCAATTACTTGACTTCTCACTACTGCCTCTGCTCGTAGTACTTCCTTTCCTCCTCACCTCGGGTTATACTCTTCTTCAACTCCGAGTTCTCTTCTTCTAATCTCACCAACACCTGCAATATAGTCTTTACCTTAAGACAAGTCGAATGCATCTCCTTCTTCCTGTACTCCAGCTTCACCAATAGAGGACACACCACCTACCTCAGGTACTTGACTCCATCACTTAGGTTTACTTCTTCTTCTGCGGCCACTTCTCTTTGTACTTCTTGTTCATCCGATACTTGCCTTCTCCTTTGTAGTCTATGTATTGGAATGGACGCCTCGCTTCCCAAGCTTTCATGTGCTTCTTCCTTCACCATACTTGGACCTACATTGTACTTTGCCTTACGTCTCAAGCAAAATCCTCTCTGCACTGTGATCTTCTTCTCTTCGGGCTTGGTTACTTTGTCTTCCAACTACGTGTTGTCCTCGGCTTTGATCTCTGCCTGCACTTCTTCTTCTTCTGCAGTAGCTGGTGCCAATGTCATTTCTCCTCCTTCATCACTGTCGATACTCGTATCTCCGCTCTGTAGCATTAGCTTGGGTTCCTCCTTGTGTTCCGAGTCTTCGGTCTTGAGCTCGGCATCACCTTCCGAGTCTTCATCCTCCAACTCAATCACCACCATACCTCTCCTTGGGTTGCCTCTCCTGGTCTTCCAAGGTTTCTTCATGTCTTCGGCTTTGCCCTGCCGACTTCTCTTCTTCAAATTTGGAGTACTCACTTTGATCTCCACATTCTTCCCTGTCTTTGTATAGTAGTCATCGGTGCTCTTGATTTGCAAAATGTACTGCTGCTCCTTGACATTGACCTCCTTTCTTAGATCAGGATGGAAGTGCAACACCATCCAAGTTCGCTCTGCTGAGTTCAGCAAATTCAACCCAAGGTAGAAATGCGCTGCAAATGGCATGATGTAGTGTGGAGGCAATTTATCCCGTAGATTCCACACCATTTGTCTCGTTCTCCCATGGAAACACCTTGCCCAATTGATCGGTTCTCCTGCAAATAACTTGTGAAAGAACACCGCTTGGTGTTTCATCACATACGTGGTTCTCTCCGGCTTCAAGATGGCCATTAGCGCACTCACAATTCCTCTCTTCACAGGGTCTTTGCAGCTCTTGACTTTGTACACATTCTTCGTCCGCTTTGATGAGAATGCATCTCTCACTTCTTGGGTTTCTTGAGCTATCTCTCCCTTCTCCAAGAACGTGGCTCCCTGCTCCGAGCCTGCTTCCTTCCCGAGTACAAGTCTCCAATCCGACTCTGTCCAGCAAGCCGGATTTCCTCTCTTCCCTTCTTCCTTGGGTCCACAAGACACTTGCTCTTGATGATTTCTATCATGAAACCTGGAAAGCTCACATTCCAATTCCACGCCAAGAAAGTGATCCGAAGTTGGCTCAAGACTTTGATCCTAGCAATCACATCTAACCTCCAAATTACATGATTCCTCACTGCAAATTTAGAGTTCTTCTTTCCTCCTCCCATCTCTTTTGCCTTCTCACTATCTCTTGATTTCACTCTCGCAACTTCTCCCTTACACACTAACGCGTTTCCAACTCTATTTCCCTTCCCACGATCACCTGCAAGACAACTTCTCAATGACTAAGGAAAATTACTTGACATTTTGTCGTTACGAGTTTGATTTTTATAGAGTTGCGCTTTCTTTGTCTTTCTTCACTTCGAGTTTCTACCAAGAGATCACACCTCCTGCATGCACCAATCACTGTTAATCAACCTTTGCGTGTATGGGCTGCCGGTTTTTGAACGGTCCCTTCTTGAATTTCTTGCCCCGACGAAAGATTGTTAGACTGTCTTCGCCTTGGGTTGAGATCCTCCCGATACGAAGACACCTTACTTTGGGTTGTATGCTGATAGGGCATTTCCGAGTACTTTGCTTTATGACCCGAAGTCACTTTACTTCAGGTTTCATCCCGAAGACTCTTTTCTTTGCCTTCTTTGGCCATACAGGCGCAATCCAACTTCTCTTTACACTTCTTCTTCTTTATTTTGAAAAAAACAAAAAATGTGGGCACCACATCAGCCAAATTGAAAAATTGAGTTTCTCCAAATCACAAATTCATGGGGATAGGTTCACAACTCCACCTTAAATTTCACTTTATGAGCCTAGCTTGCAAAAAATTGTTCTTGCCTTCACCTCCTGAGCTCAAAATCACAACCACTGCTCAAAATTTGCTTCTTCTTTGCTCAAAAATTGGCAAGCGCTTCCGCACATTGTCTGCCTTAGTACCAAATTTGCATCAAGCAATGAGCTTCTGCAGACTAGGGAAAAACTGAACTTCAATCAAGCTACCAATGATCCACCATGCTTGGAGATACCACCAACACTCAAAGTTCATACACCTGATTTCCCCCTGACCTCACTTCTCTAATGTAATCAGATTGTTTACAACACTCAAATCAACTCAACTTAGATCAGTACTTGATTCGTCACTCTATAAATTGCCAATAATTGGGCACTGATTAGAGTCAAGCCACACCCACTCTACTAAGAGAATCCAAGTGACGCTCACCGGTCTCTGTCCACCATAGCCAGGAACTCAAAGGCTAAACATCAAAGAAGTGAGCTCTCTAGAGCTGCACTTCAAACATATACCCCTAGACTTGAGCTAGGTCTGGAACCCTAACGGTCCCATTGATAGCACACTCAGCGGTGGGCCCCACCATGAAGTCAGTACCCATAACACAAATTTGACCGTTGGAAATTATTCTGTAAGTGACTGCTAAAATATCTCTGACTACTATCATTGCAACTCCAAGGTTTGAGTAATCTAGATGTGACACTACAAATGGCGTGACAGAGCACTGCTCCAAGCCCCAACATACTCCAATCAATGTGAACCTAGAATGGTCTTAATCTGATCGGTCTCCTCAAAATAGGAGTAGATGTCAACCTCTCCTTGAGCTCTCTCCTGCTCATCTCCCCAACACCACTCTTGTGTTAGCTTGGTCAGCTTCATCAAGGCCTTAGCAATGTCACTAAATCCTCTACCATAGTAGCGATAGAAGTTTGCCAACCCAAGGAATGCTTGCACTTTGCTCACATCCATAGGCCAAGGAATATGGATAGCAATAGCCTCCACCTTGGTCTGTTGAACACCAAGTCCTCCAAGGTAGATAATGTGACCCAAATACTCAACCTGATCATGGAAGAACCTACACTTCCCATGATGTAATTGAATCCATGAGATCTCAACCTCTCAAATACCTTCAACAACTGTCTCTTATGCTCCTCCATAGTAGTACCGTAGACCAAAATGTCATCAATATAGCATTGAGCAAAATCCAATCCATTTAGGATCCTATCCATGACCCTCTGGAACTCAACGGGAGGATTCTTTAACTCAAATGGTAAGAACCTCCATTGATATAACACATCCTTGCCATAAGGATCAATAGACCAAAATGTTATCTTGGACTTATCCTCCTTCTTGATTGGCAATTGATGATATATTTCGCTCGAAGATCCAAAGTACTGAAGATCTTTGCATGCCCAATTGCATCAAAAATCTCCTCCGGTGTAGGTATGGTTGCAAGCCAACCTGTCTCTCACTCAAGATGAACCTCTGATGGTTATTATGGTAGTGCACCATAGACTAAGAAAGCAAGGAACCCCAACTCCATCATACTCCTCCAAGGCTAACACTCCAAGACTCAAGACATTGCTCACTAGAGAACTCAATGAAAGAGAGATAGTTGCAAATGAAAGGATGATGAGTTCTTCCTCACCCCTTGTTTATATACTTGTGAAATAGTTATGCACCAAAGTTACTAATTACTTGAGTAACTCAAGTTACTAGGCTAAAAGTCAAGTAAAGTCAAAAAGTATAAAGGAATATCCATCCACATGGGCATATTCCACTAAGCATGTGATCTTATCTTGACCCAACCACTAGGTCTAAGGATTCATTCACATGGGCTATCTTTAGACTATATAGAAGAATCCAAAGCAAAATGGCTTGCGGGCCCAAGAATTCTCAATTCTTTCCTCAAAGCCAAACACCTAGGAATAATACCAAGTCAACACACTAGAATCCAAAATAATGGTGCTCATCTTTCCCACTTCCTCTAAAGTAAGGTCCTCTCTATCTTAGCTATGACTAACTCTAGCTAATCATGACTAATGTAGAACCATCCTTTATCTCTATATAAATAATATCTCTCAAGTATCTGTAATATCAAGCTAAATATCATAATACCACACACATGCACAAATGGGTGTTACATTTACTCCCGGACTAAGTTTTCACTTTGTCCACAAAGTGAAGGTCTCTCTACCTTCTATGATACATCTTCAACTTATCATGGTTAATCCTATCAAAGTGTGTTCCTCCCAACTCCTTGAGATCATAGGTGTAACTGCCCCACACCTTCTCCACTATGAAAGGTCCAAAGTACTTAGGCAAAAACTTCTTTTGCACTCTCTTGAATCAAATGGAATTGAACAACATTACCCAATCACCTTCTTTGAAAGGCTCCACCTTCTTCTTGCCTTGCATCTTGTCATAGCTCTCCTTTTTTTTCCTTTGAGCTTGCTCTTGTTGAACCATAGCAATTTCTCTTGCCTCTTCCACTCCATGAGTTTTTCCTTCCTTGACTTCTCTATATCACCTCCTTGAGTAGTTACCTCTTGCACAAAATCCACAATCTCCTTGTACTCCATTGGAACCTCTTGAGTGACTGAGACTATCATGAGCTCCTCATCCAAGAAGGAATCATCTACTGGCTCATCTCCATCATGATCATAGGCTCTAGATAACAAATCAACATTTGCATGTTTCTTTCCAGGCCTATCCTCAATGGTGTAATCATACTCAGACAAGAGTATCATCTACCTTGCTAGTCTCCCTTCAACATTAGGCTTGTTGAAGATGTACTTCAGAGCCTTGTGATCCATGACAATGGTGGCTTTCCCTCCAATCAAGTAGTGTCTAAACTTCTTGAGACCAAAGATCACTGCCAACCCTTCTCTCTCTGTGATAGAGTAGTTTTTGCTGCTAAAACCATTTGCCTACTAGCATAAGCTATTGGATGATCATGCCCATCTTGGGCTTCTTGACTTTGAGTGCATCCTATAGCTACATTAGAAGCACAATATAGAGGATGAAAGGCTTATTCCAATCAGGTTTAGCAAGAACAAGGGATTGCTTGAGCTCCTCAAAAGCTTTGAGAGCCTCCTTGTTTTCCAAAATCACCATGTAATCTACACCCTTCTTCATGTAGATGGTCAATGCATAAGCCTTGTTGGAAAATGAAAAGATGAACGTTCTATAGTACCCAACCATCCCCAAGAATTAGCATAACTTTGTCAAGCTTGAAAGGAATGGAAGGTCTGAGATTTTCCTCACCTTCTCACGATCAACTACTATTCCATCATTGGAGATGATGTGCCCCAAAAGTAGACCTTCTTCATATCCAAAAATGCACTACTCTAGGTTGAGTGATGCATTTGCCTCATCCAAGTGTTGCAAGACTTTGATTAGGTGCTCAAAGTGCTCCTCCTTGCTCCCATAAACACAAAAGTCATCAATGAAGTCTCTCACAAATTTCCCAATGAAAGGTTCAAATCCTTGTTCATGAACCATTGGAATGTGGCTAGAGCATTACAAAGCCCAAAACCCATGACTTTGAAAACGTAAGTTTCCCAAGGTGTGGTGAATGTGATGAGTTGTTGATGCTCTAGTGCAATCTTCATTTAGTTATATCCACTATAACCATCTCCAAAACTGTACCTCTCATGACCTACAACCTCCTCCAAGATCTCATCAATGAATGGCAATGAGTAGTAGTCCTTCTTGGTAACAACATTGGGCTTCTTATAATCCACACATACTCAAAGCTTGCCATTCTTTCTATTCACAATGACAACTGGAGACACCCATTCTGAATTCTCCATCTCAAAGATAAATTTGGCCTCCTTGAGCTTATCAATCTCCTCCTTCACAACCAAAGATATTGGTGGGCTAATGCGATGTTGTTTTTGGCGGATTGGTCTTGCATGTGACTCCACCTCTATCTTGTGCTCCTCCAAGGTGACTTCCTTCAAATCCTTGTAACTGAAAGTAAACACATGGATGAACTTGCAAAAAATCTCCTCAAATCTCACTTTCTCCTCCTTGGTAACATTTAGGCCATACTTGAGGGTAGCTAACCTTCTCTCTACCTCCTCAAGTGTCAATGGTGATTTATCTAGGTCTTGCAAAAACTTTGGCTTAGGTGCAAAATCCATAGCACACAAGGGATACACATCTAAATCTGATTCAGATTCATCCTCCTCTATGGAAGTCTCCTCCTCCATGCTTGTGTCCATACTTGAAGCTCCTTCGTCAAAATCTGATTCCTAACAATCAGAAGATGGTGTATTTGAATGTGAAGTGTTGGTGGTGTTAGTCACAGGAACTATGACTCTATGGTTTGATGACCCAATCCTCAAGTACTCTTTGTGCCATTGTTTAGTTGTGCATGCTGCTCTCAGCCATGGCCTTGCAAGAAGTAAATCATAGCTTGAATCCTTCAAGACTTGGAAAGTCATGAGATTTTGAACTCCCGTAACTGAAACTACCACCTTATCCATCACCCCTAGTGGTCAAACTTGTTGCTTGTTTGCCATGCTCACCACAAATGTTGAAGATCTTGAGAGTATCATACCCAACTTCTTCATCAACTTTTTTGACATGGCATTCACTACTTATCCACCATCAACCAATGCATCCTTGATGTTATGACTATTCACTCTCACATCAATCTTGGAGGCATATTCACAAGCCTCCCATGGTGCTGGCTTGGCATCCACCACCCCCATTGATATTGGAACTTTTGCCTTCTTCTTCCTCTTACTCCTTGTAGAACTCAAACCACCTCTAAGCTCCTTTCTCAAGGTAGGGTTCAAAGCAATCAATTGGCCCACTGTGATGTTAGCCTTGTGACTACCAATATCTTTCAACACATTGTACTTCCATTGTTTCTTTGAGATCAAGAAGTCCTCCATCCTTAATTTCTTCCTTGGAGTCTTTGTTGTTGATGGTGTTGAGGTGCGAGTGCTCCTAGTAGACATAGGAGTATCCTTGCTTGGAATAAATCCTTGAGAAGAGTGAACATCCTCTACAAAATGAGCTCTCTTCTTCTCTTGTGCCAAAAGCTCCAAATTAAGACCCTTGGAGTTTGAGCACTCTCCCTTCTCATACTTGCTCTCAACCACATCTATTGATGATATTCTCTTACCTTTGTTTGGATTAGGAGCCACTTGGGTTTCACTACCTCCCTCTTTTCCTCTATTGGCTCCCTTATAACCCCTTCCTCCATGGTAAGTGGAATTTGGGCAATTCCTTTGGATATGGCCTCTTCCTCCACAACCAAAACAATTTCTATCATTAAAATTGTTGGCTGGTTGGCCTCCTCTATATGGATAGTTTCCACAACTCCTAGGCCCTCTCCCTACATTCTGATCCACCTCTCTTCTCCCATAGTTGCACCATATTGATCTTGAGATCCGCAAGTTGTTCTGTGATGGTTTGAAGTGGATCTTTTGGTGGAGGTGCAAGAACTAGAGAAACTACTGCTTGTGGTGCAACCCTTGCCACCAAAGTATCAGAAGTTCCACCATAATTGTAGCCTTGAGGAGGATGCACAACCTCCTTCACCACCAAATCACTCTCATCTCCTTCCAAACTCTCCTCCATACAAAATGCGATCTTGATAGCTTCAACCTTGGAAGAAGGTTTCTCATATCTCACCTTGCTTCTAATTTGTGGTCTCAATCCTCCCACAAAATTCTTGGTGAGCATGGCTCCTATGCCAATCATAGTAGTCTCCACATCATCTCCATCCTTCCTCAACACTATGCAAAATCTGGACTCTAACTTTTCCATTCTTTCCACATAGACTCTCACTTTCTCTCCATCTCCTTGCTTGAGAAATGTAACCTCACTCATCAATCTCTCATAACTCTCATCAAGAAGAAAGTTCTCAATGAGTGCTGAAGTCAAAGTTTCTCAAGACTCCTCTTTTGTGGTGCCCACATTTTTTGTTTTTTTCAAAATAAAGAAGAAGTGTATAGAGAAGTCGGATTGCGCCTGTATGGCCAAAGAAGGCAAAGAAAAGAGTCTTTGGGATGAAACCCGAAGTAAAGTGACTTTGGGTCATAAGGCAAAGTACTCGGAAATGCCCTGTTAGCATACAACCCAAAGTAAGGTGTCTTCATATTGGAGGGAGCTCAACCCGAGGCAAAGATAGTCTAACAACCTTTCATCGGGGCGAGAAATTCAAGAAGGGACCGTTCAAAAACTGGCGGCCCATACGCGTGAAGGTTGATTGATAGTGATAGGTGCATGCAAGAGGTGTGATTTCTTGGTAGAAACTCAAAGTGAAGAAAGACAAAGAAAGCGCAACTCTATAAAAATCAAACTTGCAACGACAAAATGTTGAGTAATTTTCCTTTGCCATTGAGAAGTCGTCTTGTAGGTGATCGTGGGAAGTGAAATAGAGTTGGAAACGCGTTAGTGTGTAAGGGAGAAGTTGCAAGAGTGAAATCAAGAGATAATGAGAAGGCAGAAGAGATGGGAGGAGGAAAGAAGAACTCTGAATTTTCAGTGAGAAATCATGCAATTTGGAGGTTAGATGTGATTGCTAGGATCAAAGTCTTGAGCTGACTTTGGATCACTTTCTTGGCATGGAATTGGAATGTGAGCTTTCCAGGTTTCATGACAGAAATCATCAAGAGCAAGTGTCTTGATGGACCCAAGGAAGAAGGGAAGAGAGAAAATCTGGCTCGCTAGACAGAGTCTGATTGGAGACTCGTACTCGAGAAGGAAGCAAGCTCGGAGCAGGGAGCCACGTTCTTGGAGAAGGGAGAGATAGCTCAAGAAACCCAAGAAGTGAGAGATGCATTCTTGTCAAAGCGGACAAAGAATGGGTACAAAGTTAAGAGCTACAAAGACCCAGTGAAGAGAGGAATTGTGAGTGCGCTGATGGCCATCCTGAAGCCGGAGAGAACCACGTATGTGATGAAACAAGGAAGGAAGGCCCCAGCATTTGGAAGATCAAATGTATGGTGCACCGCATGTGGCAAATCAGGCCACACAAACACAGAATGCAATACTCGTAATGCATTCTCGGTGTAGCAAATTGATTGGGTTCCGAGATGGAACCAAGACGAGGACGAAGAGGCTATGTACCAAACACAAGATGTACAGCCTCAAGCAAGCACATCGTACCAAGGTCTGAGGTTTGGACCAAGGGAGTATAGCCCCAATGCTCCTCCATGAAGACCACCGATGAGCAACCAGAATTGCCCTTAGAATGTTGCACCCAGAGCCTATTATAATTGTGGCTTGATGGGACATTGGTCTCCAAACTGTCCCGAGCCAAGAAGGCAAATCCGATATGTTCCCTTGTGCGGAAATTGTAAAGGATTGGGGCATACGAGCAACCAATGTCCTCACCCACTGAACCCGAAGCCGCCTGTGAAGTATGTACAGACCCCCGCTGAGCGTGCAGCAATTCAGCCAAAGGGAGATACTAATGTAAATTGTATCACTCTTGAGGAAGAAAGACCTCAAGAAGGGAGTCCGGCCTTGAGGAAGAAAGACCTCAAGAAGGAGAATGGCCGGACCTTGAAATTTTGAAAGTTGAGACACGCTCCAGCAAGAAGAAGCGTGATCCCAAAGAACTGAGTATGACCTTGTCGTCTTCCAGAAAGGCAAAGAGATTGCGCCCAAAGGCAATTCTTTCTGCCAAGGAGGAAAAGATCCTCGCAAAAGCCAAAGCTAAAGCCTTGCAGAAAGAACTAAAGGAGGCACTACTCAAGACTCGGGAACTGAGTTTGGAAGAGGAGACGAAGATGAAGCCTCTAGTTTTTCTGGCGGACATCCAGTCCAAAGTAAAGGGTCTGATCTAAGCTGAGGTGGGCCAACCCGAGGAACCTTGGGTTAAGGCCATTAGCAAGCCCGTTACCATTTTGAAGCATTTTGAAGTCAAGAGGGAACATAGAGAGACTTTGGACCTAAAGCCGAAGGCGAAGACGGTCAAATTGGGAGGAGTTCCCCAATATGATATTGTAGCAGATCTGGCAGCCACAAATGCCAACATTACATTCAAGCAATTGTGGGAAGATAACAAGCTGTACAAGAGGCAATTGAATTCGGCACTCAAGAAGGTGAGGTTGATGTCAAAGAAGGACTTGCATACTATCTATCATATTGAACAAGAAGATTTGGGATCTCCCGAGGTAGATGCGGAGATTGCAAGGTGCATGATCACATTGATACCCATTGACTCTGGGTCCGGTGTCAATGTCATGACCAAAGATACTGCAAATCAACTCGGGTATCACACGTTTGAACCAACACCCCGCGTGTTGAAGTTTGCAGACCAAACCAAGAGACGGCCTTTAGGCATGCTGTCAAACATCACTACGATCATTGGAGGGGTGCCCTTCAAGTTGAACTACATTGTGTTGCGACTAGTGACAAAGACTGGTTACCCTTTGTTGATCGGAAGACCCTGGTTGTATAGTGCCCAAGTTGTGGTGGATTGGCATCAGCAGAAGTTAAGGTTCAAGGACATTTTGTCCAAAGATCAGAAGTTGGTGAATTGGACAAAAGTTCCTCACCTCGGGGAAACAAGTTTGTCGGAAGAGGAGAACAAATCCAAAGACTCATCGTCTTCATCCTCAAACAAATCCAAAGACAAAGTCCAAGTTAATTACTTGGAATGCTACGAGGTGGATGTCAAAGACGAAGACCCATATGACCTTGCCTTGGGTAAACCTGACTTGGAGGAAGGGGGTTTGATGGCAGCTTGCCTCGGGTTAAGCCGAGTAAGCCACGTTGAAGGCATCATCAACCCTGATGACTGTCAAGATGTTTTATTAACTGGGGAAAAATTTTGAAAATCTCAAAGACCGTCACTTCCGAGGAGTTGGCAGGATACATTGCCCTGTTTATAGAATTCTAGGATGTATTTGCCTGGTCTATTGATCAAATACCGGGTATTCCATGAGAATTCAGAGAACACCGGATTGATTTGGTTGAAGGTGCAATTCCGGTTCGGCAGCGACAATACCGCCTGAACCCAAAGTACTCGCTGTTGGTGAAAGATGAAATCGATAAGTACTTAGGGGCCGGAATAATTTTCCCTGTCTTTAGCAGTGAATGGGTTTCCCCCATTGTCATTGTCTCGAAGAAGAAACAGGGAAGATCCAAGTATGCCAAGACTTTCGGAAGTTGAACGCAGTCACAAGGAAAGATCATCATCCCTTGCCTTTTACCGATACAATTTTAGATCAGGTAGCTGGTCATCCTTGTTATAGTTTTCTCAATGGATTTTCAGGGTACAATCAAGTATCCATTCAAGAAGAGGACAAGGATAAAACTACATTCATGACCAATTGGGGCACTTTTGCTTACAATCAAATGCCCTTTGGGTTGTGTAATGCTCCCGCAACTTTCCAACGGATGATGAATTCAATCTTCAAAGATTTCCTATGCAAATTTGTGGAAATTTTCATTGATGAATTTTGTGTGTTTGGGTGAAGAGATGTACATTTAGTTTACCTTCACCAAAATTTTGAAAGGTGTCATTTTGCCGGCTTGTCATTACACCCGGAGAAATGCTTCTTTGCAATGAAGGAGGGAATTCTTTTGGGGCATCGGGTGTCAAGCCGAGGTATTGAAGTTGATGTTGAGAAGGTCAAGGTAATCGCAGCTTTGGAATCCTTGAAGAACATCCGGGAGCTAAGAGCCTTCTTGGGACATGTCGGATATTACAAATGCTTTGTGTCAAACTATGCAGTACTTGCTGGACCACTTACAAAGCTTCTGAAGAAATCCAAAGACTATCTATGGGAAGCAAATCAAGAAGAAGCTTTCCAAGTGTTGAAGAAGAAGCTGGTTGAAGCACTAGTTATGAGGGCCCCAAATTGGGACATCCTTTTTCATGTATATGTGGACACTTCGTCCATGGCCATTGGAGTTGTCTTAAGTCAGAAGGACAAAAAGAAGAAGGACTACCCGGTGTATTATGCCGACAACTTTCAGTTTCTGAAAAGAACTATTCAACGACTGAAAGAGAAGCACTCGGAATGGTGTATGCTTGCAAGAAATTTTGCCATTATCTGTTGGGGTACAAGTTTGTCTTCTATGTTGACCATTATGCATTGCAACATTTGGTCAAGAAGGCAGATTTATCCGGGCAAATTGCAAGATGGATCTTGTTGTTACAAGAGTTCAAGTATACTGTACAAGTAAGGAAGGGAGCTTCGCATTCGAATGCGGACTTCTTGTCCAGGTTAGAAACTCAAGACCAGGAGTGGAAAATTGACGATCGGTTCCTTGACAAAGAGTTGTATCAATTATCAGCAATGCAAAGTACAAGGTATGCAGCTGAATAGCATTATCTGCATACTCTCCATTGTCTTGAGGGGATGGACCTGGAACAGCGGGCAGTCTTTCTCAGGAAAATGGGGCCGTACCAGCTCAAACACAACGTTTTATTTAAGATGGGCAAAGATGAAGTACTTTGGCAATGCTTGAAGTCATACAAAGTAGGAGGAGTGATTGAATCTTTACACTTCAAAGCATCGGGAGGACACTATGCTCTGAAGAATACTGTAAAGAAAATTCTTTTGGCAGGGTATTGGTGGCCTACAATGTACAAAGACGTGTAAGCTCATATCCAAAGCTATTATGCTTGTCAAAGAACGGGGAAGCCGATGGCTACTTCTCAATGGCCTTTGAGACCAATTTTGCCTTTGGCCCCATTTGAGAAATGGGGGATTGATTTTGTGGGTCCCATTCAACCAGTGACCCAAGTCACAAGAAAGCGATACATTTTGGTTTGCACTGACTATGCTACCAAGATGGTCGAAGCTAAAGCAACTCGCAGAGATGATGCTGAAATTGTGGCGGAATTCTTCTTTTGAAACATCATCTCTCGATATGGGTGTCCTGTGGAATTGGTCAGTGACCAAGGAACACATTTTTTGAACTTTGTAATGGAGGCGTTAACCAAGTACTTTCAGATTAAACATCGGAAGACGACTCCTTATAACCCAAAAGCAAATGACTTAACGGAAAAAGTGAATGGGTTACTTTGCAAAATTTTGAATAAGGTGATTGTCCATTATGCCTATGATTGGGATATGAAATTACCAGCTGCGTTGTGGGCATATCAAATGACAGAAAATATTACAACCAAACAAACTCCATACTTCTTGACATATGGCTTGCATCCCATACTGCCAGTTGAATTTGAAGTACCGACATATCGGGTTCTTTGTGAAGAACAAATGTGGGAAGAGGAAAGTCAGGATCTTTGGATTCATCAACTGATGTGGTTAGAAGAGAAAAGAGACGATGCAATGCAAACCACAAAGAAGTACAAGCATAGAGGAAAGTCAGGCACAATAAGAGAATCAAGCCTGTAGCTGTACGTGAAGGGGATTTGGTTTTGTTATATGACAATCGCCGAATATTTTTTCCAGGCAAGTTGCATTTGAGATGGATGGTTCCCTATCGAGTTCTTCATCTTTACAAAAATGGGTCCATGCAGCTTGTAGACTTGGAAGGTAATCCTTTTTCTCACTCGAGTAAACGGGTGGAGAGTTTGGAGATATTGGACCATAGACTCGGAAGTTTCTAAGACACCCAAGGTCTATGTTTGCGGGGACGCTCACATTTGAGGGAGGGAGTATGTGGTGCCCAAATTTTTTTTTTTCAAAATAAAGAAGAAGTGTATAGAGAAGTCAGATTGTGCATGTATGGCCGGAGAAGGCGAAGAAAAGAGTCTTTGGGATGAAACCCAAAGTAAAGTGACTTCGGGTCATAAGACAAAGTACTCGGAAATGCCCTATCAGCATACAACCCAAAGTAAGGTGTCTTTGTATTAGAGGGAGCTCAACCCAAGGCAAAGATAGTCTAACAACCTTTTGTCGGGGCGAGAAATTCAAGAAAGGACCGTTCAAAAACCGGCGGCCCATACGCGCAAAGGTTGATTGACAATGATAGGTGCATGCAGGAGGTGTGATTTCTTGGTAGAAACTCAAAGTGAAGAAAGACAAAGAAAGTGCAACTCTATAAAAATTGAACTCGCAACGACTAAATGTCGAGTAATTTTCCTTCTCCATTGAGAAATCGTCTTGCAGGTGATCGTGGGAAGGGAAATAGAGTTGGAAACGCGTTAGTGTGTAAGGGAGAAGTCACAAGAGTGAAATCAAGAGATAGTGAGAAGGCAAAAGAGATGGGAGGAGGAAATAAGAACTCTGTATTTGCAGTGAGAAATCATGTGATTTGGAGGTTAGATGTGATTGCTAGGATCAAAGTCTTGAGCCAACTTTGGATCACTTTCTTGGCATGGAATTGGAATGTGAGCTTTCCAGGTTTCATGATAGAAATCATCGAGAGCAAGTGTCTCGATGGACCCAAGGAAGAAGGGAAGAGAGGAAATCCAGCTCACTGGACAGAGTTGGATTCGAGACTCGTACTCGGGAAGGAAGCAGGCTCGGAAGAGGGGGCCACGTTCTTGGGGAAGGGAGAGATAGCTCAAGAAATGTAGGAAGTGAGAGATGCATTCTCATCAAAGCAGACAAAGAATGGGTACAAAGTTAAGAGCTACAAAGACCCTATGAAGAGAGGAATTGTGAGTGCGGTGATGGCCATCCTGAAGCCGTAGAGAACCATGTATGTGATGAAACACCAAGCGGTGTTCTTTCACAAGTTATTTGCAGGAGAACCGATCAATTGGGCGAGGTGTTTCCATGGGAGAACAAGACAAATGGTGTGGAATCTGTGGGATAAATCGCCTCCACACTACATCGTGCCGTTTGTAGTGCATTTCTACCTTGGGTTGAATTTTCTGAACTTGGCGGAGTGAACTCGGATGGTGTCGCACTTCCATCCTGATCTGAGAAAGGAGGTCGATGTTGAGGAGCAGCAGTACATTTTGCAAATTAGGAGTACCAATGACTACTATACAAAGACAGGGAAGAACATGGAGATCAAAGTGAGTACTCCGAATTTGAAGAAGAGAAGTCGGCAAGGCAAAGCCAAAGACATGAAGAAACCTCGAAAGACCAGGAGAGGCAACCCGAGGCGAGGTATGGTGGTGATCAAGTCGGAGGATGAAAACTTGGAAGGTGATGCCAAGCTCAAGACCAAAGACACGGAACACGAGGAGGAACCCGAGCTAACACTACAGAGTAGAGATACAAGTAGCGATAGCAATGAAGGAGGAGAAATGACATTGGCACCAGCTGCTGCAGAAGAAGAAGAAGTGAAGGCAAAAATTGAAGCCAAGGACAACACACAGTTGGAAGACAAAGTAACTGAGCCCAAAGAGAAGAAGATCGTAGTGCAGAGAGGAGTTTGATCGAGATGTAAGGTGAAGTATGTTGCAGGTTCAAGTATGGTGAAGGAAGAAGCACATGAAAGCTCAAGAAGCGAGGCGTCCATTCCAATACAAAGACTGCAGAGAAGAAGGCGAGTATCGGGTGAACAAGAAGTAAGAAGGGAAGTGGCCGCGCAAGAAGAAGTAACCCCGAGTGATGGAGTTGAGTACTTACGGGAGGTGGTGTGTCCTCTGTTGGTGAAGCTGGAGTACAAGAAGAAGGAGATGCAGTCGACTTGTCTAGAGGTAAAGACTGTATTGCAGGTGTTGGTGAGATTATAAGAAGAGAACTTGGAGTTGAAAAAGAGTATAACCCAAGGTGAGGAAGAGAGGGAAGTACTGCGAGCGGAGGCAGTAGTGAGAAGTCAGGTAATTGAAGACCTAAAGAGAGAAGTGCATTATCAAGAGGATCTTGTGAAGAAGAGTGACATAGCAAGGGAGAGACAAGTAGCTGAGTACGAGATCTTGAAGCAGCCATTTGTTGATTCAAGAGTAGAGGTTATCCATGCTATGGCAAGAGTAGCTGCAAAGGATCAGGAGCTCGATAGGGTGATGGAGAGTGTTGAGGAGAAGAAGCAACTCTGGCAATGAGAGTTGGCAGCACAATATAGAGAAGAAGAGAGATTACGAGAGTTACTTCGTAATAAGGAGGAGAGAGTTGTATAGAAGGAGAAGGAGAAGGAGACGGTGAAAGCCGAGTTCAATGAAAAATTGGCAATGTACAAGGAGGATTGGCTTGCGGATTGAGAACGAGAGCGGAAGATGAGATTGGAGCCTTTGAAGGAGATAGTCCTCCGGATGAATGCAATGTTAAGCACAGAGGCCACCGTTTGGATTGAAGAGACGACGCTGCACGAGTTGAAGTTGTTGGTGGAGGAGACAAGGCAAAGACAGGTAAAGGACATGGATTTGAATGCCTTGTTAATTAGTCTCAGAACTCGTGTAGACAGGAAGATCTTAGAGGTAGAAGACAACATTTTGATTAGATTAGACTTAGTGAAAATAGAGATAGAAAAACTTCGGAAAGATGTTAGAGAAAAACCCAAAGTAGATAACATAGGAGTGCAAATGTCTTTGGAGTTACCGATGGAGACATTAGAGAAGAATGGGTCAAGAGATGAAGAGTTAGATAGATTACCCACTAGTGCAATTTCAGATCAGGAAAGAGAATTGTTGGATCTGGTAGATGAGGTAGAAGATATGAAACCCGAGGACAGAGTAGTAGGAAGTAAAGTTACTTTGGGTTTGGGTTTGAAAGCCGATGACGAAGTAGACATCGGATTGGATTAGTAATAGTTTTGAGATTTGAAGAGGCAAATATGAAGAGATGCATTGTCATTTCAGATCTGCAGGTTAGAAAAGTTGTTGTAGAACGGTATAGTTGTTAGAATTGTTGATTGCTTCACTATTTAAGAGTGGCATTTGCAATCAGATGTGTTCAGTGCTCATAATTTATGAGAATAGATAAAGCAAAGTGTTGTGAAATAGTGCTCATCGCTTGAGCTTGATTCCAAGTATCAACTTTGTAATTGTGTTTGTGAGTGTGTGGAGAAATTCAAAGTGCAAGTTAGTGTGCTTGTTGGATGTTGGATTCCACAACCTTGATCTTCATTTTGTGTGTTTGATCCTGAGTGAAGTGCAATCAAAGCAATGCCTCGATAGATCTGAGAGGAATTGTACTGTTGGTAGTATTCTGCATTTGTAAGTGCAGTGCGAGGTTGATGTGAAGCAATTTTGATCGAGGAAGTTGTGCCTTCAGTGGAAGAGTGGAACACAATTCTGAGGCAGAGTCATTTTGTAGTGAAGTGCCATTTTTGGGAGAGCCTAAATCATCACAATCAAGATTGTTTGGAAAGATTTGATGGAGTTGTGATTATGGAATGTTAATTTGTGACAAGATTGCGAGTCAGTGCTTGTTACTCTCTTCTGGGTGTGGTTTCTACCTGAGAGATTAAAGATGCAACCAAGAAGAACTCCATGTTACTGTTTGACTTTGTATTTGACCAATTCTGAATCGTATCTCTACGGGAATGAACTTTACTTACCCGATTACCGCAAAAGTGATATTTGCTGGGTTGTCACATCTTCCCCATCTCTCCTCTCTCTCTCTTTTGGTATTCTAACTCATACCATGTAAGTGTTGGATCCTCAAAGAAATCTGGTAATAATGAGGCACACTCATTCTTCCTCCTCTCATTGTTTCCTATGCAAGCTCTCTTGAAGTCTCTCACAAAGGCCTCCACATCTTCTCCATCCTTGCCAAAGAAAACCGGAAGTTTCCCCATCTTAATGTCACTATCTTTCTTTCTCTCAAATTTTTTTTCTTTTCTTTTCTCTCACTCCATAACTAATAGAGTATGTACATGAATAACACCATTTGAGAGTTATCCACCCTAGGGAACACAAAAGGCTCAGGTTGCTCCAAGATTTCTATAGCAATATCAAATTTAAGAGTGTATATTAATCGAACCCTCATGGATAGTTTATCCATAAGTTGAAAGATTATCTATATCATTAATCTTTAGAACTAGCTGATGAAGGTGGTAGTATTTCTGTAGCTGTACTAAGACTCTCTCCAAGATCCTTCACCAAAGTCTCCAAAAGTGATTTTACTCCACTACACCCATGTCCTTTTGGAAGTCCTTCAACTCCACAAACCTCACCGAACTCCTTGGTCTTAGATCTTCTCCCTCCCAATCTTGGTGAAGAAGGTCCAACAATCAAACCCAAGTCAAGTAAGCCTCTCCTTTCACTCAATCTCTTGCTCTCAAATGTCAATAGACATGAACTTGCCTTATGTCCCTTCTCTCCACATAGAAAGCACTTAGACTCACTCTTTCCTCCAAGTGGTGTAGGTTTTTGGATCCTCTCAACACTCTCTTCAAATTCTATTGTAAACTCTCTTTTACTCATATCCACCCCTACAATCACCTCAAACTCTTGGGGAACCTTGCATAGTCTCAATTTCCACTCTTGGTGACCCTCCATGTTCCCAAGATGAATCTAAACACTCAAACATGCTTTTTGTTGCTCTCAAACTCCTCATGCATGAGATCTCCACTTTGTAGAATTGACCCTTCCTCACAATTTCACTCAGACCTCTCTACTTGTATGTGAAAGTACTCCAAAATTTTGCACACTTGATCAAAACTCCAGGGTGTCCCTCCCTGCAAAATTTCAGATCTTTTCATTGAGCCTTTTGGCCTAAACACGTTTCTATTCAGCACACATATTTCAGATTTGGTCTGAAAACCACCCCCCTCACTTCAAAAACTAATAACTCCCTTCTCAAGAATGATCTCTCTCTAATTTTTGTGTCGACAGGTAGGATATAAATTACTTAACTTTTTTGGAAAGTTTCACAACAATCCACTGAAAATTAAATAGATGGCAGACTCAGTACAATTTTCCAGAGAGCATGCAATTGCGGGAACAATTTACCCTATCAACTTTCAAAAATTCTGGCCTAATGTGCGTAATAGCTCTTACAATAATTCCAAGTGTGTTAACTGAAAGATAACCCAAGCTATCATGTGTAAAAAATTTCAAGTTCAGATCTAAAACTTGAGATTTTGCCCAAAATCACATTAATCCCCAAAATCTGCAGTCCACCTCACACAATCTCTCCAAATCCTCTCATGTGTACAAGATGTACAAAATCACTTCAAAGACATCATAATAAACTACAGGGTATACAAATGGATCTTGGTTCTCTAACATAAGTTCAGCCCTCTCCTCTCCTAATGTTCTCTCCAAGTGAGCTCTCATAGCCTCGTTCGGCCTAATGTAGAATTGAACGCGGAACATTATCTTGCCTTCTAGAGAGGTCCCGGTAACGGAACCAAAAATGTGAGCCGGCCTGTCTCTCATTCAGGATGAACCTTTGATGGCTATTATGGTAGCACACCATGGACTAAGAAGGCAAGGAACCCCAACTCCATCATACTCCTCCAAGGCTAACACTCCAAGACTCAAGACATTGCTCACTAGAGAACTCAATGAGAGAGAGATAGTTGCAAATGAAAGGATGATAAGTACCTCCTCACCCCTTGTTTATATACTTGTGAAATAGTTACGCACCAAAGTTACTAATTACTGGAGTGACTCAAGTTACTAGTCTAAAGGTCAAGTAAAGTCAAAAAGTAGAAAGGAATATCCATTCACATGGGCATATTCCACTAGCATGTGATCTTATCTTGACCCAACCACTAAGTCAAGGATTCCTTCACATGGGCTATCCGATGTTGCAGAAGTAGGAATACAAGTGTCATCAGACTTGAGAATTGACACATTAGAGAAGAGTGGGTCGGGAGATAAGAATGTAAATAGATTACCCATGAACTCAATTGTAGATTGTAGTGAAGAGGTCGTAGAATTAGTAAAGAAATTAGTAGAATCCGTCATACCCAAAGAAGGTGAAATAGTAGGAAGATCATCAGGTTTGGAAGCCGATGATGAGGTAGACATCGGATCGGGATAGAAGTCAATTTTGAGATAAGAAGAGGCAGATATGAAATGATAAACTATCATTTAGGATCTGGAGGTAGGAAAGGATGCTAGGAAGCAGTGCCTAGGTAGGCAAGTCTGCCATTCGCTTCAATATTTAAGGGGAGCATTTTCAATACAATGTTATTCAGTATTCATATTTCTGAAGATAGATAAAGTGAAGTGTTGTTCTCAATACTCGTCACTTATGCTTAATTCCACTTGTCAATTTTGTGTTTGTGTTTGTGAGTGTGTGGAGAATTCCAAAGAGCAAGTCAGTGTGTTTGTGGATGTTGGGAGTCTACAGCCTTGATCTTCATTTTGTGTGTTTGATCCTGAGTGAAGTGCATCGAAGCAATGCCTGGACAGATCTGAGAAGAATTGTAGTGTCGGTAGTATTTTGCATTGGTGAGTGCAGCACAAAGTTGATGTGAAGCAATTTTGATCGAGGAAGTTGTGCCTTTAGTGGAGAGGTGGAACACAATTCTGAGGTGAAATCGGTCTTTGCAGTGAAGTGCCGTCTTTGGGAGAATCTGAATCATCACAATCAAGAGTTGTTTGGACAGAATTTGCTATGTTGTGATTATGTGTGTGTATTCGTGAGAAGTTGTCAAGATTGTGAGCTTGTTACTCTCTTCTGGGTGTAGTTTCTACCTGAGAGATTAAAGAAGCCATCAAGAAGAACTACAATTGTGACTTTTGTCTTTGTATTTGACCAATTCTGGATAGTATCTCTACAGGAATGAACTTTATTGACCCGATTACTTCAAAAGTGATATTTGCTGGGTTGTCACATGATTTTTGGCGCCGCTGCCGGCGATACAAATCTTGGAAGTAGAAGAATACAAAGCCAAATTTGAAACTAGGTGTCCACGCAATATGAATGTTTGCATCGAAAGAACAACAAGAAGAGAGAGCTCGAAGACGAGCAATGCAGCGTGAAGAAGATGAATGTTTGAAAGCCCCATACACTTCAGACAAAATTGAACGAGAAGAGTTGGACTTTCAACTTCTCCACAAAGTGCAAGCAGCCCTGTGTGAACTTAACCAAAAGAGATGGGAAGGAGGTTGGCAAGGCTACTTTTCATCCCCGTCTTCCAAGAAAAAGAAAGATTCGAGTGAGCAGACATATGCGCTACGACCCAGTATCCCGACTTCCCCTAAAGCTGTAAAGGAAGTTGATTTCATTAAGAAGTTTGTTCGAGAAAAGACAGCCCAAACACTTACGGAAGAAGATGTCAGCATCTAGTACAAACAATTCCCCGGTTATCCCAAAGAAGGTTTGAAGACCAGATCAAAGTTGTGGAACCTCTTACTTCTGATTGGGTTGAAGTCGACACAACCAGAGAAGAAGAAATTGTCAAAGAAGACCCCAATTTGAACTTGACAAATTGGAACCTGTGGGCAGACAACACGACGTCCATACCAAGTAGTTCTACGGTTCCCGTAAGTTCAAACTTACCACACCTAAATCCGCCGCACCGAACTATAACACCCATTTGTGCATGTGTGTGGTATTGTGATATTTAGCTTGGTATTACAAGTACTAAAGAGATATTCTTTATAAGAGATAAAGGATGGTTCTATATTAGTCATGGTTAGCTAAAGTTAGTCATAGCTAAGATAGATGGGACCTTACTTTAGAGGAAGTAGAAAAGATAAGCACCACTATTTTGGATTTTAGTGTGTTGACTTGGTATTATTCCTAGGTGTTTGGCTTTGGGGAAAGAGTTGAGAACTCTTGGGCCCGCAAGCCTTTTTGTTTTGGATTCTTCTTTAGTCCAAGGATAGCCCATGTGAAGGAATCCTTGACTTAGTGGTTGGGTCAAGATAAGACCACATGCTTAGGGGAATATGCCCATGTGAATGGATATTCCTTTCTACTTTTTGACTTTACTTGACTTTTAGTCTAGTAACTTGAGTTACTATGGTAATTAGTAACTTTGGTACGTAAGTATTTCACAAGTATATAAACAAGGGGTGAGGAGGTACTCATCATTCTTTCATTTGCAACTATCTCTCTCTCATTGAGTTCTCTAGTGAGCAATGTCTTGAGTCTTGGAGTGTTAGCCTTGGAGGAGTATGATGGAGTTGGGGTTCCTTGCCTTCTTAGTCCATGGTGCGCTACCATAATAGCCATCAGAGGTTCATCCTGAGTGAGAGACAGGCCGGCTCACATTTTTGGTTCCATTGCCGGGATCTCTCTAGAAGGCAAGATAATGTTCTGCGTCCAATTCTACATTAGGCAGAAGGAGGCTATGAGAGCTCACTTGGAGAGAACATTAGGAGAGGAGAGGGCTGAACTTATGTTAGAGAACCAAGATCCATTTGTATACCCTGTAGTTTATTATGATGTCTTTGAGGTGATTTTGTACATCTTGTACACATGAGAGGAATTGGAGAGATTGTGTGAGGTGGATTGCAGATTTTGGAGATTAAGGTGATTTTGGGCAAAATCTCAAGTTTGAGATCTGGACTTGAGATTTCTACACATGATAGCTTGGGTTATCTTTCAGTTAGCACATTTGAAATTATTGTGAGAGCTTCTATGCACAATGGGCTAGAATTTTTGAGAGTTGATAGGGTAAAGTGCTCCCACAACTACATGCTCTTCGGAAAATTGTACATAGTCTGCCATTTCTTCAATTTTTAGTGAATTTTCTTGAAACTTCCCAAGACAATTTAGTGCATTGTGTTCCACCTGCTGCTTCAAAAAATAGAGAGAGATCGTTCTTGCGCAAGGAGAAATGAGTTCTTGAAGTGAGGGGGGTGGTTTTCAGACCAAATCTGAAATTTGTGTGCTGAATAGAAAGGTGTCTAGGCCAAATGGCACAATGAAACGATTGGAAATTTTGCAAGGAGAGATATCATGAATTTGTGATCAAGTGTGCTAAATTTCAGAGGACTATAACATACTGGTTGGGAGATTTGAGTGATATTGTGAGGAAGGGTCAATTCTGTAGAGTGGAGATCTCATGCATGAGGAGTTTGAGATCAACAAAAAGCATGTTTGAGTGTTTAGATTCATCTTGGGAACATGGAGTGTCATCAAGAGTGGAAATTGAGATTATGCAAGGTTCCCCAAGGGTTTGAGGTGATTGTAAGGGTGGATTTGAGGAAAAGAGAGTTTACAATAGAATTTGAAGAGAGTGTTGAGAGGATCCAAAAACCTACACCACTTGGAGGAAAGAGTGAGTCTAAGTGCTTTCTATGTGGAGAGAAGGGACATAAGGCAAGTTCATGTCCATTGACCTTTGAGAGCAAGATATTGAGGGAAAGGAGAGGCTTACTTGACTTGGGTTTGCATGTTGGACCTTCTTCACCAAGATTGGGAGGGAGAAGATCTAAGACCAAGGAGTTGTGTGAGGTTTGTGGAGTTGAAGGACTTCCAAAAGGACACGAGTGTAGTGGAGTAAAATCACTTTTGGAAACTTTGGTGAAGGATCTTGGAGAGAGTCTTAGTACAACTACAGAAATACTACCACCTTCACCAGCTAGTTCTCAAGATTAGTGATGGAGATAATCTTTCAACATATGGATAAACTATCCATGAGAGTTAGATTAATATGCAATCTAGGATTTGATGTTGTTATAAAAATCTTGGAGCAACCTGAACCTTTTGTGTTCCCTAGAGTGGATTATTCTCAGATGGTGTTAGTCATGTATATACTCTATTAGTAATAGAGTGAGAGAAAAATTTTTTTTTGAGAGAAAAGAAAGATAGTGAGGGGTTAAGATGGGGAAACTTCTGGTTTTCTTTGGCAAGGATGGAGAAGATGTGGAGGCCTTTGTGAGAGACTTCAAGAGAGCTTGCATAGGAAACAATGAGAGGAGGAAGAATGAGTGGGCATCATTATTACCAGATTTCTTTGAGGATGCAGCACTTACATGGTATGAGTCAGAATACCAAAAGAGAGAGAGGAGAGATAGGGAAGAGGAGTCTTGGGAGACTTTGACTTCAGCACTCATTGAGAACTTTCTTCCTGATGAGAGTTATGAGAGATTGATGAGTGAGGTTACATTTCTCAAGCAAGGAGATGGAGAGAAAGTGAGAGTCTATGTGAAAAGAGTGGAAAAGTTAGAGTCCAGATTTTGCATAGTGTTGAGGAAGGGTGGGGATGATGTGGAGACTACAATGATTGACATAGGGGCCATGCTCACCAAGAATTTTGTGGGAGGGTTGAGACCACAAATTAGAAGCAAGGTGAGATATGAGAAACCTTCTTCCAAGGTTGAAGCTATCAAGATTGCAATTCGTATGGAGGAGAGTTTGGAAGGGGATGAGAGTGATTTGGTGGTGAAGGAGGTTGTGCATACTCCTCAAGGCTACAAGTATGGTGGAACTTCTGATACTTTGGTGACAAGGGTTGCACCACAAGTAGAAGTTGCTTCAGTTCTTGCACCTCCACCAAAAGATCCACTCCAAACCATCACAGAACAACTTGCGGATCTCAAGATCAATGTGGTGCAACTATGGGAAAAGAGAATGGTGGATCAGAATGTAGGGAGAGGGCCTAGGAGTTATGGAAACTATCCATATAGAGGAGGCCAATCAGCCAACAATTTCAATGATAGAAATTGTTTTGGTTGTGGAGGAAGAGGCCATATCCAAAGGAATTGCCCAAATTCCACTTACCATGGAGGAAGGGGTTATGAGGGAGCCAATAGAGGGAAAGAGGGAGGTAGTGAAACCCAAGTGGCTCCTAATCCCAACAAAGGTAAGGGGATAGCATCCATAGATGTGGTTGAGAGCAAGTATGAGAAAGGAGAGTGCTCAAACTCCAAGGGTCTTAATTTGGAGCTTTTGGCACAAGAGAAGAAGAGAGCTCGTTTTGCAGAGGATGTTCACTCTTCTCAAGGATTTACTTCAAGCAAGGATACTCCTATGTCAACTAGGAGCACTCGCACCTCAACACCATCAACAACAAAGACTCCAAGGAAGAAGTTGGGGATGGAGGACTTCTTGATCTCAAAGCAACAATGGAACTACAATGTGTTGGAGGATGTTGGTAGTCACAAGGCTAACATCACAGTGGGCCAATTAATTGCTTTGAACCCTACCTTGAGTAAGGAGCTTAGAGGTGGTTTGAGTTCTACAAGGAGCAAGAAGAAGAAGAAGGCAAAAGTTCCAGTATCAATGGGGGTGGTGGATGCCAAGCTAGCACCATGGGAGGCTTGTGAATATGCCTCCAAGATTGATGTGAGAGTGAATGGTCACAACATCAAGGATGCATTGGTTGATGGAGGATCAGTAGTGAATGCCATGTCAGAAAGGTTGATGAAGAAGTTGGGTATGATACCCTCAAGACCTTCAACATTTGTGGTGAGCATGGCAAACAAGCAACAAGTTCGACCAGTAGGGGTGATGGATAAGGTGGTAGTTTCAGTTATGGGAGTTCAAAATCTCATGACTTTCCAAGTCTTGAAGGATTCAAGCTATGACTTACTTCTTGGGAAGCCATGGTTGAGAGCAGCACGCACAACTGATCGATGGCACAAAGGGTACTTGAGGATTGGGCCATCAAACCATAGAGTCACTATTCCTATGACTAACACCACCAACCCTTCACATTCAGATACCCCATCTTCTGATTATTGGGAATCAGATTCTGAAGAAGGAGCTTCAGGTGTGGACACAAGCATGGAAGAGGAGACTTCCACGGAGGAGGATGAATCTGAATTTGATTCAGATGTGTATCCCTTGTGTGCTATGGATTTTGCACCTATGCCAGAGGTTTTGAAGGACCCAGACAAATCATCATTGACACTTGAGGAGGTAGAGAGAAGGTTAGCTATCCTCAAATATGGCCCAAATGTTACCAAGGAGGAGAAGGTGAGATTTGAGGAGATTTTCCGCAAGTTCATCCATGTGTTTGCTTTTAGTTACAAGGATTTGAAGGAAGTCACCTTGGAGGAGCACAAGATAGAGGTGGATTCACATGCAAGACCAGTCCGCCAAAAGCAACGTCGCATTAGCCCACCAATATCTTTGGTTGTGAAGGAGGAGATTGATAAGCTCAAGGAGGCTGGATTTATCTTGGAGGTGGAGAATTCAGAATGGGTGTCTCCAATTGTCATTGTGAAGAAAAAGAATGGCAAGCTTCGGGTATGTGTGGATTACAAGAAGCTCAATGGTGTTACTAAGAAGGACTACTACCCATTGCCATTCATTGATGAGATCTTGGAGGAGGTTGCAAGTCATGAGAGGTACAGTTTTGGAGATGGTTATAGTGGATACAACCAAATCAAGATTGCACTAGAGCATCAACAACTCATCACGTTCACCACACCTTGGGGAACTTACGTTTTCAAGGTCATGCCTTTTGGGCTTTGCAATGCTCCAGCCACATTCCAATGGTTCATGAACAAGGTATTTGAACCTTTCATTGGGAAATTTGTGAGAGACTTCATTGATGACTTTTGTGTCTATGGGAGCAAGGAGGAGCACTTTGAACACCTAATCAAAGTCTTGCAACGCTTGGATGAGGCAAATGCATCACTCAACCCAGAGAAGTGCATTTTTGGATGTGAAGAAGTTCTACTTTTAGGGCACATCATCTCCAAGGATGGAATAGCAATTGATCCTGAGAAGGTGAGGAAAATCTCAGACCTTCCATTCCCTTCAAGCTTGACAAAGTTACGCCAATTCTTGGGGATGGTTGGATGCTATAGGAGGTTCATCTTCTCATTTTCCAACAAGGCTTATGCATTGACCATCTACATGAAGAAGGGTGTAGATTACATGGTGATTTTGGAGGACAAGGAGGCTCTCAAAGCTTTTGAGGAGCTCAAGCAATCCCTTGTTGTAGCTCCAATTCTTGCTAAACCTGATTGGAGTAAGCCTTTCATCCTCTACACTGATGCTTCTAATGTAGCTATAGGATGCACTCTTAGTCAATTAGACCAAGATGGGCATGATCATCCAATAGCTTATGCTAGTAGGCAGATGGTTTCAACAGAGAAGAACTACTCTGTCACGGAGAGAGAAGGGTTGGCAGTGATCTTTGGTCTCAAGAAGTTTAAACACTACTTGATTGGAGGGAAGCCACCATTATCACGGATCACAAGGCTTTGAAGTACATCTTCAACAAGCCTAATGTTGAAGGGAGACTAGCAAGGTGGATGATACTCTTGTCTGAGTATGACTACACCATTGAAGATAGGCCAAGAAAGAAACATGCAAATGCTGATTTATTATCTAGAGCATATGATCATGATGGAGATGAGCCAGTGGATGATTCCTTCCCGGATGAGGAGCTCATGACAATCTCAGTCACTCAAGAGGTTCCAATGAAGTACAAGGAGATTGTGGATTTTGTGACAAGAGGTAACTATCCAGAAGGGATGCATGCTAGGGAGAGGAAGGCCCTTGCAGCAAGATCTAGACCTTACACAATGGTGGAGGATATTCTTTTTCACCAAGGAGCAGATGGTCTACTTTGAAGAGCAGTGGGTAAGGAAGAGTCTATCCTACTCATAAGGGAGTTTCATGAAGGTTTAGTATGTGGATGACACTTTGTAGGAGAGGTGACTGCTTTCAAGATTCTATATGCAGGTTACCATTGGAGAGGGATTTTCAAGGATTGTCTTGATTATTGCAAAACTTGTCATGTTTGTCAAGCTTTTGCTAGAAAGTCTACATCCACTCCACCACTTAGATCAATTCCATTGCTAGGACCTTTTGAGAAGTGGGGAATTGATTTTGTAGGTCCTCTCAATAGAACCCCAAGGAACAATCGGTACATTGTGGTAGTTACTGATTACCTTACTAAGTGGGTTGAGGCTAGACCATTGAGGGACAAGAATGAAGATGAAGTGGGTAGATTTCTTTATGAACGCATTATCACTAGGTTTGGATGCCCTTTGGAGTTGGTTTCTGATAGAGGAGGAGAGTTTACAGGAAGCATTACTACAGCCATGCTACAACATTTCTCTATCACACATAGAGTAACTACATCCTATAAGCCAAATTCCAATGGCTTGGCAGAGAGAACCAATCAGACCTTGTGCATGATGTTGGCCAAAGATGCAGAAATGGAGGGGGCTAAACATCATTGGGACAAGAGGATTCATGCAGTTTTGTGGGAGTATAGGACAACCATGAAAACTTCCACCGGATATTCTCCATTTCAATTGGTGTATGGTATTGAGTCTACCTTACCTATTCACTTTGATCTTCCTACCTTCCAAAGCATTCATAGGAGATTGAAGAAAGCACAAGGAGGTGATGCAGAGAAGTCAAGGAAAGATCAACTCATGGAGTTGGAAGAGGCAAGAGCAGTTGCTATGGTTTGAGTGGAGCAAGCCCAAAGGAAACAAAAAGAGAGCTATGAAAAGAGGCAAGGCAAGAAGAAGGTGGAGACTTTCAAAGAAGGTGATAGGGTAACGTTGTTTGATTCCATTCGATTCAAGAGAGTGCAAAAGAAGTTTTTGCCTAAGTACTTTGGACCTTTCATAGTGGAGAAGGTGTGGGGAAATTACACCTATGATCTCAAGGAGTTGGGAGGAAGACACTTTGATAGGATTAACCATGATAAGTTGAAGATGTACCATAGAAGGTAGAGAGACCTTCACTTTGAGGACAAAGTGAAAACTTAGTCCGGGGGTAAATGTAACACCCATTTGTGCATGTGTGTGGTATTGTGATATTTAGCTTGGTATTACAAGTACTTAAGAGATAATATTTATATAGAGATAAAGGATGGTTCTATATTAGTCATGGTTAGCTAAAGTTAGTCATAGCTAAGATAGATGGGACCTTACTTTAGAGGAAGTAGAAAAGATGAGCACCACTATTTTGGATTTTAGTGTGTTGACTTGGTATTATTCCTAGGTGTTTGGCTTTGAGGAAAGAGTTGAGAACTCTTGGGCCCGCAAACCTTTTTGTTTTGGATTCTTCTTTAGTCCAAGGATAGCCCATGTGAAGGAATCCTTGACTTAGTGGTTGGGTCAAGATAAGACCATATGCTTAGGAGAATATGCCCATGTGAATGGATATTCCTTTCTACTTTTTGACTTTACTTGACTTTTAGTCTAGTAACTTGAGTTACTATGGTAATTAGTAACTTTGGTACGTAAGTATTTCACAAGTATATAAACAAGGGGTGAGGAGGTACTCATCATCCTTTCATTTGCAACTATCTCTCTCTCATTGAGTTCTCTAGTGAGCAATGTCTTGAGTCTTGGAGTGTTAGCCTTGGAGGAGTATGATGGAGTTTGGGTTCCTTGCCTTCTTAGTCCATGGTGCGCTACCATAATAGCCATCAGAGGTTCATCCTGAGTGAGAGACAGGCTGGCTCACAGAACGATGTCTTCATTACCCGTAACCCAACATGCTTATCAGAAGTATAAAGGTACCGAGCAAGACAAAGATCCTAACAAATTCATTGAGGAATTTGAAGTCATTTCCTTTGCCAACAAGGAACATGACTCCGCGGATCAACTGCAGATTTTTCCAAGTCTACTCCAAAAGAAGGCTCAGAGCTGGTATACTCATGTAACGCAGAAGGGATTTACACCAGCAGACTAGGCAGACTTACGGAATGGCTTCCTGGAACGATTTTGGGAAGTGGATTATGATACGAGTGTCTTTGCGTCACTTAATGATTTGGACCAAGGAAAGAAGGAAAAATTGAGAGATTACTCTGAGCAGTTCATGGACTTATTGAACCGAGTCCCAAAGCAATCCGGGGTGGTGGGTTATTCCGATGCCCAAGCCATTACTTGGTTTCTTGGTGGGCTTTCACCGGAGATTCACATCTTTGCCAGGGAGAGAAATGTAACCTCTCTGGACAAAGTCCTCAAACATGTTGCCCGATATGAGGTGGCTCATTCTAACTCGTCTAGTAACCAAAGAAATCAGGAGAAGAAAGGCAAAAAGCCAAGACGAAGAGCTTCACGAAGTACTTGTCCTTCTTCGGAGGAATCCTCCACTTCTTCTAGTTCTTCTTTGGAATCTGACAAAGAACCCAAGCCGAGAAAAATCCAAAGATGTGGAGGAAAGAAGCCTGTAACACCACCCATAAAGAATGTATCTAAGGCGGATCAAAAGTTGGAAACTCTTATTAAAGAGTTCACGGATTTTAAGATCCAGATGATTGGGGCGAAAGATTGAAGAAAACCACCCGTCATTTGGATGACCAAATGTATGGTGCACTGCATGTGGTAAATTCGGCCACGCTAATATGGAGTGTTTAACTTGCCCGGCATTTCCGGTGCAACAAATAGATTGGGTTCTTGGATGGGATCAAGGCGAAGAAGAAGATACGGTATACCAAACCCAAGATGCACAGCCTTCATCAAACCCATCATATCAAGGTCCCAAGTTTGGACCACGGGAGTACAATCCTACTATTCCTCCACGAAGACCCCCGATGGGTGGTCAGAATAGACTTCAAAATGTTGCATCGGGTGCTTGTTACAATTGTGGCTCAATGGGACATTGGTCTCCAAATTGTCCGGAGCCAAGACAACAAATTGGGTACGTAGCCCTTTGTGGGAATTGTAAAGGATAGGGGCACACAGGAAACCAGTGCCCGCAACCACCCAATCCAAAGCCCCCTATCAAGTATGTTCAGACTCCTACTGAACATGCTGCGCTCTAGGTGAAGGGGGCCACTAACATCAAATGTATTACACTTGAGGAAGAGAGGCCTCAAGAGGGAAGTCCGGCTTCAAAAGGAGATTGGCCGGACCTCAAAATTTTGAAGGTAGAAACTTGCGCGGAGAGAAAGAATCAAGTTTCCAAAGAAACAATTATGGCGTCATCTTCCTCTTGGAAAATGAAGAGATTGCGACCAAAAGCTATCCTTTATGCAAAGGAAGAAAAGGTCCTAGCAAAAGCTAAAGCAAAAGCCATATAGAAAGAAATTAAGGAAGCAATACTACGCACACGGGAGATGAGTGAGGAGGCAAATGCAAAGACAAAAACCCCTGTATTTCCGGCAGATATCAGGTCTGAAGTAAAAGACCTGATCCAAGCCAAAGTTGGTCAATCCGATGATCATCGGGTCAACCACCTACGCACTCTGGTTACTATCCTCAAACATCCTGAAGTTTGCTTTGAACAGGCAAACAATTCAAAACCAAAGCCAAAGACAAAGCAGGTGAAATTGGAGGGAGTTCCACAGTACGATATTGTGATAGATATGGCATCTACAAGCGTAAATGTCATGTTTAAACAATTATGGGAGGACAATAAGCTTTATAAAAAGCAGCTAAGTTCAGCCTTCAAGAAAGTAAGGGCGATGACGAAGAAGGACTTGCCCGCAATTTATTGTATTGAACAAGAAGATTTGGGATCTCTTGAGGTGGATGCAAAGATAGCAAGCTGTATGATTACATCCATACCCATTGATTCGGGGTCGGGTGTAAATTTCATGACAGAAGACACTGCACATCAACTAGGTACACAATGTTTGAACCAACACCCCGAATACTTAAGTTTGCAGATCAAACCAGGCAATGGCCTTTGGACATGCTGTCAAATATTACCATGATTATCGGAGGAGTGCCTTTCAAATTAAACTACATTGTGTTACAACCTGTAACCAAAACTGGCTACCCTCTCTTGATTGGGAGACCCTAGTTGTACAGCGCCCAGGTTATGGTGGATTGGCACCAGCAAAAATTACGATTTAAAGACATTTCATCGAAAGAACAAAAGTTGGTGACCGTAAGTTGGACGAAGGTTCCTCATCTTGGGGAAACTACTTCGTCAGAAGACGAGGACGAATCTGAAGAATCATCGTCTTTGTCTTCTGAGGACTCCAAAGTGAACGTCCAAGTAAATTATTTGGAATGCTATGAGGTAGAAGTCAACGATGAAGACCCATACGACATTGCCTCCGGTGAACAAGACTTGGAGGAAGGGGGTTTGACGGCAGTACAACTCGGGTTGAGCCGAGTAAGTCACGTAGAAGGTGCCATTAACCCCGATGACTGTCAAGATGTGGTCTTGACTGAAGAAAAGATTTTAAAGATTTCAAAGACAGTCACCGCCAAGGAGTTGGCAGGATACACTGCCCTGTTTATAGAGTTCTAGGATGTATTTGCCTGGTCTATTGACCAAATGCCGGGAATTCCACGAGAATTTGGCGAGCACCGGATTGATCTGGTCGAAGGTGCAGTTCCGGTTTGGCAAAGACAATACCGCCTGAACCCGAAGTACTCCCTCCTGGTAAAAGATGAAATTGATAAGTACTTAGGGGCCGGAATAATTTTCCCTATTCTAAGTAGTGAGTGGGTTTCACCCATTGTCATTGTTCCAAAGAAGAAGACCGGGAAAATTTGAGTGTGCCAAGATTTTCACAAATTAAATGCAGTCACCAGAAAGGACCATCATCCTTTACCATTTACAGATATAATTTTGGACCAAGTAGCTGGTCATCCATGCTATAGTTTTCTCAATGGATTTTCAGGGTACAATCAAGTATCCATTCAAGAAGAAGACAAGGATAAAACCACATTCACAACTGATTGGGGCACTTTTGCTTACAATCAAATGCCCTTTGGGTTGTGTAATGCTCATGCTACTTTCCAAAGGATGATGAACTCATTATTCAAAGTTTTCCTACGTAAATTTGTGGAGGTCTTCATTGATGATTTTTGTGTGTTTGGGCGAAGAGATGTACATATAGATTACGTTTGCCAAAATTTTGAAAGGTGTCGTTTTGCCGGCTTGTCATTACACCCTGAGAAATGCTTCTTTGCAATGAAGGAGGGAATTCTTCTGGGGCATTGGGTGTCAAGCCAAGGAATTGAAGTGGATGTCGAGAAGGTTAAAGTAATTGCAGCTTTGGAATCCCCAAAGAACCTCCGGGAGCTGAGAGCCTTCTAAGGACATGTTCGATATTACAGACGCTTTGTGCACCACTTACAAAGCTTCTGAAGAAATCTGAAGATTATCTGTGGGAAGCAACTCAGGAAGAAGCTTTCGAGGTATTGAAAAAGAAACTGGTTGAAGCACCAATTATGAGGGCCCCAAATTGGGACGTCCCTTTTCATGTATATGTAGACACTTCGTCCATGGCCTGTGAGCCGGCCTGTCTCTCACTCAAGATGAACCTCTGATGGCTATTATGGTAGCACACCATGGACTAAGAAGGCAAGGAACCCCAACTCCATCATACTCCTCCAAGGCTAACACTCCAAGACTCAAGACATTGCTCACTAGAGAACTCAATGAGAGAGAGATAGTTGCAAATGAAAGGATGATGAGTACCTCCTTACCCCTTGTTTATATACTTGTGAAATACTTACGTACCAAAGTTACTAAGTACCGTAGTAACTCAAGTTACTAGACTAAAAGTCAAGTAAAGTCAAAAAGTAGAAAGGAATATCCATTCACATGGGCATATTCCCCTTATCTTGACCCAACCACTAAAGCAAGGATTCCTTCACATGGGCTATCCTTGGACTAAAGAAGAATCCAAAACAAAAAGGCTTGCGGGCCCAAGAGTTCTCAACTCTTTCCCCAAAGCCAAACACCTAGGAATAATACCAAGTCAACACACTAAAATCCAAAATAGTGGTGCTCATCTTTTCTACTTCCTCTAAAGTAAGGTCCCATCTATCTTAGCTATGACTAACTTTAGCTAACCATGACTAATATAGAACCATCCTTTATCTCTATATAAATATTTTCTCTTAAGTACTTGTAATACCAAGCTAAATATCACAATACCACACACATGCACAAATGGGTGTTACAGGCCATCGGAGTTGTCTTAAGTCAGAAGGACAAGAAGAAAAAGGACTACCCGGTGTATTATGCCATTTGAGAACTTTTAGTTTCTGAAAAGAATTATTCAACGACTAAAAGGGAAGCACTCGGGATGGTGTATGCCTACAAGAAATTTCACCACTATCTGTTAGGATACAAATTCATCTTTAATGGCTTTTCAAAGTACGCGGTATGCAACTGAATATCATTATTTGCATACGTGCCATTGTCCGGAGGGGCTGGACCCAGAACAAAGAGCAGTCTTTCTTTGGAAAATGGGACTGTACCAATTGAAACACAACATTTTGTTTAAAATGGGTGAAGATGAGGTACTTCGGAGATGCCTGGAAGCATACGAAGTAGGAGGAGTCATTGAGTCCTTGCACTCGGAAGCATTGGGGGGACATTATGCCCTGAAAAATATGGTGAAGAAAATTTCTTTTGGTAGGGTATTGGTGGCCTACGATGTATAAAGATACCCATGCCCATATTCAAAGTTGTGATGCCTGTCAAAGAATAGGGAAACCGACAGAGACTTCCCAGTGGCCTTTGAAACCAATTTTGCCTCTAGCTCCATTTGAGAAATGGGGTATTGATTTTGTGGGACCTATTCAACCAATAACTTGTGTCACAAGGAAGAGGTACATCCTAGTATGTACCAATTATGCCACCAAGATGGTGGAAGCCGAGGCAACACGAAGAGATGATGCAGAGACAATAGCAAAATTTTTCTTCCAAAACATCATTTCCCATTTATGGGTGTCCTCTGGAATTGGTCAGTGATTGAGGAACTCATTTTTTGAACTCAATGGTGAAGGCGTTAACCAAATACTTCCAAATTAAGCATGGGAAGACCACGCCTTACAACCCAAAAGCAAATGGACTCACGGAGAAAGCAAATGGATTGCTGTGTAAAATTTTGAATAAGGTGACAGTCAACTATGCCTATGATTGGAATACAAAGTTACCTGCATCGTTGTGGGCATATCAAACAACTGAAAAGATTACTACCAAGCAAACTCCTTATTTCCTGACATACGGATTGCATCCCATATTACCAGTTGAGTTTGAAGTACCAACATATAGGATACTTTGTGAAGAACGTTTGTCGGAGGAAGAAAGTCAAGATCTTCAGATCCATCAACTGATGTGGTTGGAAGAGAAAAGGGACGATGCAATGCAAATTACAAAGGAAATTCAAGACCAACGGATAGTTCGGCACGATAAAAGAATCAAACCTCTGACTGTTCACGAAGGAGATTTGGTATTATTATATGATAATCGCCGCCTATTTTTTCCAGGAAAATTACATCTGAGGTGGATGGAACCATATTGTGTGATGTACATTTATGAAAATGGCTCTATTCAACTCACAGACCTGGATGGCAATCCTTTTGCAACTCACGTCAATGGTTGGAGAGTTAGGAAATATTGGACCCCAAACCCGACTTTGTATAAAAACCCGGTTGTTGGTGTTTGCGTGGACGCTCACATTTGAGGGAGGGGGTATGTGGTACCCACATTTTTTTGTTTTTCTATGGTAAGTAGTGATTAAGAGACGAAGTAAGCACGGAAAAGTCAAATTGTGGACAAAGAAGGGGCAAAAGTGACTTCGGAGGAAAGCCGAAGAAGCTGACATCGGATCCGATGATGGAGGTGCTCAAAAGAGAAGTATGCTGGAAAAGGCCAAAGATCATCATCTTTGGGTTGGAAGATGCAAGAAAGATGAAGACCATTTAACAACCTCTATACGTGGCAAGAAAGTACATTTCAAGAAACAGCGGGGGCAGAACAAGCATGTCTTGACAGTGACCAGGAGTGCACGCAAAAGAGAGAAATTCACAGACTAAAATTGACTGAAGAATGACTGCAATTCAGGGCAATATAAAAGTGCGACTGCATGGGGGAAGTTGAAACCTCTGAGTAAATTTCCAATTCCTTTGAGTAGTTGTCCTGTAGTAATGTGTGTCCGAAAACCCGTCAAGAGTGAGATTTTCCGGAACCCTGAGGGAGTTAGAGTGTCTTGTCCAGGAGTGTCTTATTTTCCAACAGCATAGAACAAGAGAACAAATCATGGCAAAGAAGGTGGGCAACGTGCTAGCAGTGAGAGGTTTTGCAATCCGAAGAGTAGATGTAGTAGCTAGAATCAAAGTCTTGGTTAGACTTTGTATTACATTTTTAGCATGGAACTGGAATTTCAGTTTCCCGGAGGTAATGGCAAAGATTGCTGCCAGTAATTGTGAGGAGGGTCCCAAGGTGGAAGGGAAGAGAGGCAATCCGGCTCGATGGACTGAGTCGGATTGGAAGTTAGTCCTAGGGAGAGAAGGAGGAGAGCCGACAGGGATCACCTTCTATCAGAAGTATGATGTTGCAGAAGAGACGGCGGAGATCCGTAACTTGTTTTTCACTCCAAGAATCACAAATGGTTACAAGGTGGAATCCTATTGGGACCCAATCCAAAGAAGTATTGTGGGGGCAATGATGGCCATGTTCAAGCCAGAATGAACAACCTACGTGACTATGCAGCAAGCGGTCTTCTTCCATCAGATGTTTGCAGGAGTTCCTGTGAATTGGGCGAGTGCTTCCATCACCAAACAAGGCAGATGGTGGTGAATTGGAGAACGGGCTTGCCACTGCATTATTTTGCACCATTCGCGGCTCATTTCTACTTTGGGCTGAACTTGCTGTCCAAAGACAAGCGTCATCATATGGTGTTGCACATGCACCCCGATTTGAGACGGGAAGCAGACGATGACGAGTACTTTGCAAGGACGGGACAATGGAAAATCAAAGATGTTACCTGTCCGAAGACAAAGAAGCAAAGTAAACCCAAAGAAGCTAAGATGTCTCCCATGCAAAGAAAGACTTGGTGGCAGATGTTGAAGACCGCTAAAGTTGTAAGAGGGGCATCATCGGGATCGGAGTCTGAAGAGGAAACTGAGTCACAAGAAGAGGACTCGGAAGAAGAAGAGCTCACCTTGAAAAGTGAGGAGTCTGGGAGCGATAGTGAGGGAGAGCCCAAAGTCCAACAATCGGTGGTAGTAAGTGAGGCTGGTCAAGCGATGGTGGAGAACAGGTCAAGACTAGAGGAGGAGGCAGAGAATCCCGTGGGACCGAGTTCAAGAGGCCAAAACAAAAACCATGCTGATACAATGAAGATACAAAGATCGTGACTTCAGATGAAGGAGCCGATGACGGAGGAGAAGACTCCAGACAAAGATGGCAAGGAAGAAGAAGAACACTTCATTGGGATATCATATTTGACAAAGGTAGTCACACCATTGCTGGAGCTGTTGAAGGAGAATCGAAGTGTAATTCCCCAAGATCGCAAAAAGGGGATGAACGAATTGCAGATGGTGAAGTATCTGGTGAGTGAAGTGGAGGAGTTGTAGGAACAACAAGTCCGAAGAAGCACGGAAGTAGAAGAACTTTGGAGGGAGGAAAGCTTGAGGAAGAAAACGCTGAGCATGCTACAAGGGAGTTGCGCCAAGAAGGAGAGGGAATTGCAGAGGCAAGACCGAGAATTGAAGGAGCAGGCGATGTGGTTGAGCAAGATGTAGGAGGAAGTGAGTGATGTGCACATCGAGAATGTCCATTTTAAGGCGATGAACATCGTGATGGAGCAGGAGTTGGACAGCTTGAAGAAGAGTGCCGTAGCAAAAGATCAAGCATAGCAGAGAGAGTTGGCGACCAGACAAGAAGAAGAAGAGCGATTGCGAGAACTTGTCAAGAGTGCAGAACAATAGAGTATGCAGTATGCAGTATGCAGAGGAGAAGAAAATGCTTGCTGCAGAATACAAAGACGAGTTGAAGATGTATCGTGAGAAGTTGAAAGTAGAACGCTCTCGAGGATATGAGTCGGAATCAGTAGGAGAAGTTGCGGGGAGGTTAAGAGCAATCTTTAGCATGGAGGCTGAAGGGAGATTGGAGGAAGCCTGCCTACATGAGTTGAAATTACTTGTGCAGGAAACTTGGAAGTGAAAGCCAAGGATGTGGATATGAACACATTGTTGATTCGGTTGAGAGAACGTGTAGATAGGAAAATGTTGGAGGTAGAGAATAATGTTAGTCTTAGACTGGATTTGGTAAATTTGGAGTTAGAGAAAATTTGGAATAGTGTGATAGTGGAGAAGAAATCCAATGTTGCAGAAGTAGGAATACAAGTGTCATCGGACTTGAGAATTGACACATTAGAGAAGAGTGGGTCGGGAGATAAGAATGTAAATAGATTACCCATGAACTCAATTGTAGATTGTAGTGAAGAAGTCATAGAATTAGTAAAGAAATTAGTAGAATCCGTCATACCCAAAGAAGGTGAAATAGTAGGAAGATCATCGGGTTTGGAAGCCAATGATGAAGTAGACATCGGATCGGGATAGAAGTCAATTTTGAGATAAGAAGAGGCAGATATGAAACGATAAACTGTCATTTAGGATCTGTAGGTAGGAAAGGATGTTAGGAAGCGGTGCCTAGGTAGGCAAGTCTGCCGTTTGCTTCAGTATTTAAGGGGGGCATTTGCAATACAATGTTATTCAGTATTCATATTTCTGAAGATAGATAAAGCAAAGTGTTGTTCTCAGTTGTCGTCGCTTAAGCTTAATTCCGATTGTCAATTTCATGTTTGTGTTTGTGAGTGTGTGGAGAATTCCAAAGAGCAAGTCAGTGTGTTTGTAGATGTTGGGAGTCTACAGCCTTGATCTTCATTCTGTGTGTTTGATCTTGAGTGAACTGCATCGGAGCAATGCCTTGACAGATCTGAGAAGAATTGTAGTGTTGGTAGTATTCTGCATTGGTGAGTGCAGCACAAAGTGAAGCAATTTAGATCGAGGAAGTTGTGCCTTCAGTAGAGGGGTGGAACACAATTCTGAGGCAAAATTGGTCTTTGCAGTGAAGTGCCGTCTTTGGGAGAATTTGAATCATCACAATCAAGAGTTGTTTGGACAGAATTTGCTATATTGTGATTATGTGTGTGTATTCGTGAGAAGTTGTCAAGATTGTGAGCTTGTTACTCTCTTCTGGGTGAAGTTTCTACCTGAGAGATTAAAGAAGCCATCAAGAAGAACTGCAATTGTGACTTTTGTCTTCGTATTCAACCAATTCTGGATAGTATCTATGCGGGAACGAACTTTACTGACCCAATTATTGCAAAAGTGATATTTGCTAGGTTATCACAAGAATACTACCAACACTACAATTCCTCTCAGATCTGTCAAGGCATTGCTTTGATTGCACTTCTCTCAAGATCAAACACACAATGAAGATCAAGGTTGCGGAATCTAACATCCAACATGCACATTGACTTGCACTTCAAAATTCTTCACACACTCACAAACCCAAACACAAAGTTGATACTCGGAATTAAGCTCAAGCAATGAGCACTACTTCACGGCACTTTGCTTTATCTATTCTTAGAAATAATGAGCACTGAACAACAATTACTTGCGAATGCCACTCTTGAATAGTGAAGCAAACGATAGTTATCTCCCTAATGCACCTCTTCCTAATGACTCTGCAAACCTACAAATCTGAAACGACAATGCACCTCTTCATATCTGCCTATTCAAATCTCAAATTGGTTACTAATGCAATCCGATGTCTACTTCTTCCTCAGCTTTCAAACCCGAACCCAAAGTAACTATACTTCCTACTACTCTGCCCTTGGGTTTCATAACTCCTACATCTTCTACCAGATCTAACAGTTCTCTTTCTTGATCTGACATTTCATTAGTGGGTAATCTATCTAACTCCTTATCTTCTGACCCACTCTTCTCTAATGTCTCCAATGGTAACTCCGAAGACATCTGCACTCCTACTTCATCTACTTCGGGTTTGGCTCTAACGTCTTTCCAAAGTTTATCTATCTCTATCTTCACAAGATCTAATCTAATCATGATATTGTTTTTGACTTCCAATATCTTCCTATCTACCCAAGTTCTGAGACTCATTAATAGAGCATTCAAGTGTGTGTCCTTTGCATGTCTCCTTGTGTCTTGCACCAGCAATTTCAACTCGTGCAACCTTGTCTCTTCAATACAAACATTGGCCTTTGTACTCAGCATCACATTCATCCTAATTACGATCTCCTTCAATGGCTCCAATCTCATCTTCCTTTCATGCTCCCAATCTGCAAGCCAATCTTCCCTGTACATTGCCAACTCTACCTCGAACTTGGCTTTCACAATTTCCTTCTCCTTCTCCTTCTGCACAATCTTCTCCTCCTGATTACAAAGTAACTCTCGTAATCTCTCTTCTTCCCTATATCTCACTGTCAACTCTCGTTGCCATAGTTGCTTCTTCTCTTCTACACTCTCCATCACTCTATCGAGCTCTTGTTCCTTCTCTCCTACCCTTGCCATAGCATGGATAATTTCTAGTCTTGATTCAGCAAACTACTACTTCAAGATTTCATACTCTGCTACTTGTCTCTCCCTTGCTATGTCACTCTTCTTCACAAGTTCTTCTCAATACCTCACTTCTCTCTTCAAGTTCTCAATAACTTGAGACTGCACTATTGCATCCCCCCGTAGTACTTTCCTTTCCTCCTTGCCTTGAATTATACTCCTCTTCAACTTCAAGTTCTCTTCTTCTAGTCTTGCTAATACCTACAACATAGTCTTCACCTCCGGACATGTCGACTGCATCTCTTTCTTCTTGTGCTCTAGCTTCACTAACAATAGGCACACAATTTCTTGCAAGTACTCCACTCCATCACTCACACCTACTTCCACCTATGGAGTGATCTCCTTCTTTACCTCTTCTTCTCCCGATACTTGCCTTCTTTGCTACAGTTGTCGTTGTGGTACCCACATTTTTTGTTTTTTATGGTTAGTAGTGTTTAAGAGACGAAGTAAGCACGGAAAAGTCAAATTGCAAACAAAGAAGAGGTGAAAGTAACTTTGGAGGAAAGCCAAAGAAGCTGACATCGGATCCGATGATGGAGGTACTCGGCAGAGAAGTGCGTTGGAAGCAGGCCGAAGATCATCGTCTTCGGGTTGGAAAACGCAGAAATGATGAAGACCGTTTAACAACCTCGATCCATGGCAAGAAAGTACATTTCAAGAAACGGCGGGGGCAGAAGAAGCATGTCTTGACAGTGACCGGGAGTGCACGTAGAAGAGAGAAACTCACAGACAAAATTGATTGAAGAATGACTGCGATTCGGGGCAATATAAAATTGCGACTACGTAGAGGGAAGTTGAATTTGCTGAGTAAATTTCCAATTCATTTGAGTAGTCATCCTGCAGGAATGCGTGCCCAAAAGCCCGTCAAGAGTGAAATTTTCCAAAACCCTAAGGGAGTTAGAGTGTCTTGTCCAGGAGAGGGGCTGATCTTCCAACAGCGTAGAACGAGAGAACAAATCATGGCAAAGAAGGTGGCCAACGCGCTTGCAGTGAGAGGTTTTGCAATTCGAAGGGTAGATGTAGTGGCTAGGATTGAAGTCTTGGTTAGACTTCATATCACCTTTTTAGCATGGAACTGGAATTTCAGTTTCCCGGGAGTAATGGCAAAGATTGCTGCCAGTAATTGTGAGGAGGGTCCCGAAGTGGAGGGGAAGAGAGGCAATCCGGCTTGATGGACTGAGTCGGATTGGAAGTTAGTCTTGGGAAGAGAAGCAGGAGAGCCAACAGGAATCACCTTCTATCGGAAGTGTGATGCTGCAGAGGAGACGGCGGAGATTCGTAATTTGTTTTTTGCTCCAAGAACTACAAATGGTTACAAGGTGGAGTCCTATCGGGACCCAATCCAAAGAAGTATCGTAGGGGCAATGATAGCCATGTTCAAGCCGGAGCAAACAACGTACGTAACCATGCAGCAGGCGGTCTTCTTTCACCAGATGTTTGCAGGAGTACCCGTGAATTGGGCAAAGTGTTTCCATCACCAAACCAAGCAGATGGTAGTAAATTGGCAAATGGGCTCGCCACCGCATTATTTTGCACCATTTGCAGCACATTTCTACTTTGGCCTAAACTTGCTCTCTGAAGACGAGCGGCATTGTATGGTCTCCTACATGCACCTTGATTTGAGAGAAGAAGCCGACAAAGAGGAGCGACAATATATGCGTTAGCTGCGGGCAAATGACGAATACTTTGCAAGAACGGGACAGTGGAAGATCGAAGATGTGGCCAGTCCAAAGACAAGGAGGTGAAGTAAACCCAAAGAAGTTGAACCATTGCCTATCCAATGCAAGACGCGGAGGCTGATGTTGAAGACCACTAACGTCGTGAGAAGAGCATCTTCGGGATCAGAGTCGGATGAAGAAACAGAGTCGCACGAAGAGGACTCAGAAGAAGAAGAGCTCACATTGAAGAGTGGGGAGTCGGGTAGTGAAATTGAGGGAGAGCCCGAAGTCCAGCAATTGGTGGTGGTGAGTGAGGCAGGCGAGGCAATGGTGGAGAACAAGCCAAAACCCGAAGTAAAGAAGGAGTATTCCGCAGGGCCGAGTTCAAGAGGCCAAGGCAAAGATAGTGCTAACACTACAAAGATACAAAGATCAAGACTTTGGATGAAGGAGCCGATGACACAAGAAAAGACTCCAGACCAAGGTGGCAATGATGAAGAAGAAACTTTTGGCGGGATAGCATATTTGACAAGAGTGATCACACCTATGCTCGAGCTATTGAAAGAACATCGTATGGAAATTGCCCAAGATCAAGTAAAAGGGATGAATGAGCTGTAGGTGGTGAGGCATTTGTTGAAGGAAGTGAAAGAGCTGCAGGCGCATCAAATCCGAAGAAGTGCGGAAATTGAAGATCTTTGGAGGAAGGAAGACTTGAGGAAGAAAATGCTGAGCAAGCTACAAGAGAGTTGTGCAAAGAAGGAGAAGGACCTGCAAATGCAAGCCGGAGAGTTGAAGGAGCAGGCGATGTGGCTCAGCAAGATGTAGGAGGAAGTAAGTAATGTCCATTTTAAGGCAATGAACATCGTGATGGAGCAAGAATTGGACAGCTTGAAGAAGAGTGCCGCAACAAAAGATCAAGCATGGCAGAGAGAATTGGCGTCCAGGCAAGAAGAAGAAGAGCGTTTGTGTGAACTTGTCAAGAGTGCGGAGCAGCAGAAAGTGCAGTATGCAGAGGAGAAGAAGATGCTTGCTGCAGAATACGAAGACGAGTTGCAAATGTATTGAGTGGAGTTGAAGGTGGAGCATTCTCGAGGATACACATCGGAATCAGTAGGGGACCTTGCTGGGAGATTACGAGCAATCTCAAGCACGGAGGCTGAAGGAAGATTGGAAGAAGCTCGTCTACATGAGTTAAAGTTACTTGTGTTGGAAACTCGGAAGCGAAGAGCCAAGGACGTGGACATGAACACCTTATTAATTTGGTTGAGAGAACGCATAGATAGGAAAATGTTGGATGTAGAGAACAATGTTAGTCTTAGATTAGATTTAGTCAATTTGGAATTAGAAAAGATTCGGAATAGTGTGACAAGGGAGAAGAAACCTGATGTTGCAAAAGTGGGAATTCAGGTGTCATTGGACTTGAGAAGTGACACATTAGAGAAAAGTGGGTCGGGAAATAAGAGTGTAGATGGAGTAACCCGGAGTTCAATTACAGATTGTAGTGAAGAAGTTGTAGAATTAGTAAAGAAATTAGTAAAATCAGTCGTACCCGAAGAAGGTGAAATAGTAGGAAGATCATCGGGTTTGGAAGCCGATGATGAAGTAGTCATCGGGTCAGAATAAAAGTTGATATTAAGATAGGAAGGGTCAGATATGAAGAGTTAGATTGTCCTTTGGGATCTGTAGGTAGGAAAGGATGTTAGGAAGCGGTGCCTAGGTAGGAAAATCTGCTGTTTGCTTCAGTATTTAAGTGAAGCATTTGCAGTACGATGTTATTTAGTATTCACATTTCTGAAGATAGATAAAGCAAAGTGTTGTTCTCAATACTCGTCGCTTAAGCTTAATTCCGATTGTCAATTTTTTGTTTGTGTTTGTGAGTGTGTGGAGAATTCCAAAGAGCAAGTCAATGTGCTTGTGGATGTTGGAATCTGCAGCCTTGATCTTCATTCTATGTGTTTGATCCTGAGTGAAGTGCATCGGAGCAATGCCTTGATAGATCTAAGAGGAATTGTAGTATTGTTAGTATTCTGCATTTGTGAGTGCAGCACGAAGTTGATGTGAAGCAATTTCGATCAAGGAAGTTGTGCCTTCAGTGGAGGGGTGGAACACAATTCTGAGGCAAAATTGTTCTTTGCAGTGAAGTGTCGTCTTCGGGAGAATCTGAATCATCACAATCAAGAGTTGTTTGGACAGAGTTGGCTTTGTTGTGATTATGTGTGTGTATTCGTGACAAGTTGTCAAGATTGTGAGCTTGTTACTCTCTTCTAGGTGTAGTTTCTACCTGAGAGGTTAAAGAAGCCATCAAGAAGAACTGCAATTGTGACTTTTGACTTTGTATTTGACCAATTCTGGATCGTATCTCTGCGGGAACAAACTTTACTTACCCGATTACCGCAAAAGTGATATTTGCCGGGTTGTCACAGTCGTATCGGAATAGATGCTTCACTTCTTGAGCTAGCATTCTCCTCTGCCCTTGCCTTGCTTGGACCTGCTTCACACTTTGCCTTACGTCTTGACCAAAATCCCCTCTGAATCGTAATCTTCTTCTCCTCCGGCTCGGGTACCTTGTCCTCCAAATTTGCGTTATTTTATTCCTCGAGCTCCACCCAAACTTCTTCTTCTGTAGAGGTACCAAAGTCATCTCCCCACCTTCATCATTATTGCTACTTGTATCCCCACTTTGTAGCGTAAGCTCAGGTTCTTCCTCGTGTTCCGAGTCTTTGGACTTGCACTCGGCTTTGCCTTCTGAGTCTTCCTTTGATGACACAATCACCACTATGCCTTTCCTCGGGTTTCCTCTCTTGGTCTTCCGAGGTCTTGTCTTCTCTATGTCTTCGCCTTCTCCTTGTCGACTCCACTTCTTCAACTTCGGAGTACTCACTTCTACCTCCGCACTCTTTCTCACTTGTGCATAGTACTCATCAATGCTTCAGATTTGAAGAATATATTGTTGCTCCTCCGTGTCGACTTGTCTTCTCAAATTGAGATGAAAGTGAGACACCATTTTGCTGCGCTCTGCCAAATTGAGCAAATTCAACCCGAGGTAGAAATATGCTGCAAACGGCATGATGTAGTGTGGAAGCAACTTATCCTGCAAATTCCACACCATTTGCCTTGTCCTCCCATGGAAGCACCTCGCCCAGTTGATAGGTTCTCCTGCAAACATCTTATGGAAGAACACCGCTTGGTGTTTCATCACATAAGTCATTCTTTCCAGCTTTAGGATTGCCATAGAGCACTCACAATCTCTCTCTTCACCGGATCTTTGTAACTCTTGAACTTATACCCATTGTTCATTCTCTTTGAAGAGAAGGCATCTCTCACTTCTTGGATTTCTTTGGCTACCTCTCCCTTCCCCAAGAACGTGGCACCCTGCTCCGCACCTGCCTCTCTTCCGAGCACCAATCTCCAATCCGACTCTATCCAGCAAGCCAGATTTCCTCTCTTCCCCTCTTCCTTGGGGCCATCAAGACACTTACTCTTGATTATCTCGGTCATGAAACCTAGGAAACTTACGTTCCAGTTCCATGCCAAGAATGCGATCCAAAGTCGGCTCAAGACTTTGATTCTTGTGATCACATCTAACCTCCAAATCACATGATTTCTCATTGCAAATTTGGAATTCTTCTTTCCTCCTCCCATCTTTCTTGCTTCCTCACTGTCTCTTGGTTTAACTCTCTCGAATTATCCTCTACGCACTAGCGCGTCTTCAACTCTACTTCCCTTCCTACGATCTCCTGCAGGATGACTTTTCAATGGCAAAGGAAAATTGCTTGACATTGCTTTGTTGTTAGCCCAATTTTTATAGAGTAGCGCCTTCTTTGTCTCTCTTCAATTTGAGTTTCTACCGAGAAATCACACCTCTTGCATGCACCTATCATTGTCAAGTGTACTTCACACATATGGCCGCCGGTTTTTGAACAGTCCCTTCTTGAATTTCTTGCCCCAAAGAAAGGTTGTAACACTGTCTTCACCTCGGGTTGAGCTCCCCCTGATACAAAGACTTCTTACTTTGGGTTGTATGCTGAAAGGGCAAGTCCGAGTACTTTGCCTTATGACATGAAGCCACGTTACCTCGGGCTTCATCCCAAAGACTCTTTTCTTTGCCTTCTTCGGCCATATAGGCACAATCCAACTTCTCTATACACTTCTTCTTCTCTATTTCAAAAAAAAACAAAAAATGTGGGTACCACAGCCTCTTTAGATCTCAAATCTGTTACTACTCCGATCCAATGTTGTGGTGCCCACATTTTTTGTTTTTTTCAAAATAAAGGAGAAGAAGTGTATAGAGAAGTCGGATTGCGCATGTATGACCAAAGAAAGCAAAGAAAGGAGTCTTCGGGAGGAAACCCAAAGTACAGTGACTTCAAGTCAAAAGGCAAAGTACTCAGAAATGCCCTGTCAGCATACAACCCAAAGTAAATTGTCTTCGGATCGGGGGGAGCTCAACCCGAGGCGAAGACAATCTAACAACCTTTCATCGAGGCGAGAAATTCAAGAAGGGTTCGTTTCAAAACTGGCAGCTCATACGCGCAAAGGTTGATTGACAGTGACAGGTGCATGTTGGAGGTGTGATTTCTTGGTAGGAACTCAAAGTGACGGAAGACAAAGAAGCGCAACTCTATAAAAATCAAAATTGCAATGACAAAATGTCAAGCAATTTTCCTTTGCCGTTGAGGAGTTGTCTTGCAAGTGATCGGGGAAAGGGAAATAGTGTTGGACTCGTGTTAGTGCGCAAGGGAGAAGTCACGAGAGTGAAATCGAGAGAAAGTGAGAAAGTAGAAGAGATGGGAGGAGGGAAGAAGAACTTTGAATTTGTAGTGAGAAATCATGCAATTCGGAGATTAGATGTGATAGCAAGGATCTGTAACACCCATTTGTGCATGTGTGTGGTATTGTGATATTTAGCTTGGTATTACAAGTACTTAAGAGATATTATTTATATAGAGATAAAGGATGGTTCTATATTAGTCATGGTTAGCTAAAGTTAGTCATAGCTAAGATAGATGGGACCTTACTTTAGAGGAAGTAGGAAAGATGAGCACCACTATTTTGGATTTTAGTGTGTTGACTTGGTATTATTCCTAGGTGTTTGGCTTTGGGGAAAGAGTTGAGAACTCTTGGGCCCGCAAGCCTTTTTGTTTTGGATTCTTCTTTAGTCCAAGGATAGCCCATGTGAAGGAATCCTTGCTTTAGTGGTTGGGTCAAGATAAGGGGAATATGCCCATGTGAATGGATATTCCTTTCTACTTTTTGACTTTACTTGACTTTTAGTCTAGTAACTTGAGTTACTACGGTAATTAGTAACTTTGGTACGTAACTATTTCACAAGTATATAAACAAGGAGTGAGGAGGTACTCATCATCCTTTCATTTGCAACTATCTCTCTCTCATTGAGTTCTCTAGTGAGCAATGTCTTGAGTCTTGGAGTGTTAGCCTTGGAGGAGTATGATGGAGTTGGGGTTCCTTGCCTTCTTAGTCCATGGTGCGCTACCATAATAGCCATCAGAGGTTCATCCTGAGTGAGAGACAGGCCGGCTCACATTTTTGGTTCCGTTGCCGGGACCTCTCTAGAAGGCAAGATAATGTTCCGCGTCCAATTCTACATTAGGCAGAAGGAGGCTATGAGAGCTCACTTGGAGAGAACATTAGGAGAGGAGAGGGCTGAACTTATGTTAGAGAACCAAGATCCATTTGTATACCCTGTAGTTCATTATGATGTCTTTGAGGTGATTTTGTACATCTTGTACACATGAGAGGAATTGGAGAGATTGTGTGAGGTGGATTGCAGATTTTGGGGATTAAGGTGATTTTGGGTAAAATCTCAAGTTTGAGATCTGGACTTGAGATTTCTACACATGATAGCTTGGGTTATCTTTCAGTTAGCACACTTGAAATTATTGAGAGAGCTTCTATGCGCACTGGGCTAGAATTTTTGAAAGTTGATAGGGTAAAGTGCTCCCGCAACTGCATGCTCTCTGGAAAATTGTACAGAGTCTGCCATTTCTTCAATTTTCAGTGAATTGTCCTGAAAATTTCCAAGAAAATTCAGTGCATTGTATCCTACCTGCTGCCACAAAAATTAGAGAGAGATCGTTTTTGCGCAGGGCGTGATGAGTTTTTGAAGTGAGGGGGGTGGTTTTCAGACCAAATCTGAAATATGGGTGCTGAATAGAAAGGTGTCTAGGCCAAATGGCTCAATGAAAAGATCTGAAATTTTGCAGGGAGGGACGCCCTGGAGTTGTGATCAAGTGTGCAAAATTTCAGAGGACTGTGACGTATTGGTTGGGAGATTTGAATGACATTGTGAGGAAGGGTCAATTCTGCAGAGTGGAGATCTCATGCATGAGAAGCTTGAGATCAACAAAAAGCATGTTTGAGTGTTTAGATTCATCTTGGGGAACATGGAGAGTCATCAAGAGTGGAAATTGAGATTATGCAAGGTTCCCCAAGGGTTTGAGGTGATTGTAGGGGTGGATTTGAGGAAAAGAGAGTTTACAATAGAATTTGAAGAGAGTGTTGAGAGGATCCAAAAACCTACACCACTTGGAGGAAAGAGTGAGTCTAAGTGCTTTCTATGTGGAGAGAAGGGACATAAGGCAAGTTCATGTCCATTGACCTTTGAGAGCAAAAGATTGAGGGAAAGGAGAGGCTTACTTGACTTGGGTTTGCATGTTGGACCTTCTTCACCAAGATTGGGAGGGAGAAGATCTAAGACCAAAGAGTTGTGTGAGGTTTGTGGAGTTGAAGGACTTCCAAAAGGACATGAGTGTAGTGGAGTAAAAGCACTTTTGGAAACTTTGGTGAAGGATCTTGGAGAGAGTCTTAGTACAGCTACAGAAATACTACCACCTTCATCAGCTAGTTCTCAAGATTAGTGATGGAGATAATCTTTCAACTTATGGATAAACTATCCATGAGAGTTAGATTAATATGCACTCTAGGATTTGATGTTGCTATAGAAATCTTGGAGCAACCTGAACCTTTTGTGTTCCCTAGAGTGGATTATTCTCAGATGGTGTTAGTCATGTATATACTCTATTAGTAATAGAGTGAGAGAAAAGAAAAGAGAAAAAAAAAAAAAAAAAAATTTGAGAGAAAAGAAAGATAGTGAGGGGTTAAGATGGGGAAACTTCCGGTTTTCTTTGGCAAGGATGGAGAAGATGTGGAGGCCTTTGTGAGAGACTTCAAGAGAGCTTGCATAGGAAACAATGAGAGGAGGAAGAATGAGTGGGCCTCATTATTACCAGATTTCTTTGAGGATGCAGCACTTACATGGTATGAGTCAGAATACCAAAAGAGAGAGAGGAGAGAGGGGGAAGAGGAGTCTTGGGAGACTTTGACTTCAGCACTCATTGAGAACTTTCTTCCTGATGAGAGTTATGAGAGATTGATGAGTGAGGTTACATTTCTCAAGCAAGGAGATGGAGAGAAAGTGAGAGTCTATGTGGAAAGAGTGGAAAAATTGGAGTCCAGATTTCGCATAGTGTTGAGGAAGGGTGGGGATGATGTGGAGACTACAATGATTGGCATAGGGGCCATGCTCACCAAGAATTTTGTGGGAGGATTGAGACCACAAATTAGAAGCAAGGTGAGATATGAGAAACCTTCTTCCAAGGTTGAAGCTATCAAGATCGCAATTCGTATGGAGAAGAGTTTGGAAGGGGATGAGAGTGATTTGGTGGTGAAGGAGGTTGTGCATCCTCCTCAAGGCTACAAGTATGGTGGAACTTCTGATACTTTGGTGACAAGGGTTGCACCACAAGTAGTAGTTGCTCCAGTTCTTGCACCTCCACCAAAAGATCCACTCCAAACCATCACAGAACAACTTGCGGATCTCAAGATCAATGTGGTGCAATTATGGGAGAAGAGAGAGGTGGATCAGAATGTAGGGAGAGGGCCTAGGAGTTATGGAAACCATCCATATAGAGGAGGCCAACCAGCCAACAATTTCAATGATAGAAATTGTTTTGGTTGTGGGGGAAGAGGCCATATCCAAAAGAATTGCCCAAATTCCACTTACCATGGAGGAAGGGGTTATGAGGGAGCCAATAGAGGGAAAGAGGGAGGTAGTGAAACCCAAGTGGCTCCTAATCCCAACAAAGGTAAGGGGATAGCATCCATAGATGTGGTTGAGAGCAAGTATGAGAAGGGAGAGTGCTCAAACTCCAAGGGTCCTAATTTGGAGCTTTTGGCACAAGAGAAGAAGAGAGCTCGTTTTGCAGAGGATGTTCACTCTTCTCAAGGATTTACTTCAAGCAAGGATACTCCTATGTCTACTAGGAGCACTCGCACCTCAACACCATCAACAACAAAGACTCCAAGGAAGAAGTTGGGGATGGAGGACTTCTTGATCTCCAAGCAACAATGGAACTACAATGTGTTGGAGGATGTTGGTAGTCACAAGGCTAACATCACAGTGGGCCAATTAATTGCTTTGAACCCTACCTTGAGAAAGGAGCTTAGAGGTGGTTTGAGTTCTACAAGGAGCAAGAAGAAGAAGAAGGCAAAAGTTCCAATATCAATGGGGGTGGTGGATGCCAAGCCAGCACCATGGGAAGCTTGTGAATATGCCTCCAAGATTGATGTGAGAGTGAATGGTCACAACATCAAGGATGCATTGGTTGATGGAGGATCAGCAGTGAATGCCATGTCAGAAAGGTTGATGAAGAAGTTGGGTATGATACCCTCAAGAGCTTCAACATTTGTGGTGAGCATGGCAAACAAGCAACAAGTTCGACCAGTAGGAGTGATGGATAAGGTGGTAGTTTCAGTTATGGGAGTTCAAAATCTCATGACTTTCCAAGTCTTGAAGGATTCAAGCTATGACTTACTTCTTGGGAGGCCATGGTTGAGAGCAGCACGCACAACTGATCGATGGCACAAAGGGTACTTAAGGATTGGGCCATCAAACCATAGAGTCACTGTTCCTGTGACTAACACCACCAACACTTCACATTCAGATACCCCATCTTCTGATTATTGGGAATCAGATTCTGAAGAAGGAGCTTCAGGTGTGGACACAAGCATGGAAGAGGAGACTTCCACGGAGGAGGATGAATCTGAATCTGATTCAGATGTGTATCCCTTGTGTGCTATGGATTTTGCACCTAAGCCAGAGGTTTTGAAGGACCCAGATAAATCACCATTGACACTTGAGGAGGTAGAGAGAAGGTTATCTACCCTCAAGTATGGCCCAAATGTTACCAAGGAGGAGAAGGTGAGATTTGAGGAGATTTTCCGCAAGTTCATCCATGTGTTTGCTTTTAGTTACAAGGATTTGAAGGAAGTCACCTTGGAGGAGCACAAGATAGAGGTGGAGTCACATGCAAGACCAATCCGCCAAAAGCAACGTCGCATTAGCCCACCAATATCTTTGGTTGTGAAGGAGGAGATTGATAAGCTCAAGGAGGCTGGATTTATCTTTGAGGTGGAGAATTCAGAATGGGTGTCTCCAATTGTCATTGTGAAGAAAAAGAATGGCAAGCTTCGGGTATGTGTGGATTACAAGAAGCTCAATGTTGTTACCAAGAAGGACTACTACCCATTGCCATTCATTGATAAGATCTTGGAGGAGGTTGCAGGTCATGAGAGGTACAGTTTTGGAGATGGTTATAGTGGATATAACCAAATCAAGATTGCACCAGAGCATCAAAAACTCACCACATTCACCACACCTTGGGGAACTTACGCTTTCAAGGTCATGCCTTTTGGGCTTTGCAATGCTCCAGCCACATTCCAACGGTTCATGAACAAGGTATTTGAACCTTTCATTGGGAAATTTGTGAGAGATTTCATTGATGACTTTTGTGTCTATGGGAGCAAGGAGGAGCACTTTGAGCACCTAATCAAAGTCTTGCAACGCTTGGATGAGGCAAATGCATCACTCAACCCAGAGAAGTGCATTTTTGGATGTGAAGAAGGTCTACTTTTGGGGCACATCATCTCCAAGGATGGAATAGCAGTTGATCCTGAGAAGGTGAGGAAAATCTCAGACCTTCCATTCCCTTCAAGCTTGACAAAGTTACGCCAATTCTTGGGAATGGTTGGGTACTATAGGAGGTTCATCTTCTCATTTTCCAACAAGGCTTATGCATTGACCATCTACATGAAGAAGGGTGTAGATTACATGGTGATTTTGGAAGACAAGGAGGCTCTCAAAGCTTTTGAGGAGCTCAAGCAATCCCTTGTTGTAGCTCCAATTCTTGCTAAACCTGATTGGAGTAAGCCTTTCATCCTCTACACTGATGCTTCTAATGTAGCTATAGGATGCACTCTTAGTCAATTAGACCAAGATGGGCATGATCATCCAATAGCTTATGCTAGTAGGCAGATGGTTTCAGCAGAGAAGAACTACTCTGTCACAGAGAGAGAAGGGTTGGCAGTGATCTTTGGTCTCAAGAAGTTTAGACACTACTTGATTGGAGGGAAGGCCACAATTGTCACGGATCACAAGGCTTTGAAGTACATCTTCAACAAGCCTAATGTTGAAGGGAGACTAGCAAGGTGGATGATTCTCTTGTCTGAGTATGACTACACAATTGAGGATAGGCCAGGAAAGAAACATGCAAATGCTGATTTGTTATCTAGAGCCTATGATCATGATGGAGATGAGCCAGTAGATGATTCCTTCCCGGATGAGGAGCTCATGACAATCTCAGTCACTCAAGAGGTTCCAATGGAGTACAAGGAGATTGTGGATTTTGTGACAAGAGGTAACTATCCAGAAGGGATGCATGCTAGGGAGAGGAAGGCCCTTGCAGCAAGATCTAGACCTTACACAATGGTGGATGATATTCTTTTTCACCAAGGAGCAGATGGTCTACTTCGAAGAGCAGTGGGTAAGGAAGAGTCTATCCTACTCATAAAGGAGTTTCATGAAGGTTTAGTATGTGGAGGACACTTTGCAGGAAAGGTGACTGCTTTCAAGATTCTAGATGCAGGTTACCATTGGAGAGGGATTTTCAAGGATTGTCTTGATTATTGCAAAACTTGTCATGTTTGTCAAGCTTTTGCTAGAAAGTCTACATCCACTCCACCACTTAGATCAATTCCATTGCTAGGACCCTTTGAGAAGTGGGGAATTGATTTTGTAGGACCTCTCAATAGAACCCCAAGGAACAATCGGTACATTGTGGTAGTTACTGATTACCTTACCAAGTGGGTTGAGGCTAGACCATTGAGGGACAAGAATGAAGATGAAGTGGGTAGATTTCTTTATGAACGCATTATCACTAGGTTTGGATGCCCTTTGGAGTTGGTTTCTGATAGAGGAGGAGAGTTTACAGGAAGCATTACTACAGCCATGCTACGACATTTCTCTATCACACATAGAGTAACTACATCCTATAAACCAAATTCCAATGGCTTGGCAGAGAGAACCAATCAGACCTTGTGCATGATGTTGGCCAAAGATGCAGAAATGGAGGGGGCTAAACATCATTGGGACAAGAGGATTCATGCAGTTTTGTGGGAGTATAGGACAACCATGAAGACTTCCACTGGATATTCTCCATTCCAATTGGTGTATGGTATTGAGTCTACCTTACCTATTCACTTTGATCTTCCTACCTTCCAAAGCATTCATAGGAGATTGAAGAAAGCACAAGGAAGTGATGCAGAGAAGTCAAGGAAGGATCAACTCATGGAGTTGGAAGAGGCAAGAGCAGTTGCTATGGTTCGAGTGGAGCAAGCCCAAAGGAAACAAAAGGAGAGCTATGACAAGAGGCAAGGCAAGAAGAAGGTGGAGCCTTTCAAAGAAGGTGATTGGGTAATGTTGTTTGATTCCATTCGATTCAAGAGAGTACAAAAGAAGTTTTTGCCTAAGTACTTTGGACCTTTCATAGTAGAGAAGGTGTGGGGAAATTACACTTATGATCTCAAGGAGTTGGGAGGAAGACACTTTGATAGGATTAACCATGATAAGTTAAAGATGTACCATAGAAGGTAGAGAGACCTTCACTTTGAGGACAAAGTGAAAACTTAGTCCGGGGGTAAATGTAACACCCATTTGTGCATGTGTGTGGTATTGTGATATTTAGCTTGGTATTACAAGTACTTAAGAGATATTATTTATATAGAGATAAAGGATGGTTCTATATTAGTCATGGTTAGCTAAAGTTAGTCATAGCTAAGATAGATGGGACCTTACTTTAGAGGAAGTAGGAAAGATGAGCACCACTATTTTGGATTTTAGTGTGTTGACTTGGTATTATTCCTAGGTGTTTGGCTTTGGGGAAAGAGTTGAGAACTCTTGGGCCCGCAAGCCTTTTTGTTTTGGATTCTTCTTTAGTCCAAGGATAGCCCATGTGAAGGAATCCTTGCTTTAGTGGTTGGGTCAAGATAAGGGGAATATGCCCATGTGAATGGATATTCCTTTCTACTTTTTGACTTTACTTGACTTTTAGTCTAGTAACTTGAGTTACTACGGTAATTAGTAACTTTGGTACGTAACTATTTCACAAGTATATAAACAAGGAGTGAGGAGGTACTCATCATCCTTTCAATTGCAACTATCTCTCTCTCATTGAGTTCTCTAGTGAGCAATGTCTTGAGTCTTGGAGTGTTAGCCTTGGAGGAGTATGATGGAGTTGGGGTTCCTTGCCTTCTTAGTCCATGGTGCGCTACCATAATAGCCATCAGAGGTTCATCCTGAGTGAGAGACAGGCCGGCTCACAGATCAAAGTCTTGAGCCGACCTTGTATCACCTTTCTGGCATGGAACTGGAACGTGAGTTTTCCAGGATTAATGACAGAAATCATCAAGAGTAAGTGTCTCAATGGACCCAAGGATGAAGGAAAGAGAGGAAATCTCGCTTGCTGTTCAGAGTCGGATTGGAGACTTGTACTCGAAAAGGAGGCAGGGTCGGAGCAAGGAGCCACGTTCTTGGGGAAAGGAGAGATAGCCCAAGAAATGCAAGAGGTGAGAGATGCCTTCTCGTAAAAAAGAACAAAGAATGGGTATAAGGTTGAGAGCTACAAAGATCCTGTCAAGAGGGGAATTGTGAGTGCTCTCATGGCAATCTTGAAGCCAGAGAGAACAACTTATGTGATGAAACACCAAGCGGTGTTCTTCCATAAGTTGTTTGCAGGAGAACCTATCAATTGGGCGAGGTGTTTTCACGGGAGAACGAGGCAAATGGTGTGGAATTTGCAGGATAAGTTGCCTCCACATTACATTGTGCCATTTGCAGCACACTTCTACCTCGAGCTCAATCTACTGACCTCGGCGGAGCGGAATCGGATGGTGTTGCACTTCCATCCGGATGTATGAAAAGAGGTTGATGTCGAGGAGCAGCAATATATTCTCCAAATCCGGAGCACGGACGACTACTACGCAAAGACAGGAAAGAATGCGGAGGTCGTAGTAAGTACCCCGATGAAGAAGAGGAGTCGGCAAGGAGAAGCCAAAGAAAGCAAGAAACCTCAAAAGATGCAGAGAAGTAACCCGAGGCAAAGTATGGTGGTGATTGAGTCAGAAGATGAAGACTCAGAAGGCGAGGCCGAGCTCAAGACGGAGGACTCGGAACATGAAGAGGAACCTAAGCTAACACTGCAGAGTGGAGATACAAGCAATGATGGTGAAGAAGGAAGAGAGATGACTTTGGTGCCAGCTGCTGAAGAATACGAAGAAGTACAAGCTGAGTTGGAAGCCGAAGACAACATAGCGCTGGAGGACAAAGTTCAGGTGGTCAAGGGAAAGAAGATTGCAGTGCAGTGAGGAGTTTGCTCGCGACGTAAAGCAAAGTGCGAAGCAGGGCCGAGTAGAGGGAAGGAAGAGGTAGAAGAAAGCTTGGGCAGTGAGGCGTCAATTCCGATACGAAGACTCTAGAGAAGAAGGTGCGTATTGGGAGAACACGAAGTGAGAAGAGAGACCACTCTGCAGGAGGAAGGAGTTGCCAGTGATGAAGTCAATTACCTGCGAGAGATAGTGTGCCCCTTGTTGGTGAAGTTGGAGTACAAGAAGAAGGAGATGCAGTCAACTTGTCCAGAGGTGAAGACTGTTTTGCAAGTCTTATCGAGATTAGAGGAAGAGAACTCGGAGTTGAAGAAATGTATAACCCAAGGTGAGGAGGAGAGAGAAGTACTGCGAGCGGAGGCAGTCGAGAGAAGTTAGGTAATTGAAGACCTGAAGAGGGAAGTAAGCTATCGAGAGGATCTTGCAAGGAAGAGTGACATTTGCAAGGGAGAGACAAGTAGCGGAGTATGAGATCTTGAAGAAGCAGTTTGCTGATTCAAGAGTAGAAGTAATCCATGCTATGGCAAGAGTAGCTGCAAAGGATCAAGAGCTCGATAGGGTGATGGAGAGTATGGAGGAGAAGAAGCAACTTTGGCAACAAGAGTTGGCGGCACGATACAGAGAAGAAGACCGATTACGAGAGTTACTTTGTAATCAAGAGGAGAAGGTTGTCCAGAAAGAGAAGGAGAAGGAGTCGGTGAAAGCCGAATTCGAGGAAAAATTGGCGATGTACAGAGAGGAATGGCTTGCAGATCGGGAACGAGAACGGAAGACAAGGTTGGAGCTGATAAAGGAAATTTTCCTCTAGATGAACGTGATGTTAAGTACAGAAGCCAGCATTCTAATTGAAGAAGCGCGCCTGCACGAGTTAAAATTGTTGGTGCAGGAGACGAGGCGAAGACAAGCAAATGACATTGAGATGAACGCCTTGCTGATCAAATTGAGAACTCGTGTAGATAGGAAGATACTAGAGGTAGAGGATAACATTTCAATTAGATTAGACTTAGTGAAAATAGAGCTAGAAAAACTTCGGAAAGATGTTGAAGCAAAACCCGAAGTAGATAACATAGGAGTCCAAATGTCTTTGGAGCTACCATCAGAGACATTAGAGAAGAGTGGGTCAGGAGATAAGGAGTTAGATAGATTACCCACTAGTGAAATTTCAGATCAGGAAAGAGAATTGCTGGATATGGTAGAGGAAGTAGGAGATCTGAAATCCGAGGAAAAAATGATAGGAAGTAAGATTACTTCGGGTTCCGGTGTGAAAGCCGAGGAAGAAGTAGACATCGGATCGGAGTAGTAACCAATTTGAGATTTGAAGGGGCAGATATGAAGAGGTGCATTGTCATTTTGGATTGGCAGGTTAGAACAGTTTTTGTAGAACAGTATAGTTGTTAGAACTGTCGATTTGTTCACTATTTAAGAGTAGCATTTGCAGGAAAATGTTGTTCAGTGCTCATTATTTCTGAGAATAGATAAAGAGAAGTGTTGTGAAGCAGTGCTCATCGCTTGAGCTTGATTCCGAGTATCAACTTTGTGTTAATGTTTGTGAATGTGTGGAGAAATTCAAAGTGCAAGTTAGAGTGCTTGTTGGATGTTGGATTCCACGGCCTTGATCTTGAGTGAAGTGCAATCGGAGCAATGCCTTGACAGATCTGAGAGGAATTGTAGTGTTGGTAGTATTCTGCATTTGTGAGTGCAGTGCAAAGTTGATATGAAGCAATTTCGATCAAGGAAGTTGTGCCTTCAATGGAGGGGTAGAACACAATTCTGAGGCAAAGTCATTTTGCAGTGAAGTGCCGTTTTTGGGAGAGCCTGAATCATCACAATCAAGATTGTTTGGAAAGAATTGAAGGATTTGTGATTAAGGAGTGTTAATTTGTGACAAGACTGTGAATCAGTGCTTGTTACTCTCTTCTGGGTGTGGTTTCTACCTGAGAGATTAAAGACGCAACCAAGAAGAACTAAATTGTTACTTTGACTTTGTATTTGACCAATTCTGACTTGTATCTCTGTGGGAACAAACTTTACTTACCCGATTACCGCAAAAGTGATATTTTCCGGGTTGTCACAAATGTCTACTTCTTCCTTGGCTTCTAATCCCAAAGTGACTTCACTCACTCACTACTCTATCAATTCTAACATTTCTCTTTCCTAATCTGCAATTCCACTAGTGGGTAGTTCATCTAACTCCTTATCTCCCAACCAACTCTTCTCTAACATCTCTGATGGTAATTCCATAGACATCTGGACTCCTATGTCATCTACTTTGGGTTTTCTCTTACATCCTTCCAAAGTTTATCTATCTCTAATTTCACTAATTCTAATCTAATTGTGATATTGTCTTCTACTTCCAATATCTTTCTATCTACATGAGTTCTAAGACTGATAAGTAAAACATTCAAATTTTTATCCTTCGCATTTCTCCTCCTCATCTCTTGCACCAACAACTTCAACTCATGCAGTCTTGTTCCTTCAATTTGCATGCTAGCTTTTGTACTCAACATTGCATTCATCTTGATCACAATCTCCTTCAATGGCTCCAATCTCATTCTTCTCTCCCGTTCTTGATCTGCAACCCAATCTTCTTTGTACATTGCCAATTCCGCTTTGAACTTGGCTTTCACATTCTCCTTCTCCTTCTCCTTCTGCACAATCTTCTCCTCTTGATTGCAAAGTAACTCTTCTCAACCTTTCTTCCTCTCTATATCTCACTGTCAACTCTCTTTGCCAGAGTTGCTTCTTCTCTTCTACACTCTCCATCACTCTATCAAGCTCTTGCTCTTTCTCTGCTACTCTTGCCATAGCATGGATAATTTCTAATCTCAAATAAGCAAACTGTTGCTTCAAGATTTCAAACTCAGCCACTTGTCTTTCCCTCGCTATGTCACTATGCTCTATGCATCCCTCTCTATTCCTCACTTCTCTCTTCAAGTTCTCGATCACTTGATTCTGTACTATTGCATCTACTCGTAGTACTTTCTTTTCCTCCTCACCTCAGATTATACTCTTCTTTAACTCCAAGTTCTCTTCTTTTAATTGAGCTAACACCTGCAACACAGTCTTCACCTCTAGACACTTTGATTGCATCTCCTTCTTCATGTGTTGTAACTTCATAAACAACGGGCACACAACCTCCCTCAGATACTCTACTCCTTCACTCACATTTATTTTGACTTGCAGACTTATCTCCTTTTCCCTCTCTTCCTCACTCGACACTCGCCTTCTAAGCCGTAGTTGCCTTATAGGAATGGATTCTTCACTCCCCAAACTTCCATCCTCCTCTTCTCTTACCTTACTTGGCCCCACCCCACACTTTGCTTTCCGTCTAGAAAAAACTCCCCTTTGAATTTTAACTCTTTTCTCCTCTTGTTCTAGAACTTTGTCTTCCAATTTCAAGTTACCTTTCTCTTCCATCTCCATCTTGGCTTCCTCCTCTTCGGGTACCAATTTCATCTCCACTCCATTATTGCTGTCACTACTCGTGTCTCCGCTCTATAGTGTGAACTCGGGTTCTTCCTCCCTCTCCAAGTCTTTGGACTTGCATTCGGCTTCTCCTTCCAATTCTTCTTCTGACAACGTGATTACCACCATTTCTTTCCTTGGGTTTATCCTTCTAGCCTTCTGAGGTCTCGGTTTCTCTACTTCTTCTTCTCCTTGTTAAATCCTCTTCTTTGACTTTGGAGTGCTCACTTCCAACTGCACACTCTGCCCCGTCTACGCATAGTACTCATCACAGCTCCTGATCTGAAGAATGTATTGCTGCTCCTCCGCACCGACATCTCTTCTTAAGTTGGGATGGAAATGGGACACCATCTTATTTCACTTTGCCGCATTGAGCAAGTTCAGCCCCAGATAGAAATGGGCTGCAAATGGCACAATGTAATGTGGAGGTGACTTGTCCTGCAAATTCCACACCATCTGTCTTGTCCTCCCATGAAGACACTTTGCCAGTTAATTGGCTCTCTTGCAAACATCTTATGGAAGAACACCGCTTGGTGCTTCATCACATAAGTTGTTCTCTCCGGCTTCAAGATTACCATTAGAGCACTCACTATCCCTCTCTTGATAGGATCCTTATAGCTTTCTACTTTGTAGCTATTCTTTGTGCACTTTGAAGAGAAGGCATCTCTCACTTCTTGGGTTTCTACAACTACTTCTTCCTTCCCCAAGAACGTGGCACCATGTTTTGCGCCTGCTTCTCTCCCGAGTACTAACCTCCAATCTGACTCTGTCCATTGAGCCAGATTTCCTCTCTTCCCTTCTTCCTTAGGGCCATCGAGACACTTACTCTTGATGATCTTAGTCATGAACCCTGGAAAGCTAACATTCTAGTTCCATGCCAAGAATGTGATCCAAAGCCTAGTCAAGACTTCAATTCTTGCGATCACATCTAACCTCCAAATTGTATGATTTCTCACTGCAAATTTGGAATTCGTCTTCCCACCTCCCATCTTTCTCTCTTCTCCTCTAGGCTAGGGACTATTCTTCCTATTGATTCCTAGCTTAACTCTCTCGACTTCCTCTCAACACACTAGCGCGTTTTTGACTATACTTCCCTTCCCACGATCTCTTGTATAATGACTTGTTAACGGCGATAGGAAATTGCTTGTCATTGCTTCATCTTTAGTCCAATTTTTATAGAGTTGTGCCTTCTCCATCTTTCTTCAATTCAAGTTTCTACCAAGAAATCACACCTCCTGCCTTCTCAAATCACTGTCAAGTGTCCTTCATGCATATGACCGCCATTTTTGAACGGTACCTTCTTGAATGTCTTGCTCCAAAGGAAAGTTATTACACTATCCTTGCCTTAGGTTGAGCACCCCCGAGACAAAGACACCTTACTTTGGGTTGTATGCTGACAGCGCAATTCCGAGTACCTTGCCTTATGACCCAAAGTCACGTTACCTCGGGTTACATCCCGAGGACACTTTTCTTCACCTTCTTTGGCCGTACAGGCGCAATTTGACTTCTCTGTACACTTCTTCTTCAAAATTTAGAAAAAAAACAAAAATGTAGGTACCATAGTGGGTTGATAGGATGGTAATTTCCACACATTTGCCTATCTATGTAGTTGCCATGCATATCCTTCTTGGCTGGCATCACTATAGCTGATCCATACTCTCCATGTGAGATCTCCACTAAACTAACCTCAAAAAGGTCTTGACTTTGGCTCTGAATCAATTTCCTCTCCATGTCACTATAGTGAAAAGGACATCAAAAAACTAGTGTATTGCTAGTCAGCTCAACCCATATACCAGGTCCTTTCAAAGCACCTAAATCCTTCATACTAAAGAAAAAACAACTCATGTAGCTACTCAAGAACCTCCAAACTCTACATCTTTCCTCTCAGTAAGCTTGGGTCCAAGATTTGGCTCCCAAGTATCCTCTGTAACTGTCGTAGGAGTGGAAGACGTACTGACTGGCTGCTACAATGGACCCTTGGTAGCAATAGTGTCATGCTCCCAACCACTAGAGGTTCCAACCGCAGTGTGAAAAACTCCCTCCACTATGGCTACAAGCTCCATACATCCTCTAACTGCATCCCAAGTAGACCAAGGGTGTAATCCAAGTAGACCACGCTCACTTGGATGGACTCCAAGTAGATCATTCTCCCTAGTAACCATTGGTTGTGTCCCAAGAATGCCTTGTCCACTTGGTCCATTGCCTCCAACATGTGCCTGAATCGTCACGATAGGCATAGGGCTCATAAGTGTCTAGTGGTGATGCCTATCAAGCATCTCCTATGTTGCTTTGCCAAGCCATGGCTCACAATTCAAGTCAAATAGTTCAAGTCCATAGCTTGACCTAATACCTGATGCCTAGATGCCTCTAACACTATTAGAACAATGGTAATACCAGTGCAAAAACCCATTGCCCACTCTCTCTCATCGACATTGTGCTCCACCAACTGCTATAACTGTGAGTCCCAAACAAGTCCAAGTCCTCTCTCTCAAAAAGCATGAGAGCCTAGGAAACTCATGAGTATGGGAAATATGGCTCTAGGATGTCCAACTAGGTTCACCACAACCATAAGTGACCTATCAACCACTACCACCATCTGAGATTGACGCCCCACATCCAAGATGTCATCAACAAGGATGTGGTCTAGTCATTGAATCCCATCATATGCATGTTGTAAAACCTCTCTGGGTAAGAGGTTCATCCACCAAAGACAAAGATGATGAGCTCGTGATTCCACTCTGGCTGCATCCAACAATACAATAGGTCCCATCCAAGAATGGACTTGTTGTGTACTCACCACCACCTTGGTACGAGAATCACCCATCAAAGGAATGTTCTCCAAAAGATAAGCTAAAGAAACAGACTAATGGATCTAGAGATGTCGTAGTATCTGCAACATCTCCCCAAACATACCAGAACAAGGATTCTAAAGAACCAAACCTCAGCCAACACATGGATGTCCCTAACATGGCCATCCAGAAATCACCAAGTGAACATGCCCATGTCTCTCTAGATCATGTGCCCCCAATAAGGAAATATCTATTGGTAGGGCCTTCTCGTAACCTCTAACTGCTAACATTGGTAATAACTCAAGATACCAGTAGGCCAAGTGTGCCATATGATGTAGAGAGATCCGCCTAGCTATCTCATCTCTCTCCATATACAAGTACCTCTATACTCATATACTTGCCTGTAATATTGCAGCTAATTCGATGGTAATCCTACCAAACAACTCCAATAGATATATCCCTTCTATGAGATACTGCCAAGCAATGAGTGTGGTATCCAGAGGTGACAAAGTAATCAACTCTAGAGGCTCATCCTCACACTCATCTCCTGATGGTATGAAGGCTCCAATCCAAGCCTGTTGCACCAACGGATCTACATGCTACTCCAATACCTCCTCTAAACTCCAAAATGGAACATCCAAGGTGGATGGAACAATCCCACTCATACTCCAAATCCGAGTGATCTCCTCTGGTACTAGAGTATCTTCTACATGGGCATTCCCCTTCAACAAGTCACCAGGCCAAGTAACTACACCATTGAAAGCTAAAATTGATGTTGTCATGGTCTTGGACTGTAGTGCGCAAAGACTGCCGTTACTGAAGCGTTCTGGTAAGCAACATACTCGTCCCTCACCAGACTGCCAACTTGGTCTATAGGAGGTTGTCTCCTCCAAATAGTCAATGTTGAAACCTATGGGGTATAACACTGCTCCTCCAACTAGCACATTGTATGACTCAACTATTGTTGCAATAGCCTGAGCTCTCACCATCAAGCTATCAATCAGATGACTAGGCTGAACTTGGACAACAAGCTCTCTACGTGTGATTTATTGTGTCAAACCACCACATAGAGATGTCTGGATCTGAAATGGACACCTCTCCATATCGGTCTTCCGTAACTCCAGACTGACTATTGTAGCCTTCTCCAACATAAGGGATTGGGCACCAGAGTCTAACAAGACTCTTTGTGGTGTATAGACCTTCCTTGAAGGTCCCACCAAATGGAAAATCCCTCTCTAGTTATCCAATAGGACAACACTAGATGTGAACCGTGCTCTCTCAATGGTTAGCTGGCAACTCCTCCAATCTAGCTGTTGTTGCCTGCCATAAACCATTGGTTGCTCAACGGATCCCGTGCTCCTCAACCAAGTCAGTTCTACTATCAACCACCGCTGCTCTAGTAGTAGGAACCACATCATCCCTACTCTCACAAAGCATGGCAGCCAACTGGAACACTAGGGTTGGGTCAACTCCTAATGTTAACATGTCATGGCTTAAAAAAAAGGGCACTACATAATCAGCTAAGCCACCCCCAACATCATACTCGACTTAGTCAATGTAGTAGCAAGTGGCTTACTATCAAGTAGGCTATTGTGCACTCCATTACTACCTACCACACTTGCACTAGGACGAGTAGGAGCCATGGATGTTGTCTGCAATTCCTCAAATAGCATGAAAGACTGGGGAAGTCTAACTTGTCTCCCAACCTCTCCTCTTTGTGGGTCTAACTCCACTTATGCTCCTCTAGGCTTTGAAGCACGCATTGCATTCCTAGACATTGTTGTAGATGCATCCACCTATGCTGCTTTGCACATGAAGTCTAGAGCATCTCTATCACCGGCATATGAGGTGGAAGCCTCAACACCCAAATCTGATCTCCTTTGAGCAATGACCATACTAGCCAATCTCTACTCCAACTGCTCAATCCAAGTAGCCATAGTTGTATTAGAAGTAAGGGCTGGTACTGCACCTCTACTAGGTGTAGATCCTCTACCACCTCATCCTCCATGAACTGGAGCTCCTCTACTACCTGCCATAGTAGCCTTACCACTCTGTAACTCCAGATGTAGGTCAAAGCACCAATCACTAGTGTGACCAAATCTATGGCAATGCTCACACTACCTCTGTGCTAGCTATGATGCACCAAAGGTATCAAGTCCACTATAGTGAGTACACTCTCTCCTATGGTGAGGTCCACTACAAGTCCAACAAGCAACACCACCACTCATTGGCTGCTGCTTACCCAAAAATGTTGTATTAGAAGTAGTTGTATTAGAAGTAAGGGCTGGTACTGCACCTCTACTAGGTGTAGATCCTCTACCACCTCATCCTCCATGAACTGGAGCTCCTCTACTACTTGCCATAGTAGCCTTACCACTCTATAACTCCAGATGTAGGTCAAAGCACCAATCACTAGTGTGACCAAATCTATGGCAATGCTCACACTACCTCTGTGCTAGCTATGATGCACCAAAGGTATCAAGTCCACTACAGTGAGTACACTCTCTCCTATGGTGAGGTCCACTACAAGTCCAACAAGCAACACCACCACTTATTGGCTGCTGACCCAAAAATGAAGGTAAGGGTCTAACTACAGTAGGCCCTCCACTCACTCCATATGATCTAGGCTGTCCATCCTATCCTCAAAAACCAATTGGGCGTGGTGCACTCTGCTGCACTCTAGAAGAAGTAACAGCTGTGGATGAGGTCTCCCTACCAAATCCAAATTTCACCACCCTCTCCTCCACCATGTTGAGCTCAATATGCTTAGCCAAACCAAAGACCACTGCCAAAGTAACCTATAACAACGTAGCATCACAAACTCTATGTTGAAACGCCTTGTCCAATATCCCATACCAAAACAGGATTGCTTGCGCCTTAGTAACTCCCTGAGTAAAGCTGATCAGCCACCTCATGCAAGTGTATGCCTTGCGTAGGCTCTCTCCAGCCTTTCATTGGAACTCTTGCAAGCTCCTCAACTTGTCAGTCCGCATTCCTTGGTAGTTTTGCCTCAAACATTGGAAGAACTCCACCATGGGGTTAAACCCCAATACCACACCACCTCCTACAGCAAAACCTCCACTTGTGATAGCACTATCTCTAACTAGTGTACCTCATTAGCTCCACCATCACTACTTAAGCTAGAACTCATGGGTACAACCAATCTACTCTTGGAAACCGAGCCTGAACTGAGCCCGAGCCAAGTGATAGAGACATAGTTTGGAGACCAATATTGTCTCTATAACTCAATCTCCTCCAAATGAGCTCTCTTGAACTCATGGTAGTCATCCATCGGTGGACCTTTCAAATGTTGAGACAACCCCTTCCATGCCATGAAAGGTGTAAACAAAATTGGGTTTGGCATCTATTGCAGATCACATCAAATATCAAACTCTTGGATGAAGTCATCCAACTTAATGGTACCCATTGTACCAAAGTAACGCCTAGGGTCTTTGGAGACCCCATAAATCTCTGCCATGTCCCACAACAATGATGCAAACACGCCAAGTGCACTCTCAATTGGATCAACTCCTGCGTCAAACTCCAACTCAAAGTCAATCTCCTCCCTCATAAGGACTTGAGATACAGGCTGATATCAAGCACCACTCCGAGTAAACCCACTGCATATTGTAGGGCTATTTCCTCTAGAATCCTCAAAGAACTCCATTGTGATAAAGTAACCGCAACCACAAATTGCAACAGTAAGTACTACACAAAGTGCCAATACCAACCAAGCACCACCAAGTACCAATACCAACCGAGCACCACCAAGTGCCAACACCACCCAAGCACCACCAAGTGCCAAAACTAACAAAACACTACCCACTTATGTAACTTTTATTGAGAAAAATACACTAGGGGCAAGGGCAACCTATAACCTGCCATCACAACACACACGCTCATAGTCTATAGATCATCACTTCTTGCCTCACTAGAGAGAAAAAAAGATAGTCTGATTGGTCATCACTCTAGCCTCACTACCAAGAGCATCTATAGATCATCACTTCTTGCCTCACCGGAGAGAATCAAAGATAGTCTGACTGGTCATCACTCTAGTCTCACTACTGAGAGCACACTAGAGCACCAATGCTCAAAATTTAGAGCACTTCACACAAATACGCTGCACAAACAAGAAGTAAAGAATGGAGGGGGTCAAATCACAAGAATGCTAAACAAAAACACTCCGTCTTATAAATCAACACGGGACTGATTCTGCCACTATTTGGCATTTGACATAATTGGAGTATCTATCTACTTCTTGAGCTACAAGGATCACCAAGGAGTGGATCAAAGTTCTTCTCGCCAAAATCTGTTGTAAATCCTTCACAAAAGCTAATGTAAAATTTGACTTAAATTTGACATAAATCCCTAAAAATGGCTGACCGCCAAATCCTCCGCTAACTCTTCACTTGAGCCAAATTGGAAAATGGATTTTTCCAATCTCTAATTTGCAAGGGTGTGCTCCCAACTCCACCTTCAATTTCAGTTTTTGAGCTCAACTCGCAACAAATTGGTCTTGAGCTCAAAATCACAACTACCACTTGAAAATTGCTTCTCCTTGGCTCCAAATTTTTCCAGCGCTTCCGCACATACTCTCTTAGGGAAATCTGGACTACTTGATCAAGACACCATGATCCGCTGAGCTTGGAGATACCACCAACACTCGTAGTTCTTGCATCAAATTTCCCCCTGACTCACTTCTCTGATGTAATCAGATCATTTACAACTTGAATCAATTGAACTCATATCAATACTTGATTTGATCCTCAACAACTTGCCAACAATAGGGCACTAATTACAGTCAAGCCACACCCACACCCACTCTAGCTAAGAGAATCTAGGTGACGCTTGTTGGCTTTCTGTCCACTCTAGCCAAGAACTTGAAGGCTCAATATCAAAGAAGTGAGCTCTTTGGAGCTACACTTCCAGGGTATACTCCTGATTTTGGCCTAGGTGTCATCCCAACAGTGTGGATGGTGCAAGTGATGGTGGGCCTTGCCATGAAGTCAGTACTCTAAACAAAAAATCTGACCTTTGGAAAGTAGTCAAAATACTTCTAACTACTATCACTGGAACTCCAATGTCCAAGCAATCTAGATGCGACACTACAAATGGCGTGATATCTTTCCAAAGCACTTTGTTCTTGGTGTATTGTGGTGGTTACATTGGATGTTACAACGTGCAAGAATACAATCAACTTCATACTCCTCATGACCATTGGTAGGAGTGGGAGGAAGAAGGGGTTGGACATGATTGGAAAAGGAAGATGGATTAGAAACAAAGGGTTTCAACTTTGAAATATGAAAAGACAAGGTGGATTTGCATATGACTAGGCAAGGAAAATCAATAAGCAATAAGAGAAATGATTTGGGTAACATCAAATAGACCTATCCAATTAGGAGCAAATCTACAAACTTGGATATCAAGTGGGATGGGTAGGTTACTAGAAAAAAACATGACCTTATCACCTAGTTGAGAGGTGATATCACAACAATGTTAATCCATGTATTGCTTTTGATAATTTTGAGCAAGAAGGAGATGAGATTTGGCTTGTTGTAGAGAAAGAGATATTATTGATAAGAAGGTTGAAGTATGAGGAATGTGAGATAGGGGGAGAGGAGGAAAGGAATCTACAACAAGTGGGTCTTGGCCAAAATTAAGGAAGAAGGAAGAGAATCCAGTGCTTGCTTGCTTGGAATTATTGTAGGAAAACTCAATAGCCATAAGGCAAGCATCCCAATTGGTATGGTGAACATTAACAAAAGCAAAAAGTGTATCTTCCAAGGTATAATTTACATGTTCAATTTTCCCATCAGTTTGAGGGTGATAGTTTGAAAAGTGTTTGCCAAAATTTACCAATGAATTAAGGATCACAGTCAAAGATGAGTACACAAGGCATCTCATGATGCTTGAAGATATTGTTAAAGTAGATCTAGGCCAATGTTGTAGTATACATTGCATCAAAGATCGGTGCTAAATGGATTTTCTTACTAAACTTATCAAAAATCACCATGATTATTGTATGACCTTGGTTTGTCCTTGGCAAGGATGTGATGAGATCTAAGCTCACATGTTCCCATCAAGCATATGGACGGGAAGTGGGTGGAGTAGTTCACTTGGTTTTTGGTTGCTAGCTTTGTTGCATTGGCAACTCTCACAAGATTGGACAAAGTCTCAAACTTCATGTGCCATGTTTGGCCACCACCATTGTCACTATAGAGTACTCAAGGTCTTCTCTATCCCCATGTGTCCCAAAATTGGTAAGTCATGTGCCTCTTGAAGTCACACCAAGCATAGATCACCCATAACTAGAACATAGATGCGGTCCTCATAATATAGAGGTACATCTTTGAGTGATAAGTTATTGTACTCCTTATCATGTACTGCAAGATGATCTTATACCAATTGAAAGAAGGTATCTTATTTTAAAGTAATTCTAAACTCAATTTAGACCTTTGATTCAATTAACACTATTGTAATTGTTGCCATGATGAGAGATTCAAGAAGAGTCTTTAAATTTGATTGTTGTGATAGGGCATCAAGGATGAAATGGAACTTGTTGGGCTTGTACCCAAGCTTCATGTCAAAAAATTATAGTTGTTCCTTGTATTGATGATGTTAACTGCTCATGTGCTTCAAATATAATATGTACAACAAAGGTTTGTGATCAATTTGCATGATCACTTGTTTCCCCAAGAGATAATGCATCCATACCTTGTTGGCATATGTCATTACTAGTTGTTATTGATCCCAAGTAGAGTAATTCCTTTCTGTAGTGTTTAGTAAGCAAGACATAAAAGCAATGACATGCACCCCATCTGGAATTTCATATAGCAACATAACTCCAATGGAAAAGTTAGAAATATCAAAATCAACTACTCAAGGTAATTGAGGATCATATGGTTGAAGCATAGGTTGTGGAGACACCATATGTTTCAATTTATTGAATGCTTCTTCATGCTTGGTCATCCACTAAAAGCTTGAGGTCTTCTCTAAAATTTGGTCAATGGTATGGCCACATGAGCATAGTAGTAGATGAATCATTGGTAAAAACTTGCCAATCCATTAAATGATTGCACTTCTATGCCATCCTTTGGAGTAGGCCAATCAATAATGGACTTGATTTTCTACTTTTCTATCTTGATCCTCTCTAATGAGACCTTATGACCCAAGAAGGTAACTTTTTTTTGCCAAAAGGCATACTTTGACTTCTTGTAGTAAAACTTCCATTGACAAAGTTTTCTTAGGACTTCTTGAACGTGATTCATGTGTTCTACCTTTGTCTTTGTATAAATTAAAATATCATCCAAGAACATCACCACATATTGATCCAACATCACATCCAATACTGTAATACTCCGAGGACAAGAGAAGAGAGAAAACACAGATTGCACACTCAAACAATCGATGCCCCAAAGGAGCACCTTCTCTTTATTATATAGACAAAGAGGATCTCCTCCAAGGAAGCTCCACCATAGGATTAAAGACACAGATAGGTGACATATCAGCAAGCTCCACCCTTGGATTACTTACTTGGATGGGTGACATGTCTGGTCTAGGTTCTGGTTGGTCAAACAAGCTTTGACCGGAGGGAATCTTCTTGTCAGAATCTAAGAATCACATGAGTAAGGTACCGTTGGAAAGCTCTCAACAAGACAAAGTAGGGGGGAGGGAAGGCTAGCCTTTCCTCCGTTAGGGGGGAGATTTACACATTTTTGAGGCCTAATTCATCCGTTTAGGCCTCTGAAATTGCCTTCAAAGATCAAGCATATTTTGGTTCCTACTCTATTTGTAGAAGTCCCCTTTTGGTGGTACCTCTTTCTGATCTGTTTAGTCCATCATGTGTAACATCCTTCTAGATGTTACCAAACCAATTCTCACCTTTAAATCATATGTCTAGCTATTGGTTCTAAGGTTCTCAAGTCTATTTTGGTTTCTACCCTATTTGTAGAAGTACTCTTTTGGTGATACTTCTATCTGATCTATTTTGACCATCATGTATAACATCATTCTAGATGTTACCAAACCAAATTTCACATCTAGATCATATGGCTAGCTCTTGGTATTACAAATACCTAGTGCATTTCATCTATGAAGACCGCCAGAGCATTTGTGAGCCCAATGTAGAATTCTCTATTTAAAAATACCCATATCTTGTGTAAAAGATAGTCTTGTACACATCTTCCTTATCAATGGGAATTCCCAATAGCTGCTTCAAAGATCCAACTTGGAGAAGTATTGTGCTCTGCTCAATTGATCTAAAAAGTGATCAGTTTAAGGCAAATGATATGCATTCTTCATAGTTTGTTTATTGAGACCATGGTAGTTATAATACCATTAGCTAGATATTTTATCTAGAGATGAAATTTTGCTTGGTTACATAGAGAAGGATTTTATATATGATGGACTTAGTAGATTAGATAGAGGTGTCACAAAAGAGTATTTCCACTAATAGGGCAAGAGCCAAAAACACATGGAAAAATTTAGAGCCAATTTTGGAGGCCAATTCATGGATGAATTACGCCTTGAAAATGGAGAAAGTCCTCCTTTAGTTTTCTTACCAATAGCTTTCTAATGATGCCTCACCCATGCAATTTTGAGCTTCCTAAAAAAAGATTCCCTAAAGATTTCTTTGATCAAACTTGTTTGACAAACCAGATAGGACAAGAACCAACATGTCACCCATCTATGCAACCAATTAAGGCTAGAGCTCATTACATATCACCAATCCATGTATCTAATCCAAGGATGGAGCTTCCTTTGAGAGAATCCTTTTTGCTATATATTAAAGACAAGGTGCTCTTCTAGGACATTGGACTATGATTGTGAAGCCTTATGTTTCTTCTCTTATGTTTCTCTTGAGTGTTCTCTACCCTTAGAATATTATAGTAGTCATATAGAAGCAAAGTCCTCCATCCTTCTTTGGGACAAATAGTACCAATGCTCCCCAAGGAGATGTATTATGTTGTATGAAATCCTTCTCCAACAACTCCATCAATGTTGTTTGAAGCTCTTGCAACTCCTTGGTTGAGAACCAATAGGTTGATCTACTCATTAAAGAAATTATTGGCAATAACTTGATCTTAAAAGGTATACCATTCTTAGAGGGTAATCCCTTTGGTAGATCATCCAAAAAAAAACATCTATAAACTCTTGAATTATATGATCAACCATTGCTTGAGGAGGCTTCTCGCCCTCATCAGGTTCTCCATGTGGAATTTGCTTGATTCACATCATAAAAAGATGAATATCTTCCTCCAAAGCTTACTCTATGGTTGCTTTACTAATAACCTTCCCATCTTGGGATTGACTATTCTTAGGTGTTTACTCAAAGGTGCCAAACAACCTAATCAATACTTCTTATCTTGGTCTTGTACTTGAATTCTTTGTTGGGTCCAATCAAATTGAATCTTATGACATTCAAGCCAAATCATATCTAGAATGAAATCATAGTGTAGAGGTGCTACTACAAACCTCATACACTCTAGATACTATTTCTCAATCTTGAATGTAGCAAGATGTCAGGTAAGCAATGAAAATTCCTTTCTATCATCCACCATCATCAATCTATCCTAATTTGATAAGAATACATAATTTCTTGACTAAGTGCATGGACATGCAATTCTTTGAATTCCTAAAATCAATCAAAATCCTACAACCACTATCAAATCTCATACCTTCCAAATGAATAATCTTGCATATGTTTAACCTTCAATCCCATTGAAACTAATTAGATTCCCAATAGGTGACTCAATATCTCCTATTGGAATTCTTTGTTTCCTTGCTCATCATGCTCCACAAACTCTATTTGGTCAATTTGTTGGGGTTATCTATTCTTAAGTAGATTTTAAGTAATGCAATGTCCAATTTGGCAACAATAAAAGCAACCACCATTTTTTTGTAGTCTCTCCTTATTTGTAGTGCCAAATGGCCTTCATTGGACAACATCAATCTCCATGGGTGCAAGTTCCTCCACCCAAGTGTAGTGTGTTGGTAGGTTTTGTGAAGGTCAAGATCAAGATAAAGTTGTGAAAACCAAGGAATCAAAGCACTCATCCAGTTGCATGGCTTCCTCCAAGTGTTTGGGCTCTTGTATGGTTATCTCCAATTTATTGCATGCCTTAAAGCCCCTCATTAATCAATCCAAAGCTTCACTTTTTAGTATATTTGGAATTTATATTATGGTTTTTTAGAATCTAGTGATGTAGCTCTTCAAAAAACAAATTTTTTTTGCCAATCTATCTCATGCAACTTGTGCAACATTTATAGCTTGGAATTTCCCAATATTGCACTCTTGAATTCTTCACATTTCAAGATTAGTGCAACAAATTGCCATTGAGCTTGCTTCACTCAAAATCACCTCCATAGTTTTGTCACTCCATCCAATTGGCTTGAAGCCAAGAGAATTTTTCTTTGTTCACCATGAATATTTGTAGCTTCAAAATAACATTCTCAATCAAACATAAAATTCTTGATAAGATTCTTGCCTTCACATACCTTGGGCTTCAAAAATTCAATTTCTTATTCTCCTTATCAAATGATGCTCTCTTTACCTACTCTTATTGTTGATGATCTCTTTCCTCAAACAACCAAAAAAGGTGCTCAATTTGTTGTTGCATAGTAATGATAATTTTGGATATTTTTGTCACCATGGCTATTACTCATTAAACTACCTACAATACTCTAAGTTAACATAGATGTAACAAGTACACTACTCTCCATAAGTTGCAATTGGAATTATCAATAATTTATTGGACAAGGTGATCTCATTTAGAAAATTGTACCCAAAGTATAAAATGATGAACTTAGTGAAATGATACTTGTGACAACCCGGCAAATATCACTTTTGCAGTAATTGGGTAAGTAAAGTTAGCTCCCGCATAGATACAATTCAGAATTGGTCAAATACAAAGTAAAGTAACAATTTAGTTCTTCTTGGTTATGTCTTTAATTTCTCAAGTAGAAATCACACCCAGAAGAGAGTAACAAGCTCTGATTTGCAGTCTTATCACAAATTAACACTTCTTAATCAAAACTCCATCAAATCTTTCCAAACAATCTTGATTGTGATGATTCATGCTCTCCCAAAAATGGCACTTCATTGCAAAATTAATTTGCCTCAAAATTGTGTTCTACCCCTCTATTGAAGGCACAACTTCCTCAATCTAAATTGCTTCACATCAACTTCACGCTGCACTCACAAAGGCAGAATACTACCAACACTACAATTCCTCTTAGATATGTCAAGGCATTGCTTTGATTGCACTTCACTTAGGATCAAACACACAGAATGAAGATCAAGGCTGCAGAATCCAACATCCACTGAGCACACTAATTTGCACTTCAAATTTCTCCCAACACTCACAATCACAAGCATAAAATTGATACTCGGAATTAAGCTCAAACAACAAGCACTACTTCACAACACTTTGCTTTATCTATTCTCAAAAATTTTGAGCACTGAACAACATTTTCCTGCAAATGCCACTCTTAAATAGTGAAGCAAACGATAGTTCTAACAAGTATACCGTTCTACAACAACTTTTCTAACCTATAGATCCAAAATGACAATGCACCTCTTCATATTCAAATCTCAAATCCGTTACTACTCTGACTGATGTCTACATCTTCCTTGGCTTTCAATCTTGAAGTAACTTCACCCACTACTACTCTATCATCGGGTTTGACAACTCCTAAGTCTTCTACTAATTCTAACATTTCTCTTTCCTTATTCTGAAATTCCACTAGTGGGTAATCCTTCTAAACCTCTTTCTCCCAACCCACTCTTCTCTAATAGCTCCATCAGTAACTCTGAAGATATCTGGACTCCTATGTCATCTACTTTGGGTTTCACTTTTACATCCTTCCGAAGTTTATCTATCTCTAATTTCACCAAGTCTAATCTTATTGTGATATTATCTTCCACTTCTAATATCTTCCTATCTACACAAGTTCTGAGACTGATAAGTAAAGCATTCAAATCTTTGTCCTTTGCATTTAGTCTCCTTGTCTCTTGCACCAGAAACTTCAACTTGTGTAGCCATGTCTCTTCAATTTGCACGTTGGTTTTTGTACTTAGTATTGCGTTCATCTTGATCACAATCTCCTTCAATGGATCCAATCACATTTTTCTCTCCTGTTCTTGATCTACAAGCCAATCTTCTTTGTACATTGCCAATTCTGCTTCAAACTTGGCTTTTACAGTCCTCTTCTCTTTCTCCTTCTGCACAATCTTCTCCTCCTGATTGCAAAGTAACTCTCTTAACCTTTCCTCCTCTCTATATCTTGTTGTCAACTCTCTTTGCCAGAGCTGCTTCTTCTCTTCTACACTCTCCATCACTCTATCAAGCTCTTGCTCCTTCTCCGCTGCTCTTGCCATAGCATGGATAATTACTAATCTCGAATCAACAAATTGCTGCTTGAAGATTTTGTATGCTACTTGCCTTTCCTTTGCTATATCCTTTTGCTCTATGAGTTCCTCTCTACTCCTCACTTCTCTCTTCAAGTTCTTGATCACTTGATTTTGTACTATGACATCTACTCGTAGTACTTCCCTTTCCTCCTCACCTTGGGTTATATTTTTCTTCAACTCCAAGTTCTCTTCTTCCAACCGAGCTAACACCTGCAATATAGTCTTCAACTCCAGACACTTTGACTGCATCTCCTTCTTCTTGTGCTCCAACTTCACCAACAATGGGCATAAAACCTCCCATTGATACTCCACTCCTTCACTCGGAATTACCTTGGCTTGCGGACTGAACTCCTTCTTTGTCCCTTCCTCTCTTGATACCCACCTTCTTAGCCGCAATCGCCTTATAAGAATGGATTTGTCGCTCTCCAAACTTCCACTCTCCACTTCTCTCACCTTACTTTGCCCTTAGTCTAGAACGGACTCCCCTCTGAATTGTAACTCTCTTTTCCTCCTGCTCTAGAACTTTGTCTTCCAATTTTGAGTTATCTTTCTCCGCCGTCTCCATCTTTGCTTCCTCCTCTTTGGGTACCGACTGCATCTCTTTGCTATCTTCACTGTCATTGCTTGCACTCAACCTCTCCTTCCGACTCTTCATCCGATGACGCGATTACCACCAATTCTTTCCTTGAGTTCACTCTCCTGGCTTTCTGAGGTTGCACCTTCTGTACTTTTTCTTCTTCTCCTTGTTGACTCCTCTTCTTTGACTTTGGAGTACTCACCTTCACTTGCACATTTTGCCCCATCTACTTGTAGTACTCGTCGCTACTCCTGATTTGCAAGATGTATTGCTCCTCCTTTGCATTAACATCTCTTCTCAAGTCTGGATGGAAATGAGACACCATCTTGAGCTTCTTGTAATCCACACATACCCAAAGCTTGCCATTCTTTTTCTTCACAATGACAATTGGAGATGCCCATTCTGAATTCTCTACCTCAAAGATGAATCTAGCCTCCTTGAGCTTATCAATCTCCTCCTTCACAACCAAAGATATTGGTGGGCTAATTTGGATGTTGTTTTTGGTGGATTGGTCTTGCATGTGAATCCACCTCTATCTTGTGCTCCTCCAAGGTGACTTCCTTCAAATCCTTGTAACTGAAAGCAAAAACATGGATGAACTTGCAGAAAATCTCCTCAAATCTCACCTTCTCCTCCTTGGTAACATTTGGGCCATACTTGAGGGTAGATAACCTTCTCTCTACCTCCTCAAGTGTCAATGGTGATTTATATGGGTCCTTCAAAACCTTTGGCTTAGGTGCAAAATCCATAACACACAAAAGATACATATCTGAATCAGATTCAAATTCATCCTCCTCTGTGGAAGTCTCTTCTTTCTCAAAGTAACTCTCTTAATCTCTCTTCCTCTCCATATCTCACACTCTCTTTGCTAGAGATGCTTCTTCCCCTCTATACTCTCCATCACTCTATCAAGCTCTTGCTCCTTCTCTGCTACTCTTGCCATAGCTTGGATAATCTCTAATCTCAAATCAGCAAACTGTTGTTTCAAGATTTCATACTCAGCTACTTGTCTTTCCTTGGATATGACATTTTTCTCTATTATTCTCTCTCTACTTCCCACTTCTCTCTTCAAGTTCTCAACTACTTGATTTTTTACTACTGCATCTACTCATAGCACTTCACTTTCCTCCTCACCTCGGATTACACTCTTCTTCAATTCTGAGTTCTCTTCCTCTAGTCGAGCTAACACCTGCAATACAATCTTCACCTTCAAACATTGACTGCATCTCCATCTTCTTGTGCTCTAACTTTACTAACAACAGGCACACAATCTTCTGTAGATAATCTACTCCTTCACTCAGAATTACTTTGGCTTGCGGACTTATCTCCTTCTTCTTCTCTTCCTCACTCGACTCTCGCCTTCTTAGCCGCAATTGCCTTATAGGAATGGATTTGTTGCTCCCTAAACTTCCACTCTCCACTTCTCTTAATTTACTTGGCCTTGCTTCATACTTTGCCCTACATCTAGAATGGACTCCTCCCCTTTGAAGTATAACTCTCTTTTCCTCCTTCTCTAGAACTTCATCTTCCAGTTTTGAGTTACCTTTTGCCTTCGTCTTCATCTTGGCTTCCTCCTCTTTTGGTACCGACTATGTCTCTACTCCGTCATCACAAGCACTACTCGTGTCCTCACTCTGATGCATGAACTCAGGTTCTTCCTCCTTTTTGAGTCTTTGGACTTGCACTCAGTCTCCCCTTCCAACTCTTTGTCCGACAATGCAATTACCACTAGTTCTCTTCTTGGGTTCACATTTCTAGCTTTCCAAGGTCGCACCTTCTCTACTTCTTCTTCTTCTCCTTGTCGACTCCTCTTCTTTGACTTCTGAGTACTCACCTTCACTTGCACACTTTGCCCCATCTGCTCGTTGTTCTCATTGCTACTCCTGATTTGCAAGATGTACTGCTGCTCCTCTGCATCAACATCTCTTTGCAAGTCAAGGTGGAAATAAGACACCATCTTGTGTCTCTTTGCCGCATTGAGCAAGTTCAGCCGCACATAGAAGTGGGCTGCAAACGGCACAATGTAATGTGGTGGTGACTTGTCTTGCAAATTCCACATCAGCTGTCGAGTCCTCTTGTGGAAACACTTCATCCAATTAATTGGCTCTCTTGCAAACATCTTATGGAAGAACACCGCTTGGTGCTTCATCACATAAGTCATTCTCTCCGGCTTCAAGATTGCTTTTAGAGCACTCACAATCCACCTCTTGACAAGATCCTTATAGCTCTCCACTTTGTAGCCATTCTTTGTGCGCTTCAAAGAGAAGGCATCTCTCACTTCTTGGGTTTCTTTGGCTACTTCTCCCTTCCCCAAGATCATGGTACCCTACTCTATGCCTGCTTCTCTCCTGAGTACTAATCTCCAATCCGACTCTGTCCATCAAGCCAGATTTCCTCTCTTCCCTTCTTCTTTAGGGCCATCAAGACACTTACTCTTGATGATCTCAGTCATAAAACCTAGAAACTAACATTCCAATTCCATGCCAAGAATGTGATCCAAAGCTTGCTCAGGACCTTGATTCTTGTGATCACATCTAACCTCCGAATCACATGATTTCTCACTACAAATTTGGAGTTCTCTTCCACTCTAGGTTGGGGACTATTCTTCCTACTGATTCTCAAATTAACTCTCTCAACTTCCTCTCGACACACCAGTGCATCTTTTACTACACTTTCCTTCCCACAATCTCCTGCCGGACAACTTCTTAATAGTGATGGAAAATTGCTTATCATCGCTTTGTCTCTAGCCCAAATTTAATAGTGGCGCGTCTCCTTTGTCTTTCTTCACTTTGAGTTTCTACCAAGAAATCACACCTCCTGCATGCTCCTATCACTATCAATTATCCCTCATGCGTATGACCGCCATTTTTGTGAACAGTTCCTTCTTGAATGTCTTGCCTCCAAGTAAATTTATTACACTATCCTCACCTCGGGTCGAGCACCCCCAAGACAAAGTCTCCTTACTTTGGGTTGTATGCTGATAGGGCAATTCTGAGTACCTTGCCTTCTGACACAAAGTCACTTTACCTTGGGTTACACCCCGAGGACAACTTTTTGCCTTCTTCTGCCATACAAGTGCAATTCAACTTCTTTTGTACACTTCTTCTTTGGCAATACAAAAAAAACAAAAATGTAGGTACCACACTACTTCACCTACTTTGGCAATTGTCTTTGGTTTGGCTGAGTGCATTGAGCTCAACAAGGTGGAGGAGAGACTAGACATCTCTAGGGGTGGTTTTGCATAATACATCACATGTGGAAAGCTTGTTGCTCAAATCCAATTGGGTCATCCGATTGATAGCTCTATAGTAAGAGATCAAGCTATTGCAATAATAGAAGAGTCATATGATGTGCTAGCAGGTGGAGTAGTATTATACCACATGGTTTTCAATATTGACTATTGGGAGGAGATAAGCTCCTATAGACCAAGTTGGCAGTCTAGTAAGGGATGAGTATGTCACCTACCGATATACTTTAGTAGTAGAAGTCTTGGCTCACTACAATCAAGGACTATGGCTTTAATTTCAACTTTTAGTGGTTCTGTTCCTTGGCTTAGTGATTTATTGGAGGGGACCGCCCATGTAGAGGATAGTCCAGTACTAGAGGAGATCATTTGGATTTGGAGTACAAGTGGGATTGCTCCATCCACCTTGGATGTTCTATTGTAGAGTCTAGAGGAGGCATTGCAACAACATGCAGATCAGTTGGTACAACAAGCTTGGAGTGGAACCTTTGTACCACCAGGAGGCCAATGTGAGGATGAGCATCCAGAATCTATCACATTGACAACTTTGGATACCATACTCATTGCTTGGTAGTATCCAATAAAGGAAGTATGTATATTGGAGCTTGGTGGGGTTAACACTAGACTAGTTGCAGTATTATTGGCAAGTATTTGAGTACATAGGTACTTGTATGTGGAGAGAGATGAGATTGCTAGGCAAGTTTCTCTACATCTTATGGCATACTTGGCGTATCAGTATCTCAAGTTATTATTGATGTCAACAATCAAGGGTTACCAAAAGATCCTACCAGTAGACATTTCCTTGTTGGTAGTGCAGATTTAAAGAGACATGGGCCCATTCATGTGGTGATTTCTAGATGGCCATGTCAAGGACATACTGTTGCTAGCCAAGATCAAGGTATCCAAGATCCCTATTTTGGTGTGTTTTGGGACATGTTATGTATACTAAAAGATCTTTAGGTTCATTAGTCTATTTCTCTAGCCTACATTTTGGAGGACATCCCTTTGATGGATAGTTCTTGCACTCGAGTGGTAGTGAGTACACATTAGGTCCATTCTTAGATTGGACCTACTATGTTGTTGGATACAACCAAAGTGGGATCATGGGCTCATCATTTTTGTCTTTGGTGGATGAACCTCGTACCCGAAGAGGTTCTATAGTGGGCTTATGATGGGATTCAACGAATAGACCACCTCACTATTGATGACATCTTAGATGCTGAGCATCAATTGTAGATAGTGGTTGTGACTGATAGATCAATTATGGCAATGGTGAACCTTGTTGGACAGCTTAGAGCCACTTTACCCACACTTATGAGTTTTCAAAGCTCTCATGCTTTTCAAGAGAGAAGACATGGACTTGTTTGAGACTCATAATTATAATAGTTGGTGGAGCCTAATGTTGATGAGAGAGAGCAAGCAATGGGTTTTGCACTGGTATTACCATTGTTATAGCAATGTCAAAGGTATCTAGGCAGCAAGTGTTGGGTCAAGCTATGGACCAAAATTGTTTGACCTAGATTATGAGCCTTGGCTTGGCAAAGCTGTGAGCCGGCCTGTATCTCACTTAAGATGAACCTCTGATGGGTATTATGGTAGTGCACCATGGACTAAGAAGGCAAGGAACCCCAACTCCATCATACTCCTTCAAGAGTAACACTCCAAGACTCAAGACATTGCTCACTAGAGAACTCAATGAGAGAGAGATAGTTGCAAATGAAAGGATAATGAGTACCTCCGCACCCCTTGTTTATATACGTGTGAAATAGTTATGTACCAAAGTTACTAATTACCGTAGTAACTCAAGTTACTAGACTAGGAGTCAAGAAAAGTCAAAAAGTAGAAAGGAATATCCATTCACATGGGCATATTCTCCTAAGCATGTGGTCTTATCTTGACCCAACCACTAAGTCAAGGATTCCTTCACATGGGCTATCCTTGGACTAAAGAAGAATCCAAAACAAAAAGGCTTGCGGGCCCAAGAGTTCTCAACTCTTTCCTCAAAGCCAACGTCCTAGGAATAATACCAAGTCAACGAACTAAAATCCAAAATAGTGGTGCTCATTTTTTCTACTTCCTCTAAAGTAAGGTCCCCTCTATCTTAGTTATGAATAACTTGAGCTAACCATGACTAATATAGAACCATCCTTTATCTCTATATAAATAATATCTCTTAAGTACTTGTAATACCAAGCTAAATAACAAAATACCACACACATGCACAAATGGGTGTTACATTTACCCCCGGACTAAGTTTTCACTTTGTCTTCAAATTGAAGGTCTCTTTACCTTTTATGGTACATCTTCAACTTACCATGGTTAATCCTACCAAAGTGTCTTCCTCCCAACTCCTTGAAATCATAGGTGTAATTGCCCCACACCTTCTCCACTATGAAAGGTCCAAAGTACTTAGGAAAAAACTTCTTTTGCACTCTCTTGAATTGAATGGAATCAAACAACATTACCCAATCACCTTCTTTGAAAGGCTCCACCTTCTTCTTGCCTTGCCTCTTGTCATAGCTCTCCTTTTGCTTCCTTTCGGCTTGCTCCACTTGAACCATAGCAACTACTCTTGCCTCTTCCAACTCCATGAGTTGATCCTTCCTTGACTTCTCTGCATCCACCCCTTGTGCTTTCTTCAATCTCCTATGAATTCTTTGGAAGGTAGGAAGATTAAAGTGAATAGGTAAGGTAGACTCAATACCATAAACCAATCGAAATGGAGAATATCCAGTGGAAGTCTTCATGGTTATCCTATACTCCCACAAAACTACATGAATCCTCTTGTCCCAATGATGTTTAGCCCTCTCCATTTTTGCATCTTTGGCCAACATCATGCACAAGGTCTGATTGGTTCTCTCTGCCAAGCCATTGAAATTTGGCTTATAGGATGTAGTTACTCTATGTGTGATAGAGAAATGTCGTAGCATAGTTTTAGTGATGCTTCCTATACAATCTCCTCCTCTATTAGAAACCAACTCCAAAGGGCACCAAACCTAGTGGTAATGTGTTCATAAAGAAATCTCCCAACTTCATCTTCATTCCTGTCCCTCAATGATCTAGCCTCAACCCACTTAGTAAGGTAATCAGTACCGATTGTTCCTTTGGGGTTCTATTGAGAGGACCTACAAAATCAATTCCCCACTTCTCAAAAGGTCCTAGCAATGGAATTGATCTAAGTGGTAGAGTGGAAGTAGATTTTCTAGCAAAAGCTTGACAAACATGACAAGTTTTGCAATAATCAAGACAATCCTTGAAAATCCCTCTCCAATGGTAACCTGCATCTAGAATCTTGAAAGCAATCACCTTTCTTGCAAAGTGTCCTCCACATACTAAACCTTCATGAAACTCCTTTATGAGTAGGATAGACTCTTCCTTACCCACTACTCTTCAAATTAGACCATCTGCTCCTTGGTGAAAAAGAATATCCTCCACCATTGTGTAAGGTCTAGATCTTGCTGCAAGGGCCTTCCTCTCCCTAGCATGCAACCCTTCTGGATAGTTACCTCTTGTCACAAAATCCACAATCTCCTTGTACTCCATTGGAACCTCTTGAGTGACTGAGATTGTCATGGGCTCCTCATCCGGGAAGGAATCATCCACTGGCTCATCTCCATCATGATCATAAGCTCTAGATAACAAATCAGCATTTGCATGTTTCTTTCTTGGCCTATCCTCAATGGTGTAGTCATACTCAGACAAGAGCATCATCCACCTTGCTAGTCTCCCTTCAACATTAGGCTTGTTGAAGATGTACTTGAAAGCCTTGTGATCCGTGACAATGGTGGCATTCCCTCCAATCAAGTAGTGTCTAAACTTCTTGAGACCAAAGATCACTGCCAACCCTTCTCTCTCCGTGATAAAGTAGTTCTTCTCTATTGAAACCATCTGCCTACTAGCATAAGCTATTGGATGATCATGCCCATCTTGGTCTAATTGACTAAGATTGCATCCTATAGCTACACTAGAAGCATCAGTGTAGAGGATGAAAGGCTTACTCCAATCAGGTTTAGTAAGAATTGGAGCTACAACAAGGGATTGCTTGAGTTCCTCAAAAGCTTTGAGAGCCTCCTTGTCCTCCAAAATCACCATGTAATCTACACCCTTCTTCATGTAGATGGTCAATGCATAAGCCTTGTTGGAAAATGAGAAGATGAACCTCCTATAGTACCCAACCATCCCCAAGAATTGGCGTAAGTTTGTCAAGCTTGAAGGGAATGGAAGGTCTGAGATTTTCCTCACCTTCTTAGGATCAACTACTATTCCATTGTTGGAGATGATGTGCCCCAAAAGTAGACCTTCTTCCCATCCAAAAATGCACTTCTCTGGGTTGAGTGATGCATTTGCCTCATCCAAGCATTGCAAGACCTTGATTAGGTGCTCAAAGTGCTCTTTCTTGCTCCCATAAACACAAAAGTCATCAATGAAGTCTCTCATAAATTTCCCAATGAAAGGTTCAAATACCTTGTTCTTGAACCGTTGGAATGTGGCTGGAGCATTGCAAAGCCCAAAAGGCATGACCTTGAAAGTGTAAGTTCTCCTAGGTGTGGTGAATGTGGTGAGTTGTTGATGCTGTGGTGCAATCTTGATTTGGTTGTATCCACTATAACCATCTCCAAAACTGCACCTCACATGACCTGCAACCTCCTCCAAGATCTCATCAATGAATGGCAATGGGAAGTAGTCCTTCTTGGTAGCAGCATTGAGCTTTTTGTAATCCATACATACCCAAAGCTTGCCATTCTTTTTCTTCACAATGACAATTGGAGACACCCATTCTGAATTCTCTACCTCAAAGATAAATCCAGCCTCCTTGAGCTTATCAATCTCCTCCTTCACAACCAAAGATATTGGTGGGCTAATGCGATGTTGCTTTTGGCGGATTGGTCTTGCATGTAACTCCACCTCTATCTTATGCTCCTCCAAGGTGACTTCCTTCAAATCCTTGTAACTGAAAGCAAAAACATGGATGAACTTGCGGAAAATCTCCTCAAATCTCACTTTCTCCTCCTTGGTAACATTTGGGCCATACTTGAGGGTAGCTAACCTTCTCTCTACCTTCTCAAGTGTCAATGGTAATTTATCTGGGTCCTTCAAAACCTCTGGCTTAGGTGCAAAATCTATAGCACACAAAGGATACATATCTGAATCAGATTCACATTCATCCTCCTCCGTAGAAGTCTCCTCTTCCATGCTTGTGTCCACTCTTGAAGCTCCATCTTCAGAATCTGATTCCCAATAATCAGAAGATGGTGTATCTGAATGTGAAGTGTTGGTGGTGTTAGTCACAGGAAATGTGACTCTATGGTTTGCGGCCTAATCCTCAAGTACCCTTTGTGCCATTGATCAGCTGTGTGTGCTGCTCTCAACCATGGCCTCCCAAGAAGTAAGTCATAGCTTGAATCCTTCAAGACTTGGAAAGTCATGAGATTTTGAACTCCCATAACTGAAACTACCACTTTATCCATCACCCCTACTAGTCGAACTTGTTGTTTGTTTGCCATGCTCACAACAAATGTTGAAGGTCTTGAGGGTATTATACCCAAATTCTTCATCAACCTTTATGACATGGCATTCACTGCTGATCCTCCATCAACCAATGCATCCTTGATGTTGTGACCATTCACTCTCACATCAATCTTGGAGGCATATTCACAAGCCTTCCATGGTGCTTGCTTGGCATCCACCACCCCCATTGATACTGGGGCTTTTGCCTTCTTCTTCCTCTTGCTCCTTGTAGAACTCAAACCACCTCTAAGCTCCTTTCTCAAGGTAGGGTTCAAAGCAATCAATTGGACCACTATGATGTTAGCCTTGTGACTACCAACATCCTCCAACACATTGTAGTTCCATTGTTGCTTTGAGATCAAGAAGTCCTCCATCCCCAACTTCTTCCTTGGAGTCTTTGTTGTTGATGGTGTTGAGGTGCGAGTGCTCATAGTAGACATAAGAGTATCCTTGCTTGGAGTAAATCCTTGAGAAGAGTGAACATCCTCTACAAAACAAGCTCTCTTCTTCTCTTGTGCCAAAAGCTCTAAATTAAGACCCTTGGAGTTTGAGCACTCTCCCTTCTCATACTTGCTCTCAACCACATCTATGGATCCTATCCCCTTACCTTTGTTGGGATTAGGAGCCACTTGGGTTTCACTACCTCCCTCTTTCTCTCTATTGGCTCCCTCATAACCCCTTCATCCATGGTAAGTGGAATTTGGGCAATTCCTTTGGATATGGCCTCTTCCTCCACAACCAAAACAATTTCTATCATTGAAATTGTTGGCTGGTTGACCTCCTCTATATGGATAGTTTCCATAACTCCTAGGCTCTCTCCCTACATTCTGATCCACCTCTCTCTTCTCCCATAGTTGCACCACATTGATCTTGAGATCCGCAAGTTGTTCTGTGATGGTTTGAAGTGGATCCTTTGGTGGAGGTGCAAGAATTGGAGCAGCTACTACTTGTGGTGCAACCCTTGTCACCAAAGTATCAGAAGTTCCACCATACTTGTAGCCTTGAGGAGGATGCACAACCTCCTTCACCACCAAATCACTCTCATCCCCTTCCAAACTCTCCTCCATACGAATTGCAATCTTCATAGCTTCAACCTTGGAAGAAGGTTTCTCATATCTCACCTTGCTTCTAATTTGTGGTCTCAACCCTCCCACAAAATTCTTGGTAAGCATGGCCCCTATGCCAATCATTATAGTCTCCACATCATCCCCACTCTTCCTCTACACTATGCAAAATCTGGACTCTAACTTTTCCACTCTTTCCACATAGACTCTCACTTTCCCTCCATCTCCTTGCTTGAGAAATATAACCTCACTCATCAATCTCTCATAACTCTCATCAGGTAGAAAGTTCTCAATGAGTGCTGAAGTCAAAGTCTCCCAAGACTCCTCTTCCCCATCTCTCTTGTCTTTCTTTTGGTATTCTGACTCATACCATGTAAGTGTTGCATCCTCAAAGAAATCTGGTAATAATGAGGCCCAGTCATTCTTCCTCCTCTCATTGTTTCCTATGCAAGTTCTCTTGAAGTCTCTCACAAAGACCTCCACATCTTCTCCATCCTTGCCAAAGAAAACCAGAAGTTTCCCCATCTTAACCCCTCACTATCTTTATTTTCTCTCAAATTTTCTTTTCTTTTTCTCTTTTCTTTTCTCTCACTCTATTACTAATAGAGTATATATATGACTAACACCATCTAAGAATAATCCACTCTAGGGAACACAAAAGGTTCAGGTTGCTCCAAGATTTCTATAGCAACATCAAATCCTAGAGTGCATATTAATCTAACTCTCATGGATAGTTTATCCATAAGTTGAAAGATTATCTCCATCACTAATCTTGAGAACTAGCTAATGAAGGTGGTATTATTTCTGTAGCTGTACTAAGACTCTCTCCAAGATCCTTCACCAAAGTCTCCAAAAGTGCTTTTGCTCCACTACACTCATGTCCTTTTGGAAGTCCTTCCACTCCACAAACCTCACACAACTCCTTGGTCTTAGATCTTCCTCCTCCTAATCTTGGTGAAGAAGGTCCAACATGCAAACCCAAGTCAAGTAAGCCTCTCTTTTCCCTCAATCTCTTGCTCTCAAAGGTCAATGGACATGAACTTGCCTTATGTCCCTTTTCTCCACATAGAAAGCACTTAGACTCACTCTTTCCTCCAAGTGGTGTAGGTTTTTGGATCCTTTCAACACTCTCTTCAAATTCTATTGTAAACTCTCTTTTCCTCAAGTCCACCCCTACAATCAACTCAAACCCTTGGGGAACCTTGCATAATATCAATTTCCACTCTTGATGACCTTCCATGTTCCCAAGATGAATCTAAACACTCAAACATGCTTTTTGTTGCTCTCAAACTCCTCATGCGTGAGATCTCCACTCTGCAAAATTGACCCTTCCTCACAATGTCACTGAAATCTCCTAACGAGTATGTGACAGTCCTCTGAAATTTTTCACACTTCATCACAACTTCAGGGCATCTCTCTCTGCAAAATTTCAGATTTTTTTATTGAGCCATTTGGCCTAGACACGTTTCTATTCAGCACACATATTTCAGATTTGGTCTGAAACCACCCCCCTCACTTCAAAAACTCATAACTCACTATGCAAGAATGATCTCTCTCTAATTTTTGTAGCTGTAGGTAGGATAAAATACACTTAATTTTCTTGGAAAGTTTGAGGAAAATTCACCAAAAATTGAAGAAATGGCAGACTCTGTACAATTTTCCAGAGAGCATGCAATTGCGGGAGCACTTTACCCTATCAACTTTCAAAATTTCTAGCACAGTGCGCATAGTAGCTCTCACAATAATTCCAAGTGTGCTAACTGAAAAGATAACCCAACCTATCATGTGTAGAAATTTCAAGTCCAGATCTCAAACTTGAGATTTTGCCCAAAATCACCTTAATCCCCAAAATCTGCAATCCACCTCACACAATATCTCCAATTCCTCTCATGTGTGCAAGATGTACAAAATCACCTCAAAGACATCATAATGAACTACAGGGTATACAAATGAATCTTGGTTCTCTAACATAAGTTCAGCCCTCTCCTCTTTTAATGTTCTCTCCAAGTGAGCTCTCATTGCCTCCTTTTGCCTAATGTAGAATTGAACACGGAACATTATCTTGCCTTCTAGAGAGGTCCCGGCAACGGAACTAAAAATGTGAGCCGGCCTGTCTCTCACTCAAGATGAACCTTTGATTGGTACTATGGTAGTGCACCATGGACTAAGAAGGCAAGAAACCCCAACTCCATCATACTCCTTCAAGGCTAACACTCCAAGACTCAAGACATTGCTCACTAGAGAACTCAATGAGAGAGAGATAGTTGCAAATGAAAGGATGACGAGTACCTCCTCACCCCTTGTTTATATACTTGTGAAATAATTACGTACCAAAGTTACTAATTACCGTAGTAACTCAAGTTACTAGACTAAAAGTCAAGTAAAGTCAAAAAGTAGAAAGGAATATCCATTCACATGGGCATATTCTCCTAAGCATGTGGTCTTATCTTGACCCAACCACTAAGTCAAGGATTCCTTCACATGGGCTATCCTTGGACTAAAGAAGAATCCAAAACAAAAAGGCTTGCGGGCCCAAGAGTTCTCAACTCTTTCCTCAAAGCCAAACACCTAGGAATAATACCAAGTTAACACACTAAAATCCAAAATAGTGGTGCTCATCTTTTCTACTTCCTCTAAAGTAAGATCCCCTCTATCTTAGTTATGAATAACTTGAGCTAACCATGACTAATATAGAACCATCCTTTATCTCTATATAAATAATATCTCTTAAGTACTTGTAATACCAAGCTAAATATCAAAATACCACACACATGCACAAATGGGTGTTACAACATAATATGCGCTTGATAGGGATTACTACTTGGACACTTGTGAGCTATGTGCCTATCAAGATGATACAAGCACATGTTGGGAGTGATGGACCAGGTAAGTAGGGTATTGTTGGGACATAGCCAATGGCTACTAGTCAGATAAGTCTACTTGAAGTCCATCTAAGTGAGCATGGTATATTTGGGTTACACCCTTGGTCTACTTGGGATGTAGCTAGAGGACATATGGGGCTTCTAGCCTGATCAGAAGGAGTTTTCCATATTCAGTTTGGGACCTCTAGTGGGTGGGAGCATGACACTATTGCTCCTAAGGGCTCAAGGTAGAAGCCAATCAATACATCTTCCACTCCTACATCAATTATAGAGGATACTTGGGAGCCAAATCTTGGACCCCAGCTTAAAAGACGGGCAAGAAGGAGAGTTTGGAGGTTCTTGAGGAGCTACACTAGTTGCTTTGCCTTTATTATGAAGGATTTGTGTGGTTTGAAAGGACATGGTATTTGGATTGAGATGACTAGTGATACATCAATGTTTTGACATCCTTATAGATATAGTGACATGGAGAAAGCATTGATTCATAGCTGACCTAAAGAGCTTTTTGAGGTTGGTCTGGTGGAGACTACACAAGGAGAGTATGATGTGACAACCCGGCAAATATCACTTTTGCGGTAATCGAGTCAGTAAAGTTTGTTCCCGCAGAGATACTATCCAAAATTGGTCAAATACAAAGTCAAAAGTCACAATGGCAGTTCTTCTTGATGGCTTCTTTAATCTCTCAAGTAGAAACTACACCCAAAAGAGAGTAACAAGCTCACAATCTTGACAACTTGTCACAAATACACACACATAATCACAACATAGTAAATTCTATCCAAACAACTCTTGATTGTGATGATTCAGATTCTCCCGAAGACGGCACTTCACTGCAAAGATCGATTTTGCCTCAGAATTGTGTTCCACCCCTCCATTGAAGGCACAACTTCCTTGATCAAAATTGCTTCACATCAACTTCGTGTTGCACTCACCAATGCAGAATACTAACAACACTACAATTCCTCTCAGACCTGTCAAGGCATTGCTCCGATGCACTTCACTCGGGATCAAACACACAAAATGAAGATCAAGGCTGTAGAATCCAACATCCACAGGCACACTGACTTGCTCTTTGGAATTCTCCACACATTCACAAACACAAACAAAAAATTGACAATCTGAATTAAGCTTAAGCAACAAGTACTGAGAACAACACTTCGCTTTATCTATCTTCAGAAAGTTGAATACTGAATATTGTACAACAAATGCTTCACTTAAATACTAAAGCAAACGGCAGATTTGCCTCCCTAGCACCGCTTCCTAACATCTCTTCCTACCTACAGATCCCAAGGGACAATCTATCTCTTCATATCTGCCCTTTCCTATCTCAAAATTGACTTCTATCTCGATCCAATGTCTACCTCATCATCAGCTTCCAAACCCGATGATCTTCCTACTATTTCTCCTTCTTTGGGTATGACTGATTCTACTAATTTCTTTACTAATTTTACAACTTCTCCACTACAATCGACAATTGAGTTCACGGGTAATCTATCTACATTCTTATTTCCCGACCCACTCTTCTCAAATATGTCAATCTTCAAGTCCGATGATACTTGTATTCCTACTTCTGCAACATCGGATTTCTTCTCCACTGTCACACTATTCCAAATTTTCTCTAACTCCAAATTGACTAAATCCAGTCTAAGACTAACATTATTCTCTACCTCTAACATTTTCCTATCTACACGTTCTCTCAACCGAATCAGCAATGTGTTCATATCCACATCCTTGGCTTTTCGCTTACGAGTCGCATGCACAAGTAATTTCAACTCATGTAGGTGAGCTTCTTCCAATATCTTCAGCCTCCGTGCTTAAGATTGCTCTTAAATCCCCCGCAACTTCTCCTACTGACTCCGACTCATATCCTCGAGAGCATTCTACCTTCAACTCCTCCCGATACATCTTCAACTCGTCTTCGTATTCTGCAACAAGCATCTTCTTCTCCTCTGCATATTGCATACTTTGCTGTTTTGCACTCTTGACAAGTTCTCACAATCGCTCTTCTTCTTCTTGCCTGGATGCCAACTCTCTTTGACATGCTTGATCTTTTGCTACGGCACTTTTCTTCAAACTTTCCAACTCTTGCTCCATTATGATGGTCGTCGCCTTCAAACGAACATTCTCAATGCGCACATCACTCACTTCCTCTTTCATTTTGCTCAGCCACATTGCCTGCTCCTTCAATTCTCTGGCTTGCTTCTGCAATTCCTTCTCCTTCTCTGCGTAGCTTCCTTGTAGCAGGGTCAGTGTTTTCTTTCTCAAGCCTTCCTCCTTCCAAAGTTCTTCAATTTCTTCATTTCTTTGGACTTGTTGCTCCTGCAACCCCTGCACTTCACTCAACAAATGCTTCACCACTTGCAACTCATTCATCTCCTTCCTACGATCTTGGGCAATTTCTCTCCGATGTTCTTTAATAGCTCGAGGAATGGTGTAACCACCTTTGTCAAATATGTTATCCCGCCAAAGTTTTCTTCCTCTTTATCACCATCTTCGTCTGGAGTCTTCTCCTCTGTCATTGGCTCCTTCATCCAAAGTCACAATCTATGTATCTTCATCATGTCGGCACTATCTTTGACTTGGCCTCTTGAACTCAGCCCCGTGGGAAACTCCTTCTTCTCTTTTGGTCTTGGCTTGTTTGCTATCATCGTCTGACAAGCCTCACTTACTGCTGCCGACTGCTGGACTTCTGGCTCTCCATCACTTTTGCTCCCTAACTCCTCACTTTTCAAGGTGAGCTCCTCTTCTTGCGACTCAGTCTCTTCCTCAGACTCCGATCTCAATGATGCCTCTCTTACAACTTTTGCTATCTTCAACATCAACAGCCGAGTCTTCCTTTGCATGGGAGACGACTTTGCTTCTTTGGGTTTGATGCGCTTCTTCGTCTTCGGACGGGTGATGTCTTCAATTTTCCACTGTCCCGTCCTCGTGAAGTACTCGTCATTTGCTCAAAGATGCAGCATATACTAGCGCTCATCATCATCTGCTTCCCATCTCAAATCGGGGTGCATGTGAGACACCATACGATGATGCTCGTCTTCGGATAATAAATGCAGCCCAAAGTAGAAGTGAGCTGCAAACGGTGCAAAATAATGCGGTGGCTAGCCCATTTGCCAATTCACCACCATTTGCCTCGTTTGGTAATGAAAGCACCTCGCCCAATTAACTGGAACTCCTGCAAACATTTGATGGAAAAAGACTGCCTGTTGCATGGTCACGTAGGTCGTTCGTTTTGGCTTGAACATGGCCATCATTGCCCCCACAATACTTCTTCGGATCGGGTCCCGATAGGACTCCACCTTGTAACCATTTGTAGTTCTCGGAGCAAAAAACAAGTTGCAGATCTCCGCCGTCTCCTCTGCAGCATCATACTTCTGATAGAAGGTGATCCCTGTTGGCTCTCCTACTTCTCTCCCCAATACTAACTTCCAATCCGACTCAGTCCATTGAGCCAGATTGCCTCTCTTCCCTTCCACCTCAGGACCCTCCTCACAATTACTGGCAGTGATCTCTGCCATCACTCCTGGGAAATTGAAATTCTAGTTCCATGCTAAAAATGTAATACAAAGTCTAACCAAGACTTTGATTCTAGCTACTACATCTACTCTTTGGGTTGCAAAACCTCTCACTGCCAATGCGTTGGCCACCTTCTTTGCCATGATTTGTTCTCTCGTTCTACGCTGTTGGAAAATAAGACCCTCTCCTGGACGAGACACTCTAACTCCCTCAGGGTTCCGGAAAATCTCACTCTCAGCAGGCTTCCGGACACGCATTACTGCAAGACGACTACTCAAAGGAATTGGAAATTTACTCAGAGGATTCAACTTCCCCCTGCATAGTCGCAATTTTATATTGCCCCGAATCGTAGTCATTCTTCAGTTGATTTTGTCTGTGAATTTCTCTCTTCTGCGTGCAGTCCTGGTCACTGTCAAGACATGCTTATTCTGCCCCCGCCATTTCTTGAAATGTACTTTCTTGCCACGTACAGAGGTTGTTAAACGGTCTTCATCTTTTTTGCGTCTTCCAACCCAAAGATGATGATCTTTGGACTTTTTCCGGCGTACTCCTCTTCCGAGTACCTCCATCATCGGATCCGATGTCAGCTTCTTTGGCTTTCCTCCGAAGTAACTTTTGCCCATTCTTTGTCCGCAATTCAACTTTTCTGTGCTTACTTCATCTATTAAACACTACTAACCATTGAAAAAAAAATGTGGGTACCACAAACCCCTTCCCTCAAATGTGAGCATCCACGCAAACACCAACAACCGGGTTTTTATACAAAGTCGGGTATGCATCACATGATATGGTCCCATCAACCTCAGATGTAATTTTCCTGGAAAAAATAGGCGGTGATTATCATATAATAATACCAAATCTCCTTCTTGAACAGTCATAGGTTTGAGTCTTTTATCGTGCCGAACCTTCTGTTGTTCTTGAATTTCCCTTGTAGTTTGCATTGCATTGTCCCTTTTCTCTTCCAACCACATCAGTTGCTGGATTCGACGATCTTGACTTTCTTCCTCCGACAAACATTCTTCACAAAGTATTCTATATGTCGGTACTTCAAACTCAACTGGTTATATGGGATGCAATCCGTATGTCAGGAAATAAGGAGTTTGCTTGGTATTAATCTTTTCAGTTGTTCAATATGCCCACAATGCTGCAGGTAACTTTGTATCCCAATCATAGGCATAGTTGATTGTCACCTTATTCAAAATTTTACACAGCAATCCATTGGCTTTCTCCGTGAGTCCATTCTCTTTTGGGTTGTAAGGCATGGTCTTCCAATGCTTAATTTGGAAGTATTTGGTTAACGCCTCCAACATTGAGTTTAAAAAATGAGTTCCCTGATCACTGACCAATTCCAAAGGACACCCATAACGGGAAATGATGTTTTGGAAGAAAAATTCTGCTACTGACTCTGCATCATCTCTTTGTGTTACCTCTGCTTCCACCATTTTGGTGGCATAATTGGTACATAATAGGATGTACCTCTTCCTTGTGACACGGGTTACTGGTTGAATAGGTCCCACAAAATCAATACCCCATTTCTCAAATGGGGTCAGAGGCAAAATTGGTTTCAAATGCCACTGGGAAGTCGCCGTCGGTTTCCTTGTTCTTTGACAGGCATCACAACTTTGAATATGGGCATGAGTATCTTTATACATCGTAGGCCACCAATACCCTGCCAAAAGAATTTTCTTCACCGTATTTTCAGGGCATAGTGTCCCCTCGATGCTTCCGAGTCCAAGGAGTTGATGACTCCTCCTACTTTGTATGCTTCCAGACATCTCCAAAGTACTTTATCTTTGCCCATTTTAAACAAAATGTTGTGTTTCAATTGGTACGGTCCCATTTTCCAAAGAGAGACTGCTCTTTGTTTCGGGTCTAGCCCCTCCAAACAATGGCACGTATGCAAATAATGATATTTTGATGCATACCACGTACTTTGAATAGCCATTAAATGATATAGCTCTTCATCAGGAAACCGATCGTCGATTTCCAAACCTTGGTCTTGAGTTTCTAACCTGGATAAGAAGTCCGCAGTTGAATGCAAAGCTCCCTTCCTCACTTGTACAGTGTATGTGAATTCTTGTAGCAACAAGATCCATTGTGCAATTCGCCCGGACAAATCTGCCTTCTTGACCAAGTGTTGTAGTGCATAATGGTCTATGTAGAAGACGAATTTGTATTCTAACAGGTAGTGGCAAAATTTCTTGTAGGCATACACCATCCCAACTGCTTCCCTTTCAGTCATTGAATAATTCTTTTCAGAAACTGAAAGTTGTCGACTGGCATAATACACCGGGTAGTCCTTTTTCTTCTTGTCCTTCTGACTTAAGACAACTCCGATGGCCATGGACGAAGTGTCCACATATACATGAAAAGGTACGTCCCAATTTGGGGCCCTCATGACTGGTGCTTCAACCAGTTTCTTCTTCAAGACCTGGAAAGCTTCGTCTTGATTTGCTTCCCACAGATAATCTTTGGATTTCTTCAGAAGCTTGGTAAGGGGTGCAGCCAGCACTACATACTTTTGACACAAAGCGTCTATAGTATCCAACATGTCCTAAAAAGGCTCTCAACTCCCGGAGGTTCTTTGGGGATTCCAAAGCTGCAATTACTTTAACCTTCTCAATATCCACTTCAATACCTCAACTTGACACCCGATGCCCCAGAAGAATTCCTTCCTTCATGGCGAAGAAGCATTTCTCCGAGTGTAATGACAAGCCGGCAAAACGACACCTTTCAAAAGTTTGGCAAAGGTAATCTATATGTACATCTCTTCGCCCAAACACACAAAAATCATCAATGAAGACCTCCACAAATTAACGTACGAAATCTTTGAATATTGAGTTCATCATCCTTTGGAAAGTAGCAAGAGCATTACACAACCCAAAGGGCATTTGATTGTAAGCAAAAGTGCCCCAATCAGTCGTGAATGTGGTTTTCCTTGTCTTCTTCTCGAATGGATACTTGATTGTACCCTGAAAATCCATCGAGAAAACTATAGCATGGATGACCAGCTACTTGGTCCAGAATTGTATCTGTAAATGGTAAAGGATGATGGTCCTTTCTGGTGACTACATTTAATTTGCAAAAATCTTGGCACACTCGAATTTTCCCGGTCTTCTTCTTTGGAACGACGACAATGGGTGAAACCCACTCACTGCTTAGAACATGGAAAATTATTCTGGCCCCTAAGTACTTATCAATTTCATCTTTTACTAGGAAGGAGTACTTCGGGTTCAGGCGGTATTGTCTTTGACAAACCGGAACTGCACCTTCAACCAGATCAATCCGGTGCTTGCCAAATTCTTGTGGAATTCCCGGCATTTGGTCAATAGACCAGGCAAATACATCTTGGAACTCTATAAACAGGGCAGTGTATCCTGCCAACTCCTTGGCGGTGACTGCCTTTGAAATCTTTAAAATCTTTTCTTCAGTCAAGACCACATCTTGACAGTTATCGGGGTTAATGACACCTTCTACGTGACTTACTCGACTCAATTCGAGATGTATTGCCATCAAACCTCCTTCCTCCAAGTCTTGTTCACCCAAGGCGATGTCATATGGGTCTTCGTCGTCGACCTCTACCTCGTAGCATTCCAAATAATTTACTTTGGGATGCTTGAGGATGGTAACTAGAGTGCGTAGGTGCTTGACCCAATGATCATTGGGTTGACCAACTTTGGCTTGGATCAGGTCTTTTACTTCAGACCTGATATCCGCCGGAAATATGGGGGTTTGCGTCTTTGCATTTGCCTCCACACTCATCTCCCGTGTGCGTAGTACTGCTTCCTTAATTTCTTTCTGCAAAGATTTTGCTAGGACCTTTTCCTCCTTTGCCAAAAGGATAGCTTTTGGTCGCAGTCTCGTTCATTTTTTGGGAGGAAGACGCCGCCATACCTATTTCTTCAAAAACTTGATTCTTTCTCTCCGTGCAAGTTTCTACCTTCAAAATTTTGAGGTCCGGCCACTCGTCTTCTGAAGCTGGACTTCCTTCTTGAGGCCTCTCTTCCTCAAGTGTAATACAATTGATGTTAGTGTCCCTCTTTGCCTGGAGCGCAGCATGCTCAGTAGGAGTCTGAACATACTTGACAGGGGGCTTTAGATTGGGTGGTTGCGGGCACTGGTTTCTTGTGTGCCCCTATCCTTTACAATTCCCACAAAGGGGTACGTACCCAATTTGTCATCTTGGCTCCGGACAATTTGGAGACCAATGTCCCATTGAGCCACAATTGTAACAAGCACCCATTGCAACATTTTGAGGTCTATTTTGACCACCCATCGGGGGTCTTTGTAGAGGAACAGTAGGATTGTACTCCCGTGGTCCAAACCTGGGACCTTGATATGATAGGCTTGATGGAGGTTGTGTGTCTTGGGTTTGGTATACCGTCTCTTCTTCTTTGCCTTGATCCCATCCAAGAACCCAATCTATTTGTTGCATTGGAAATGCCGTGCAAGTTAAACACTCCGTATTTGCATGGCCGGATTTACCACACGTAGTGCACCATACATTTGGTCGTCCAAATGACGGGGGTTTTCTTTGGTCTTTTGCCCCAATCATCTGGATCTTAAAATCCACAAACTCTTTAATAAGAGTTTTCAACTTTTGATCCGCCTTAGATACATTCTTTACTGGCGGTGTGATGGGCTTCTTTCCTCCGCGTCTTCCTATTTTTTTTGGCTTGGGTTCTTTGTCGGATTCCAAAGAAGAACTAGAAGAAGTAGAGGATTCTTTTGAAGAAGGAGAAGTACTTTGTGAAGCTCTTCATCTTAGCTTTTTGCCTTTCTTCTCACAAATTCTTCGGTTACGGGACGAGTTGGAATGAGCCGCCTCATATCGGGCAACATGTTTGAGGACTTTGTCCAGAGAAGTTACATTTCTCTCCCTGGCAAAGATTTGAATCTCCGGTGAAAGCCCGCCGAGAAACCAGGTAATGGCTTGGGCATTGGAATAACCCACCACCTCGGATTGCTTCGGGACTCGATTCAATAAGGCCATGAACCACTCAAAGTAATCTCTCAATTTTTCCTTCTTTCCTCGATCCAAATCATTAAGTGCCTCAAAGACACTTGTATCATAATCCACTTCCCAAAATTGTTCCAGGAAGCCATTCCGTAAGTCTGCCCAGTCTACTGGTGTAAATCCTTTCTGCGTTACATGAGTATTCCAGCTCCGAGCCTTCTTTCGGAGCAGACTTGGAAAAATCCGCAGTCGATCCGCGGAGTCATGTTCCTTGTTGGCAAAGGAAATGACTTCAAATTCCTCAATGAATTCGTCAGGATCTTCGTCTTGATTGGTACCTTTATACTTCAGATAAGCATGCCGGGTTATGGGTTACAAAGACATTGTTTGGTGTGGCGGATTTGGGTGTGGTAAGTTTGAACTTATGGGAACCGCAAAACTACTTGGTATGGACGCCGTGTTGTCTGCCCACGGATTCCAATTTGTCAAGTTCAAATTGGGGTCTTCTCAACAATTTCTTCTTCTCTGGTTGTGTCGACTTCAACCCGATCAGAAGTAAGAGGTTCCACAACTTCAATCTGGTCTTCAAACCTTCTCCGAGATAACCGGGGAATTGTTTGCACTAGATACTGGCACTCTTCTTCCGTAAGTGTTTGGGCTATCTTTTCTCGAACAAACTTCTTAATGAAATCAACTTCCTTTACAGCTTTAGGGGAAGTTGGTGTACTCGGTTGTAGCGCGTATGTCTGCCCACTCGAGTCTTTCTTTTTCTTGGAAGACGGGGATGAAAAGTAGCCTTGCCAACCTCCTTCCCGTCTCTTTTGGTCAAGTTCACGCAGGGCTGCTTGCACTTTGTGAAGAAGTTGAAAGTCCAACTCTTCTTGTTTGATTTCGTCTAAAGTGTATGGGGTTTTCAAACGTTCATCTTCTTCACGCTACACTGCTTGTCTTGGAGCTCTCTCTTCTCGTTGTTCTCTCAATGCAGACATTCATATTGCATGGACACCTAGTTTCGAATTTGGCTTTGTATCCTTCCACTTCCGAGATTTGTATCCTTGGCAGCGGCGCCAAAAATCATGTGACAACCCGGCAAATATCACTTTTGCAGTAATTGGGTCATAAAGTTTGTTCCCGCAGAGATACTATCCAGAATTGGTCAAATACGAAGTCAAAAGTCACAATGGCAGTTCTTCTTGATGGCTTCTTTAATCTCTCAGGTAGAAACTACACCCAGAAGAGAGTAACAAGCTCACAATCTTGACAACTTGTCACAAATACACACACATAATCACAACATAGTAAATTCTGTACAAACAACTCTTGATTGTGATGATTCAGATTCTCCCGAAGACGGCACTTCACTATGAAGATCAATTTTGCCTTAGAATTGTGTTCCACCCCTCTACTGAAGGCACAACTTCCTTGATTGAAATTGCTTCATATCAACTTTGTGCTACACTCACCAATGCAGAATACTAACAACACTACAATTCCTCTCAGACCTGTCAAGGCATTGCTCTGATGCACTTCACTCGGGATCAAACACACAGAATGAAGATCAAGGTTGCAGAATCCAACATCCACAGGCACATTGACTTGCTCTTTGGAATTCTCCACACATTCACAAACACAAACACAAAATTGACAATTAGAATTAAGCTTAAGCAACGAGTATTGAGAACAACACTTTGCTTTATCTATCTTCAGAAAGTTGAATACTGAATAACATCGTACTACAAATGCTTCACTTAAATACTGAAGCAAATGGCAGATTTGCCTATCTAGCATCGCTTCCTAACATCTCTTTCTACCTACAAATCCCAAGGGACAATCTATCTCTTCATATCTGCCCTTTCCTATCTCAAAATTGACTTCTATCTCGATCCAATGTCTACCTCATCATCGGCTTCCAAACCTGATGATCTTCCTACTATTTCTCCTTCTTTGGGTATGATTGATTCACTTATTTCTTTACTAATTCTATGACTTCTTCACTACAATCGACAATTGAGTTCACGGGTAATCTATCTACATTCTTATTTCCCAACCCACTCTTCTCTAATGTGTCAATCTTCAAGCCCGATGATACTTGTATTCCTACTTCTGCAACATCGGATTTCTTCTCCACTGTCACACTATTCCGAATTTTCTCTAACTCCGAATTGACTAAATCCAATCTAAGACTAACATTATTCTCTACCTCTAACATTTTCCTATCTACACGCTCTCTCAACTGAATCAGCAATGTGTTCATGTCCACATCCTTGGCTTTTTGCTTCCGAGTCTCCTGCACAAGTAATTTCAGCTCATATAGGCGAGCTTCTTCCAATATCTTCAGCCTCCATGCTTAAGATTGCTCTTAATTTCCCCACAACTTCTCCTACTAACTCCGACTCATATCCTCGAGAGCGTTCTACCTTCAACTCCTCCCGATACGTCTTCAACTCGTCTTTGTATTCTGCAGCGAGCATCTTCTTCTCCTCTGCATACCGCATACTCTGCTGTTCCGCGCTCTTGACAAGTTCTCGCAATCGCTCTTCTTCTTCTTGCCTGGATGCCAACTCTCTCTGCCATGCTTGATCTTTTGCTGCCGCACTTTTCTTCAAACTTTCCAACTCTTGCTCCATTATGATGGTCGTCGCCTTCAAACAAACATTCTCGATGCGCACATCACTCACTTCCTCTTTCATTTTGCTCAGCCACATCGCCTGCTCCTTCAATTCTCCAGCTTGCTTCTGCAATTCCTTCTCCTTCTCTGTGCAACTTCCTTGTAGTAGGGTCAGTGTTTTCTTTCTCAAGCCTTCCTCCCTCTAAAGTTCTTCAATTTCTTCATTTCTTTGGACTTGTTGCTCCTGCAACCCCTGCACTTCACCCAACAGATGCTTCACCACCTGCAACTCATTCATCCCCTTCCTACAATCTTGGGCAATTCCTCTCCGATGTTCTTCCAACAGCTCGAGCGATGGTGTAACCACCTTTGTCAAATATGTTATCCCGCCAAAGTTTTCTTCCTCTTTATTGCCATCTTCGTTTGGAGTCTTCTCCTCCGTCATCGGCTCCTTCATCCAAAGTCAGGATCTTCGTATCTTCATTGTGTTGGCACTGTCTTTGACTTGGCCTCTTGAACTTGGCATTGCGGGATACTCCTTCTTCTCTTCTGGTCTTGGCTTGTTTGCTATCATCGTCTGACAAGCCTCACTTACTGTTGCCGACTGCTGGACTTCTGGCTCTCCATCATTTTTGCTCCTAGACTCCTCACTTTTCAAGGTGAGCTCCTCTTCTTCCAAGTCCTCTTCTTGCGACTCAGTCTCTTCCTCAGACTCTGATCCCGATGATGCATCTCTTACGACTTTTGTTGTCTTCAACATCAGCCGCCGAGGCTTCCTTTGCATGGGAGACAACTTGGCTTCTTTGGGTTTGATGCGCTTCTTCGTCTTTAGACTGGTGATGTCTTCAATTTTCCATTGTCCCGTCCTTGCAAAGTACTCGTCATTTGCTCGAAGATGCAGCATAATTGGCACTCCTCATTGTCTGCTTCCCGTCTCAAATTGGGGTGCATGTGAGATACCATACGATGACGCTCGTCTTCAAATAATAAATTCAGCCCAAAGTAGAAGTGAGCTGCAAACGGTGCAAAATAATGCGGTGGCAAGCCCATTTGCCAATTCACCACCATCTACCTCATTTGGTGATGAAAGCACCTCGCCCAATTAATTGGAACTCCTGCAAACATTTGATGGAAAAAGACTGCCTGTTGCATGGTCACGTAGGTCGTTTGTTCTGGCTTGAACATGGCCATCATTGCACCCATGATACTTCTTTGGATTGGGTCCCGATAGGACTCCACCTTGTAGCCATTCGTAGTTCTCGAAGCAAAAAACAAGTTGCAGATCTCCGCCGTCTCCTCTGCAGCATCACACTTCCGATAGAAGGTGATCCCTGTTGGCTCTCCTACTTCTCTCCCCAATACTAACTTCCAATCTGACTCAGTCCATTGAGCCAGATTGCCTCTCTTCCCTTCCATCTCAGGACCCTCCTCACAATTACTGGCAGTGATATCTGCCATCACTCCTGGGAAACTGAAATTCTAGTTCCATGCTAAAAATGTAATACAAAGTCTAACCAAGACTTTGATTCTAGCTACTACATCTACTCTTTGGATTGCAAAACCTCTCACTGCCAACGCGTTGGCCACCTTCTTTGCCATGATTTGTTCTCTCTTTCTATGCTGTTGGAAAATAAGACCCTCTCCTGGACGAGACACTCTAACTCCCTCAGGGTTCCGGAAAATTTCACTCTCGACAGGCTTTCGGACACGCATTACTGCAAGACGACTACTCAAAGGAATTGGAAATTTACTCAGAGGATTCAACTTCCCCCTGCATAGTCGCAATTTTATATTGCCCCAAATTGTAGTCATTCTTTAGTCGATTTTGTCTAAATTTCTCTCTTTTGCATGCACTCCTGGTCAATGTCAAGACATGCTTATTCTGCCCCCGCCGTTTATTGAAATGTACTTTCTTGCCACGTACAGAGGTTGTTAAACGGTCTTCATCTTTCCTGCGTCTTCCAACCCAAAGACAATGATCTTTGGACTTTTTCCGGCATACTCCTCTTCCAAGTACCTCCATCATTGGATCCAATGTCAGCTTCTTCGGCTTTCCTCCAAAGTTACTTTTGCCCATTCTTTGTCCGCAATTCAACTTTTCTATGCTTACTTCGTCTATTAAACACCACTAACCATAGAAAAAAAAATGTGGGTACCACTTATGCATTAGCTATAGTGATGCCAACCAAGAAAAATATGCATGGCAACTTCACAGATAGGCGGATGTGTGGATATTACCATTCTATCAACCAACAAACTAGGGTTGTGAACTATAACACCCATTTGTGCATGTGTGTGGTATTGTGATATTTAGTGTGGTATTACAAGTACTTGAGAGATATTATTTATATAGAGATAAAGGATGGTTCTACATTAGTCATGATTAGCTAGAGTTAATCATAGCTAAGATAGAAGGGACTTTACTTTAGAGGAAGTGGAATAGATGAGCACCACTATTTTGGATTCTAGTGTGTTGTGACAACCCGGCAAATATCACTTTTGTGGTAATCGGGTAAGTAAAGTTTGTTCCCATAGAGATACTAGTCAAAAATGTCCAAATAAAAAGTCAAATAGTAACATTGTAGTTCTTCTTGATTGCGTCTTTAATCTCTCAGGTAGAAACCACACCCAGAAGAGATTAACAAGCACTGACTCGCAGTCGTGTCACAAATTAACATTCCATAATCACAACTCCATCAAATCTTTCCAAACAATCTTGATTGTGATGATTTATGCTCTCCCAAAAATGGCACTTCACTACAAAACAACTCTGCCTCAAAATCGTGTTCCACCCCTCCACTGAAGGCACAACTTCCTAGATCAAAATTGCTTCACATCAACCTCACACTGCACTTACAAATGCAGAATACTACCAACACTACAATTCTTCTCAGATCTATCAAGGCATTGCTTCAATTGCACTTCACTCAAGATCAAACACACAGAATGAAGATCAAGGCTGCGGAATCCAACATCCAACAAACACATTGACTTGCACTTTTGAATTTCTTCACACACTCATAAACACAATTGCAAAGCTGATACTTGGAATCAAGCTCAAGCGACGAGCACTGCTTCACAACACTTCACTTTATCTATGAGCACTGAATAACATGATATTGCGAATGCCACTCTTAAGTAGTGAAGCAATCAACAGTTCTAACAACTATACCGTTCTACAACTTTTCTAACCTACAGATCCGAAATGACAATGCATGCCTTCATATTTGCCTCTTCATATCTCAAAACTGTTACTACTCCGATCCAATGTCTACTTCATCATCGGCTTTCAAACCTGAACTTGAAGTTATGTAATACTCCGAGGACAAGAGAAGAGAGAAAACACAGATTGCACACTCAAACATTCAATGCCCCAAGGGAGCACCTTCTCTTTATTATATAGACAAAGAGGATCTCCTCCAAGGAAGCTCCACCATAGGATTAGGGACACAGATAGGTGACATGTCAGCAAGCTCCACCCTTGGATTACTTACTTGGATGGGTGACCTCTCTGGTCTAGGTCCTATCTGGTTGGTCAAACAAGCTTTGACCGAAGGGAATATTTTAGGGAATCTTCTTGTAGGAATCTCATAATCATGTGAGTAAGGTACCGTTGGAAAGCTCTCAATGAGAAAAAGCACGGAGGAGGGAAGGACAGTCTTTCTGCTGTTGAGGGAATTCTGCACATTTTTGAGGCCTAATTCATCTATTTAGGCCTCCAAAATTGCCTTCAAAGATTTCAGGCATATTTTGGTTCCTACTCTATTAGTAGAATTCCCCTTTTGGTGATACCTCTTTCTGATCTGTTTAGTCCATCATGTGTAACATCCTTCCAGATGTTACCAAACCAATTCTCACCTTTAAATCATATGTCTAGCTATTGGTTCTAAGGTTCTCAAGTCTATTTTGGTTTCTGCCCTCTTAGTAGAAGTACTCTTTTGGTGCTACTTCTATCTGATCTATTTTGACCATCATGTATAACATCATTCTAGAAGTTACCAAACCAAATTTCACATCTAGATCATATGGCTAACCCTTGGTATTATAGACCTCCTTCCTTTTAAGACGCAATGTCCTCGTTGCGCAATTGTTGCTCAAATGCTTGTACCATCACCGGTGCATGTGCCAAATTGGCAGCGGGTTCCCAGGTTGCTTCATAGAGGAGGTAACCTTTCCATTGTACTAGATATTCCACCCATGGATGGCGAGTACCATGCATGCGGTTTTGGAGAATCCGCTCCACTTCATATTCCTTGTGCCATCAATGAGTGTTGGACAAGGTCGAATGTCTTGTGTGGAAGGACCTTGGCCTGATCAGGGAGCATATCTACGTAGTAGGGAGACATGGAACACTGGATGGATCTTCATGTGTGGTGGTAGCTCAAGGTGATAGGCCACAATGCTGATGCGATGAAGAATCGAGAAAGGCCTAATAAAACAAGGTCTGAGCTTACGAGATCCAACTAATGTGAGGTTGGTTGTCAATAGCCAAACTTGATCCCCAACATTGAACTCCATGTGCCTACGGTGTGCATCAGCATACTGCTTTTGTCGATTTTGTGCAATCTGTAACCTATGCTTAGCGCTCTCTACACCTTGTTGGATTCTAGAAATAAATGTGTTGACTGCATCAACCTTGGTAGTCACTAGACGGATCTTCATCAAGCTAGAAGGTGTGAAGGGATGCTCACCATACATGAGGAAGAACGAAGTGACTTGGGTGGAGGAATTCACTGAATTGTTGTAAGCGAATTCCACCAATGGTAGTAAGGTGTCCCACCTCTCTTGCTCTTCTAAGGTGAAGCCGCATAACATGTCTTCAATCGTGCGATTAGCCTGCTCTGTTTGGCCATCTGTTTGTGGGTGGTAAGCTGTAGACATGGCCAACTTGGTTTTGAAGAAGCCAAAGAGTGTTTGCCAAAACAAACTGGTGAATTGGGTGCCTCTATCGGTGATGAGTACTCTAGACAAGCCATGGTGAGCAAAGACTGCATCTAAGTATAGTTGAGCTAGTTGTGGAACGGTCACCTCCTTGGTCGTAGGGCATACATGAATCATTTTGCTGAGCCGGTCCACAAAGACCACAATGGAGTCAAACTCTGAGGTGGTCTTGGGTAATTTGCAGACGAGATCCATACTCACTTGTTCCCAATGTTAGGTAGGAGTGGAGAGAGGGTGAAGGAGCCCTGCAGGAGCTTGATTGGAAGCTTTGTTCTATTGACAAAGTAGGCAGCTACGCACATAGTCCATCACGTCGTTGCTCATCTTGGGCCAATAGTAATGGCGCTTGATTGCATTCAAGGTCTTGTCTACTCCGACATGAGCTGCAATGGCAGAATCATGACATTCCGCAAGAATGGTGGTGCGTAAGTCTGGGACATTTGGGATCCATAATTTGCCATCCTGAAAGGTGAGTCCTTGGGTGCTGGTGACACCTTTGGACAATTGCGCTTCTACAATCTGTGGATCAGTTTTTGTAGTAGCTAGAATCTCTTGCCAAAATTCAAGGTTAATCTTAACCTCTGCCCCCAAGTTGTTGGCCATTGGCATACGGGTGAATGCATCTGCCAGTTGTTTCTTACCTTCCACATAGGTGATTGTCATGTTAAAGCATTGTCACCACTCTGCCCACCGAATTTGGCAACGAGATAGATCCTTCTACGTCTTGAGGTAGACTAGAGGTTTGTGGTCTATCTCTACTACAAATGCCTTCTCGCTCAGGTAGTGCTTCCAATGCTTGGTTGCTAAAACAATGGCCAGCTCTTTTGGTTTTGTGGTGTGGTAGTTGCGCTTTGCCGGTAACAACTTTTGAGAGAAATATGCAATTGGATGCCATCCGTCATGCCACTCTTGTTGTAGGACTGCTCCTATTGCTACGCCTGATGCATCTGTAGCCAACTTGATTGGACGTTTTGGGTCATACCACTTCAAGATTGGTGCATGTAGCAAGGCGGCCTTCAATTCTTGAAAGGCCAACTCTTGCGCGGTTCCCCATGTCCACTTCTTCCCCTTGCCAAGTAGTGCTGTTAAAGGCTGTGCAACCTTGGAGAAGTCCTTGACAAATCTACGATAGAATATTGTCAACCCCAAGAAGCTCTTAAGTTGAGTCTGATCTTCTGGGGCACTCCATTTTTTAATGACCTCTATTTTATCTGTCAATACTTGAATGCCCTCTGCACTTACTCTATGCCCTAAGTAGTCTACTTCAGACTTGCCAAACTCACACTTTGAGATTTTGGCGTACAACTGATTCTGTCTTAGAATCTGGAGGACCTCTCGTAGATGTTGTTTGTGTTCTGTCATTGTGCTTCTATATACTAAGATATCATCCAAGAAGACAATAACAGACTTATCCAAGTATGGACAAAATATGTCATTCATTAGGCTCATGAAAGTGGCAGGCGCATTGGTGAGGCCAAAAGGCATCACAAGATACTCAAAGTGGCCATACCTGGTTCGAAAGGCAGTTTTGTACACATCCTCCTCAACAATTTGGATTTGATTATAACCGCTCCGCAAGTCCAGTTTGGTGAAGTATCTTGCTCCATGGAGTTGATCAAACAGGTCCTTCATGCAAGGTAAGGGGTATTTGTTCTTTACTGTTTGCTGATTGAGACCCCGATAGTCAATGCACATGCGCATTGTACCATCCTTCTTCTTCACAAACAAGACAAGGGCCCCATATGGTGATACGCTAGGTTGGATGAACCCTTTCTATAGCATCTCCTCAATTTGAGTCTTACATTCCTCTAACTCATGAGGTGATAGGCGATATGGGGCCTTACAAGGAGGTGTCTTCCCCGAGAGTGTCTCTATTTTGTGATCTACTTGCCTTTTAGGTGGTAATCCTGAGGGTAGATCATCAAGAAAGACATCTTGAAACTCATCCACCACATCCTTCAACTTCTCAAGAATTTTTCCAGCGAGTTGTGCACTCTAGACTTCTCTTATTAGACCCATAAAACATCTATTGGTCTTACAGATAGTTGTCGTCCCTACGACATAGAGAGGTAGTTTCTGCCTATGTGATTTTTCTTTAACCCCAATGATTGACCATTGGTGGGTTCTCACTACTTTCTTCCTCCAATCCACCATTGGGTTGTACTGCTCCATCCATGGCATGCCTAAAATTGCATCATAACGGGCTAACTATATCACTTGCCACTCAATTGCTTCCTGATATTCTCCTACAAAGAGGGTTACCCGTCTAGGTAATGATTCAATCTTCTCTGTTTGCCCATTTGGTAACTCTACTTCTTCACTTCCATCTCTCTCTAGATCCATTCCCAATCTTATTGCAACAGAGCAAGACAAGAAATTCTTTGTTGCTCCCGGATCTATTAATACTCTCACTTGATTACCTTCTAGGATTCCATTCACGACAATCAATTGTGAGGTTCCTTTTCAGGATCTTTGTGCATTATTCTTCTTCCTTCCCTTGCTTCTCTACTTCCTTATTGAGCCAATAAGGCCGCGAGGTACATTTATTGGCAATCTTTGTTTTCCGAAGTGGTTTCCACCTCCTCCTCTTCAACGTGCCTCTTCATGTTGTTCAAAGATTGCCTGTACAAAGGCCGAGGGCCTCTAGGGAAATGAGTGCGACAATTGGTAGATATGTGCCCGATACGGCCACAATTGTAACAACGGCGTTGTTCTCCTCGAGTCCCTTCTCCTTGTGGGACTCCATCTCTTTGTTCTTCTACCCGTCCCCGCTCCCCTTGAAGCGGCCGTGCTCCTTGATCCCAGAATCAAAGGTTGCCCAATTCCATCGGTATTGGTCCACCCATGTGTGGCATTTCTGCCCGATAATGTTGAGGTGGAACTACTCCTTCACCTCCACCTAATGCTCCTTCTATTCTCTGCGCACAAGCAATGGCTTCAAATACCGTGCGAGGGTTTTGCACCATGATTTCTTGGCAAATCCGCTCTTTCAACCCTCGTTTGAAATTGTCGAGAGCCTCTGCTGGACTCATGTCAATAATGCAACTTGTAGATCCAGAAATGCCTCCACATACTCTTGTACGCTATTCTTTTGTCTCAATCCCCATAGTCGGGTTTGAGCCATCTGCACAAAATCCACCATTTGGAAATTCTTCAGCAGTCCTTCTTGCATTGCTGTCCATGTGACCTCCCTTCTCTCGTCCAGCATGGATCGTTCCCAAGCATCATACCATGTGAGCGCTTAATCGGTCAAGTACCCACATGCAAACATGCTTGCAGCATGCTCTGTGATCTTTGTTGAAAACAATCGGAAATATCGATTCATTCTTGAGATCCAATTTTCCACTACTCCTATTGTACGCTGCTCCTTGTAAGGCTTGATGTTGCAGGTCTTCTTCATCTGGACTAGCAATGTGGCTTCATCGTTGATAGGGTTTGTAGGCACGGGTGCCTCTCCAAGTATTTTGGTCGCAGGTACTGGGTTTTGAGACGGCTCTTCTCCTTGCATGGCTTGATCGTTCCTGAGGATCTGCACTTGACTTTGTAATGTCTCCATGGTCATCTTAATCTCTCAAAATTCATTCAGCATCCCTTGCATTCCTTGCACCAGCTCTTGCAACTACGGATCCATGGTTCCTGCAACACCCAATTGCTAACGTCTACTTCAATACAGAGTCAATATAATCACTTTGGAAGGCACACAAACTATCGGAACTACCATTGGGACCTCAGAAGCTATCACTCGTTGATAATACTCCTCACCAAAATTCCTATCCACAAAATCTCTAAACATCACTTTTGGCCTCACTACATAATGGATTTCTACTTGAGTGTTGAGAGGGGAGGATTTGGGACATTCATATCCATATTATCATAATAGAATGTAGATCGTCAAATCCCACTCTCTGTCATATATCACCATAGGTAGAATCACCGGGTTTGGTGAGTTCATCACTCTGTCCATGAATTCCACACCAAAGTGATAAACTAGCATTACCCTCATCTGCTCATGCTGGATGTACATAACCTTGATGTGGAATGGGTTTGAAAATGGAAAGCTAGGTGCGGGAAATTGTCCCCCCGGCGCATCCATCCCATCCGCTCTCTAAAGCCCTTCTTAAGTCTAGCAATTACTCTATGTTCTCCACCTCAAATTACTCAATTTCAATAGTTCGTGCTATTCCAAGAGGGGTGATCCACTCTCTTGGACTAGAACACTTGCTCTGATACCACTGTAATACTCCGAGGACAAGAGAAGAGAGAAAACACAGATTGCACACTCAAACATTCGATGCCCCAAGGGAGCACCTTCTCTTTATTATATAGACAAAGAGGATCTCCTCCAAGGAAGCTCCACCATAGGATTAGGGACACAGATAGGTGACATGTCAGCAAGCTCCACCCTTGGATTACTTACTTGGATGGGTGACCTGTCTGGTCTAGGTCCTATCTGGTTGGTCAAACAAGCTTTGACCGGAGGGAATCTTTTAGGGAATCTTCCTGTAGCAATCTCAGAATCACGTGAGTAAGGTACCATTGGAAAGCTCTCAACAAGACAAAGCAGGGGGGAGGGAAGGCCAGCCCTTCCTCTATTGGGGGGGGGGGGCTTTGCATATTTTTTAGGCCTAATTCATCCGTTTAGGCCTCCAAAATTGCCTTCAAAGATTTCAGGCATATTTTGGTTCCTACTCTATTAGTAGAAGTCCCCTTTTGGTGATACTTCTTTCTGATCTATTTAGTCCATCATGTGTAACATACTTCGAGATATCACCAAACCAATTCGCACCTTTAAATCATATGTCTAGCTATTGGTTCTAAGGTTCTCAGGTCTATTTCGGTTTCTGCCCTATTAGTAGAAGTACTCTTTTGGTGATACTTCTATCTGATCTATTTTGACCATCATGTATAACATCATTCTTGAAGTTACCAAACCGAATTTCACATCTAGATCATATGGCTAACCCTTGGTATTACAAGTAACTTTACTTCTTATTGCTCTGTCCTCGGGTTTCATAACTCCTACATCTTCTACCAGATCTAGCAATTCTCTTTCTTGATCTAAAATTACACTAGTGGGTAACCCTTCTAAACCTTCATCTCTCTACCCACTCTTCTCCAATGTCTCTGATGGTAACTCCGAAGACATATGCACTCCTATGTTATCTACTTCGGGTTTGGCTCTAACATCCTTCCAAAGTTTATCTATCTCCAACTTTACTAAGTCTAATCTAATTGCGATATTATCTTCTACCTCTAATATCTTTCTATCTACACGAGTCTTGAGACTTATCAGCAGCGCATTCAAATTGGTATCTGTTGCATGTCTTTGCCTCGTCTCTTGCACCAACAATTTCAACTCGTGCAGCCTTGTCTCTTCAATTTGAATATTGGCCTTTGTGCTCAACATTGCGTTCATCCTGAGGACAATCTCCTTCAATGGCTCCAATCGCATTTTTCTTTCTTGCTCTCGATCTACAAGCCAATCCTCCCTGTACATTGCCAACTCTGCTTTGAACTCGGCTTTCATCATTTCCTTCTCCTTCTCCTTCTGTACAATCTTCTCCTCCGGATTACAAAGTAACTCTCGTAATCTTTCTTCTTCCCTATATTGTGATGCTAACTCTCTTTGCTAGAGTTGCTTCTTCTCTTCTACACTCTCCATCACCCTATCAAGCTCTTGTTCCTTTGCTGCTACCCTCGCCATAGCATGGATAAGTTCTACTCGTGAATCAGCAAATAGCTGCTTCAAAATCTCATATTCTGCTACTTGCCTTTCCCTTGCTATGTCGCTCTTCTTAACAAGCTCTTCTCAATATCTCACTTCTCTCTTCAAGTCTTCAATTACCTGAGTCTTCACTACTGCCTCCGCTTGCAGTACTTCACCTTCCTCCTCACCTCGGGTTATGATTTTCTTCAACTCCAAGTTCTCTTCTTCTAATCTTGCTAAGACTTGCAACACAATCTTCACTTCTGGACAAGTTGCTTGCATTTCCTTCTTCTTGTGCTCCAATTTCATCAGCAGTGGACACACGACCTCTCGTAGGTACTCTACTCCATTGCTCGCCACTACCTCCTCTTGCGTAGCAACTTCTCTTCTCACTTCGTGTTCATCCGATACTTACCTTCTTCTCTGCAATCTTTGTATCAGAACTGACGCCTTGCTTCCCAAGCTTTTGTTCATTTCTTCTTTCACTTTACTCGGACTTGCATCACACTTTGCCTTGTGTCTCAAGTGAACTCCCCTTTGAATGGTGATCTTCTTTTCTTTAGCCTCGGGTATCTCATCTTCCAACGTCATATTGTTCTCGGCCTTGATCTCTACCTGCACTTCTTCTTTCTCCTTTGTAGCAATTGGCACCAACGTCATTTCTCCACCTTTATCGCTGTTGCTACTCGTATCTCCACTTTGTAGTGTTAGCTTAGGCTCCTCCTTGTGTTCCGAATCTTTGGACTTGCACTCGGCTTCACCTTCCGAGTCTTTGTCTTCTGACTCGATCACCACCATTCCTTGCCTCAGGTTTCCTCTCCTGGTCTTCCAAGGTTTTGTCTTGTCTTTGGCTTTGCCCTGCCGACTTTGCTTCTTTGATTTTGGAGTACTCGCTTCTATCTCCACATTCTTCCCCGTCTTCTTGTAGTACTTGTCTGTGCTTCTGATTTGTAGGATGTACTGTTGCTCCTCTACATTGACTTCCACTGTCAATCGTACTTTGCGCGTATGGGCTGCTATTTTTGAACGGTCCCTTCTTGAATTTCTTGCCCCAAAGAAAGGTTGTTAGACAGACTTCACCTCGGGTTGAGCTCACCCCGATACAAAGACTCCTTACTTTGGGTTGTATGCTGATAGGGCATTTTTGAGTACTTTGCCTTATGACCCAAAGTCATAAGGCAAAGTACTTCTTCTCTATTTTGCAAAAAAAACAAAAAATGTAGGCACCACATACCCCCTCCCTCAAATGTGAGCGTCCCCGTGAACATCGACCTCGAGTGTCTTAGAGACTTCTGAGTCTATGGACCAATATCTCCAAACTCTCCACCCATTTACTCGAGTGGCAAAAGGATTACCATCCAAGTCTACAAGCTGCATGGACCCATTTTCATAAAGATGAAGAACTCAATAGGGACCCATCCATCTCAAATGCAACTTGCTTGGAAAAAATATTTGGCAATTGTCATATAACAAAACCAAATCTCCTTCACGTACAGCCATAGGCTTGATTCGCTTATTGTGCCTGACTTTCCTCTATGCTTGTACCTCCTTTGTGGTTTGCATTGCATCATCTCTTTTCTCTTCTAACCACATCAATTGATGAATCCAAAGATCCTGACTTTCTTCCTGTGACAATCGTTCTTTGCAAAGAATCCGATATGTCGGTACTTCAAATTCAATTGGCAATATAGCATGCAAGCCATATGTCAAGAAGTATGGAGTTTGTTTGGTTGTAATCTTTTCTATTGTTTGATATGCCCACAACGTGGCTGGTAATTTTGTGTCCTTGTCATAGGCATAATTGACAGTCACCTTATTCAAAATTTTGCAAAGTAACTCATTTGCCTTTTCCGTTAAGCCATTTGCTTTTGCGTTATAAGGAGTCATCTTCCAATGTTTAATCTGAAAGTACTTGGTTAATGACTCCACTATAGAGTTCAAAACGTGTGTTCCTCTGTCACTGACCAATTCCAGAGGACACCTATATCGGGAGATGATGTTTCGAAAGAAAAATTCCACCACAATTTCATCATCATCTCTGCAAGTTGCTTCAGCTTTGACCATCTTGATAGCATAGTCAGTGCAAATCAAAATGTATCGCTTTCTTGTGACTTGAGTCACTGGTTGAATGGGACCCACAAAATCAATCCCCCATTTCTCAATTGGGGCCCAAGGCAAAATTGGTCTCAAAGGCCATTGAGAAGTAGCCATCGGTTTCCCCGTTCTTTGACACGCATCACAACTTTGGATATGAGCATGCACGTCTTTGTACATTGTAGGCCACCAATACCCTGCCAAAAGAATTTTCTTTACAGTATTCTTTAAAGCATAGTGTCCTCCCGATGCTTTGGAGTGTAGAGATTCAATCACTCCTCCTACTTTGTATGACTCAAAGCATCGCCAAACTACTTTGTCTTTGCCCATCTTAAATAAAATGTTGTGTTTAAGCTGGTACAGCCCCATTTTCCTGAGAAAGATTGCCCTCTGCTCTGGGTCCATCCCTTCAAGACAATGGAGAGTATGCATATAGTGATATTCTGCTGCATACCTTGTACCCATATTGGGAGATGATGTTTCAAAAGAAGTATTCCGCCATAGTTTCAACATCATCTCTACAAGTTGCTTCAGCTTTGACCATCTTGGTAGCATTGTCAGTGCAAACCAAAATGTATCGCTTTCTTGTGACTTGGGTGACTAGTTGAATGGGACCCACAAAATCAATCCCCCATTTCTCAAATGGGGCCAAAGGCAAAATTGGTCTCAAAGGCCATTGAGAAGTAGCCATCGGTTTCCCCGTTCTTTGACACGCATCACAGCTTTGGATATGAGCATGCACGTTTTTGTACATTGTAGGCCACCAATATCCTGCCATAAGAATTTTCTTTACAGTATTCTTTAGAGCATAGTGTCCGCCCGGTGCTTTGGAGTGTAGAGATTCAATCACTCCTCCTACTTTGTATGACTCAAAGCATCGCCAAACTACTTTGTCTTTGCATATCTTAAATAAAATGTTGTGTTTAAGCTAGTACAACCCCATTTTCTTGAGAAAGATTGCCCTCTGCTCTGGGTCCATCCCTTCAGGACAATGGAGAGTATGCAGATAGCGATATTCTGCTGCATAACTTGTACTTTGCATTGCTGATAATTGATACAACTCTTCGTCAGGGAACTGATCGTCAATTTCCCACTCTTGGTCTTGAGTTTCTAACCTGGACAGGAAGTCTGCATTCAAATGCAAAGCTCCCTTCCTTACTTGTACAGTATATGTGAATTCTTGTAACAACAAGATCCATCTTGCAATTCGCCCGGATAAATCTGCCTTCTTGACCAAATGTTGCAATGCATAATGGTCAACATAGAAGACAAACTCGTATCCCAATAGATAGTGGAAAAATTTCTTGCAAGCATACACCATTCCGAGTGCTTCTCTTTCAATCATTGAATAGTTCTTTTCAGAAACTGAAAGTTGGCGGCTGGCATAATACACCGGGTAGTCCTTTTTCTTTTCGTCCTTCTAACTTAAGACAACTCCGATGGCCATGGACAAAGTGTCCACATATACATGAAAAGGGATGTCCCAATTGGGGGCCCTCATACCTGGTGCTTCAACCAGCTTCTTCTTCAACACCTGGAAAGCTTCTTCTTGATTTGCTTCCCACTAATAGTCTTTGGATTTCTTCAGAAGCTTGGTAAGTGGTGCAGCAAGCACCGCATAATTTGACACGAAGTGTCTGTAGTATCCCACATGTCCCAAGAAGGCTCTCAGCTCCTAGATGTTCTTCGGGGATTCCAAAGCTGCGAGTATCTTAACCTTCTCGACGTCGACTTCAATACCTTGGCTTGACACCCAATGCCCTAGAAGAATTCCCTCCTTCATTGCGAAGAAGCATTTCTCCGGGTTTAATGACAAGCCGGCAAAACGACACCTTTCAAAAGTTTGGCAAAGGTAATCTAAATGTACATCTCTTTGCTTGAACACACAAAAATCATCAATGAAAACTTCTACAAATTTGCACAAGAAATCTTTGAAGATTGAATTCATCATCCGCTGGAAAGTAGCGGGAGCATTACACAACCCAAAGGGCATTTGATTGTAAGCAAAAATGCCCCAATCGGTCGTGAATGTGGTCTTATCCTTGTCCTCTTCTTGAATGGATTCTTGATTGTACCCTAAAAATCCATCGAGAAAGCTATAACAAGGATGACCTCCTACCTGATCTAAAATTGTATCGATAAAAGGCAAGGGATGATGATCTTTCCTTGTGACTGCGTTCAACTTTTGGAAGTCTTGGCACACTTGGATCTTCCCTGTTTTCTTCTTTGGGACAATGACAATGGGGGAAACCCATTCACTGCTTAAGACAAGGAAGATGATTCTGCCCCTAAGTACTTGTCTATTTCATCTTTCACCAAAAGCGAGTACTTCGGGTTCAAGCGGTATTGTCGCTACCGAACCGGAATTGCACCTTCAACCAGATCAATCCGGTGTTCTCCAAATTCTTGTGGAATACCCGGCATTTGATCAATAGACCAGGCAAATACATCCTGGAATTCTATGAACAAGGCAATGTATCCCGCCAACTCCTTTGAAGTGGCTGTCTTCAAAACTTTCAAAATTTTTCCTTCCGTTAATAAAACATCTTGACAGTCATTGGGGTTGATGACTCCTTCAACATGGCTTACTCAGCTTAACCCAAGGTGAGCTGCCATCAAACCCCCTTCCTCCAAGTCAGGTTCACCCGAGGCGAGGTCATATGGATCTTTGTCTTCAACATCCACCTCGTAGCATTCCAAATAGTTAACTTGGACTTTGTCTTTGGATTTGTCTGAGGATGAAGATGATGAGTCTTTGGATTCATCCTCCTCTTCCTACTAACTTGTTTCCCCAAGGTGGTGAACTTTCATCCAACTCATAGGCACCAGCTTCTGATCTTTGGACAAAATGTCCTTGAATCTTAACTTCTGCTGATGCCAATCTACCACAACTTGGGCACTGTACAACCAGGGTCTTCCAATCAACAGAGGGTAACCAGTCTTTGTCACTGGTCGCAACACAATGTAATTCAAGTTGAAGGGAACCCCTCCAATGATTGTGGTTATGTTTGACAGCATGCCCAAAGGCCGTCTCCTGGTTTGGTCTGCAAACTTCAACACTCAAGGTGTTGGCTCAAACGTATGATACCCGAGTCGATTTGCAATATCTTTGATCATAACATTCACACCGGACCCCGAATCAATGGGTATCGATGTGATCATGCACCCTGCAATCTTTACGTCTACCTCGAGAGATCCCAAATCTTCTTGTTCAATACGATAGATAGCCGGCAGGTCCTTCTTTGACATTGATCTCACCTTCTTGAGTGCCAAATTCAGCTGCTTCTTGTACAGCTTGTTGTCTTCCCATAATTGCTTGAATGTAACGTTGGCATTTGTGGCTGCCAGATCTGCTACAATATCGTATTGGGGTACTCCTCCCAATTTCACAGTCTTTGCCTTTGGCTTTGGGTTCAAAGTCTCTCCATGTTCCATCTTGAATTTGGGATGCTTCAAAATGGTGACGGGATTGCTAGTGGCCTTAACCCAAGGTTCCTCGGGTTGGCCCACCTTGGCTTGGATCAGACCCTTTACTTCGGATCGAATGTCCGCCAAAAAAACTGGAGACTTTGTCTTCGTTTCCTCTTCCAAACTCAGTTCCCAAGTCCTGAGTAGTGCCTCCTTTAATTCTTTCTGCAAGGCTTTAGATTTGGCTTTTGCAAGGATCTTTTCCTCCTTGGCAGAAAGAATTGCCTTTGAGCGCAGTCTCTTTGCCTTTCTGGAAGACGACGAAGTCGTACTCAGCTCTTTGGGATCACGCTTCTTCTTGCTGGAGCATGTCTCAACCTTCAAGATTTCAAGGTCCGGCTAATCTCCTTCCGAGGCCGGACTCCCTTCTTGAGGTCTCTCCTCCTCATGCGTGATACAATTTACAAGTGTATTCCCCTTTGCCTGAATTGCTGCACGCTCAGCGGGGGTCTGTACATATTTTATAGGCGGCTTTGGGTTTGGTGGGTGAGGACATTGGTTGCCCATTGTCGAGGGGATTGGATGGTCTTAAGAGTGCGCCGAGCACCTAGCTGCTCATGCTTAGGTTATCCTATTTGCTGAAGAGTTAGAAGTTCTCCTGCAGTTTAGCGTAGGCTTTGTTCTTTCATATGATTGCAGTTTCCTCCATGTAATAGAGCAGCTGCTTATAGTTGCTCCAATTTGCATGCTCTTCTTAGGACTGTTTGGTAGGATTTCTTGGGTTGACGCTGAACCTAATGTATCACTACAGCCTGTTCATGTTTGTTAAGCTTTGGGTTGAGGTTTATGGCTCTAGTGGGGTCTGTTTGGCAGGTCACAAGGTATGGCTAGACCCAATCCAGGCAAATAGATCAATGCCTTGAGCTGGCTACACATACCAAACTAGAAGCCAAGAATGAAGTCCTTCTTCATGGCCCTATTCATAATTCTCAAATACAACATTCATCCACGAGAATCGCACAACTTTCAACACACCCTCATCTCACTATTTACAAATCCACTTGGGAAATAATCAGTTCCAAGTAGCACACTAAACTCACCTAAGTCCCCTATGACTGCCAAATAAGCAAAAAGAAGGAACAATAACAGCCAAATTCAAAGTTGCTCTCCAACATGTTCTCTCTCACTTGCATGTTAATTCAGAGCAGTCCAATTGTGAACAATTTCTCTATTCCTCTGCCACATCAAGGTCTAAGGGTCATGTCACAGTCAATGTCTATAGCTCCGATTGGAGACATGCTTTTGTCACAGCAAAGTCCAAGCTCCTTACGTACCCAATTCTATCTCCGCTCAGGCCAAACCAAACCGGCTTTAGGGATTTCTCCTTCTCTCGCCTAGCTGTCCAGCCAAATGGAACTCCGAGTTGTCTTCTCTTCATCCAATGCTGGTCACTTCTCTCCGGGGCAAAACTCCTAAACCCTGAACTCTTTCCCCTCTGTTTCCTTTGTGAGAGTTTCCTTTTGCAACTCTTGCAGCCTACCCTTCAGTCCTGCAAAAATTCCCTTTCCAATACTGTCCCTCAACACTCTATCAACATTTTTACACAGAAATCTCTCTTCTCCACTCCTGTTCTCACATTCGTGAGAGTTTCCTTTTGCCACTCCTATAGCCTGCCTTACAGACCTGTGAAAATTTCTCTTCTCCCAAGCAATTCTTCTCCTGCACATTGTTCATTCCTTCAAGAAGAAACACTTCTCTCCCCTGCACTTACAAGCACTAACAGTCCCTGCAAAAATTGCACTCTCCTGTCCAGGCACTTCCTCTCCTGCACATTGTTCATTCCTTTGAGAGAAAACCTTTTTCTCCCCTGCACTCTCAAGCACTAATAGTCCCTACAAAAATTGCACATTCCTGTCCAAGCACTTCCTCTCCTGCACATTGTTCATTCCTTCGAGAGAAAAACCTTTTCTCCTCTGCACTCTCAAGCCCTAACAGTCCCTGCAAAAATTTCACTCTCCTGTCCAGGCACTTCCTCTCCTGTCCAGGCACTTCCTCTCCTGCACATTGTTCATTCCTTCGAGAGAAAACTTTTTTCTCCGCTGCACTCTCAAGCACTAACAATCCTTGCAAAAATTGCTCTTCTGTCCCAGCACTTCCTCTCCTGCACATTGTTCATTCCTTTGAGAGAAAACCTTTTTCTCCCCTGCACTCTCAAGCCCTAACAGTCCCTGCAAAAATTGCACTCTCCTATCCCAGCACTTCCTCTTCTGCACATTGTTCATTCCTTCGAGAGAAAACCTTTTTCTCCCCTGCACTCTCAAGCCCTAACAGTCCCTGCAAAAATTGCACTCTCTTGTCCAAGCACTTCCTCTCCTGCACATTGTTCATTCCTTCGAGAGAAAACCTTTTTCTCCCCTGCACTCTCAAGCCCTAACAGTCCCTGCAAAAATTGCACTCTCTTGTCCAAGCACTTCCTCTCCTGCACATTGTTCATTCCTTCGAGAGAAAACCTTTTTCTCCCCTGCACTCTCAAGCCCTAACAGTCCCTGCAAAAATTGCACTCTCTTGTCCAGGCACTTCCTCTACTGCACATGTTCATTCCTTCCAAAGAAAACCCTTTTTCTCCCCTCCACTCTCAAGCACTCACAATCCCTGCAAAAATTGCACTCTCCTATCCAGGCACTTCCTCTCCTGCACATTGTTCATTCCTTCGAGAGAAATCCTTTCTCTCCGCTGCACTCTCAAGCCCTAATAGTCCCTGCAAAAATTGCACTCTCCTATCCAGGCACTTCCTCTCCTGCACATTGTTCATTCCTTTGAGACAAAACCTTTTTCTTCCCTGCACTCTCAAGCCCTAATAGTCCCTGCAAAAATTGCAGTCTCCTATCCAAGCACTTCCTCTCCTGCACATTGTTCATTCCTTCGAGAGAAAACCTTTTTCTCCCTTGCACTCTCAAGCCCTAACAGTCCCTGCAAAAATTGCACTCTCTTGTCCAGGCACTTCCTCTACTGCACATTGTTCATTCCTTCGAGAGAAAACCTTTTTCTCCCCTGCACTCTCAAGCACTCACAGTCCCTGCGAAAATTGCACTCTCCTATCCAGGCACTTCCTCTCCTGCACATGTTCATTCCTTCGAGAGAAAACCTTTTTCTTCCCTGCACTCTCAAGCCATAACAGTCCTTGCAAAAATTGCACTCTCCTATCCAGGCACTTCCTCTCCTGCACATTGTTCATTCCTTTGAGAGAAAACCTTTTTCTTCCCTGCACTCTCAAGCCATAACAGTCCCTGCGAAAATTGCACTCTCCTATCCAGGCACTTCCTCTCCTGCACATGTTCATTCCTTCGAGAGAAAACCTTTTTCTCCCCTGCACTCTCAAGCCCTAACAGTCCCTGCAAAAAATGCACTCTCTTGTCCAAGCACTTCCTCTCCTGCACATTGTTCATTCCTTTGAGAGAAAACCTTTTTCTCCCCTGCACTCTCAAGCCCTAACAGTCCCTGCAAAAATTGCACTCTCTTGTCCAAGCACTTCCTCTCCTGCACATTGTTCATTCCTTCGAGAGAAAACCTTTTTCTCCCCTGCACTCTCAAGCCGTAACAGTCCCTGCAAAAATTGCACTCTCTTGTCCAGGCACTTCCTCTACTGCACATGTTCATTCCTTCAAGAGAAAACCCTTTTTCTCCCCTCCACTCTCAAGCACTCACAATCCCTGCGAAAATTGCACTCTCCTATCCAGGCACTTCCTCTCCTGCACATTGTTCATTCCTTCGAGAGAAATCCTTTCTCTCCGCTGCACTCTCAAGCCCTAATAGTCCCTGCAAAAATTGCACTCTCCTATCCAGGCACTTCCTCTCCTGCACATTGTTCATTCCTTTGAGACAAAACCTTTTTCTTCCCTGCACTCTCAAGCCCTAATAGTCCCTGCAAAAATTGCAGTCTCCTATCCAAGCACTTCCTCTCCTGCACATTGTTCATTCCTTCGAGAGAAAACCTTTTTCTCCCTTGCACTCTCAAGCCCTAACAGTCCCTGCAAAAATTGCACTCTCTTGTCCAGGCACTTCCTCTACTGCACATTGTTCATTCCTTCGAGAGAAAACCTTTTTCTCCCCTGCACTCTCAAGCACTCACAGTCCCTGCGAAAATTGCACTCTCCTATCCAGGCACTTCCTCTCCTGCACATGTTCATTCCTTCGAGAGAAAACCTTTTTCTTCCCTGCACTCTCAAGCCATAACAGTCCTTGCAAAAATTGCACTCTCCTATCCGGGCACTTCCTCTCCTGCACATTGTTCATTCCTTTGAGAGAAAACCTTTTTCTTCCCTGCACTCTCAAGCCATAACAGTCCCTGCGAAAATTGCACTCTCCTATCCAGGCACTTCCTCTCCTGCACATGTTCATTCCTTCGAGAGAAAACCTTTTTCTCCCCTGCACTCTCAAGCCCTAACAGTCCCTGCAAAAATTGCACTCTCTTGTCCAAGCACTTCCTCTCCTGCACATTGTTCATTCCTTCGAGAGAAAACCTTTTTCTCCCCTGCACTCTCAAGCCCTAACAGTCCCTGCAAAAATTGCACTCTCTTGTCCAAGCACTTCCTCTCCTGCACATTGTTCATTCCTTCGAGAGAAAACCTTTTTCTCCCCTGCACTCTCAAGCCGTAACAGTCCCTGCAAAAATTGCACTCTCTTGTCCAGGCACTTCCTCTACTGCACATGTTCATTCCTTCAAGAGAAAACCCTTTTTCTCCCCTCCACTCTCAAGCACTCACAATCCCTGCGAAAATTGCACTCTCCTATCCAGGCACTTCCTCTCCTGCACATTGTTCATTCCTTTGAGACAAAACCTTTTTCTTCCCTGCACTCTCAAGCCCTAATAGTCCCTGCAAAAATTGCAGTCTCCTATCCAAGCACTTCCTCTCCTGCACATTGTTCATTCCTTCGAGAGAAAACCTTTTTCTCCCTTGCACTCTCAAGCCCTAACAGTCCCTGCAAAAATTGCACTCTCTTGTCCAGGCACTTCCTCTACTGCACATTGTTCATTCCTTCGAGAGAAAACCTTTTTCTCCCCTGCACTCTCAAGCACTCACAGTCCCTGCGAAAATTGCACTCTCCTATCCAGGCACTTCCTCTCCTGCACATGTTCATTCCTTCGAGAGAAAACCTTTTTCTTCCCTGCACTCTCAAGCCATAACAGTCCTTGCAAAAATTGCACTCTCCTATCCAAGCACTTCCTCTCCTGCACATTGTTCATTCCTTTGAGAGAAAACCTTTTTCTTCCCTGCACTCTCAAGCCATAACAGTCCCTGCGAAAATTGCACTCTCCTATCCAGGCACTTCCTCTCCTGCACATGTTCATTCCTTCGAGAGAAAACCTTTTTCTCCCCTGCACTCTCAAGCCCTAACAGTCCCTGCAAAAATTGCACTCTCTTGTCCAAGCACTTCCTCTCCTGCACATTGTTCATTCCTTCGAGAGAAAACCTTTTTCTCCCCTGCACTCTCAAGCCCTAACAGTCCCTGCAAAAATTGCACTCTCTTGTCCAAGCACTTCCTCTCCTGCACATTGTTCATTCCTTCGAGAGAAAACCTTTTTCTCCCCTGCACTCTCAAGCCATAACAGTCCCTGCAAAAATTGCACTCTCTTGTCCAGGCACTTCCTCTACTGCACATGTTCATTCCTTCAAGAGAAAACCCTTTTTCTCCCCTCCACTCTCAAGCACTCACAATCCCTGCGAAAATTGCACTCTCCTATCCAGGCACTTCCTCTCCTGCACATTGTTCATTCCTTCGAGAGAAATCCTTTCTCTCCGCTGCACTCTCAAGCCCTAATAGTCCCTGCAAAAATTGCACTCTCCTATCCAGGCACTTCCTCTCCTGCACATTGTTCATTCCTTTGAGACAAAACCTTTTTCTTCCCTGCACTCTCAAGCCCTAATAGTCCCTGCAAAAATTGCAGTCTCCTATCCAAGCACTTCCTCTCCTGCACATTGTTCATTCCTTCGAGAGAAAACCTTTTTCTCCCTTGCACTCTCAAGCCCTAACAGTCCCTGCAAAAATTGCACTCTCTTGTCCAGGCACTTCCTCTACTGCACATTGTTCATTCCTTCGAGAGAAAACCTTTTTCTCCCATGCACTCTCAAGCACTCACAGTCCCTGCGAAAATTGCACTCTCCTATCCAGGCACTTCCTCTCCTGCACATGTTCATTCCTTCGAGAGAAAACCTTTTTCTTCCCTGCACTCTCAAGCCATAACAGTCCCTGCAAAAATTGCACTCTCCTATCCAGGCACTTCCTCTCCTGCACATTGTTCATTCCTTTGAGAGAAAACCTTTTTCTTCCCTGCACTCTCAAGCCATAACAGTCCCTGCGAAAATTGCACTCTCCTATCCAGGCACTTCCTCCCCTGCACATTGTTCATTCCTTTGAGAGAAAACCTTTTTCTTTCCTGCACTCTCAAGCCCTAACAGTCCCTGCAAAAATTGCACTCTCTTGTCCAAGCACTTCCTCTCCTGCACATTGTTCATTCCTTCAAGAGAAAACCCTTTTTCTCCCCTGCACTCTCAAGCACTAACAGTCCCTGCAAAAATTGCACTCTCTTGTCTAGGCACTTCCTCTCCTGCACATTGTTCATTCCCTACGAAAAATCCTTCTCTGCTCAGCCCTAAGTCTCCCAACTTTGAAATTTTCCTCCTGAGCTCCTCTTCCTATTCTCCCCTGCACTCTCAAGCCCTAACAGTCCCTGCAAAAATTGCACTCTCCTATCCCAGCACTTCCTCTTCTGCACATTGTTCATTCCTTCGAGAGAAAACCTTTTTCTCCCCTGCACTCTCAAGCCCTAACAGTCCCTGCAAAAATTGCACTCTCTTGTCCAAGCACTTCCTCTCCTGCACATTGTTCATTCCTTCGAGAGAAAACCTTTTTCTCCCCTGCACTCTCAAGCCCTAACAGTCCCTGCAAAAATTGCACTCTCTTGTCCAAGCACTTCCTCTCCTGCACATTGTTCATTCCTTCGAGAGAAAACCTTTTTCTCCCCTGCACTCTCAAGCCGTAACAGTCCCTGCAAAAATTGCACTCTCTTGTCCAGGCACTTCCTCTACTGCACATGTTCATTCCTTCAAGAGAAAACCCTTTTTCTCCCCTCCACTCTCAAGCACTCACAATCCCTGCGAAAATTGCACTCTCCTATCCAGGCACTTCCTCTCCTGCACATTGTTCATTCCTTCGAGAGAAATCCTTTCTCTCCGCTGCACTCTCAAGCCCTAATAGTCCCTGCAAAAATTGCACTCTCCTATCCAGGCACTTCCTCTCCTGCACATTGTTCATTCCTTTGAGACAAAACCTTTTTCTTCCCTGCACTCTCAAGCCCTAATAGTCCCTGCAAAAATTGCACTCTCCTATCCAAGCACTTCCTCTCCTGCACATTGTTCATTCCTTCGAGAGAAAACCTTTTTCTCCCTTGCACTCTCAAGCCCTAACAGTCCCTGCAAAAATTGCACTCTCTTGTCCAGGCACTTCCTCTACTGCACATTGTTCATTCCTTCAAGAGAAAACCTTTTTCTCCCCTGCACTCTCAAGCACTCACAGTCCCTGCGAAAATTGCACTCTCCTATCCAGGCACTTCCTCTCCTGCACATGTTCATTCCTTCGAGAGAAAACCTTTTTCTTCCCTGCACTCTCAAGCCATAACAGTCCTTGCAAAAATTGCACTCTCCTATCCAGGCACTTCCTCTCCTGCACATTGTTCATTCCTTTGAGAGAAAACCTTTTTCTTCCCTGCACTCTCAAGCCATAACAGTCCCTGCGAAAATTGCACTCTCCTATCCAGGCACTTCCTCCCCTGCACATTGTTCATTCCTTTGAGAGAAAACCTTTTTCTTTCCTGCACTCTCAAGCCCTAACAGTCCCTGCAAAAATTGCACTCTCTTGTCCAAGCACTTCCTCTCCTGCACATTGTTCATTCCTTCAAGAGAAAACCCTTTTTCTCCCCTGCACTCTCAAGCACTAACAGTCCCTGCAAAAATTGCACTCTCTTGTCTAGGCACTTCCTCTCCTGCACATTGTTCATTCCCTACGAAAAATCCTTCTCTGCTCAGCCCTAAGTCTCCCAACTTTGAAATTTTCCTCCTGAGCTCCTCTTCCTATTCTCCCCTGCACTCTCAAGCCCTAACAATCCCTGCAAAAATTGCACTCTCCTATCCCAGCACTTCCTCTTCTGCACATTGTTCATTCCTTCGAGAGAAAACCTTTTTCTCCCCTGCACTCTCAAGCCCTAACAGTCCCTGCAAAAATTGCACTCTCTTGTCCAAGCACTTCCTCTCCTGCACATTGTTCATTCCTTCGAGAGAAAACCTTTTTCTCCCCTGCACTCTCAAGCCCTAACAGTCCCTGCAAAAATTGCACTCTCTTGTCCAAGCACTTCCTCTCCTGCACATTGTTCATTCCTTCGAGAGAAAACCTTTTTCTCCCCTGCACTCTCAAGCCGTAACAGTCCCTGCAAAAATTGCACTCTCTTGTCCAGGCACTTCCTCTACTGCACATGTTCATTCCTTCAAGAGAAAACCCTTTTTCTCCCCTCCACTCTCAAGCACTCACAATCCCTGCGAAAATTGCACTCTCCTATCCAGGCACTTCCTCTCCTGCACATTGTTCATTCCTTCGAGAGAAATCCTTTCTCTCCGCTGCACTCTCAAGCCCTAATAGTCCCTGCAAAAATTGCACTCTCCTATCCAGGCACTTCCTCTCCTGCACATTGTTCATTCCTTTGAGACAAAACCTTTTTCTTCCCTGCACTTTCAAGCCCTAATAGTCCCTGCAAAAATTGCACTCTCCTATCCAAGCACTTCCTCTCCTGCACATTGTTCATTCCTTCGAGAGAAAACCTTTTTCTCCCTTGCACTCTCAAGCCCTAACAGTCCCTGCAAAAATTGCACTCTCTTGTCCAGGCACTTCCTCTACTGCACATTGTTCATTCCTTCGAGAGAAAACCTTTTTCTCCCCTGCACTCTCAAGCACTCACAGTCCCTGCGAAAATTGCACTCTCCTATCCAGGCACTTCCTCTCCTGCACATGTTCATTCCTTCGAGAGAAAACCTTTTTCTTCCCTGCACTCTCAAGCCATAACAGTCCCTGCAAAAATTGCACTCTCCTATCCAGGCACTTCCTCTCCTGCACATTGTTCATTCCTTTGAGAGAAAACCTTTTTCTTCCCTGCACTCTCAAGCCATAACAGTCCCTGCGAAAATTGCACTCTCCTATCCAGGCACTTCCTCTCCTGCACATTGTTCATTCCTTTGAGAGAAAACCTTTTTCTTTCCTGCACTCTCAAGCTCTAACAGTCCCTGCAAAAATTGCACTCTCTTGTCCAAGCACTTCCTCTCCTGCACATTGTTCATTCCTTCAAGAGAAAACCCTTTTTCTCCCCTGCACTCTCAAGCACTAACAGTCCCTGCAAAAATTGCACTCTCTTGTCTAGGCACTTCCTCTCCTGCACATTGTTCATTCCCTACGAAAAATCCTTCTCTGCTCAGCCCTAAGTCTCCCAACTTTGAAATTTTCCTCCTGAGCTCCTCTTCCTATTCCCCCCCCCCCCCCGACTCTCCAAAACCCTGTCCTCCTCCCATAAAACCTCTCCTCCCGAGCTGAGTTCCTTCACTGTCCTCTTGTTTTTTCCTGATGTTATTCCCCAAACCTTTCATTGTCACAACTCCTCTAAAGCCTCCCAAGTATTTCCAACTCAAAGACTCTTTTTTGCTCCTCCACTAAGGAAAATACTCTTTCACTCCAATAACGTAAAACAAAACCTGAGCTAGTGTAACCAACATTTTTTCTTGGCTCAAGCCAGATTAAAAAACTCCTTGAGCTAATAACACCATAACTTTTTCCGGGCTTCACAATAATATAGGAAATATCTCCCGCAGCAAGGTAGCATAAAACCACACCCCAGACATATTGTCATAAATCCATGTTCCTTACAACAACTAGAAGAGAAAAAGAAAATTTATCAAACCAAAAGCCTCAAGGGTACACGTGGGCTATTTTCCCGACGACATTCACTCCCACCAATCTTGTGCAGCCTCTGGTCTGCACAATCAAGCCTCTAGAAATCTTGTGCAAACCTTCCTCCAAAACATGATTAGGTACTTCTTCCAAGTCGCTTCTTTTCTGTTATCTCCTTCTGCAACTCCAATATTGTGTTGGAACGTATCTCTCTTGTTCTCTTTCAAATCTTGCACTTTGTTGTAGAGCTTATGGTTTTCCACAAGTAACTTCTGATATCCTCCTGTTGCTGCTTTGGTAGGCTCTTGGATTCTGATACAAACGTCTGCAACAGAGTCATGCTATGCATTATGGAACCCCACAACTAGAAGTCTACTACTTTGTGATGCAACTTGGAGATCCTTTAGCTTCTTGAGAAAACTTTGCAGGCAGTTCTTGAAGGACCCCTGCTTCTCTTGCAAAATCTTGGCAGCTGCCTTTGAACTGGTCCCCAAAGCACAATATTTGTTCTTGGACTCCTGGAGCTGAAGTTCAATGCTCACCATCCTTTATTCCATTTCTAGCCCCAACTCTTCTTTCTGCAATTTGTACAACTGTTTGTGCCCTTCACTCAATTGCTTTAGTGCACCGATATCGGTCAAAGCAGTGGTTTTATCCAAAAGCTGCATCTTCTCTTCAGCAAGTATTACTAGTTCCTGATCTGACCCTTTGAGAGTGTTGATATCCTTCATGAGTAGACTAATTGTTGACAAAAACTCCTTCCTTTTGTTGGCAAGTTGTACTCTCTTCTGATCCAATAGCTTGAATGTACTTGTCCCTTCAGCCAACATTTCCTTTTCCCCTAAAACATCTTCTTGTACATCAACCAATTTGCCTTTTCTTTTGTTCTTCCTTCTTTGAAAAGTCCTTTTGTGGCTTTGATTTGGTCGGGCCATTTTGCACCATATCGGCATCCATGAGCAGCAACTCAAGCTCTGCCTTCCTCTTCTTCTCTTCCTTCTTTTGGAAGGCTGCCTCTTCCTTCTTCTTCTTCTCTTGCGCAGGTAGGCTTCCAATACCATTTCACCACTCTTGGTCTTCCTCATCTTCTCTATAAGTTCCTCACTAAGCTCATCTAGTCCTGTGTGAAACTTTATCTCAATGTTTCCTTTCTCTAATTTCTTGCCCACCACCTTTTCCTTGTCCAATCCTCATGTCTTAGACAACAAGAAAAGGTACTTTGCTTGCAACTTATCTTTCTCCTTACCAATAACCTTCCCAATATTGCTATTCCCATCCTGTTTGACTCTACCACCTTCTTGCTCAGAGTCAGAACTTGATGCCACATAGCCTTTGAAGTCTTGTTCTTTCAGTTGGTCAAGATTGAACTTCTACCTCAAAGCTTTCTCATACTCCTACAGCTTCTTAGGATCAACTTCATCATCAATCTTGTTGTCGTTGTGGCTGTAAGTACCTTGAGGTCCCTGCATTGCTTCCTTTGCTATCTGCTCCACCCCAAATTCAGATGAATATATTGTCAAAGACTTGACTTTCCCTCTTTTTGGTTGGAAAGAGTGCAGCACTAGAGGCAAGTTTAATGCTCTGGTGTGGCCCCAATCCATGTTTGTGAGTGCAAGCCTTTCAGTTCCCTGATCTGTAGCAGGAACCTTCTCCTCTTTATTTTGCACCTTTTTGGCATCACTCTCACTATCTGAAGATGATGACAATGAGCATGACTCTTCTTCCTCCTTTGCATCTTCATCAAGTCCTGATCCTTCTTCTTCTTCACCCAAAGGGAGAAACAAAGCCCTCATTTGATGCATTTTAAGTGGATCTTGTCTCAATTCAGAAGGTAACAAGTGAAGCAATGCTACTTGAGAAGCAACACTATGAATCTGGTCATACCTTTCCTCATCTTTGTCAACTTCCACAGCTTCCTTACCAATGTCAGGACCTTTTGGTTGGAGATCTTCAGAATTCTCCTCCACACCTTCCATCACATGTTTTCCTAAAAGAACTAGCTCCTTGCTAAACCCTTGTTGAGGAGTTTCTTCCTTGTCAGAGTCATCCAACCTGTTTCTATTGAAGTGATTCCCTTGAAACCTCCATTCTCCCCTAACACCATCATGCAAGATAAAATCAGCACCCTATTCTTCAGTTTTCTTCTTCAATCTCTTCTCAAATTTATCTGCCTCTATTCCTCCAATAAAATGTTGCCCACTCTTCTTGTAAATAGTAAGAGCTTTCCTTACTTTTGCTTTTGGTGGCCATTCCACCTCCAACTCCTTTACAGCAAATGCTGTATCATGAAAATTATGAGTGTACCAAGAATTTATACCAACCTTGCTTTCATTTTTGGGCAATCTTTGAAGAACGTAATCCAAAGTCGGCTCAAGACTTCTATTCTTGCGATTACGTCTAACCTTCGAATTGCATGATTCCTCACTATGAATTCTGAGTTCTTCTTTCCTCCTCCCATCTCTCCTGCTTTCTCACTGTCTCTTGGTTCTACTCTTTCGACTTCTCCCTTACACACTAGCGCGTCTCCAACTCTATTTCCCTTCCCACAATCACCTGCAAGACGACTTCTCAACGGCAAAGGAAAATTGCTTGACATTGCTTCGTCGTGAGCTCGATGTTTATAGAATTGTGCTTTCTTTGTCTCTCTTCAATTTGAGTTTCTACCAATAAATCACACCTCTCGCATGCATATATCATTGTCAATCGTACTTTGTGCATATGGGCTGCCGGTTTTGAATGGTCCCTTCTTGAATTTCTTGCCCCGACAAAAGGTTGTTAGACAGACTTCACCTCGGGTTGAGCTCCCCCCGATATAAAGACTCCTTACTTTGGGTTGTATGCTGACAGGGCATTTCCGAGTACTTTGCCTTATGACCCGAAGTCACTTTACTTCGGTTTCATCCCAAAGACTCTTCTCTTTGCCTTCTTTGGCCATACAGGCGCAATCCAACTTCTCTATACACTTCTTCTTCTCTATTTTGAAAAAAAACAAAAAATGTGGGCACCATATGTGTTAACTTGGTATTGTTCACAGGTGTTTGGCTTTGAGGAAAGAGTTGAGGACTCTTAAGCCTGCAAGCCTTTTTGTTTTGGATTCTTTTATAGTCCAAGGATAGCCCATGTGAAGGAATCCTTGACTTAGTGGTTGGGTCAAGATAGGATCACATGCTAGTGGAATATGCCCATGTGAATGGATATTCCTTTCTACTTTTTGACTTTACTTGACTTTTAGCCTAGTTACTTGAGTTACCATGGTAATTAGTAACTTTGGTATGTAACTATTTCACAAGTATATAAACAAGGGGTGAGGAGGTACTCATCATCCTTTCATTTGCAACTATCTCTCTCTCACTGAGTTCTCTAGTGAGCAATGTCTTGAGTCTGGGAGTGTTAGCCTTGGAGGAGTATGATGGAGTTGGGGTTCCTTGCCTTCTTAGTCTATGGTGCGCTACCATAATACCCATCAGAGGTTCATCTTGAATGAAAGACAAGCCGGCTCACATTTTTGGTTCCATTGCCGGGACCTCTCTAGAAGGCAAGATAATGTTCCACGTTCAATTCTACATTAGGCAGAAGGAGGCTATGAGAGCTCACTTTGAGAGAACATTAGGAGAGGAGAAGGCTGAACGTGTGTTAGAGAACCAAGATCTATTTGTATACCCTATGGTTCATTATGATGTCTTTGAAAAGATTTTGTACATCTTGTACACATGAGAGGAATTGGAGAGATTGTGTGAGGTGGATTGCAGATTTTGGAGATTAAGGTGATTTTGGGCAAAATCTCAAGTTTGAGATCTGGACTTGAAATTTCTACACATGATAGCTTGGGTTATCTTTCAATTAGCACACTTGGAATTATTGTGAGAGATATTATGCGCATTGGGCTAGAATTTTTGAAAGTTGATAGGGTAAACTACTCCCGCAACTGCATGCTCTCTAGAAAATTGTACAGAATCTTTCATTTCATTAATTTCCAGTAAATTATTGTGAAACTTTCCATGAAAATTCAGTACACTATATCCTACCTGTTGACACAAAAATTAGAGAGAGATCGTTCTTGAGCATAGAGTTATGAGTTTTTGAAGTGAGGGGGGTGGTTTTCAGACCAAATCTGAAATATGTGTTCTGAATAGAAAGATATTTAGGCCAAGTGGCTCAATGAAAAGATCTGAAATTTTGGAGGGAGAGACACCCTAGAGTCTTGATCACGTGCGCAGAATTTCACAGGACTCTCACATACTAGTTGAGAGATCTGAGGGAAATTGTGAGGAAGGGTCAATTCTGTAGAGTGGAGATCTCATGCATGAGGAGTTTGAGAGCAACAAAAAGCATGTGAGTGTTTAGATTCATCTTGGGAACATGGAAGGTCACCAAGAGTGGAAATTGAGACTATGCAAGGTTCCCCAAGGTTTTGAGGTGATTGTAGGGGTGAATTTGAGGAAAAGAGAGTTTACAATAGAATTTGAAGAGAGTGTTGAGAGGATCCAAAAACCTACATCACTTGGAGGGAAGAGTGAGTTTAAGTGTTTTCTATGTCGAGAGAAGAGACATAAGGCAATTTCATGTGCATTGACCTTTGACAGCAAGAGATTGAGGGAAAGGAGAGGCTTACTTGACTTAGGTTTGCATGTTGGACCTTCTCACCAAGATTGGGAGGGAGAAGATCTAAGACCAAGGAGTTGTGTGAGGTTTGTGGAGTTGAAGGACTTCCAAAAGGACATGAGTGTAGTGGAGTAAAATCACTTTTGGGGACTTTGGTGAAGGATCTTGGAGAGAGTCTTAGTACAACTACAGAAATACTACCACCTTCATCAGCTAGTTCTCAAGATTAGTTATGGAGATAATCTTTCAACTTATGGATAAACTATCCATGAGGTTTCGATTAATATGCACTCTAGGATTTGATGTTGCTATAGAAATCTTGGAGCAACCTGAGCCTTTTGTGTTCCCTAGGGTGGATTACTCTCAAATGGCGTTATTCATGTACAAACTCTATTAGTTATAGAGTGAGAGAAAAGAAAAGAGAAAATAAAATTGAGAGAAAGAAAGATAGTGAGGTTTAGAGGTTAAGATGGGGAAACTTCTGGTTTTCTTTGGCAAGGATGGAGAAGATGTAGAGGCCTTTGTGAGAGCCTTCAAGAGAGCTTTCATAGGAAACAATGAGAGGAGGAAGAATGAGTGGGCCTCATTATTACCAGATTTCTTTGAGGATGTAGCACTTACATGGTATGAGTCAAAATACCAAAAGAGAGAGAAGAGAGATGGGGAAGAGGAGTCTTGGGAGACTTTGACTTCAGCACTCATTGAAAACTTTCTCCCAGATGAGCGTTATGGGAGATTGACAAGTGAGGTTACCTTTCTCAAACAAGGAGATGGAGAGTCTATGTGGAAAGAGTAGAAAAGTTAGAGTCCAGATTTTGCATAGTGTTGAGTAAGGGTGGGGATGATGTGGAGACTACTATGATTGGCAAAGGGGCCATGCTCACCATGAATTTTGTAGGAGGGTTGTGTGACAACCTGGAAAATATCACATTTGCGGTAATCAAGTAAGTAAAGTTTGTTCCCGCAGAGATACAATTCAGAATTGGTCAAATATGAAGTCAAACAGTAACCATTGCAGTTCTTCTTGATTTCTTCTTTAGTCTCTCAGGTAGAAACCATGCCAAGAAGAGAGTAACAAGCACTGACTCGTAGTCCTGTCACAAATTAACACCCTAAACCCTAAACACAACACCTTCAACTCTTTCCAAACAATCTCCATTATGACGATTCAGGCTCTCCCAAAAATGGCACTTCACTGCAAAATGACTTTGCCTCAAAATTCCATTCTACCCCTCCACTGAAGGCACAACTTCCTTGATCAAAATTGCTTCACATCGCACTCACAAATGCAGAATACTACCAACACTACAATTCCTCTCAGATCTGTCAAGGCATTGCTCCGATTGCACTTCACTCAAGATCAAACACACAAAATTAAGATCAAGGCTACGGAATCAAACATCCAACAAGCACATTGACTTGCACTTCAAATTTCTCCATACACTCACAAACACAATCGCAAAGTTGATACTTGCAATTAAGCTCAAGCAACGAGCACTACTTCACATCACTTTGCTTTATCTATTCTTAGAATTATGAGCAATGAACAACATAATACGATGAATGCCACCTTTAAATAGTGAAGCAATTGACACTTATCTTCCTAATGTACCTCTTCCTAACAACTCTACAAACCTGCAGATCCAAGATGACAATGCACATCTTCATATCTGCTCCTTTGCATCTCAAATTTGTTACTAATCCAATCCGATGTCTACTTCCTCCTCAGCTTTCAAACCCAAACCCAAAGTAACTTTGCTCACTACTACTCTATCCTTAGGTTTCATAACTCCTACATCTTCTACCAAATCTAATAGTTCTCTTTCTTGATCTGAAATTTCACTAGTGAGTAATCTATCCAACTCCTTATCTCCCGACTCACTCTCCTCTAATGTCTCCAATGGTAACTCCAAAGACATTTGTACTCCTACTTTATCTACTTTAGGTTTTGCTCTAACATCTTTCCAAAGTTTATCTATCTCCAATTTTACTAAGTCTAATCAAATTGTGATATTGTCTTCCACCTCCAATATCTTCCTATCTACACGAGTTCTGAGACTAATCAACGCATTCAAATTGGTGTCCTTTGCATGTCTCCTCCTTGTCTATTGCACCAACAACTTCAACTTGTGCAGCCTCGTCTCCTTGATACACACACTGGCCTCTGTACTCAAAATTGCATTCATCCTAATCAAAATTTCCTTCAACGGCTCCAGTCTCATCTTCCTCTCTTGTTCCCGATCTGCAAGCCAATCCTCTCGGTACATTGCCAATTCTGCCTCAAACTCAGATTTCACAACTTCCTTCTCCTTCTCCTTTTGTACAATCTTCTCCTCCTGATTACAAAGAAACTCTCGCAACCTCTCTTCTTCTCTATATCTCACTGTCAACTCTCGTTGCCATAGCTGCTTCTTCTCTTCTACACTGTCCATCACCCTATCGAGCTCTTGTTCCTTCTCAGCTATTCTTGCCATAACATGGATAATCTCTAATCTTGAATCATCAAACTGCTGCTTCATGATCTCATTCTCAGCTACTTGTCTCTCCCTTGCTATGTCACTCTGCTTCACAAGTTCCTCTTGATTCCTTGCTTCTCTCCTCAAGTTTTCTACCACTTGACTATATACTACTGCCTCTACTGGTAGTACCTCCTGTTCCTCCTCTCCTCGGATTATACTCCTCTTCAATTCCGAGTTCTCTTCTTCCAATCAGACTAACACCTACAACACAATCTTCACCTCCGGACACTTCAACTACATCTCTTCTTCTTGTGTTCCAATTTCACCAACAAAGGACACCCAACTTTGTGTAGGTATTCCACTCCATCACTCTTGACTACTTCAACTTGCGGAGTGGATCTCCTTCTTTACCTCTTCTTCTCTCAATAGTCGCCTTCTTTGCTGCAATTGTCCTATCAAAATGGACGCTTCACTCCCTGAACTGGTATTCTCCTCTTCCCTTACCTTGCTTGGACCCACTTCACACTCCACCTTTTGCCTGGACCAAACTCCTTTTTGAATGGTAACCTTCCTCTCCTCCTGCTTTGGCACTTTGTCTTCTAACTTCACGTTACCTTCCTCCTCAAGCTCCATCCTGACTTCTTCTTTTGCTATGGGAACCGACGTCATCTCTTGCCTCCATCGCTTTCACTACTCGTGTCTCCACTCTGTCGTGTGAGCTCAGGTTCTTCCTCACGTTCCAAGTCTTTAGACTTGCACTCGGCTTCACCTTCCGAGTCTTCTTCCGACAACGTGATCACTACCATACCTTTCCTTAGGTTTACCCTTCAGGTCTTCCGAGGTCTTGTTCTCTCAACATCTTTGCCTTCTCCTTGTCCACTCCTCTTCTTCAACTTTGGAGTACTCACGTCCATCTGCACACTCTTCCACGTCTGTGCGTAGTTCTCATTGATGCTTCTGATCTGAAGAATGTACTGCTGCTCCTTTGTGTCAACCTCCTTTCTTAAGTTGGGATGAAAATGCAACACCATTCTGTTGCACTCCACCGCATTGAGCAGATTCAGCCCGAGGTAGAAATGTGCTGCAAATAGCACAATTTAATGCGGAGGCAATCTATCCCACAAGTTCCACACCATCTGTCTTTTTTGACCATAGAAGCACCTTGCCTAGTTAATTGGCTCTCCTACAAAAATCTTATGGAAGAACACCACTTGGTGCTTCGTCACATAAGTTGTTCTCTCCGGCTTCAAGATTGCCATGAGAGCACTCACAATCCCCCTCTTGACTGGATCCTTGTAACTCTCTACTTTGTACCCATTCTTTGTATGCTTGGAAGAGAATGCATCCCTCACTTCTTGGGTTTCTTCGGCTACCTCTCCCTTCCCCAAGAACATAGCACCCTGCTCCGTGCTTGCCTCTCTTCCAAGAACTAATCTCCAATCTGACTCCGTCCAATGAGCCAGATTTCCTCTCTTCCCCTCTTACTTAGGGCCATCAAGACATTTACTCTCGATTATCTCGGTCATGAATCTTGGAAAACTTACATTCCAATTCCACACCAAGAAGGTGATCCAAAGTCGGCTCAAGGCTTTGATTCTTGTGATCACATCTAACATCCGAATCACAAGATTTCTCACTGCGAATTTGGAGTTCTTCTTTCCTCCTCCCATCTTTCTTTCTTCCTCTCTATCTCTCGGATTAGCTCTCTCAAATTCTCCTCTACAAACCAGCAGGTCTTCAACTCTACTTCCCTTCCCACAATCTCGAGATCTCAATTCGAGTTTCTACTAAGAAATCACACCTCTTGCATGCTCCTGTCACTGTCAAGTGTCCTTCACGCATATGACCACCGGTTTTTGAACGGTCCTTTCTTGAATTTCTTGCCCCAAAGAAAAGTTGTTACAATATCCTTGCCTTGGGTTGAGCACCCCTTGATACAAAGACTTCTTACTTTGGGTTGTATGCTGACAGGGCAAGTCCGAGTACTTTGCTTTATGACCCAAAGCCACATTACGTCGGGTTTCATCCCAAAGACTCTTTTCTTTGCCTTCTTTGGCCATACAGGCACAATTTGACTTCTCTATACACTTCTTCTTCTCCATTTTGAAAATAAAATAAAATGTGGGTACCACATACCCCCTCCCTCAAATGTGAGTGTCCCCGCAAACATAGACTTTGGGTGTCTTAGAAACTTCCGATCTATGGTCCAATATCTCCAAACTCTCCACCCGTTTACTCAAGTGGCAAAAGGATTGCCTTCTAGGTCTACAAGTTGAATGGACCCATTTTCATACAGATGAAGAACTCGATAAGGCCCCATCCATCTCAAATGCAACTTGCTTGGAAAAAATATTCGGCAATTGTCGTATAACAAAACCAAATCTCCTTCACGCACAATCACAGGCTTGATATGCTTATCGTGCCTGACTTTCCTATGCGCTTGTACTTCCTTTGTGGTTTGCATTGCATTGGCTCTTTTCTCTTCTAACCACATTAGTTGATGGATCCAAAGATCTTGGCTTTCTTCCTCCGACAGTCGTTCTTTGCAAAGAATCCAATATGTCGGTACTTGAAATTCAACTGGTAGTATGGGATGCAAGCCATATGTCAAGAAGTATGGAGTTTGTTTGGTTGTAATCTTTTCTGTTGTTTGATATGCCCACAATGCGGCTGGTAATTTTGTATCCCAGTCATAGGCATAATTGACAGTCACCTTATTCAAAATTTTGCAAAGTAACCCATTCGCATTTTCGGTTAAGCCATTTGCTTTAGGGTTATAAGGAGTCATCTTCCAATGTTTAATCTGAAAGTACTTGGTTAATGCTTCTATCACGGAGTTCAAAAAATGTGTCCCTTGGTCACTGACCAATTCCAGAGGACACCCATATTGGGAGATGATGTTTTGAAAGAAAAATTCTGCCATGGTTTTGGCATCATCTTTGCGGGTTGCTTCAGCTTCGACCATCTTGGTAGCATAGTCAGTGCAAACCAAAATGTATTGATTCTCTGTGACTCAAGTCACTGGTTGAATGGGACCCAGAAAATCAATTCCCTATTTCTCAAATGGGGCCAATGGAAAAATTGATCTCAAAGGCCATTGAGAAGTAGTCATTGGCTACCCTGTTCTCTGACAAGCATCACAGCTTTGAATATGAGCATGCGTGTCTTTGTACATCGTAGGCTACCAATATCCCGCCGAAAGAATCTTCTTCATAGTATTCTTTAGAGCATAGTGTCCTCCCGATGCTTTGGAGTGTAAAGACTCAATCACGCCTCCTACTTCGTATGACTCCAAGCATCACCGAAGTACTTTGTCTTCGCCCATCTTGAATAGAATGTTGTGTTTGAGCTAGTACGGCCCCATTTTCTTGAGAAAGACTGCCCTCTACTCCGGGTCCATCCCTTTAGGACAATGGAGAGTATGCAGATAATGATATTCTACAGCATACCTTGTACTTTGCATTGCTATTAATTGATATAACTCTTCATCAGGGAACCGATTGTCAATTTCCCACTCCTGGTCTTGAGTTTCTAACCAAGACAGGAAGTCCGCATTTGAATGTGAAGCTCCCTTCCTTAGTTGTACAGTATATGTGAATTCTTGTAACAACAAGATCCATCTTGCAATTTGCCCAGACAAATCTGCCTTCTTGACCAAATGTTGCAATGCGTAATGGTCAACATAGAAGACAAACTCGTATCCCAACAAGTAGTAGCAAAATTTCTTGCAGGCATACAACATTCCAAGTGCTTCTCTTTCAGTCCTCAAATAGTTCTTTTCAGAAACTGAAAGTTGGCGGCTGGCATAATACATTGGGTAGTCCTTCTTCTTCTCGTCCTTCTGACTTAAGACAACGCCGATGGCCATGGATGAAGTGTCCACATATACATGAAAAGGGACGTCCCAATTTGGGGCCCTCATAACTGGTGCTTCAACCAATTTCTTCTTCAACACCTGGAAAGCTTCTTCTTGATTTGCTTCCCATAGATAGTCTTCGGATTTCTTCAGAAGCTTTGTAAGGGGTGCAGTGAGCACCGCATAGTTTGACACAAAGCATCTATAGTATCCAACATGTCCCAAGAAGGCTCTCAGCTCCCAGATGTTCTTCGGGGATTCCAAAGCTGCGATTACCTTAACCTTCTTGACATTGACTTCAATACCTCGGCTTGATACCCAATGCCCCAAAAGAATTCCCTCCTTCATTGCAAAGAAGCATTTCTCCGGGTGTAATGATAAGCTAGCAAAACTACACCTTTCAAAAGTTTGGTGAAGGTAATTGTGGTACCCACATTTTTTTAGTTTTCTATGTTTAGTTGTGTTTAAGAGAAGAAGCAAGCACTGAAAGTCAAATTGCAAACAAAGAATGGACAAAACTAACTTTGGAGGAAATCCAAAGAAGATGACATTGGATCCGATGATGGAGGTACTCGAAAGAGGAGTACACCAGAAAAAGTCCAAAGATCACCATCTTTGGGTTGGAAGACGCAGGAGAGACGAAGACTGTTTAACAACCTTGGTACGTGGCAAGAAAGTACATTTCAAGAAATGGCGGGGGTAGAAAAAGCATGTCTTGACAGTGACCGGGAGTTGCATGCAAAAGAGAGCAATTTGAAGTTGAAATTGACTGAAGAATGATTGCAATTCGGGGAAATATAAAATGGCAACTGCACAGGGAAAAGTTGAATGTTCCGAGTAAATTTCCAATTCCTTTGAGTAGTCATCCTGCAAGTAATGCATGCCCGGAAGCCCATCAAGAGTGAGATTTTTCAAAACCCTAAGGGAGTTAGAGTGTCTCGTCCAAGAGAAGGTCTCATCTTCCAACATCATAGAACAAGAGAATAGATCATGGCAAAGAAAGTGGCCAATGCGCTGGCGGTGCGAGGTTTTGCAATCCATAGAGTAGATGTAGTAGCTAGAATCAAAGTCTTGATTAGACTTTGTATTACCTTTTTAGCATGGAATTGGAATTTCAGTTTCTCGAGAGTGATGGCAGAGATTGCTGCTAGTAATTGTGAGGAGCATCCTGAGGTGGAAGGGAAGAGAGGCAATCTGGCTCAATGGACTGAGTCGGATTGGAAGTTAGTATTGGGGAGAGAAGTAGGAGAACCAACGGGGATCACCTTATATCGGAAGTGTGACACTGCAGAGGAGACGGCGGAGATCCACAATTCGTTTTTTGCTCCGAGAACTACGAATGGCTACAAGGTGGAGTCCTATCGGGATCTGATCCAAAGAAGTATTGTGGGGGCGATGATGGCCATGTTCAAGCCAAAACGAACCACCTACATGAATATGAAGCAAGATGTCTTCTTCCATCAAATGTTTGCAGGAGCTCTAGTGCATTGGGTGAAGTGCTTTCATCACCAAACAAGGCAGATGGTGGTTAATTGGCAAACGGGCTTGCCACCTCATTATTTTGCACCGTTTGTAGCCCACTTCTACTTCAGACTGAACTTACTAACTGAGGAAGAGCATCATCTTATGGTATCTCACATGCATCCCAATTTACGACGGGAAGCAGACGAGGAAGAGCGCCATATATACTACATCTTCGAGCAAATGATGAATACTTTGCAAAGACTGGACAGTGGAAAGTCAAAGAAATTACCAATCCAAAGATGAAGAAACATGGCAAACCCAAAGAAGTGAGGTTGCCTCCCACACAAAGGAAGACTCGGCGGCTGATGTTCAAGACTGCGAAGATTGTAAAAGAGGCATCATCGAGATTAGAGTCTGGGGAAGAGACTGAGTTGTAAGAGGAGGAATTGGAAGAAGAGAAGCTCACATTAAAAAGTGAGGAGTCAGGGAGCAATAGCGATGGGGAGCCTGAGGTCCAGCAATCAGTGGCAGTAAGTGAGGCTTGTCAGGCGATGGTGGTGAACAAGTCGCAACTAGAAGAGAAAAGGGAGAATCCAGCGGGGCCGAGTTCAAGAGGCCAAGACAAGGAAAGTATTGAAATGCTAAAGATACAAAGATCGCGACTTTGGATGAAGGAGCTGATGATGGAGGAGAAGACTCCAGACAAAGATGGCAATGAAATGGAAGAAAACTTTGGTGGGATATCATATTTGACTAAGGTGGTCACACCATTGCTAGAGCTGTTGAAGGAGTATCGGAGAGTTATTCCCCAAGATTGCAGGAAGGGGATGAATGAGTTGCAGGTGGTGAAGCATCTGTTGAGTGAAGTGAAGGGGTTGCAAGAGCAACAAGTCCAAAGAAATAAAGCAATTGAAGAACTTTAGAGGGAGGAAGTGTTGAAGAAGAAGACTTTCAAGATGTAACAAGAGAGATGCAAAGAAAAAGCAAAGCAACTGCAGAAGCAAGCCGGAGAAATCACGGAACAGGCTATGTGGCTCAACAAGATGAAGGAAGAAGTGAGTGATGTGCGCATCGAGAACGTTCATTTGAAGGCAATGAACATCGTAATGGAGCAGGAGTTGGACAGTTTAAAGAAAAGTGCAGCAGCAAAAGATCAAGCATGGTAGAGAGAGTTGGCAGCCAGACAAGAAGAAGAAGAACGATTGCAAGAACTTATCAGGAGTGCGGAACAGTAGAGCATGCAGTATGCAGAGGAGAAGAAGATGCGTGTTGTAGAATACAAAGACGAGTTGAAGATGTATCGTGAGGAGTTGAAGGTGGAGCGCTCTTGAGGATATGCATCGGAGTCAGTAGGGGAAGTTGCAAGGAAGTTAAGAGCAATCTTAAGCAAGAAAGCTGAAGGGAGATTGGAGGAAGCTCGCCTACATGAATTGAAGTTACTTGTGCAGGAAACTCGGAAGAGAAAGGCCAAGGATGTGGACATGAACACCTTATTGATTTGATTGAGGGAACACGTAGATAGGAAAATGTTAGATGTAGAGAACAATATTAGTCTTAGACTAGATTTAGTCAATTCGGAATTAGAGAAGATTCAGAATAGTGTGACTGTGGAGAAGAAACCCAATGTCGCAGAAGTAGGAATTCAAGTGTCATTGGACTTGATGATTGACACATTAGAGAAGAGTGGGTCACGAGATAAGGATGTAGATGGATTACACATGAGCTCAATTGTAGATTGTAGTGTAGAAGTAGTAGAAGTAGTGAAGGACTTGGTGGAATTAGCCATACCCGAAGAAGGAGAAATAGTAAGAAGATCATCGGGTTTGGAAGCCGATGATGAGGTAGACATCGGATTGGGATAAATGTCAATTTTGAGATAGGAAGAGGTAGATATGAAGAGAAAGGTTATCACTTGGGATCTGCAAGTAGGAAGAGATGTTAGGAAGCGGTGCCTAGGTAGGCAAGTCTGCCGTTTGCTTCAGTATTTAAGTGGAGCAATCGCAATACAATGTTATTCAATATTCAAATTTCTGAAGATAGATAAAGTGAAGTGATGTTCTCAGTACTCGTCGCTTAAGCTTAATTTAGATTGTCAATTTTGTGTTTGTAGTTGTAAGTGTGTAGAATTCCGAAGAGCAAGTCAGTGTGCCTGTGGATGTTGGAATCTGCAGCCTTGATCTTCATTCTATGTGTTTTATCCTAAGTGAAGTGCATCGGAGCAATGCATTGATAGGTCTGAGAGGAATTGTAGTGTTGGTAGTCTTCTGCATTGGTGAGTGCAACACGAAGTTGATGTGAAGCAATTTCAATTGAGGAAGTTGTGCCCTTAGTGGAGGGGTGGAACAAAATTCTGAGGTGAAATTGATCTTTGCAGTGAAGTGCCGTCTTCCGGAGAATCTAAATCATCACAATCAAGAGTTGTTTGGACAGAATTTGCTATGTTGTGATTATGTGTGTGTATTCGTGACAAGTTGACAAGATTATGAGCTTGTTACTCTCTTTTGGGTGTAGTTGCTACCTAAGAGATTAAAGAAGAAATCAAGAAGAACTACAATTGTCACTTTTGACTTTGTATTTGACCAATTTTGGGTAGTATGTTTGCGAGAACAAACTTTACTTACCACAAAAGTGATATTTGCTGGGTTGTCACATGATTTTTGGTGCCGCTATTGAGGATACAAATCTCGGAAGTGGAAGAATACGAAGCCAAATTCAAAACTGGGTGTCCGTGCAATATGAATGTTTGCATAGAGAGAACAATGGGAAGAGAGAGCTCAAAGATGAGCAGTGCAACGTTTGAAAGAAGATGAACGTTTGAAAGCACCATCCACTTTAGACGAAATCAAACGACAAGAGTTGGACTTTCAACTCCTTCACAAAGTGCAAGAAGCCCTATGCAAACTTGACCAAAAGAGACAAGAAGGAGGTTAGCAAGGCTACTTTTTGTCCTACCTCTTCCAAGAAAAAGAAAGACTCGAGCGGGCAGACAAACGCGCTACGATCCAGAACACCAACTTCCCCTAAAGCTGTAAAGGAAGTTGATTTCATTAAGAAGTTCATTCGAGAAAAGACAGCATGAACACTCATGGAAGAAGAGTGTCAGCATCTGGTATGAACAATTCCCCGGTTATCCCGAAGAAGGTCCAAAGACCAGATTGAAATTGTGGAACCTCTTAGTTCTGATCGGGTTGAAGTCGACACAACCAGAGAAGAAGAAATTGTCAAAGACGACCCCAATTTGACCTTGACAAATTGGAACCCATGGGCAGACACCACGGCGTCCATACCAAGTAGCTCTTTGGTTCCCGTAAGTTCAAACTTACCACAACCAAATCCGCCGCACCGAATAATGTCTTCATTAGCCGTAACCTGACATGCTTATCAGAAGTATAAAGGTACAGAGCAAGACAAAGATCCTGACAAATTCATCCAGGAATTCAAAGTCATTTCCTTTGCCAACAAGGAACATGACTCCGCAGATTGATTGCGGATTTTTCCAAGTCTGCTCCGAAAGAAGGCTTGGAGCTGGTATACTCATGTAATGCAGAAAGGATTCACACCAGCAGACAGGGCAGACTTACAAAATGGCTTCTTGGAATGATTTTGGGAACTGGATTATGATACAAGTGTCTTTGTTGCCCTTAATGATTTGGATCAAGGAAAGAAGGAAAAATTGAGAGATTACTCTGCGCGGTTCATGGCCTTATTGAACCGAGTCCCAAAACAATCCGGGGTGGTGGGTTATTCCGATGCCCAAGCCATTACCTAGTTTCTCAGCGGGCTTTCATCGGAGATTTGAATCTTTGCCAGGGAGAGGAATGTAACTTCCCTGGACAAAGTCCTCAAACATGTCGCCCGATATGAGGCGGCTCATTCTAACTCATCCAGTAACCAAAGAAATTGTGAGAAGAAGGGCAAGAAGCCAAGACAACAAGCTTCTCAAAGCACTTCTCCTTCTTTGGAGGACTCCTCCACATCTTCTAGTTCTTCTTCAAAATCCGACAAAGAACCCAAGCCAAGAAAAATATGAAGACGCGGAGGAAAGAAGCTAGTAACACCGCCAGTAAAGAATGTATTTAAGGCAGATCAGAAGTTGGAAACTCTTATTAAAGAGTTTGTGGATTTCAAGATCCAGATGAATGGGGCGAAGGACCAAAGAAAACCCCCGTCATTCGGGTGACCAAATGTATGGTGCACTACGTGTGGTAAATCCAGCCATGCTAATATGGAGTGTTTAACTCGCATGACATTTCCAATGCAACAAATTGATTGGGTTCCTGGATGGGATCAAGGCGAAGAAGAAGAGAAGGTATACCAAACCCAAGAAATACAGCCTCCATCAAGCCCATCATATCAAGGTCCCAGGTTTGGACCACGGAAATATAATCTTACTGCTCCCCCATGAAGACCCCCGATGGGTGGTCAAAATAGACCCCAAAATGTTGCATCGGGTGCTTATTACAATTGTGGCTTGATGGGACATTGGTCTCCAAATTGCCCGGAGACAAGACGACAAATTGGGTACGTACTCCTTTGTGGGAACTGTAAAGGATCGGGGCACACAGGAAATCAGTGCCCGCAACCACCCAATCCGAAGCCCCTTATCAAGTATGTTCAGACTCCCGCCAAGAGTGTGGCGCTCCAAGCAAAGGGGGACACTAATGTCAATTGTATCACACTTGAGGAAGAAGGCCTCAAGAAGGGAGCCCAGCTATAGAAGGAGATTGGCCAGACCTTGAAATTTTGATGGTAGAAACTTGTGCGGAGAGGAAGAATTGAGCTTCCGAAGAAGCATGTATGGCGTCTTCTTCCTCACTGAAAATTAAGAGACTGCGACCAAAAGCTATCCTTTCTGCGAAGGAGGAAAAGGTCCTAGCAAAAGCTAAAGCAAAAGCCTTGCAGAAAGAAATTAAGGAAGCAGTACTACGCACGCAGGAGATGAGTGTGGAGGAAAATACAAAGACACAACCACCTATATTTCCGGCGGATATCAGGTCTGAAGTAAAAGACTTGATCCAAGCCCAAGTTGGTCAACCCGATGATCATTGGGTCACGCACTCCGGTTACCATCCTCAAGCATCCCAAAGTTTGTTTTGAACAGGCAAACAATTTAGAACCAAAGCCAAAGACAAAGCAAGTGAAATTGGGGGGAGTTCCACAGTATGATATTGTGGCAGATATGGCGTCTACTATCGCAAATGTCACATTCAAACAATTATGGGAGGACAATAAGCTTTATAAAAAGCAGCTAAGTTCAGCCCTTAAGAAAGTAAGGGCGATGACCAAGAAAGACTTACCCGCAATTTATCATATTGAAGAGGAAGATTTGGGATCTCCCGAGGTAGATGCGGAGATAGCAGGCTGTATGATTACATCCATACCCATTGATTTGGGATCGAGTGTGAATGTCATGACAGAAGACACAAAACATTGACTAGGGTACACAACGTTTGAACCAACATCTCGAATACTTAAGTTTGCGGATCAAACTAGGAGACGGCCCTTGGGCATGCTGTCAAATATCACCACGATTATAGGAGGAGTGCCCTTCAAATTAAATTACATTGTGTTACAACCAGTAACCAAAACTGGCTACCCTCTCTTGATTGGGAGATCTTGGTTGTACAGTGCCCAGGACATGGTGGATTGGCACCAGCAAAAATTACGATTTAAAGACATTTTTTCTAAAGAACAAAAGCTGGTGACGGTGAGTTGGACAAAGGTTCCTCATCTTAGGGAAAATACTTTGTCAAAAGACGAGGATGATTCCAAAGATTCATCGTCTTCATCTTTTGAGGACTTTGAAGACGACGTCCAAGTTAATTATTTGGAATGCTACGAGGTAGAGGTCAAAGATGAAGACCCATATGACATCGCCTTGGGTGCACAAGACTTAGAGGAAGGGGGTTTGACAGCAGTACGTCTCGGATTGAGCCGAGTAAGTCACGTAGAAGGTGTCATTAAACGCGATGACTGTCAAGATGTGGTCTTGACTGAAGAAAAGATTTTGAAGATTTCAAAGACAGTCACTGCCAAGGAGTTGGCTGGATACACTGCCCTATTTATAGAGTTCCAAGATGTATTTGCCTGGTCTATTGATCAAATGCCGGGAATTCCATGAGAATTTGGAGAGCACCGGATTGATCTGGTTGAAGGTGCAATTCTGGTTTGGCAAAGACAATACCGCCTAAACCCAAAGTACTCCCTCTTGGTAAAAGACAAAAATGATAAGTACTTAGGGGCCGGAATAATTTTCCCTGTTCTAAGCAGCGAGTGGGTTTCTCCCATTGTCATTGTTCCAAAGAAGAAGACAGGGAAAATTTGAGTGTGCCAAGATTTTTGCAAATTGAATGCAGTTACCCAAAAGGACCATCATCCTTTACCATTTACAGATACAATTCTGGACCAAGTAGCTGGTCATCCATGTTATAGTTTTCTTGATGGATGTTTAGGGTACAATCAAGAATCCATTCGAGAAGAAGACAAGGATAAAACCACATTCACAACCAATTGGGGCACTTTCGCTTACAATCAAATGCCTTTTGGGTTGTGTAATGCTCTTGCTACTTTCCAACAGATGATGAACTCAATATTCAAAGATTTTCTACGTAAATTTCTGGAAGTCTTCATTGATGATTTTTGTGTGCTTGGGCGAAGAGAGGTACATTTGATTATCTTCGCCAAACTTTTGAAAGGTGTCGTTTTGCCAGCTTGTCATTACACCCATAGAAATGCTTCTTTGCAATGAAGGAGGGAATTCTTCTGGGGCATTGGGTGTCAAGCTGAGGTATTGAAGTGAATGTCAAGAAGGTTAAAGTGATTGCAGCTTTGGAATCCCCGAAGAACATCCGGGAGCTGAGAGCCTTCTTAGGACATGTTGGATACTACAAACGCTTTATGTCAAATTATGTGGTGCTTGCTGCACCACTTACCAAGCTTCTGAAGAAATCCAAAGATTATACATAGGGAGCAAATCAAGAAGAAGCTTTCTAGGTGTTGAAGAAGAAATTGGTTGAAGCACCAATCATGAGAGCCCCAAATTGGGACGTCCTTTTTCATGTATATGTGGACACTTTGTCCATAGCCATCAGAGTTGTCTTAAGTCAGAAGGACAAGAAGAAAAGGGACTACCTAGAGTATTATGCCAGCCGACAACTTTCAGTTTCTAAAAAGAACTATTCAACGACTGAAAGAGCAGCACTCAAAATGGTGTATGCCTGCAAGAAGTTTTGCCACTACCTGTTGGGATACAAATTCGTCTTCTATGTGGACCATTATGCACTGCAACACTTGGTCAAGAAGGCAGTATTTGTCTGGGTGAATTGCACGATGGATCTTATTGTTGCAAGAATTCACCTATACTGTACAAGTAAGGAAGGGAGCTTTGCATTCAAATGCGGACTTCTTATCCAGGTTAGAAACTCAAGACCAAGATTTGGAAATTGATGATCAGTTTCCTGATGAAGAGCTATATCATTTAATGGCTGTTCAAAGTATGCGGTATGTGGAAGAATATCACTATTTGCATACGTGCCATTGTCCTGAGGGGCTAGACCCAAAACAAAGGGCAGTCTTTCTTCGGAAATGGGACTGTACCAATTGAAACACAACATTTTGTTTAAAATGGGCAAAGATGAAGTACTTCGGAGATGTCTGGAATCATATGAAGTAGGAGGAGTCATCGAATCCTTGCACTCAGAAGCATCAGGGGGACACTATGCCTTGAAAAATATGGTGAAGAAAATTCTTTTGGCAGGGTATTGGTGGCCTATGATGTATAAAGATACTCATGCCCATATCTGGAGTTGTGATGCCTGTCAAAGAACAAGGAAACTGACGGCGACTTCACAGTGGCCTTTGAAACCAATTTTGCCTCTGGCCCCATTTGAGAAATGGGGTATTGATTTTGTGGGACCTATTCAACCAGTAACCTGTGTCACAAGGAAGAGGTACATCTTAGTATGTACCAACTATGCCACCAAGATGGTGGGAGAAGAGGCAACACAAAGAGATGATGCAGAGATAGTAGTAGAATTTTTCTTCCAAAACATCATTTCCCATTATGGGTGTCCTCTAGAATTGGTCAATGATTGAGGAACTCATTTTTTGAACTCGATGGTGGAAGCATTAACCAAATACTTCCAAATTAAGCATCGAAATACAATGCCTTACAACCCAAAAGCAAATGGACTCACGGAGAAAGCTAATGGATTGTTGTGTAAAATTTTGAATAAGGTGACAGTCAATTATGCCTATGACTAGGATACGAAGTTATCTGCAACGTTGTGAGCATATCAAACAACTGAAAAGATTACTACCAAGCAAACTCCTTATTTCCTAACATACGGTTTGCATCCCATATTACCAGTTGAGTTTGAAGTACCGACATATAGAATAATTTGTGAAGAACATTTGTCGGAAGAAGAAAGCCAAGATCTTGGGATCCATCAACTGATGTGGTTGGAAGAGAAAAGGGACGATGCAATGCAAACTACAAAGGAAATTCAAGAACAACGGAAGGTTTGGCACGATAAAAGAATCAAACCTATGGCTGTTCAGGAAGGAGACTTGGTATTATTATATGATAATCACCGCATATTTTTTCCAGGAAAATTACATCTGAGGTGGATGGGACCGTATCGTGTGATGCACATCTATGTTAATGGTTCTATTCAACTCACAAACCTAGATGGCAATCCTTTTGCAACTTGCGTCAACAGTTGGAGGGTGAGAAAATATTGGACCCCGAGTGCGACTTTGTACAAAAACCTGGTTGTTGGTGTTTGCGGGGACGCTCACATTTGAGGGAGGGGGTATGTGGTGCCCACATTTTTTTGTTTTTCTATGTTAAGTCATGTTTAAGAGAAGAAGCAAGCACTGAAAGTTGAATTGCAAACGAAGAATGGACAAAACTAACTTTGGAGGAAATCCAAAGAAATGACATCGGATCCGATGATGGAGGTACTCAAAAGAGAAGTACACCCAAAAAAGTCCAAAGATCACCGTCTTTGGGTTGGAAGACGCAAGAGAGACGAAGACCGTTTAACAACCTTGGTACGTGGCAAGAAAGTACATTTCAAGAAATGGCATGGGCAGAAGAAGCATGTCTTGACAGTGATCGGGAGTTGCACGCAGAAGAGAGCAATTTGAACTTGAAATCAACTGATGAATGACTGTGATTTGGGGAAATATAAAATGGCAACTGCGCAAGGAAAAGTTGAATGCTCAGAGTAAATTTCCAATTCCTTTGAGTAGTGGTCCTGCAGTAATGCGTGCCCAGAAGCCCATTGAGAGTGAGATTTTCTGAAACCTTGAGGGAGTTAGAGTGTCTTGTCCAAGAGAGGGTCTCATCTTCCAACATCGTAGAACGAGAGAACAGATCATGGTGAAGAAGGTGGCCAATGCACTGGCGGTGCGAGGTTTTGCAATCCGAAGAGTAGATGTAGTAGCTAGAATCAAAGTCTTGATTAGAATTTGTATTACCATTTTAGCATGGAATTGGAATTTCATTTTCCCGAGAGTGATGGCAGAGATTGCTGCCATTAATTGTAAGGAGGGTCTTGTGGTGCCCACATTTTTTGTTTTTTTTCAAAATAAAGGAGAAGAAGTGTATAGAGAAGTTGGATTGTGCCTGTATGGCCGAAGAAGGCAAAGAAAAGAGTCTTTGGGGTGAAACCCAAAGTAAAGTGACTTCAGGTCATAAGGCAAAGTACTCGAAAATGCACTGTCAGCATACAACCCAAAGAAAAATGTCTTTGTATAGAGAGGAGCTCAACCCAAGGCAAAGACAGTCTAACAACCTTTCGTCGGGGCGAGAAATTCAAGAAGGGCCGTTTAAAAACTGACGGCCCATATGTGCAAAGGTTTATTGACAGTGACAGGTGCATGCCGGAGGTGTGATTTCTCAGTAGAAACTCAAAGTGACGGAAGACAAAGAAGCGCAACTCTATAAAAATTGAACTTGCAATGACGAAATGTCGAGTAATTTTCCTTTGCCGTTGAGAAGTCATCTTGTAGGTGATCGGGGGAAGGGAAATAAAGTTGGTATTGTGTTAGTGCGCAAGGGAGAAGTCGCGAGAGTGAAATCAAGAGAGAGTGAGAAAGTAGAAGAGATGGGAGGAGGAAAGAAGAACTCCGAATTTGCAATGAGAAATCATGCAATTCGGAGGTTAGATGTGATAGCAAGGATCAAAGTCTTGAGCCGACTTTGGATCACATTTCTGGCATGGAATTGGAATGTAAGTTTTCCAGGATTCATGACAGAAATCATCGAGGGTAAGTGTCTCGATGGACCCGAGGAAGAAGGGAAGAGAGGAAATCCGGCTTGCTGGATAGAGTGGGATTGGAGACTCGTACTCGGGAAGGAGGCAAGCTCGGAGTAGGGAGCCATGCTCTTGGAGAAAGGAGAGATAGCTCAGGAAACTCAGGAGGTGAGCGACGCCTTCTCGTCGAAGAGAACAAAGAATGGGTATAAAGTTGAGAGTTACAAGGATCCAGTGAAGAGAGGGATCGTGAGTGCTCTCATGGCAATCTTGAAGCCGGAGAGAACAACTTATGTGATGAACCACCAAGCGGTGTTCTTCCATAAGTTGTTTGCAAGAGAACCTATAAATTGGGCGAGGTGCTTCCATGGGAGGACAAGACAGATGGTGTGGAATTTGCGGGATAAGTTGCCACCACACTACATCATGCCGTTTGCAGCACATTTTTACCTCGGGTTGAATTTGCTCAACTCGGTAGAGTGAAATAGAATGGTGTCTCACTTCCATCCCAACTTGAGAAGAGAAGTCGACCTAGCGGAACAACAATACATTCTCCAAATCCGTAGCACGGATGAATACTACATGAAGATGGGTAAGAGCATGGAGATAGAAGCGAGCAATCCAAAATTGAAGAAGAGGAGTTGGAAAGGAGAAGCCAAAGATAGCAAGAAACCTCGGAAGGTGCAGAGAAGTAACCCAAGGCGAAGTATGATGGTGATTGAGTCGGAGGACAAAGACTCAAAAGGAGAGACCGAGCTCAAATTGGGAGACTCAAAACATGAGGAGGAACCTGAGCTAGCATTGCAAAGCAGAGATACGAGCAATGATAGTGATGAAGGGGAGAAATGACATCGGTGCCGGCGGCTGACAAATACGAAGAACAAGTGCAAGCCGAGATGGAGGCCAAAGACAACACACAGTTGGAAGACAAAGTAACTGTCATCGAGGAAAAGAAGATCGCCATACAGCAAGGAATTCGCTCGAGACGTAAGGCGAAGTGTGAAGCGGGGCCAAGTAAAGTGAAGGAAGAGGTAGGAGAAAGCTCAGGATGTGAAGCATCACTTCCAATACATGAAGTACAAAGAGAAGTGGCCACACAAAAAGAAGTAATCATGAGTGATGGAGTGGAGTACCTGCAGGAAGTGGTGTGTCCGTTGTTGGTAAAGTTAGAACTAAGAAGACGGAAATGCAGTCGACATGTCCGGAGGTAAAGACTGTATTGCAGGTGTTGGCGAGATTAGAAGAAGAAAACTCGGAGTTGAAGAAGAGTTTAACCCGAGGTGAGGAGGAAAGAGAAGTATTGCAAGCGGAGGCAGTAGTAAGAAGTCAGGTAATCAAAGACCTGAAGAGAGAAGTAAATTATCAAGAGGATCTTGTGAAGAAGAGTGCTATAGCAAGGAAGAGACAAGTAGCGGAGTATGAGATCTTGAAGCAGCAGTTTGCTGATTCAAGAGTAGAAGTAATCCATGCTATGGCGAGGGTAGCAGCAAAGGATCAAGAGCTCGATAAGGTGATGGAGATTGTCAAGGAGAAGAAGCAACTCTGGCAAAGAGAGTTGGCGGCACGATATAGGGAAGAAGAAAGACTACAAGAATTACTTCCTAGTCAGGAGGAGAAGATTGTACTGAAGGAGAAGGAGACGGTGAAAGCTAAGTTCTAGGAGGAGTTGGCGATGTACAAAGAGGACTGGCTTGCAGATCGAGAGCAAGAGAGGAAGACCTATAACACCCATTTGTGCATGTGTGTGGTATTGTGATATTTAGCTTGGTATTACAAGTACTTAAGAGATATTATTTATATAGAGATAAAGGATGGTTCTATATTAGTCATGGTTAGCTAAAGTTAGTCATAGCTAAGATAGATGGGACCTTACTTTAGAGGAAGAAGAAAAGATGAGCACCACTATTTTGGATTTTAGTGTGTTGACTTGGTATTATTCCTAGGTGTTTGGCTTTGGGGAAAGAGTTAAGAACTCTTGGGCCCGCAAGCCTTTTTGTTTTGGATTCTTCTTTAGTCCAAGGATAGCCCATGTGAAGGAATCCTTGCTTTAGTGGTTGGGTCAAGATAAGGGGAATATGCCCATGTGAATGGATATTCCTTTCTACTTTTTGACTTTACTTGACTTTTAGTCTAGTAACTTGAGTTACTACGGTAATTAGTAACTTTGGTACGTAACTATTTCACAAGTATATAAACAAGGAGTGAGGAGGTCCTCATCATCCTTTCATTTGCAACTATCTCTCTCTCATTGAGTTCTCTAGTGAGCAATGTCTTGAGTCTTGGAGTGTTAGCCTTGGAGGAGTATGATGGAGTTGGGGTTCCTTGCCTTCTTAGTCCATGGTGCGCTACCATAATAGCCATCAGAGGTTCATCCTGAGTGAGAGACAGGCCGGCTCACATTTTTGGTTCCGTTGCCGGGACCTCTCTAGAAGGCAAGATAATGTTCCGCGTCCAATTCTACATTAGGCAGAAAGAGGCTATGAGAGCTCACTTGTAGAGAACATTAGGAGAGGAGAGGGCTGAACTTATGTTAGAGAACCAAGATCCATTTGTATACCCTGTAATTCATTATGATGTCTTTGAGGTGATTTTGTACATCTTGTACACATGAGAGGAATTGGAGAGATTGTGTGAGGTGGATTGCAAATTTTGGGGATTAAGGTGATTTTGGGCAAAATCTCAAGTTTGAGATCTGGACTTGAGATTTCTACACATGATAGCTTGGTTTATTTTTCAGTTAGCACACTTGAAATTATTGAGAGAGCTTCTATGCGCACTGGGCTAGAATTTTTGAAAGTTGATAGGGTAAAGTGCTCCCGCAACTGCATGCTCTCTGGAAAATTGTACAGAGTCTGCCATTTCTTCAATTTTTAGTGAATTATCCTGAAAATTTCCAAGAAAATTTATTGCATTGTATCCTACCTGCTGCCACAAAAATTAGAGAGAGGTCGTTTTTGCGCAAGGCGTTATGAGTTTTTGAAGTGAGGGGGGTGGTTTTTAGACCAAATCTGAAATATGGGTGCTGAATAGAAAGGTGTCTAGGCCAAATGGCTCAATGAAAAGATCTGAAATTTTGCACGGAGGGACGCCCTAGAGTTGTGATCAAGTGTGGAAAATTTCAGAGGACTGGGACATATTGGTTGGGAGATTTGAGTGACATTGTGAGGAAGGGTCAATTCTGCAAAGTGGAGATCTCATGCATGAGAAGTTTGAGATCAACAAAAAGCATGTTTGAGTGTTTAGATTCATCTTGGGGAACATGGAGGGTCATCAAGAGTGGAAATTGAGATTATGCAAGGTTCCCCAAGGGTTTGAGGTGATTGTAGGGGTGGATTTGAGGAAAAGAGAGTTTACAATAGAATTTGAAGAGAGTGTTGAGAGGATCCAAAAACCTACACCACTTGGAGGAAAGAGTGAGTCTAAGTGCTTTCTATGTGGAGAGAAGGGACATAAGGCAAGTTCATGTCCATTGACCTTTGAGAGCAAGAGATTGAGGGAAAGGAGAGGCTTACTTGACTTGGGTTTGCATGTTGGACCTTCTTCAAGTGGGCCTCATTATTACCAGATTTCTTTGAGGATGCAGCACTTACATGGTATGAGTCAGAATACCAAAAGAGAGAGAGAGGAGAGAGGGGGAAGAGGAGTCTTGGGAGACTTTGACTTCAGCACTCATTGAGAACTTTCTTCCTGATGAGAGTTATGAGAGATTGATGAGTGAGGCTACATTTCTCAAGCAAGGAGATGGAGAGAAAGTGAGGGTCTATGTGGAAAGAGTGGAAAAGTTGGAGTCCAGATTTTGCATAGTGTTGAGGAAGGGTGGGGATGATGTGGAGACTACAATGATTGGCATAGGGGCCATGCTCACCAAGAATTTTGTGGGAGGATTGAGACCACAAATTAGAAGCAAGGTGAGATATGAGAAACCTTCTTCCAAGGTTGAAGCTATCAAGATCGCAATTCGTATGGAGGAGAGTTTGGAAGGGGATGAGAGTGATTTGGTGGTGAAGGAGGTTGTGCATCCTCCTCAAGGCTACAAGTATGGTGGAACTTCTGATACTTTGGTGACAAGGGTTGCACCACAAGTAGCAGTTGCTCCAGTTCTTGCACCTCCACCAAAAGATCCACTCCAAACCATCACAGAACAACTTGCGGATCTCAAGATCAATGCGGTGCAACTATGGGAGAAGAGAGAGGTGGATCAGAATGTAGGAAGAGGGCCTAGGAGTTATGGAAACTATCCATATAGAGGAGGCCAACCAGCCAACAATTTCAATGACAGAAATTGTTTTGGTTGTGGAGGAAGAGGCCATATCCAAAGGAATTGCCCAAATTCCACTTACCATGGAGGAAGGGGTTATGAGGGAGCCAATAGAGGGAAAGAGGGAGGTAGTGAAACCCAAGTGGCTCCTAATCCCAAAAAAGGTAAGGGGATAGTATCCATAGATGTGGTTGAGAGCAAGTATGAGAAGGGAGAGTGCTCAAACTCCAAGGGTCTTAATTTGGAGCTTTTGGCACAAGAGAAGAAGAGAGCTCGTTTTGCAGAGGATGTTCACTCTTCTCAAGGATTTACTTCAAGCAAGGATACTCCTATGTCTACTAGGAGCACTCGCACCTCAACACCATCAACAACAAAGACTCCAAGGAAGAAGTTGGGGATGGAGGACTTCTTGATCTCAAAGCAACAATGGAACTACAATGTGTTGGAGGATGTTGGTAGTCACAAGGCTAACATCACAGTGGGCCAATTAATTGCTTTGAACCCTACCTTGAGAAAGGAGCTTAGAGGTGGTTTGAGTTCTACAAGGAGCAAGAAGAAGAAGAAGGCAAAAGTTCCAGTATCAATGGGGGTGGTGGATGCCAAGCCAGCACCATGGGAAGCTTGTGAATATGCCTCCAAGATTGATGTGAGAGTGAATGGTCACAACATCAAGGATGCATTGGTTGATGGAGGATCAGCAGTGAATGCCATGTCAGAAAGGTTGATGAAGAAGTTGGGTATGATACCCTCAAGACCTTCAACATTTGTGGTGAGCATGGCAAACAAGCAACAAGTTCGACCAGTAGGGGTGATGGATAAGGTGGTAGTTTCAGTTATGGGAGTTCAAAATCTCATGACTTTCCAAGTCTTGAAGGATTCAAGCTATGACTTACTTCTTGGGAGGCCATGGTTGAGAGCAGCACGCACAACTGATCGATGGCACAAAGGGTACTTGAGGATTGGGCCATCAAACCATAGAGTCACTGTTCCTGTGACTAACACCACCAACACTTCACATTCAGATACCCCATCTTCTGATTATTGGGAATCAGATTCTGAAGAAGGAGCTTCAGATGTGGACACAAGCATGGAAGAGGAGACTTCCATGGAGGAGGATGAATCTGAATCTGATTCAGATGTGTATCCTTTGTGTGTTATGGATTTTGCACCTAAGCCAGAGGTTTTGAAGGACCCAGATAAATCACCATTGACACTTGAGGAGATAGAGAGAAGGTTATCTACCCTCAAGTATGGCCCAAATGTTACCAAGGAGGAGAAGGTGAGATTTGAGGAGATTTTCTGCAAGTTCATCCATGTGTTTGCTTTTAGTTACAAGGATTTGAAGGAAGTCACCTTGGAGGAGCACAAGATAGAGGTGGAGTCACATGCAAGACCAATCCGCCAAAAGCAACGTCACATTAGCCCACCAATATCTTTGGTTGTGAAGGAGGAGATTGATAAGCTCAAGGAGGCTGGATTTATCTTTGAGGTGGAGAATTCAGAATGGGTGTCTCCAATTGTCATTGTGAAGAAAAAGAATGGTAAGCTTTGGGTATGTGTGGATTACAAGAAGCTCAATGCTGTTACCAAGAAGGACTACTACCCATTGCCATTCATTGATGAAATCTTGGAGGAGGTTGCAGGTCATGAGAGGTACAGTTTTGGAGATGGTTATAGTGGATAACCAAATCAAGATTGCACCAAAGCATCAACAACTGACCACATTCACCACACCTTGGGGAACTTACGCTTTCAAGGTCATGCCTTTTGGGCTTTGCAATGCTCCAGCCACATTCCAACAGTTTATGAACAAGGTATTTGAACCTTTCATTGGGAAATTTGTGAGAGATTTCATTGATGACTTTTGTGTCTATGGGAGCAAGGAGGAGCACTTTGAGCACCTAATCAAAGTCTTGCAACGCTTGGATGAGGCAAATGCATCACTCAACCCCGAGAAGTGCATTTTTGGATGTGAAGAAGGTCTACTTTTGGGGCATATCATCTCCAAGGATGGAATAACAGTTAATCCTGAGAAGGTGAGGAAAATCTCAGACCTTCCATTCCCTTCAAGCTTGACAAAGTTACGCCAATTCTTGGGGATGGTTGGGTACTATAGGAGGTTCATCTTATCATTTTCCAACAAGGCTTATGCATTGACCATCTACATGAAGAAGGGTGTAGATTACATGGTGATTTTGGAAGACAAGGAGGCTCTCAAAGCTTTTGAGGAGCTCAAACAATCCCTTGTTGTAGCTCCAATTCTTGCTAAACCTGATTGGAGTAAACCTTTCATCCTCTACACTGATGCTTCTAATGTAGCTATAGGATGCACTCTTAGTCAATTAGACCAAGATGGGCATGATCATCCAATAGCTTATGCTAGTAGGCAGATGGTTTCAGCAGAGAAGAACTACTCTGTCACGGAGAGAGAAGGGTTGGCAGTGATCTTTGGTCTCAAGAAGTTTAGACACTACTTGATTGGAGGGAAAGCCACCATTGTCACGGATCACAAGGCTTTGAAGTACATCTTCAACAAGCCTAATGTTGAAGGGAGACTAGCAAGGTGGATGATACTCTTGTCTGAGTATGACTACACCATTGAAGATAGGCCAGGAAAGAAACATGCAAATGCTGATTTATTATCTAGAGCCTATGATCATTATGGAGATGAGCCAGTGGATGATTCCTTCCCGGATGAGGAGCTCATGACAATCTCAGTCACTCAAGAGGTTCCAATGGAGTACAAGGAGATTGTGGATTTTGTGACAAAAGGTAACTATCTAGAAGGGATGCATGCTAGGGAGAGGAAGGCCCTTGCAGCAAGATCTAGACCTTACACAATGGTGGAGGATACTCTTTTTCACCAAGGAGCAGATGGTCTACTTCGAAGAGCAGTGGGTAAGGAAGAGTCTATCCTACTCATAAAGGAGTTTCATGAAGGTTTAGTATGTGGAGGACACTTTGCAGGAAAGGTGACTGTTTTCAAGATTCTAGATGCAGGTTACCATTGGAGAGGGATTTTCAAGGATTGTCTTGATTATTGCAAAACTTGTCATGTTCGTCAAGCTTTTGCTAGAAAGTCTACATCCACTCCACCACTTAGATCAATTCCATTGCTAGGACCTTTTGAGAAGTGGGGAATTGATTTTGTAGGTCCTCTCAATAGAACCCCAAGGAACAATCGGTACATTGTGGTAGTTACTGATTACCTTACCAAGTGGGTTGAGGCTAGACCATTGAGGGACAAGAATGAAGATGAAGTGGGTAGATTTCTTTATGAACGCATTATCACTAAGTTTGGATGCCCTTTGGAGTTGGTTTCTGATAGAGGAGGAGAGTTTATAGGAAGCATTACTACAGCCATGCTACGACATTTCTCTATCACACATAGAGTAACTACATCCTATAAGCCAAATTCCAATGGCTTGGCAGAGAGAACCAATCAGACCTTGTGCATGATGTTGGCCAAAGATGCAGAAATGGAGGGGGCTAAACATCATTGGGACAAGAGGATTCATGCAGTTTTGTGGGAGTATAGGACAACCATGAAAACTTCCACTGGATATTCTCCATTTCAATTGGTGTATGGTATTGAGTCTACCTTACCTATTCACTTTGATCTTCCTACCTTCCAAAGCATTCATAGAAGATTGAAGAAAGCACAAGGAGGTGATGCAGAGAAGTCAAGGAAGGATCAACTCATGGAGTTGGAAGAGGCAAGAGCAGTTGCTATGGTTCGAGTGGAGCAAGCCCAAAGGAAACAAAAGGAGAGCTATGATAAGAGGCAAGACAAGAAGAAGGTGGAGCCTTTCAAAGAAGGTGATTGGGTAATGTTGTTTGATTCCATTTGATTCAAGAGAGTGCAAAAGAAGTTTTTGCCTAAGTACTTTGGACCTTTCATAGTGGAGAAGGTGTGGAGCAATTACACCTATGATCTCAAGGAGTTGGGAGGAAGATACTTTGATAGGATTAACCATGATAAGTTGAAGATGTACCATAGAAAGTAAAGAGACCTTCACTTTGAGGACAAAGTGAAACCTTAGTCCGGGGGTAAATGTAACACCCATTTGTGCATGTGTGTGGTATTGTGATATTTAGCTTGGTATTACAAGTACTTAAGAGATATTATTTATATAGAGATAAAGGATGGTTCTATATTAGTCATGGTTAGCTAAAGTTAGTCATAGCTAAGATAGATGGGACCTTACTTTAGAGGAAGTAGAAAAGATGAGCACCACTATTTTGGATTTTAGTGTGTTGACTTGGTATTATTCCTAGGTGTTTGGCTTTAGGGAAAGAGTTGAGAACTCTTGGGCCCGCAAGCCTTTTTGTTTTGGATTCTTCTTTAGTCCAAGGATAGCCCATGTGAAGGAATCCTTGCTTTAGTGGTTGGGTCAAGATAAGGGGAATATGCCCATGTGAATGGATATTCCTTTCTACTTTTTGACTTTACTTGACTTTTAGTCTAGTAACTTGAGTTACTATGGTAATTAGTAACTTTGGTACGTAACTATTTCACAAGTATATAAACAAGGGGTGAGGAGGTACTCATCATCCTTTCATTTGCAACTATCTCTCTCTCATTGAGTTCTCTAGTGAGCAATGTCTTGAGTCTTGGAGTGTTAGCCTTGGAGGAGTATGATGGAGTTGGGGTTCCTTGCCTTCTTAGTCCATGGTGCGCTACCATAATAGCCATCAGAGGTTCATCCTGAGTGAGAGACAGGCCGGCTCACAGACCAGATTGGAGCCAGTGAAGGAAATTGTCCTCAGAATGAATGCGATGCTAAGTACAAAAGCCAGTATTTGGATTGAGGAGACGAGGTTGCATGAGTTGAAGTTGTTGGTGCAAAGGACAAGGCAAAGACAAGCGAAAGACACAAATATGAACGCCTTGTTGATTAGTCTCAAAACTCGGGTAGACAAGAAGATATTAGAAGTAGAAGACAACATTTCAATTAGATTAGACCTAGGGAAAATAGAGATGGAAAAGTTTCGAAAAGATGTTCAAACAAAACCCGAAGTAAATAAGGTAGGAGTGCAAATGTCTTTGGAGTTACCGATGGAGACATTAGAGAAGAGTGGGTTGGGAGATAAGGAGTTAGATAGATTACCCATTAGTGGAATTTCAGATCAGGAAAGAGAATTACTGGATCTGGTAGAAGAATTAGAAGTTGTGAAACCCGAGGACAGAGTAGTAGGAAGTAAGATTACTTTGGGTTCGGGTTTGAAGCCGAGGAAGAAGTAGACATCGGATTGGATTAGTAACAGATTTGAGATTTGAAGAGGCAAATATGAAGAGGTGTATTGTCATTTTGGATCTACAGGTTAGAAGAGTTGTTGTAGAACGGTATAGTTGTTAGAACTGTCAATTGCTTCACTACTTAAGAGTGGCATTTGCAGTATTATGTTGTTCAGTGCTCATAATTTTTGAGAATAGATAAAGTGAAGTGTTGTGAAGCAATGCTCGTCGCTTGAGCTTGATTCCGAGAATCAACTTTGCAATTGTGTTTGTGAGTGTTTGGAGAAATTCAAAGTGCAAGTCAGAGTGTTTGTTAGATGTTGGATTCCACAACCTTGATCTTCATTCTGTGTGTTTGATCCTGAGTGAAGTGCAATTGAAGCAATGCCTTGACAGATCTGAGAGGAATTGTAGTGTTGGTAGTATTCTACATTCGTGAGTGAAGTGCAAAGTTGATGTGAATCAATTTTGATCAAGGAAGTTGTGCCTTCAGTGGAGGGGTGGAACACAATTCTGAGGCAAAGTCGTTTTGCAGTGAAGTGCCATTTTTGAGAGAGCCTGAATCATCACAATCAAGATTGTTTGGAAAGAATTGAAGGATTTGTAATTAAGGAGTATGAATTCGTGACAAGACTATGAATCAGTGCTTGTTACTCTCTTCCGGGTGTGGTTTCTACCTGAGAGACTAAAGAAGAACTCAAGAAGAACTGAAGCAACGATACGTTGCTTTGTATTTGACCTATTCTAAGTTGTATCTTTGTAGGAACAAACTTTACTTACCCGATTACCACAAAAGTGATATTTTCCGGGTTGTCACATGATTTTTGGCGCCGCTGCCGGGGATACAAATCTTGGAAGTGGAAGAATACAAAGCCTAATTTGAAACTGGGTATCAACGCAATATGAATGTCTGCATCAAGAGAACAATGGGAAGAGAGCTCAAAGACGAGCACTTCAACATGAAGAAGATGAACATCTGAACGTCTCATCCACCGTGGACAAAACTGAACAAGAGGCGTTGGATTTTCAACTCCTTCACAAAGTGCAAGAAGCCCTGTGAGAACTTGACCACAAGAAACACGAAGGCGGTTGGCAAGGCTACTTCGCATCTCCCTCTTCTTCCAAGAAGAAGAAAGAATCAAGTGGGCAAACATATGCATTGCGGCCCAGTAAACCAACTTCCCCTAGAGTTGTAAAGGAAGTTGTGTCCTTGAAGAACTTTGTTCGAGACAAGACAGCACGAACACTTACTGAAGACGAGTGTCAACATCTTCTACAAACAATTCCTTGGTTGTCCTGAAGGAACTTTGAAGAGCCAATCAAAGATGTTGATCTTGAATCTTCCACTTGGGTTGAAGTCGACACCCTCATAGCAGAAATTGTCAAAGAAGACCGCACCTTGAACTTGACAAATTGGAATCCTTGGGCTGACAACACAGCGTCAATACCAGCCAATCCCTTAGTTCCGTCAAGTTCAACACTACCTCAACCAATCCCATTGCATCGAACAATGACTTCACTGCCTGTCACCCGACACGCCTATCAGAAGTACAAGGGGACAAAACAAGACAAAGACCACGATGAATTCATCAAAGAATTTGAAGTCATCTCCTTTGCTAACAAGGAGCATGACTTGGCGGACCGACTGAGAATTTTCCCAAGTTTGCTCTGCAAGAAAGCTCGGAGCTGGTACACTCATGTGACCCAGAAGGGGTTTGTACCAGCAGACTGGGCAAACTTGAGAAACAACTTCCTGGAACGATTCCGAGAGGTTGATTACGACACGAGTGTCTTTGCGGCACTTAATGATTTGGACCGATGCAAGAAGGAGAAGTTGAGAGACTACTTTGAGCGGTTCATGGCACTATTGAACCGAGTTCCCAAGCAATCAGGGGTGGTGGGTTACTCCGATGCCCAAGCCATTACTTGGTTCCTCGGGGGACTGTCACCAGAGATACGAATCTTTGCAAGGGAGAGGAATGTAACTTCCTTGGACAAAGTACTCAAACATGTCGCTCGTTATGAAGCGGCTCACTCTCACTCTGCCGGTAACCGGAGAAATTGGGAGAAGAAAGGCAAGAAGCCCAAAAGGAGAGCTTTGCGCAGTACATCTCCTTCTTCGGAAGAATCCTCTACGTCTTTGAGTTCTTCTTCGGAATCCAAAGAAGAATCAAAGCCAAGACAAGTCAGAAGACATGGAGGCAAGAAACCAGTGACTCCTCCAGCAAAGAGTGTAAATAAGGCAGATACTAAGTTGGATGCACTCATCAAGGAGTTCTCGGATTTCAAGATCCAGATGATTGGGGCCAAAGCCCAAAGGAAGGCCCCAGCATTTGGAAGATCTAATTTATGGTGCACCGCATGTGGCAAATTAGGCCATGCCAACACAGAATGCAATACTCATAATGCATTCTTGGTGCAGCAAATTGATTGGGTTCCGGGATGGAACCAAGACGAGGACAATGAGGATGTGTACCAAACGCAGGAAGTACAACCTCAAGCAAGCACATCTTATCAAGGTCCGAGGTATGGACTCAGGGAGTATAACCCCAATGCTCCTCCACGAAGACCACCGATGAGCAACCAAAATTGGCCTCAGAATGTTGCACCCGGAGCCTGTTATAATTGTGGCTTGATGGGACATTGGTCTCCAAACTGTCCCGAGCCAAGAAGGCAAATTGGGTATGTTCCCCTGTGCAGAAATTGTAAAGGATCGGGGCATACGAGCAACCAATGCCCTCACCCACCAAACCCAAAGCCACCTGTAAAGTATGTACATACTCCTGCTGAGCGTGCAGCACTTCAGCCAAAGGGGGATACTAATGTAAATTGTATTACTCTTGAGGAAGAAAGACCTCAAGACGGGAGTCCGGCCTCGGAAGGAGAATGGCCGAACCTTGAAATTTTGAAATTTGAGACACGCTACAGCAAGAAGAAGCGTGATCCCAAAGAACTGAGTGTGACCTCGTCGTCTTCCAGAAAGGCGAAGAGACTGCACCCAAAAGCAATTCTTTCTGCCAAGGAGGAAAAGATCCTCGCAAAAGCCAAAGCTAAAGCCTTGCAGAAAGAACTACAGGAGGCACTACTCAGGACTCGGGAACTGAGTTTGGAAGAAGAGACGAAGACGAAGTCTCCAGTTTTTCCGGTGGACATTCGATCCAAAGTAAAGGGTCTGATCCAAGCCGAGGTGGGCCAACCCAAGGAACCTCGGGTTAAGGCCGTTGGCAAGCCCGTTACCATTTTGAAGCGTCCCGAAGTCAAGTGGGATCATGGAGAGACTTTGGACCCAAAGCCTAAGTCGAAGACGGTCAAATTGGGAGGAGTACCCCAATACAATATTGTAGCAGATTTGGGAGCCACAAATGCCAACGTTACATTCAAGCAATTGTGAGAAGATAACAAGCTGTACAAGAGATAGCTGAATTCGGCCCTCAAGAGGGTGAGGTCGATGTCAAAGGACCTGCTTGCTATCTATCGTATTGAACAAGAAGATTTGGGATCTCTCGAGGTAGACACGGAGATTGCAGGGTGCATGATCACATCGATACCCATCGACTTTGGGTCCGGTGTGAATGTCATGACCGAGGATACTACAAATCGACTCGGGTATCACACTTTGAACCAACACCCCGAGTGTTGAAGTTTGCAGACCAAACCAAGAGACGGCCATTGGGCATGCTGTCAAACATTACCATGATCATTGGAGGGGTACCCTTCAAGTTGAACTACATCGTGTTGCGACCAATGACAAAGACTGGTTACCCTCTATTGATCGGCAAACCCTGGTTGTACAGTGCCCAAGTCGTGGTGGATTGGCATTAGCAGAAGTTAAGATTTAAGGACATTTTGTCCGAAGATCAGAAGCTGGTGATTGTGAGTTGGACGAAGGTTCCCCATCTTGGAGAAACAAGTTTGTTGGAAGAGGAGGACAAATCCAAAGACTCATCGTCTTTGTCTTCAGATGAATCCGAAGACAAAGTCCAAGTTAATTACTTGGAATGCTACGAGGTGGATGTTGAAGACTAAGACCCATATGACCTCACCTTGGGTGAACCTGACTTGGAGGAAGGGGGTTTGATGGCCGCTTGCCTCGGGTTAAGCCTAGTAAGCCACGTTGAAGGAGTCATCAACCCCGATGACTGTCAAGAGGTTTTATTAACTGAAGGAAAAATTTTAAAAATTTTGAAGACAATTACTTTGGAGGAGTTGGCAGGATACACTGCCCTGTTTATAGAATTCTAGGATATATTTGCCTGGTCGATTGATCAAATGCCGGGTATTCCACGAGACTTTGGAGAACACCGGATTGATCTTGTTGAAGGTGCAGTTCCGGTTTGGCAGCGACAATACCACCTGAACCCAAAGTACTCGCTTCTAGTGAAAGATGAAATTGACAAGTACTTAGGGGCCGGAATCATCTTCCCTGTCTTAAGCAGTGAATGGGTCTCCCCCATTGTCATTGTCCCAAAGAAGAAAACAGGGAAGATCCAAGTGTGCCAAGACTTCCAAAAGTTGAATGCAATCACAAGGAAAGATCATCATCCTTTGCCTTTTATCGATACAATTTTATATCAAGTAGCGGGGCATCCTTGTTATAGTTTTCTCGATGGATTTTCAGGGTACAATCAAGTATCCATTGGAGAAGAAGACAAGGATAAAACTACATTCACGACCAATTGGGGCACTTTCACTTACAATCAAATGCCCTTTGGGTTGTGTAATGCCCCCGCTACTTTCCAGCGGATGATGAATTCAATCTTCAAAGATTTCTTGCGCAAATTTGTGGAAGTTTTCATTGATGACTTTTGTGTGTTTGGGCGAAGAGATGTACATTTAGATTACCTTCGCCAAACTTTTGAAAGGTGTCGTTTTGCCGGCTTGTCATTACACCCGGAGAAATGCTTCTTTGCAATGAAGAAGGGAATTCTTCTGGGGCATCGGGTGTCAAGCCGAGGTATTGAAGTCGATGTTGAGAAGGTCAAGATAATTGCCGCTTTGGAATCCCCAAAGAACATCCGGGAGCTGAGAGCCTTCTTGGGACATGTCAGATATTACAGACGCTTTGTGTCAAACTATGAAGTGCTTGTTGCACCACTTACAAAGCTTCTGAAGAAATCCAAAGACTATCTGTGGGAAGCAAATCAAGAAGAAGCTTTCCAGGTGTTGAAGAAGAAGCTAGTTGAAGCACCAGTAATGAGGGCCCCGAATTGGGATGTCCCTTTTCATGTATATGTGGACACTTCGTCCATGGCCATCGGAGTCGTCTTAAGTCAGAAGGACGAGAAGAAGAAGGACTACCCGGTGTATTATGCCAGCCGACAACTTTCAGTTTCTGAAAAGAACTATTCGACGACTGAAAGAGAAGCCCTCGGAATGGTGTATGCCTGCAAGAAATTTCATCATTATTTGTTGGGGTATGAGTTTGTCTTCTATGTTGACCATTATGCATTGCAACATTTGGTCAAGAAGGCAGATTTATCAGGGCGAATTGCAAGATGGATCTTGTTGTTACAAGAGTTCACGTATATTGTACAAGTAAGGAAGGGAGCTTTGCATTCAAATGCGGACTTCCTGTCCAAGTTAGAGACTCAAGACCAGGAGTGGGAAATTGACGATCGGTTCCCTGACAAAGAGTTCTATCACTTATCAGCAATGCAAAGTACAAGGTATGCAGCTGAATATAATTATCTGAATACTCTCCATTGTTCTGAGGGGATGGACCTTGAACAGCGGGCAGTCTTTCTCAAGAAAATGGGGCCGTACCAGCTTAAACACAACATTTTATTTAAGATGGGCAAAGATGAAGTACTTCGGCGATGCTTGGAGACATACGAAGTAGGAGGAGTGATTGAATCTTTACACTCTGAAGCATCGGGAGGACACTATGCTCTGAAGAATACTGTAAAGAAAATTCTTTCGGCAGGGTATTGGTGGCCTACAATGTACAAAGATGTACATGCTCATATCCAAAGCTGTGATGCTTGTTAGAGAACAGGGAAGCCGAAGGCTACTTCTCAATGGCCTTTGAGACCAATTTTGCCTTTGGTCCCATTTGAGAAATGGGGGATTGATTTTGTGGGTCCCATTCAACCAGTGACCCAAGTCACAAGAAAGCAATACATTTTGGTTTGCATTGACTATGCGACCAAGATGGTCAAAGCTGAAGCAACTCATCGAGATGATGCTGAAACGGTGGCAGAATTTTTCTTTCAAAACATCATCTCCCGATATGGGTGTCCTCTGGAATTGGTCAGTGACCAAGGAACACATTTTTTGAACTTTGTAATGGAGGCGTTAACCAAGTACTTTCAGATTAAACATCGGAAGACAACTCCTTATAACCCAAAAGCAAATGGCTTAACGGAAAAAGCGAATGGGTTACTTTGTAAAATTTTGAATAAGATGACTGTCAATTATGCCAGTGACTGGGATACAAAATTACCAGCCACGTTGTGAGCATATCAAACGACAGAAAAGGTTACAACCAAACAAACTCCATACTTCTTGACATATGGCTTGCATCCCATACTGCCAGTTGAATTTGAAGTGCCAACATATCGGGCTCTTTGCAAAGAACAAATGTCAAAAGAAGAAAGTCAGAATCTTCGGATTCATCAACTGATGTGGTTAGAAGAGAAAAGAGACAATGCAATGCAAACCACGAAAGAAGTACCAGCACAGAGGAAAGTCAAGCACAATAAGAGAATCAAGCCTGTGGCTATACGTGAAGGAGATTTGGTTTTGTTATATGACAATCGCCGAATATTTTTTCTAGGCAAGTTGCATTTGAGATGGATGGGTCCCTATCAAGTTCTTCATCTTTACGACAATGGGTCCATGCAGCTCGTAGACTTGAAAGGAAATCCTTTTCCCACTCGAGTAAACGGGTGGAGAGTTCGGAGATATTGGACTATAGACTCAGAAGTTTCTAAAACACCCAAGGTCTATGTTTGCGGGGACGCTCACATTTGAGGGAGGGGGTATGTGGTGACCACATTTTTTGTTTTTTTTCAAAATAAAGGAGAAGAAGTGTATAGAGAAGTCGGATTGTGCCTGTATAGCCAAAGAAGGCAAAGAAAAGAGTCTTCGGGGTGAAACCCGAAGTAAAGTGACCTTGGATCATAAGGCAAACTACTCAGAAATACCTTGTCAGCATACAACCCAAAGTAAAATGTCTTCGTATCGAGGGGAGCTCAACCCAAGGCAAAGATAGTCTAACAACCTTTTGTCGGGGCGAGAAATTCAAGAAGGGGCCGTTTAAAAACAGGTGGCTCATACGCGTGAAGGTTTATTGACAGTGACATGTGCATGCCAGAGGTGTGATTTCTCGGTAGAAACTCAAAGTGACGGAAGACAAAGAAGCGCAACTCTATAAAAATTGAACTTGCAACGACAAAATGTCGAGTAATTTTCCTTCGCCGTTGAGAAGTGGTCTTGTTGGTGATCGGGGGAAGGGAAATAGAGTTGGAATTGTGTTAGTGCGCAAGGGAGAAGTTGCAAGAGTGAAATCGAGAGGGAGTGAGAAAGTAGAAGAGATGGGAGAAGGAAAGAAGAACTCCAAATTTGCAGTGAGAAATCATGCAATTTGGAGGTTAGACGTGATAGCAAGGATCAAAGTCTTGAGTCAACTTCGGATCACATTTCTAGCATGGAATTGGAATGTAAGTTTTCCAGGATTCATGACAGAAATCATCAAGAGTAAGTGTCTCGATGGACCCGAGGAAGAAGGGAAGAGAGGAAATCTGGCTTGCTGGATAGAGTCGGATTGGAGACTCTTACTCGGGAAGGAAGCAGGCTCGGAGCAAGGAGCCACGTTCTTGGAGAAAGGAGAGATAGCTTAGGAAACTCAAGAGGTGAGAGACGCCTTCTCGTATAAGTTACAAGGATCCAGCGAAGAGAGGGATCGTGAGTGCTCTCATGGCAATCTTGAAGCAGGAGAGAACAACTTATGCGATGAAACACCAAGCGGTGTTCTTCCATAAGTTGTTTGCATGAGAACCTATAAATTAGGCGAGGTGCTTGCATGGGAGGATGAGACAGATGGTGTGGAATTTGCGGGATAAGTTGCCACCACACTACATTGTGCCGTTTGCAGCACATTTTTACCTCGGGTTGAATTTGCTCAACTCGGCGGAACAAAACAGAATGGTGTCTCACTTCCATCCCGACTTGAGAAGAGAAGTTGGCGTGGAGGAACAACAATACATTCTCCAAATCCGCAGCACGGATGAATACTACATGAAGATGGGTAAGAGCGTGGAGATAGAAGCAAGCACTCCAAAATCAAAGAAGAGGAGTTGGCAAGGAGAAGCCAAAGACAGCAAGAAACCTCGAAAGGTGCAGAGAAGTAACCCGAGGCGAAGTATGATGGTGATTGAGTTGGAGGACAAAGACTCAGAAGGAGAGACCAAGCTCAAAATGGGAGACTCAAAACATGAGGAGGAACCTGAGCTAACATTGCAAAGCGGAGATACAAGCAGTGATAGTGATGAAGGGGGAGAGATGACATCGGTGCCGGTGGCTGACGAATACGAAGAAGAAGTGCAAGCCGAGATGGAGGCCGAAGACAACACACAGATGGAAGACAAAGTAATTGTCATCAAGGAAAAGAAGATTGCCATACAACAATGAATTTGCTCAAGACGTAAGGCAAAGTGTGAAGCGGGGCCGAGTAAAGTGAAGGAAGAGGTAGGGGAAAGCTCAAGAAGTGAAGCATCACTTCCGATACAAAGACTGCAGAGAAGAAGGCGGGTATCGGATGAACACAAAGTACAAAGAGAAGTGGCCACACGAGAAGAAGTAATCCTGAGTGATGGAATGGAGTACCTGCACGAAGTGGTGTGTCATTGTTGGTAAAGTTAGAACATAAGAAGACAGAAATGCAGTCATATGAGCCGGCATGTCTCTCACTCAGGATGAACCTTTGATGGCTATTATGGTAGCGCACCATGGACTAAGAAGGCAAGAAAACCCAACTCCATCATACTCCTCCAAGGCTAACACTCCAAGACTCAAGACATTGCTCACTAGAGAACTCAATGAGAGAGAGATAGTTGCAAATGAAAGGATGATGAGTACCTCCTCACCCCTTGTTTATATACTTGTGAAATAGTTACGTACCAAAGTTACTAATTACCATAGTAACTCAAGTTACTAGACTAAAAGTCAAGTAAAGTCAAAGAAGAATCCAAAAGAAAAAGGCTTGCGGGCCCAAGAGTTCTCAACTCTTTCCTCAAAGCCAAACACCTAGCAATAATACCAAGTCAACACACTAAAATCCAAAATAGTGGTGCTCATCTTTTCTACTTCCTCTAAAGTAAGGTCCCCTCTATCTTAGCTATGACTAACTTTAGATAACCATGACTAATATAGAACCATCCTTTATCTCTATATAAATAATATCTCTTAAGTACTTGTAATACTAAGCTAAATATCACAATACCACACACATGCACAAATGGGTGTTACAGTCAACATGTCCGGAGGTAAAGACTGTATTGCAGGTGTTGGCAAGATAAGAAGAAGAAAACTCGGAGTTGAAGAAGAGTATAACCCGAGGTGAGGAGGAAAGAGAAGTACTACGAGTGGAGGCAGTAGTAAGAAGTCAGGTAATCAAAGACCTGAAGAGAGAAGTAAATTATCGAGAGGATCTTGTGAAGAAGAGTGCTATAGTAAGGGAGAGACAAGTAGCGGAGTGTGAGATCTTGAAGCAGCATTTTGCTGATTCAAGAGTAGAAGTAATCCATGCTATGGCGAGGGTAGTAGCAAAGGATCAGGAGCTCAATAAGGTGATGGAGAGTGTCAAGGAGAAGAAGCAACTCTGGCAAAGAGAGATGGTGGCACGATATAGGGAAGAAGAAAGACTACGAGAATAACTTTGTAATCAGGAGGAGAAGATTGTACAAAAGGAGAAGGAGAAGGAGAAGGAGACGGTGAAAGTTGAGTTTGAGGAGGAGTTGGCAATGTACAGAGAGGACTGGCTTGCAGATCGAGAGCGAGAGAGGAAGACCACATTGGAGCTAGTGAAGGAAATTGTCCTCGGAATGAATGCAATGCTAAGTACAGAAGCCAGTATTCGGATTGAGGAGACGAGGCTGAACGAGTTGAAGTTGTTGATGCGTGAGACAAGGCAAAGACAAGCCAAAGACACAGATATGAATGCCTTGTTGATTAGTCTCAAAACTCGTGTAGATAGGAAGATATTAGAAGTAGAAGACAACATTTCAATTAGATTAGACTTAGTGAAAATAGAGATGGAAAAGTTTTGGAAAGATGTTCAAACAAAACCTGAAGTAAATAAGGTAGGAGTGCAAATGTCTTTGGAGTTACCGATGGAGACATTAGAGAAGAGTGGGTCGGGAGATAAGGAGTTAGATAGATTACCCACTAGTGGAATTTCAGATCAGGAAAGAGAATTGTTGGATCTGGTAGAAGAATTAGAAGTTGTGAAACCCGAGGACAGAGTAGTAGGAAGTAAGATTACTTTGGGTTCGGGTTTGAAAGCCGAGGAAGAAGTAGACATCGGATCAGATTAGGAACAGATTTGAGATTTGAAGAGGCAGATATGAAGAGGTGCATTGTCATTTCGGGTCTGCAGGTTACAAGAGTTGTTGTAGAACGGTATAGTTGCTAGAATTGTCGATTGCTTCACTACTTAAGAGTGGCATTTGCAGTATTATGTTGTTCAGTGCTCATAATTTCTGAGAATTGATAAAGTGAAGTGCTGTGAAGCAGTGCTCGTTGCTTGAGCTTGATTCTGAGTATCAACTTTGCAATTGTGTTTGTGAGTGTTTGGAGAAATTTGAAGTGCAAGTCAGTGTGTTTGTTGGATGTTGGATTCCACAGCCTTGATCTTCATTCTGTGTGTTTGATCCTGAGTGAATTGCAATCAAAGCAATGCCTTGACGGATCTGAGAGGAATTGTAGTGTTGGTAGTATTCTGCAATTGTGAGTGCAGTGCAAAGTTGATGTGAAGCAATTTCGATCGAGGAAGTTGTGCCTTCAGTGGAGGGGTGGAACACAATTCTGAGGCGGAGTCATTTTGCTGTGAAGTGCCATTTTTGGGAGAGCCTAAATCATCACAATCAAGATTGTTTGGAAAGAATTGAAGGATTTGTAATTAAGGAGTGTGAATTCGTGACAAGACTATGAATCAATGCTTGTTACTCTCTTGTGGATGTGGTTTCTACCTGAGATTCTAAAGAAGAACTCAAGAAGAACTGAAATTGTTACTTTGCTTTGTATTTGACCAATTCTGACTCGTATCTCTACAAGAACAAACTTTACTTACCCGATTACCGCAAAAGTGATATTTGTCGGGTTGTCATAGGTCTTGAGGTGGAAGGGAAGAGAGGCAATCTGGCTTGATGGACTGAGTTGGATTGGAAGTTAGTATTGGGGAGAGAAGCTGGAGAACCGACGGGGATCACCTTCTATCGGAAGTGTGATGCTGTAGAGGAGACGGCGGAGATCCGCAATTCATTTTTTGCTCCGAGAACTACAAATGGCTACAAGGTGGAGTCCTATCAGGATCCGATCCAAAGAAGTATTGTGGGAGCAATGATGGCCATGTTCAAGCCAAAACAAACCACCTACGTGAACATGCAGCAAGCTGTCTTCTTCCATCAAATCTTTGCAGGAGCTCTAGTGAATTGAGCAAAGTGCTTTCATCACCAAACGAGGCAGATGGTGGTTAATTGGCAAACGGGCTTGCCATCACATTATTTTGCACCGTTTGCAGCCCACTTCCACTTCCATTTCGAAATGAACTTACTAACCGAGGAAGAGCGTCATCGTATGGTGTCTCAAGTAGCACTTGGGTGCCCTAAACTTGAGGCAAAATGCTGGTAGAAAGAAAAGAGAAGGGGAAAGCCTAAGTATGGTAGTTTGGGGGAGAAACAATCATCTAAATGCTCAAAACTAGTCTTGAAGGACCACATGGTTTAGGATAGGGTTGATGTAGTAATCTATAGAAGAACAATCACATTCGATTTTTTTATTTCCATTTTATCATTGATAGGTATAATCCACTGGAAAACAACCACACTGCACACTAGGTAATGTGTTCCGAGTACTCTCCTTGATCCTTCATGCTTTTCCAAATGCTCCAGCGAGTGATATATAGACCATTTGATTTATATTTGTCTGATTTTCTACGGGCAAGTTGTACGATCTTCTCGTACCAATACTATTGGAATTTAATTTCATTTTATCTTTTAGATTTTATTTGATGGAAACTTTCCATCTTTCTTGTTATCATCTACTTGTTCAACCCAGGGCTAGATGGAGCAATCATGCTTTATGAGCATATGGAATCTTGAAACACTAAACTAAATATTACAGTTATATTACAAGCAAGATAGTGGACAATGCAGCCAGGCTATCATTTATGAGCCTATCGCCAAAGGAAGCACCGATGACTTCACCAAGAAATGCCAGTACCCCTCTCCTCTCCTGGTCAAGGCAAAAGTATATCTACTAATATAAGTCAGGAGGCTCGAGAATTTAAGAAAAAATAAATGTTGTAAACTCTCGAGGGATGGGAAAATGATAATCACCTATTCCTTTTAGCACATCTAGTAGTTAGGTGTTCCGGTAGAGAGGATCCGGTTAGATAAGTGTAAAATATAAATTGTTTTGTTCTGCCGCTTTTGTTGGATTGTTGCTTGTAGTAGGCGGGTCCATGGCTGTCCACTTTAAATTGAGAATAAGAAATAAGAAAACAAGGAAGACGAAATTTGTGCTGATAATAATGTTCCTTGATAAACAACCACAGGCCCCAGGTGCTCTCCTGGAAAATGATTATTTTAATGCTTGGGAGGGGACACACGTCATGGACATGACGTGTCATGCGTGCTTGAGTAGCTTGCTTGAATGCCATCTTTCCATTAGGGACACGGATTAAATCAGTGGTAATCCTTATTATATTAGCATCAAAGACAATCATGGTTTTGAGTGACAGGACAGCTTCAGTGCAAATGAGCGAGAGACAGCATCAAGAGAACTTCTTTGCCCTGTGAATATCTGACCATTCTCCGATTTATGACGGGAAGCAAACGAGGAAGAGCGCCAATATATGCTGCATCTTTGAGCAAATGATGAATACTTTGCGAAGACGGGACAGTGGAAAGTCAAAGAAAATTATCAGTCCAAAGACGAAGAAACGTGGCAAACCCGAAGAAGCAAGATTGCCTCCCATGCAAAGGAAGACTCGGCGACTGATGTTGAAGACTGCAAAGATCATAAAAGAGGCATCATTGGGATCAGAGTCTGGGGAAGAGACTGAGTTGCAAGAGGAGGAATCGAAAGAAGAGGAGCTCACACTAAAAATTGAGGAGTCTGGGAGCGATAGCGATGGGGAGCTAGAGGTTCAGCAATCAGTGGCAGTAAGTGAGGCTTGTCAAGCGATGGTGGTGAACAAGTTGCGGCCAGAAGAGAAAGGGGAGAATCCAGCAGGGCCGAGTTCAAGAAGCCAAGACGAGGAAAGTACTGAAATGCTAAAGATACAAAGATCGTGACTTTGGATGAAGGAGCTGATCACGGAGGAGAAGACTCCAGACAAAGATGGCAATGAAAAGGAAGAAAAATTTGGTGGGATATCATATTTGACAAAGGTGGTCACACCATTGCTAGAGCTGTTGAAGGAGTATCAGAGAGTAATTCCCCAAGATCGCAGGAAGTGGATGAATGAGTTGCAGGTGGTGAAGCATCTATTGAGTGAAGTGAAGGGGTTGCAGGAGCAACAAGTCCAAAGAAATGAAGAAATTGAAGAACTTCGGAGGGAGGAAGTCTTGAAGAAGAAGACTTTCAAGATGTTACAAGAGAGCTGCAAAGAAAAAGCAAAGGAACTGCAGAAGCGAGCCAGAGAAATCACGGAACAGGCGATATGGCTCAACAAGATGAAGGAAGAAGTGAGTGATGTGCACATCAAGAACGTTCATTTGAAAGCAATGAACATCGTAATGGAGCAGGAGTTGGACAGTTTAAAGAAAAACGCAGCAGCAAAAGATCAAGCATGGCAAAGAGAGTTGGCAACCAGGCAAGAAGAAGAAGAATGATTGCAAGAACTTGTCAAGAGCGCGGAACAGCAAAGCGTGCAGTATGCAGAGGAGAAGAAGATGCTCGCTACAGAATACAAAGACGACTTGAAGATGTATCATGAGGAGTTGAAGGTGGAGTGCTCTTGATGATATGCATCGGAGTCAGTAGGAGAAGTTGCAGGGAAGTTAAGAGCAATCTTAAGCACGGAGGCTGAAGGGAGATTGGAGGAAGCTCACCTACATGAGTTGAAGTTACTTGTGTAGGAAACTCGGAAGAGAAAGACCAAGGATGTGGACATGAACACCTTTTTGATTTGATTGAGGGAAAGCATAGATGAGAAAATGTTAGATGTAGAGAACAATGTTAGTCTTAGACTAGATTTAGTCAATTTGGAATTAGAGAAGATTTGGAATAGTGTGATAGTGGAGAAGAAACCCAATGTCGTGGAAGTAGGAATTCAAGTGTCATCGGACTTGATGATTGACACATTAGAGAAGAGTGGGTCAGGAGATAAGGATGTAGATGGATTACCCATGAGCTCAATTGTAGATTGTAGTGTAGAAGTAGTAGAAGTAGTGAAGGACTTGGTGGAATTAGCCATACCCAAAGAAGGAGAAATAGTAGGAAGATCATTGGGTTTGGAAGCCGATGATGAGGTAGACATCAGATCGGGATAAATGTCAATTTTGAGATAGGAAGAGGCAGATATGAAGAGATAGACTGTCACTTGGGATTTGTAGGTAGGAAGAGATGTTAGGAAGCGGTGCCTAAGTAGGCAAGTCTGCCATTTGCTTTTGTATTTAAGTGGAGCAATTGCAGTACAATGTTATTCAATATTCAAATTTCTAAAGATAGATAAAGTGAAGTGCTGTTCTCAGTACTCGTCGCTTAAGCTTAATTCTGATTGTCAATTTTTTGTTTGTAGTTGTGAGTGTGTGGAGAAATCCGAAGAGCAAGTCAGTGTGCCTGTGGATGTTGGAATCTGCAGCCTTGATCTTCATTCTGTGTGTTTGATCCTGAGTGAAGTGCATCGGAGCAATGCATTGACAGGTCTAAGAGGAATTGTAGTGTTGGTAATATTCTGCATTGGTGAGTGCAGCACAAAGTTGATGTGAAGGAATTTCAATTGAGGAAGTTGTGCCCTTAGTGGAGGGGTGGAACACAATTTTGAGGTGAAATCGATCTTTGCAGTGAAGTGCCATCTTTAGTAGAATTTGAATCATCACAATCAAGAGTTGTTTGGACAGAATTTGCTATGTTGTGATTACGTGTGTGTATTTGTGACAAGTTGACAAGATTATGAGCTTGTTACTCTCTTTTGGGTGTAGTTGCTACCTAAGAGATTAAAGAAGAAATCAAAAAGAACTGCAATTGTCACTTTTGACTTTGTATTTGACCAATTCTGGGTAGTATCTCTACGGGAACAAACTTTACTTACCCAATTACCACAAAAGTGATATTTTTTGGGTTGTCACAATAATCCAAATGTACATCTCTTTGCCCAAATACACAAAAATCATCAATGAATACTTCCAATTTGTGCAAGAAATCCTTGAAGATTGAATTCATCATCCGCTGGAAAGTAGTGGGAGCATTACACAACCCAAATGGCATTTGATTGTAAGCAAAAATTCCCCAATTGGTCGTGAATGTAGTTTTATCCTTGTCCTCTTCTTGAATGGATACTTGATTGTACCTTGAGAATCCATCAAGAAAGCTATAACAAGGGTGACTAACTACTTGGTCTAGAATTGTATCGGTAAAAGGCAAGGGATAATGATCCTTCCTTGTGACTACGTTCAACTTATGGAAGTCTTGTCATACTCGAATCTTCCTTGTTTTCTCTTTGGGACAATGACAATGGGGGAGACTCATTCATTGCTTAAGATAGGGAAGATGATTCCGGCTCCTAAGTACTTGTCGATTTCATCTTTCACCAAAAGGGAGTACTTCGTGTTCAAACGGTATTGTCTCTACCAAACCAAAATTGCACCTTCAACCAAATCAATATGGTGTTCTCCAAATTCTGGTGGAATGCCCGACATTTGATCAATAGACCAGGCAAATACATCTTGGAATTCTATAAATAGTGCAGTGTATCTTGCCAACTCCTCCAAAGTGATAGTCTTCAAAAATTTTAAAATTTTCCCTTCAGTCAAAACAACATCTTGACAGTCATCGAGATTGATGACTCCTTTAACGTGGCTTACTCCGCTTAACTCAAGGCAAGCTGCCATCAAACCTCCTTCCTCCAAGTCAGGTTCACCCGAGGCGAGGTCATATGGATCTTTGTCTTTGACATCCACCTCGTAGCATTCCAAGTAATTGACTTGGACTTTGTCTTTGGATTTGTTTGAGGACAAAGACGCTAAGTCTCCGGATTTGTCCTCATCTTTTGATGAACTAGTTTCCCCGAGATGGGGAACCTTTGTCCAACTCACAGTCACCAACTTCTGATCTTTTGATGAAATGTCCTTGAACCGTAACTTCAGCTGGTGCCAATCCACCACAACTTGGGCATTGTACAACCAGGGTCTTCCAATCAATAGAGTGTAACTAGTCTTGGTCACTAGTCACAACACAATGTAATTCAACTTGAAAGGCACCCCTCCAATGATCATGGTAATGTTTGACAGCATGCCCAAAGGCCATCTCCTGGTTTGGTCTGCAAATTTCAAGACTTGGAGTGTTGGCTCAAACGTATGATACCCTAGTCGATTTGCAATATCCTTGGTCATGACATTCACACCAGAACCTGAATTGATGGGTATTGATGTGATCATGCACCCTGCAATCTCCGCATCAACCTTGGGAGATCCCAGGTCTTCTTGTTCAATATGATAAATAGTTGGAAGGTCCTTCTTTGACATCGACCTTACCTTCTTAAGGACCAAATTTAGCTGCTTCTTGTATAGCTTATTGTCTTCCCACAATTGCTTGAATGTGACGTTGGCATTTGTGGCTGCCAAATCCGCTACAATATCATATTGGGGTACTCCTCCCAATTTGACCGTCTTCACCTTTGGCTTCGGCTTCAAAGTCTCTCCATGTTAGATTTTGACTTTGGGGCGTTTGAGAATGGTGATGGGATTGCTAGTGGCCTTAACCCAAGGTTCCTTGGGGTGGCCTACCTCGGCTTGGATCAGACCCTTTACTTTGGATCGGATGTCCACCGGAAAAATTGGAGGCTTTGTCTTTGTCTCCTCCTCCAAACTTAGTTCTTGAGTTCTGAGTATTGCCTCCTTAAGTTCTTTCTGCAAGGCTTTAGCTTTGGCTTTAGCGAGGATCTTTTCCTCCTTGGTAGAGAGAATTGCCTTTGGGTGCAATTTCTTTGCCTTTCTAGAAGACGACGAGGTCGTACTCAGCTCTTCGAGGTCACGCTTCTTGTTACTTGTATGTGTCTCAACCTTCAAAATTTCAAGGTCCGGCCATTGCCCTTCCGAGGCTGGACTCCCTTCCTGAGGTCTCTCCTCCTCAAGTGTTCTACAATTTACATTGGTATCACCCTTTGCCTAAAGCGCTGCACGCTCAGCGGGGGTCTATACATATTTTACAAGCAGCTATGGGTTTGGTGGGTGAGGGCATTGGTTGCCCGTATGGCCCAATCCTTTACAATTTCCGCACAAAGGAACATACCCGATTTGCCTTCTTGGCTCCAGATAGTTTGAAGACCAATGTCCCACTGAGCCACAATTCTTACATGCTCCGGGTGCAACATTCTAAGGTCAATTTTGGTTGCTCATTGGTGGTCTTTGTGGAGGAGCATTGGGGTTATACTCCCTTGATCCATACCTCGGACCTTGAAAGGATGTGCTCGCCTAAGGCTGTACCTCTTGGGTTTGGTACACAACCTCTTCTTCCTCTTCTTGGTTCCATCCCGGAACCCAATCAATCTGCTGCACCGGGAATGCATCACAAGTATAACATTCCGTGTTTGCATGGCCTGACTTGCCACATGCGGTGCACCATACATTTGATCTGCCAAATGTTGGGGTCTTCCTTCTGTCTTAAGCTCCAATCATCTGGATCTTTAAATCCAAAAACTCCTTGATGAGGGCATCCAGCTTGGTATCCACCTTATGTACACTCTTTGCTGGAGGAGTCACTGGTTTCTTACCCCCACGTCTTCTTACTTGTCTTGGCTTTGGTTCTTCTTCGGATTCCAAGGACGAGTAAGAAGACATGGAGGATTCCTCCAAAGAAGGGGATGTACTACGAGAAGCTCTCCTTTTGGGCTTCTTGCCTTTCTTCTCCCTGTTTCTTTGATTGTCGGCAGAGTGAGAGCGAGCCGCCTTGTAGCGGACGACATGTTTGAGTACCTTATCAAGGGAATTTACATTCCTCTCCCTTGCAAAGATCCAAATCTCTGGTGAAAGTCCTCCTAGGAAGGGGGTAATGGCTTGGGCATTGGAGTAACCCACCACCCCTAATTGCTTCAGAACTTGGTTCAAGAGTGCCATGAACCGCTCAAAGTAGTCTCTCAACTTCTCCGTCTTACTTCAGTCTAAATCATTTAGTGCCGCAAAGACACTCCTATCATAATCAACCTCCTAGAATCATTCTAGGAAGTTGTTTCTCAAGTCCACCCAGTCCACTAGTACGAACACCTTCTGGGTCACATGGGTGTACTAGCTCCGAGCTTTCTTTTGGAGCAGACTTGGGAAAATTTGCAGTCAATCCACCAAGTCATGCTCCTTGTTAGCAAAGGAGATGGTGACTGTGACTAACACCACCAACACTTCACATTTAGATACACCATCTTCTGATTATTGGGAATCAGATTCTGAAGAAGGAGCTTCACGTGTGGACACAAGCATGGAAGAGGAGACTTCCACAAAGGAGGATGAATCTAAATCTGATTCAGATGTGTAGCCTTTGTGTGCTATAGATTTTGCATCTAAGCCAGAGGTTTTGAAGGACCCAGATAAATAACCATTGACACTTGAGGAGGTAGAGAGAAGGTTAGCTACCCTCAAGTATGGCCCAAATGTTACCAAGGAGGAGAAGGTGAGATTTGAGGAGATTTTCCACAAGTTCATCCATATGTTTGCTTTTAGTTACAAGGATTTGAAGGAAGCCACCTTGGAGGGGCACAAGATAGAGGTGGAATCACATGCAAGACCAATCCGCCAAAAGTAACGTTACATTAGCCCACCAATATCTTTGGTTGTGAAGGAGGAAATTGATAAGCTCAAGGAGGTAGGATTTATCTTTGAGGTAGAGAATTCAGAATGGGTGTCTCCAATTGTGATTGTGAAGAAGTAGAATGGCAAGCTTCAAGTATGTGTGGATTACAAGAAGCTCAATGCTGTTACCAAGAAGGACTACTACCCATTGCCATTCATTGATGAGATCTTGGAGGAGGTTGCAAGTCATGAGAGGTATAGTTTTGGAGATGGTTATAGTGGATATAACCAAATCAAGATTGCACCAGAGCATCAACAACTCACCACATTCACCACACCTTTGGGAACTTATGCCTTCAAGGTCATGCTTTTAGGGCTTTGCAATGCTCCAGCCACATTCCACGGTTCATGAACAAGGTATTTGAACCTTTCATTGGGAAATTTGTGAGAGACTTCATTGATGACTTTTGTGTCTATGGGAGCAAGGAGGAGCACTTTGAGCACCTAATCAAGGTCTTGAAATGCTTGGATGAGGAAAATGCATCACTCAACCCAAAGAAGTGCATTTTTGGATGTGAAGAAGGTCTACTTTTGGGGCACATCGTCTCCAAGGATGGAATAGTATTTGATCCTAAGAAGGTGAGGAAAATCTCAGACCTTCCATTCCCTTCAAGCTTGACAAAGGTACGCCAATTTTTGGGGATGGTTGGATACTATAGGAGGTTCATCTTCTCATTTTCCAACAAGGCTTATGCATTGACCATCTACATGAAGAAGGGTGTAGATTATATGGTGATTTTGGAGGACAAGGAGGCTCTCAAAGCTTTTGAGGAGCTCAAGCAATCCCTTGTTGTAGCTCCAATTCTTGACAAACCTGATTGGAGTAAGCCTTTCATCTTCTACACTGATGCTTCTAATGTAGCTATAGGATGCATTGTTAGTCTATTAGACCAAGATGAGCATGATCATTTGATAGCTTATGCTAGTAGGCAGATGGTTTCAGCAGAAAAGAACTACTCAATCACGGAGAGAGAAGGGTTGGCAGTGATCTTTGGTCCCAAGAAGTTTAGACACTACTTGATTGGAGGGAAAGCCACTATTGTCATGGATCACAAGGCTTTGAAGTACATCTTCAACAAGCCTAATGTTAAAGGGAGACTAGCAAGGTGGATGATACTCTTGTCTGAGTATGATTACACCATTGAGGATAGGCCAAGAAAGAAACATGCAAATGCTGATTTGTTATCTAGAACTTATGATCATGATGGAGATGAGCCACTGGATGATTGCTTCTTGGATGAGGAGCTCATGACAATCTCAATCACTCAAGAGGTTCCAATGGAGTACAAGGAGATTGTGGATTTTGTGACAAGAGGTAACTATCCAAAAGGGATGCATGCTAGGGCGAAGAAGACCCTTGCTGCAAGATCTAGACCTTATACAATGGTGGAGGATATTCCTTTTCACCAAGGAGCAGATGGTCTACTTTGAAGAGCAGTGGGTAAAGAAGAGTTTATCTCACTCATAAAGGATTTTCATGAAGGTTTAGTGTGTGGAAGACACTTTGCAGGAAAGGTGATTGCTTTCAAGATTCTAGATGCAGGTTACCATTGGAGAGTGATTTTCAAGGATTGTCTTGATTATTGCAAAACTTGTCATGTTTGTCAAGCTTTTGCTTGAAAGTCTACGCCCACTCCACCGCTTAGATCAATTCCATTGCTAGGACCTTTTGAGAAGTGAGGAATTGATTTTGTAGGTCCTCTCAATAGAACCCCAAGGAACAATCGGTACATTGTGGTAGTTACTGATTACCTTACCAAGTGGGTTGAGGCTAGACCATTGAGGGACAAGAATGAAGATGAAGTGGGTAGATTTCTTTATGAACGTGTTATCACTAGGTTTGGATGTCCTTTGGAGTTAGTTTCTGATAGAGGAGAGTTTACAAGAAGCATCACTACAGCCATGCTACAACATTTCTCTATCACACATAGAGTAATTATATCCTATGAGCCAAATTCCAATAGCTTGGCAGAGAGAACCAATCAGACCTTGTGCATGATGTTGGCCAAAGATGTAGAAATGGAGGGAGCTAAACATCATTGGCACAAGAGGATTCATGCAGTTTTGTGGGAGTATAGGACAACCATGAAGACTTCCACTAGGTACTCTCCATTTCAGTTGGTATATGGTATTGAGTCTACCTTACCTATTCACTTTGATCTTCCTACCTTCCAAAGCATTCATAGGAGATTGAAGAAAGCACAAGGAGGTGATGCATAGAAGTCAAAGAAAGAACAGCTCATGGAGTTGGAAGAGGCAAGAGCAGTTTCTAGGGTTCGAGTGGAGCAAGCCCAAAGGAAACAAAAGGAGAGCTATGACAAGAAGCAAGGCAAGAAGAAAATGGAGCCTTTCAAAGAAGGTGATTGGGTAATGTTGTTTGATTTCATTCGATTCAAGAGAGTGCATAAGAAGTGTTTGCCTAAGTACTTTGGACCTTTCATAGTGGAGAAGGTGTGGGGCAATTACACCTATGATACCAAGGAGTTGGGAGGAAGACACTTTGATAGCATTAACCATGATAAGTTGAAGATGTACCATAGAAGGTAGAGAGACCTTCACTTTGAGGACAAAGTGAAAACTTAGTCTGGGGGTAAATGTGACACCCATTTGTGCATGTGTGTGGTATTGTGATATTTAGCTTGGTATTACAAGTACTTAAGAGATATTATTTATAAAGAGATAAAGGATGGTTCTATATTAGTCATGGTTAGCTAGAGTTAGTCATATCTAAGATAGAGGGGACCTTACTTTAGAGGAAGTAGAAAAGATGAGCACCACTATTTTGGATTTTAGTGTGTTGACTTGGTATTATTCCTAGGTGTTTGGCTTTGAGGAAAAGAGTTGAGAACTCTTGGGCCCACAAGCCTTTTTGTTTTGGATTCTTCTTTAGTCCAAGGATAGCCCATGTGAAGGAATCCTTGACTTAGTGGTTAGGTCAAGATAAGATCACATGCTTAAGAGAATATGCCCATGTGAATGGATATTCCTTTCTACTTTTTTGACTTTACTTGACTTTTAGTCTAGTAACTTGAGTTATTGTTGTAATTAGTAACTTTGGTACTCTCTTCGGACAGAATTTCTTGACTTGTTCAAGACTGAATTGGGCTCAAAAGCCGAAGATGAAGAAGGTAACCAGGATGTGTCAGAAGTGAGAAGAGTCCTTCAACAGAAAAATATGGAAGTTAAAGCATCTGCTTGGTATCATGTTACTTATCATCATACTTGGTACCGCAAGATGAAAGAAGGTATAGCCCAGGACATGAGCAACAAAACTTATCCCTTAAGCTTCTTTACGCTATTGGAGGAATTCAACGGCAAAAGGACTTCTTCAGAGCAACAGCAGAGTGGGTTTAGCAATAGACATTGAAAAGTTGTGGGCCAGCCATTCATGACAAAGAGAATCTTCTTTTTGACCCATTTCTTCTCTTCTTTGATATTGTAAAGCTGCCTGCCATCTCTAAAATAAGAATTACGAAAGTGACCGTTGAAACATGCACATTAATCGAATAGGCTGAGTATACATGCTGCAAATATCTAACGGTTTACCTCTAAACTACGCTACTGTGTAGGATATCCAATGAGTGTATAAACTATTTCACAAGTATATAAACAAGGGTGAGGAGGTACTCATCATCCTTTCATTTGCAACTATCTCTCTCTCATTGAGTTCTCTATTGAGCAATGTCTTGAGTCTTGGAGTGTTAGCCTTGGAGGAGTATGATGGAGTTGGGGTTCCTTGCCTTTTGAGTCCATGGTGCGCTACCATAATAGCCATCAGAGGCTCATCCTGAGTTTGAGACAGATCGACTCATAGGACACAATAGAATTAGTAAAGGAATTGATAGTAGTTAGACCTAAAGTAAAAGAGATAGGAGTTTAGGTGTCTTCAGATTTGACATTTGATACTTTAGAGAAGAGTAGGTCGGAAGATAAGGAGTTAGATAGATTGCCCACTAGTATTATTATAGATCAGAATGAAGAAGTGTTAGAATTAGTGGAGGAATTAGTAGTTGTGAAAACCGAGGATAGTGTAGTGTGTGAAGTTACTTCGAGATTGAAAGCCAAGGAAGAAGTAGACATTGGATCGGATAAGTAATAGATTTTGAGATTTGAAGAGGTAGATATGAAGAGGTGCATTGTCATTTTGAATCTGTAGGTTAGAAGAGTTGTTGTAGAACAATAAAGTTGTTAGAACTGTTGTTTGCTTCAATATTTAAGAGTGGCATTTGCAGTCTTATGTTGTTCAATGCTCATTATTTCCGAGAATAGATAAAGGGAAGTGTTGTGAAGCAGTGCTCGTTGCTTGAGCTTGATTCCAAGTATCAACTCTGTATTTGTGTTTGTAAGTGTATGGAGAATTTTGAAGTGCAAATCAATGTATTTGTTGGATGTTGGATTTTGCAACCTTGATCTTTACTCTATGTATTTGATATTGAGTGAAGTGCAATCGGAGCAATGCCTTGACAAATCTAAGAGGAATTGTTGAATTTTAGTGTTGGTAGTATTCTGCATTTGTGGGTGTAGCACAAAGTTGATGTGAGGCAATTTTGATCAAGGAAGTTGTGCCTTTAGTGGAGTGGTAGAACACAATTCTGAGGCAAAGTTGTTTTACAGTGAATTGCCATTTTTGGGAGAGCTTAAATCATCACAATCAAGATTTTTTGGAAAGATTTGATGGAGTTGTGATTAAAGAGTGTTAATTCATGACAAGACTATGAGTTAGTGCTTGTTACTCTCTTTTGGGTGTAGTTTCTACTTGGGAGATTAAAGACACAACCAAGAAGAACCACATTGTTATTGTTTGCTTTGTATTTGGAATTTTTTGACTTGTATCTCTTTACGAACAAACTTTACTTACCCGATTACTTCAAAAGTGATATTTGCCGGGTTGTCACAACAAACATGCACAGATGAGTGTTACATTTACCTCCAAACTAAGATTTGACTTTGTCCTTGGAGTGAAGGTCTCTCTATCTTCTATGATACATCTTCAACTTATCATGGTTAATTCTATCCAAGTGTCTTTCTCCCAACTCCTTGAGATCATAGGTGTAATTGTCTCACACTTTCTCCATTATGAAAGGTCCAAAGTACTTAAGCAAAAACTTCTTTTGCACTCTCTTGAATCAAATAGTTCAAACAACATTACCCAATCACCTTCTTTGAAGAGCTCTATCTTCTTCTTGCCTTGCCTCTTGTCATAGCTCTCCTTTTGTTTCCTTTGGGCTTGCTCCATTCCAACCATAGCAACACCTCTTGTCTCCTTTAATTCCATGAGTTGATCCTTCCTTGACTTCTTTGCATCATGTCCTTGTACATTCTTCAATCTCCTATGAATGCTTGGAAGGTAGAAAGATCAAAGTGTATAGGTACATAGGTAAGGTAGACTCAATGCCATATACTAAATGAAATGGAGAATATCCAATGGAAGTCCTCATGGTTGTCCTATACTCCCACAAAACTGCATGAATCCTCTTGTCCCAATGATGTTTATCTCCCTCTGTTTGTGCATCTTTGGCCAACATCATGCACAAGGTTTGATTGGTTCTCTCTACCAAGCCATTGGAGTTTGGCTTATAGGATGTGATTACTCTATTTGTGATAGAGAAATGTCATAGCATGGTTATATTGATGCTCCCTATAAACTCTCCTCTTCTATTAGAAACCAACCCCAAAGGGCACCAAAACCTAGTGATAATGCATTCATAAAAAATTCTACCAACTTCATCTTCATTCTTGTCCCTCAATGGTCTAGCCTCAACCCACTTGGTAATGTAATCAATAACTACCACAATGTACTAATTGTTCTTTAAGGTTCTATAGAGAGGACCTACAAAGTCAATTCTACACTTCTCAAAAGGTTCTAACAATGGAATTGAGCTAAGAGAGGGAGTGGAAGTAGACTTTCTAGCAAAAGCTTGACAAACATGACAAATTTTGCAATAATCAAGATAATCTTTGAAAATTCCCCTCTAATAGTAACCTGTATCTAGAATCTTGAAAGCAATCACCTTTCCTAAAAAGTGTCCCCACACACTAAACCTTCATGAAACTCCTTCATGAACCCTTCATGGGTAGGATAGACTCTTCCTTACCCACTCCTTGGTGAAAGAGAATACCTTCCACCATTGTGTAAGGTTTAGATCTTGTCTCAAGGGCCTTCTTCTCCCTAGCATGCATCCCTTTTGGATACCTACCTTGGTAATAAATTCCACAATCTCCTTGTACTCCATTGGGACCTCTTGAGTGATTGAGTTTGTCATACTCCTCATTCGGAAAGGAATCATCCATTGGTTCAACTCCATCATGATTATAGGCCCTAGATAATAAATCAACATGAGCATGTTTATTCCTTGGCCTATCCTCAATGGTGTAGTCATATTCAGACAAGAATATCATCCACATAAGGCTTGTTGAAGATGTACTTCAAAGCCTTGTGATCCGTGATAATGGTTGCTTTCTCTCCAATCAAGTAGTGTCTAAACTTCTTGAGATTATTGCCAACCTTTCTCTCTTTATGATTGAGTAGTTTATTTTCTTCTGAACCATCTATCTACTAGCATAAGCTATTGGATGACCATGCTCATCTTGTTCTAATTAACTAAGAGTGTGTGGTACCCACATTTTTTTTTTTAAAGTTTTGTTCTATTTTGAAGAAGAAGTGTACAAACAAAGTTGTATTGAACCCAAATAGCATTGGAAGGAGAAGAACGGTGTCTTCACTTTGTAATCCAAAGAAAAGTGACTTTGTGTTAGATGCAAAGTACTTGGATCGGATCTGTCAGAGTTTAACCTGAAGTAAGGAGACTTCGCCTCGGGGTGATCAACCCGATGCAAAGATAGAGTAATAGATTTCCTTTGGGTTGGAAATTCAAGAATGGTACCACACACAAAAAATGGCTAAGGCATGAGTAGGAGAAATTGATAGTAGCAACAGAATTGCATGTAGAATTTGTGATTTCTTGGTAGATAATCTTTCAAAGAATGATTGAGAAACGTCGGACTATAAAGTTAGGTTTTGAATTAAGAATGAGATGAATAACAAGTGAATATCCTTTGCCTTTGCGGAGTTGTCCTAAGGAAGACCAAGGAAGAGGAGTGGTAGTGAGTGAAGTTGTGAAGAATTTAGAGGAATTGAGAGTTGCACGTCCAGAGGATGGGAGAATTGTCTTGTAGCATCACATCACAAAGGATAGTAGAATGACAAGAATGAAGAAGCCTATACTGGCAACAAGAAACCCAATGATTGGGAGGTTAGATGTGATGGCTCACATCAAAATTCTCAGTAAAATTTGCGTTACTTTCCTCACATGGAATTGGAACTTGAGTTTTCCAAATTTCATGGTACAGATCGTGGCCAGTAAATGTGTAGATGGACCGGTGACAATGGGGAAGAGAGGCAATCCGGCTCGATGGATAGACTTGGATTGGAGGTTGGTGTTAGGAAGAGAGAGTGGAGAAGAGCATGGAGCCACTTTCTTGGAGAAGGAAGAAGTAGCAAAAGAAACCCAAGAGATCAAAGATTCTTTCACCTCAAAGCGCACAAAGAATGGGTACAAGGTAGAGATGTATTGAGACCCGGTGCAAAGAAGCATTGTCGGCATGATGATGGTCCCTATTCAAATCCAAGCACACCACCTACATGACAAAGCAGCAAGTGGTGTTCTCTACAAGATGTTTGTAGGAGAACCGATCAATTGGGAGAATTTTTATTAGTGAACAAGGCAGATGGTGCTGAATTGGAGACAATGACACCACCACATTACTTTGTGCCTTTTGCATCACACTTCTACCTTGGGTTAAGAAACTATTAAGCAGTGAGGAGAAGAAGAATATCATCTTGCATTTCCATCTTGATCTATGACAAGAAGCCAATGACAAAAGGCAATAGTACATTTGGCAATTGAGAAGTAATGACAATCACTATGCAAGAACGGGACATGATCAAAAGATGGTTGTGCCCCTACCAGGCAAGAAGAAGAGAAGTAGACCTAAGGTGGAGAGCTCACTAGTGCAACCCCAAAAATTAAGAAGAATTGGGTAGAGACAAGGGAAGCAAGACCAGCTGATTGCACCTATAGATGAAGTCGAATTGGAAGAAGAAGTAGAGTCTGCATTGGAGAGATTGGAGTAAGAAGATGTGGAGTTAACCATGTGAAGTGAAGAGAGCAAGGGTGAACCTAAGGTGCAGCAAGATCAAGAGAAGGAGATGTCTCTGCAAGAAAAAATTGAGCGGCAGGATGCAGAAGAAGAAATTATGGCCAAGTTAGCCATTAAGGCAAAAGAAGGAGTGGTGGCGGAGCTGAGGTAGTACACACTAGAAGGAGAAGGTGCCAAGGCGGCCTGGCAGATCATCAATCTGGATGATGAAGAGAGTTTGGAGGACAAGGGGTCATTGACAATACAAAGATCTCAACTTTGTATTAAGACCTCTGGCTTGGAAGGAAGGCATCTGATTGCTGCAGTCACTGAAGAGAAGGTAGTAGAAGCAGTAGGATGCGAGGGAGTAGAGTACCTTTGGGATGTGGTATTTCTGCCATTATTGCAGATGAAGAAGGAGAAGAAGGAGATGCAAAGTAGACATCCCGACATACAGATAGTGTTGCAGGTGCTGGAGAGATTAGAGACTAAGAATCTGAAGTTGCAAGAGAACTTGAGGAGATGAGAAGAGGAAAGGAAAATATTGTGAGTAGTTGTAGCATTGCAGAAGAAGATCAACAAGAATCTGCAAGAGAAGTTTGAGAAGCAAGGAGGGAATTGGCAATGAAAGTGAAGGAGATTACGCACAAAAGACTTCAAGTGGAGAAGTTACAAGCCAAACTGAAAGCGGAACAAGAAAAAGGCAAGGAAATGGTGGAAGATGAGAAGAAGAGCTCAACACATTTCTCCAGAAGGTAGAAGAAAAGACAGCAACCTAGCAATAGGAATTTGCTAAGCAGGATCAAGAAGAAGGAAGGCTAAGAGATCTAGTGCAGATGTTAGAGGCAAAGATTGACCAATACTTGAAGGAATTGGAGGATTGCACAGCGGAGTATGAGGAGGAGTTAAAACTCAGCAAAGTTGTGATGGAGGAAGAACAATAGAGGAAGCAATCAAAGGATTTACTTAAGGAGAAATTTTGGAATTGAAGGAGAAGTTAACCACGGAAGTGGAGGAATCACTTTTACACAAATTGCAATTGATGGTATAGAAGATGCCCAGTAAGAATGCAATAACCAAGGACTTGAACGCCTTGTTGATCAGTCTTAGGACTCGGGTTGATAGGAAGATGTTAGATGTAGAGAATAACATTTCTATTAGACTTGGGTTGATTAAGTTAGAGTAAGAAAGTCTTTGGAATATTGTACATATCAGACCAAAAGTAACAAAGATAGGAGTGCATCTGTCTTTGGAGTTGACATCTGGCACTTTAGAGAAGAGTTGGTTGGGAGAAAATAAGTTAGATAAGATATCCTCCAATACAATTGTAGTATATAGTGAAGAGGTAGTAGAAATAGCAAAGGAATCACTAGAATTAGATAGACCCTAAGTATAGGAGATAAGGGACTTTCCTTGGGTTTGGAAGCCAAAGTGGAGGTAGACATTGGATCAGATTAGGACAATTTTGAGATAGGAAGAGGCAAATATGAAGATGTGCATTGTCATTTTGGATCTACATGTTGGTAAAGTCATTAGGAATCAGTTTAGGGAGTTAGATAGCTTTCAAGAGCTCAGTCTATTCAAAGGAGGCCTTCACAATCTTATGTTGTTTAGTGCTCAAAATTTTGAGAATAGATAAAGCAAAGTGCTATGAAGTATTGCTCATTGCTTGAGATTAATTCCAAGTATCAACTTTTTGCTTGTGTTGGTGAATGTTGAGAGAATTTTGAAGTGCAAGTCAATGTGTTTGTTGGATGTTAGATTCCACAACCATGATCTTCATTCTGTATGTTTGATTTTGAGTGAAGTGCAATTAAAGCAATGCCTTGGCAGATCTAAGAAGAATTGTAGTGTTGGTAGTATTTTGCATTTGTGAGTGTAGCACTAAGTTGATGTGATGCAATTTTGATTGAGGAAGTCGTGCCTTCAGTGGAGGGGTGAAACACAATTCTAAGGTGAAATCATTTTATAGTGAAGTAGCTATTTTTAGGAGAGATTGAATCATCACAATCAAGATTGTTTGGAAAGATTTGAAGGATTTGTGATTAAGAAGTGTTAATTCTTGACAAGACTGAGATCCAGTGCTTGTTATTCTCTTCTAGATATGGTTTCTACCAAAGAGATTAAAAATGCAACCAAGAAGAATTGAGATTGTTATTGTTTATCTTTGTATTTGGATGCTTTTGACTCGTATCTCTACAATAACAAACTTTACTTACCTGATTACCACAAACATGATATTTGTTGGGTTTTCATAGAGTGCATCCTATAGCTACATTGGAAGCATCAATTTAGAGGATGAAAGCCTTACTCCAATCAGGTTTAGCAAGAATTAGAGCTACAATAAGGGATTGCTTGAGCTCTTCAAAAGCTTTTAGAGCCTCCTTGTCCTCCAAAATCACCATGTATTTGACACCCTTCTTCATATAGATGGTCAATGCATAAGCCTTGTTGGAAAATGAAAAGATGAACCTCCCATAGTACCCAACCATCCTCAAGAATTGGCATAACTTTATCAATCTTGAAGGGAATAGACAATTTGAGATTTTCCTCATCTTCTCAAGATCAATTGCTATTCCATCCTTGGAGATGATGTAACCCAAAAGTATAACTTCTACACAACCAAAAATGCATTTTTGTGTTAAGTGATGCATTTGCTTCATCCAAGCATTGCAAGACCTTGATCAGGTGCTCAAAGTGTTCTCCTCGCTCCCATAAATACAAAAAGTCATCAATGAAGTCTCTATTAAATTTCCCAATGAATGGTTTAAACACCTTGCTCATGAATCATTGGAATGTGGCTAGAGCGTTGCAAAGCCCTGAATGCATACTCATAAAAGCATAAGTTCCCCAAGGTGTGGTGAATGTAGTGAGTTGTTGATGCTCTGGTGCAATCTTGATTTGGCTATACTCACTATAACCATCTCCAAAACTAAACCTCTCATGATCTTCAACCTCCTCCAAGATCTCATCTATGAATGGCAATGGGTAATTTTCCTTCTTATTAGCAACATAGAGCTTCTTGTAATCCACACATGCCAAAGCTTGCCATTTTTTTCCTTCACAATCATAATTGGAGACACCCATTCTCAATTCTCCACCTCAAAGATAAATCCAGACTCCTTAGCTTAACAATCTCTGTACTTCACAACCAAAGCTATTGGTGGGCTAATGTAATGTTGCATTTGGTGGACTAGTCCTACATGCTCCTCCACCTCTATCTTGTGCTCCTCCAAGGTGACTTCCTTTAGATCCTTGTAAGTAAAAGCAAACACATGGATGAACTTGCAAAAAATCTCTTCAAATTTTACCTTGTCCTCCTTGGTTACATTTGGACCATACTTGAGGGTAGATATCCTCTTCTCTATCTCCTCAAGTGTCAATAGTGATTTATTTGAGTCCTTCACAACCTCTAGCTTAGGTGCAAATCCATAGCACACAAGAGATACTCATCTGAATCATATCATCATACTCCTCCATGTAAGTCTCTTCCTCCATGCTTGTGTCCTCTCTTAAAGCTCCTTCTAAATCTGATTCTCAATAATCAAAAGATGGTGTATCTGAATATGAAGTGTTGGTGGTGTTAGTGACAAAAACTATAACTCTTTTGCTTGATGGCCCAATCCTCAAGTACCCTTTGTACCATTGATCAATTGTACATGTTGCTCACAACCATGGCCTCCCAAGAAGAAATCATAGCTTGAATCCTTCAAGACTTGGAAAGTCATGAGATTTTGAACAACCACCTTATCAATCACCTTATCCATCACTTTAACTTAAACAACCACCTTGTCCATCACCCTTACTAGTCAAACTTGTTGCTTGTTTTCCATGATCACCACAAATGTTGATGGTCTAGAGTGTATAATACCCAACTTCTTCATCAACCTCTTTGACATGGCATTCATTGCAGATCCTCCATCAACAAGTGCATCCATGATGTTGTGACCATTCACTCTCACATCAATCTTGGAGGTATATTCACAAGCCTTCCACGCTACTAGTTTGGCATCCATGACCCCCATTGATACTAGAGCTTTTCCTTTCTTGTTCCTATTCCTCCTTGTAGAATTCAAAACACCTCTAAGCTCCTTTCTGAAGGTAGGATTCAAAGTGATCAATTGACCCATTGTGATGTTAGCCTTGTGACTACCAACATCTTCCAACACATTGTAGTTCTATTGTTGCTTTGAGATCAAGAAGTCCTCCATCCTAAACTTCTTCCTTGGAGTCTTTGTTTTTGATGGTGTTTAGGTGCTAGTGCAAGTGCTCCTAATAGTCATAAGAGAATTCTTACTATGAGTAAATCCTTGAGAAGAGTGTACATCCTTTGCAAAAACAAGCTCTCTTCTTCTCTTACGCCAAAAGCTCCAAATTTAGACCTTTGGAGTTCAAGCACTCTCCCTTCTCATACTTACTCTCAACCACATCTATGGATGCTATCTCCTTACCTTTGTTTGGATTAGGAGTCACTTGGGTTTCACTACGTCCCTCTTTCCTTCTATTGGCTCCCTCATAACCCTTTCCTCTAAGGCAAGTGGAATTTGGGCAATTCCTTTGGATGTGATCTCTTTCTCCACAACCCATTCATTGAAATTAGTGGTTTGTTGGCCTCCTCTATATTGATATCTTCCATAACTCCTAAGCCCTCTTCCCACATTCTTATCCACCCCTCTCTTCTCCCATAATTGCACTACATTAATTTTGAGATCTGCAAGTTGTTCTATGATGGTTTGAAGTGGATCTTCTGGTGGAGGTGCAAGAACTTGAGCAACTACTACTTGTGGTGCAACCCTTGCCACTAAAGTATCAGAATTCCCACCATAATCAACTTCAAAGAGGATGCACAACCTTCTTCACCACCAAATCACTCTCATCTCTTTCCAAACTCTCCTCCATACAAATTGCAAGGTTGATACCTTCAACCTTGGAAGAAGGTTTTTCATATCTCACTTTACTTCTAATTTGATGTTTCAACCCTTCCACAAAATTCTTTGTGATCATGGTTCCTATGACAATCATAGTAGTCTCCACCTCATCTGCACTCTTCCTCAACACTATGCAAAATCTTGGCTCTAAATTCTCCACTCTTTCCACATAGACTCTCTCTTTCTCTCCATCTCCTTGTTTGAGGAAGGTAATTTCACTCATCAATCTCTCATAACTCTCATCTTGAAGAAAGTTCTCAATGAGTGTTGAAGTTAAACTCTCCCAAGACTTTTTTTGCCCATTGCTCTTCTCTCTCTTTTGTTATTATGCCTCATACCATGTGAGTGTTGCATCCTCAAAGAAATTTGGTAATAATGAGGCCCACTCATTCTTCCTCCTCTCATTGTTTCCTATGCAACCTCTCTTGAAGTCTCTCACAAAGGCCTCCACATCTTCTCCATCCTTGCCAAAGAAAACTGGAAGTTTCCCCATCTTAGTCCCTCATTATCTTTCTCTTTTCCCTCAATCTTTTTTCTCACTCTATAACTAATCGAGTATATATATGACTAACACCATTTGAGAATAATCCACCCTACGGAACATAAAAAATTTCAGGTTGCTCCAAGATTTCTATAGCAACATCAAATCCTAGAGTGCATATTCATCAAACCCTCATAGATAGTTTATCCATAAGTTGAAAGATTATCTCCATCACTAATCTTGAGAACTAATTGATGAAGGTGGTAGTTTCTTTATAGCTATACTAAGACTCTCTCCAAGATCTTTTATCAAAAGTCTCCAAAAGTGTTGTTATTCCACTACACTCATGTTCTTTTGGAAATCCTTCTACTCCACAAATCTCACACAACTCCTTGGTCTTAGATCTGGTCCCTCCCAATCATGGTGAAGAAGGTCCAACATGCAATCCCAATTCAAGTAGGCCTCTCCTTTCCCTCAATCTCTTGCTATCAAAGGTCAATGGATATGAACTTGCATTATGTTCCTTCTCTCTACATAAAAAAACACTTAGAATCACTCTTTCCTCCAAGCAATGTTTGTTTTTAGATCCTCTTAACACTCTCTTCAAATTCTATTTTAAACTCTCTTTTCCTCAAATCCACCCTAACAATCACCTCAAACTCTTGGATAACCTTGCACAGCCTCAACTTTAACTCTTGGTGACCCTCCATGTTCCCAAGATGAGTCTCAACACTCAAACATGCTTTTTGTTGCTCTCACACTCCTCATGCATGAGATCTCAACTCTCAAAAATTGACCCCTCCTCACAATGTCATTAAACTCTCTTAACCGGTATGTCATAGTCCTTTGAAAATTTTAATTAAGCATTAAAATTTTAATTTTAAAATTTTAAAATTTTAATGCTTAATTAAAACCCTGAGGCTTCCTCCCTAGCAAAATTTTAGATCTTTTCATTGAGCCATTTGGCCTAGACCTTTCTATTCTACACATATATTTCAGTTTTGGTCTGAAAAACACACATTCACTTTAAAAACTCATAACTTCCTACTCAAGAATGATCTCTCTCTTATTTCTAGGCCAAAAGTTAAAATCCTATACACTAAATTTTCTTGGAAATTTTCAAAAAAACCAATGAAAATTGAAGAAATGGAAAACTCTATACAAAATTCTAGAGAGCATATTGTTTCCGAGAACAATTTACCCTACCACCTTCCAAAAATTCTAGTTCAATGCATGTAGCAATCCTTACAATAATTTCAAGTGTCCCACCTAACCATAAGCCAGGCTATCCTCTATGAAAATTTCAAATCTAAATTTCAAACTTGAAGCTTTGCCCAAAATCACCATAATCTGCAAAATCTGCAATCCACTTCACACAATCTCTCCTAGTCTTGTCATGTGTACCAGATATACAAAATCATCTCAAAGATATCATAATGAACCATAAGGTACATAAATGGAGCTTGGTTCTCTTACATAATTTTAGCTCTCTCCTCCCCTAATGTTCTCTCTAAGTGAGCTCTCATAGTCTCCTTTTGTCTAATATAGGCTTTTATGCAAAACATTTATTATCTTGCCTTCTAGAGAGATCTTGGCAACATAAGATCGCATGTCTCTCACTCAAGATGAACCTTTCATGGCTGTTATGGATTGCACCATGGACTAAGAATGCAAGGAAGCACAACTTCATCATACTCTTCCAAGGCTAACACTCCAAGACTCAAACCATTACTCATAAAAGAACTCAATGAGAAAGACATAGTTGCAAATGAAAGGATGATCAGTATCTCCTCACCTCTAGTTTATATAGTTGTGAAATAGTTACTTACCAAAGTTACTAATTATTGGAGTTACTCAAGTTACTAGTCTAAAAGTCAAATAAAGTCAAAATTTAGAGGAATATCCAAACTCATGGGAATATTCTCCTAAGCATGTGGTCTTGTCTTGATCCAACCACTAAGTCAAGGATTCTTTCATATGGATTATCCTTGGACTATCAAGGAATCCAAAGCAAAAAGGCATGTGGTTCCAAGGGTTCTCAACTCTTTCCTCAAAGTTAAACATCTAGGAATAATATCAAGTCAATACACTAGAATCCAAAATAGTGGTGCTCATCTTTTCTACTTCCTCTAAAGTAAAGCCCCTTCTATCTTAGCTATGACTAACTTTAGCTAATCATAACTAAAATAAAACCATCTTTTAGTCATAGCTAAGAGTTCTCTATATAAATAATATCTCTCAAGTACTTATAATATCAAATTAAATATCACAACAGCACATACATGCACAAATGGGTGTTATATGGTTGATTGTTATATCATGCCTACATTGCATGAGATCTTTGATACGATTTGGCATGCAAAGGTTTTTAGTACTTAGGATATTTGAGCAAGATATCATTAGTTGCCAATTAGGGAGGAAGATAAGTCCAAGATAACATTTTTTGATATTGATCCTCACGGCAAGGATGTATTATATTAGTGGAAGTTCTTACCATTTGGGTTAAAGAAGGCTCTTGCCAAGTTCTAGAGGGTCTTGGATAGGATCCTAGCAAGATTGGATTCGTGCTATATTGATGAAATTTTGGCCTATAGCACTATTGTGGAGGGGCATGAGGAGCATTTGTTGGAGGCATTTGAGAGATTGAGATCTCATGGACTCAAATTACATCTTGGGAAGTGTAGATTCTTCCATGAACAAGTTGAATATTTGAGTCACACTATCTACCCTAGAGGACTTGGTGTTTAGTAGACCAAGGTGGAGGCTATTGCACATATTCCTTAGCATATGGATGTGAGCAGAATGCAAGCATTCCTTGGGTTGGAAAATTTCTATCGCCAATATGTTAGAGGATTTAGTACCATTGCCAAGACCTTGATCAAGCTAACCAAGCTTACATAAGAGTGGTGTTGGGGAGATGAGCAAGAGAGATTTTTTCTAGAGCTCAAGGAAAAGTTGATATTTGCTCCTATGGAGACCAATTAGTGGACTACCATTCTAGGTTTGCACTGATTGGAATGTGTTAGAGCTTGGAGCAGTGCTCACAACATGATAATGAGGGGAAGGAGTTTGTTGTGGCCTATGCTAATTGCTCCAATAATTCAGCAGAGGCAAAGTATAGATCATATGAGGGAGAGTGCTTGGCAAAAGCACATTTCTGATGTTACCTATTTGGTACCGCCTTCACTCTCATCATTGATCATCAACCATTAGAGTGGTTGATGGAGTTTGACAAGCTTTCAAGAAAGCTTGCATAGTGGGCTCTTATTTACAAGAGTATGATTTCTTGGTTGTTCATAGACCTAGAGTGGTGAATGCAGATGGGTTGAGTAGAAACCCATGTCCTAGCTAGCAAGATCAGACCGGACCATGTTGGCATGGTGAGACAAATGAGGAGATGGTGCCATGCTGGCATGCATCTACCTTTCTATGTTTATTCTCTGAGACTTAAGTGGTATCTCTCTTAGTACATGTTCATAGGAGTCATTGAGGTCATAGATCTAGAGAGTGGAGATAGTGGTACAGTTCAGCGAGACATTCATGATAATGTCTTAGTGATGGATTTTCTTTGCATTGGTGTTGTGGGTGGCACAATTTGGGCCAAGGATAGAGACCATGTTTTTTAGCAGATAGTTTAGATTAGAGGGCAGACACCTTCTTTGTGTATGGGAGGATGGTATAGAGTGAGTAGCACTACTTCCATCTCGGAGACCACAATTGGTCCGTCATGCTCATGAGGAGCTAGGACATTTTGGAGTAGAGCATACACATACCTTACTCCAAAGTCATTATTGGTGGCATGGTATGGAGACTAATGGACAATAGTTTAGTGCCTAATGTGTGGTTTGTGACCAAGTTAGAGCATCATTCAATGCTCTTATGCCACAATTAAACCCATTACCTATCATGAGGTTACCATTGGAGTTTGGACTTTGTTGGACCTTTATCATTGACTATGAAATATCATCAATATGCTTTGGTTATGGTGGAGCACTTCTCCTAGTGGATTGAGTTGGTGGCATTTTGTGTTAAGTCTTGTGAGTGGTCCGCTTACTCATTCCTAGATTGGATTCTTAGTCATTTGGTACACTAGTTGAGGTTTTGACCGATCAAGGTACATAGTTCTTGGGAGAGTTTTAGGACTTGTGTGAAAAAGCTTGATTGATCATCATACTACTTCCTAAGATCACCGTGAGGCAAATAGCTTTGTAGAGAGAGTGGTTCAAATGATGAAGAGAGGATTGTGGAAGTATGGTTTGTAGAGAGTCCACTTGGGAGATTGGGATCTCTAGTTACCTTGGTTGGCCATGGGCTATATTGGTTCAACCAACAAGCTTCCTAAGCATCCTTCTCTTCTTACTTTTTACTCTATGGACAAGATCCAGATTTACCTATAGCCATTCATCAAGATGCTATTGTAGTTGTGGACTTGGATGATCTAGATGTATGGGGAGTGCATGTTTTCAATAGGCAAGGATCTTTCAAAGAATGATCCCAATAGCCTTTAAGAACTTCACAATTGCTTAGCATAAGGATACCTTACGCTACGCTTCTATTTAAGAGGGAGGTTTTAGATCCTTGATCCATTGATTTCATCTAGGTGATTATGTATATCTACAATCAACAACATTGACAACACTTGATGTTACTACATGCCGCACTATCTTGAGAGTGCATGAGGTGTTGCCTTTTGGTGTCCTCATGTTAGATGGATGTGATGGTGTTATATGGAAGGATCATGTGTGCAATTGTACATCGTGCCACCTCCCAAACATTGATGGTACTATGGATCCAAGCTTGGCACTTGTACGTGCAAGCTTGAGGTGTATGTTATGTGGCTCTTTTGGTGGAGTTGCTACTATGTTAGTGTGTGATGGCTATTCAAGAGGATGGCATATGGCATATGTGACTCCTCCCCTCATGGTGGTTTCTCAAGGATAGTGGTTATGTCTTAGATGTACTTGATCTATAGCTAGTTCACCCAATATGTAGGATAGATTGCAAACATGCAACTAACAATGGGCTTATTAGCACCCGGCCTCCTAATCTTTGCCCACCATAGGGTAAATGATAAACTTGGAATAGATGGCTATCTAGAGTTAGAGGGACCTCACCACCAGCTAGGGAGGTGATTGTGGCACTTTAGAATTTATGTATAACTTATATATGAGTTGGGCTTCTATAGTGTATGATGTTGACAACAATGTATGTTGTGTAGCAGTGTATATACACACAATAACTATCACACCATTTGAAGCTTTGCAGCTAGATTGCTCAAACATTGGAGTAATAGTGTTGGTAGTCAGAGATATTTTGGCGGGTACTCATAGACTACTTATTGACGGTCAAATTTCATGTTTGGGATACTAATCACATAGTAAGACCCATCATCACTTGCACCATTTGCATCATCAGCCGTGCTATTAGTGGGACCGTTAAGGTTTAAGATCTAGGTTGAAATTAAAGGTATACACTGAAATTGTAGCCCCAAAGAGCTCACTTCTTTGATATTAGCCTTTGAGTTCATGGCCATGGTGGATAGAAAGCCAGCAAGCATCACCTTGAGTCTCTTAGCTAGAATGGGTGTGGCTTGACTATAATCAATGCCTAGTTGTTGGTAGACTATTGAGTGAATGATCAAGTACTAATTTGATTTGAGTTAATCCGAGTTGATGAACACTTGATTTATTGTGGCACTTTAGAGTTTATGTATGACTTATGTGTGAGTTGTGCTTCTATAGTGTATTATGTTGACAACAATGTATGTTGTGTAGTGATGTATATATGCACAATAGAATCAAGCAAAGGCTCAACATGGGGTAGGATAAACTCTAAAGAATTGTCTAGGAAAGTAGGTCTACCAAAGGAACTACGCGAGTACAACCTTGACCTATGCACAAATACATTAGAAATTGAAATCATCATTCTTTCTCTCTCAAAAAACCATCAAAGTAAATCATGAGAAATTACATTTTTTAAATATAGTGAAAGTTGATTCAAGAAAACAAAATTTAAGGTTTCTAAATAGGCTTGAAACTCCCATATCACTCATCTTCCTCCTCTTCATGCTCCTTCTTTGCATCCTCAAACTCCCAATCCACTTCATGGACATAGATCTCCTGGTCAATGGTGCTTGTATAGCTCACCTCATCCTCACCTAAGAATCCATTTTTCCAAGAATAGATGCATGAGGAACTGACCATCAAAGCTGAACTTAAAATCTCCACTGTCTAGATGCTTGAGCTACTTTTGTAGGAACCACAACTTTGTTCCTACTACAAGAAGCATAAGTGTTGTCCATTATAATCCTTTGTGCTACACCTCAAAACCTTAGTAGTTACATTGAGTATAGCATGCCCTTGAACAACCTTGGGCCACCTAGTGGAGATAAGAAGCAAACTCAAAATTTCAAAGAATGGTTGCCATGCCATAAATATATCTTGCCTTGCTAAGTATCTTTTGGCGGTGAACTCTCAAATTGGGAACCACTCCTCTATCAAACCATGGAAAACATATCTCCCCTTGGATGCACCTTCTCTTAAAGAAAATGCAGATCAAATACCACCAAGAGTAATAGTGAAAGGTCTCTCGTGTACAATCCCTTAGTGTGTGGTCTTGTCCCAAGATCTTTCAAACTTGGTACAGAAGGTAACCTAAACCAAAATGAGCACAAACAATGCCTTGCTACCACATCCCCACAACCCACACCCCTTAAACTCGTGCTCTCAACCTCATCAACATAAACAGTCCTTAACACCAAATCAGAATAGCATAATCAGACCTAAATGCATAAAAGCCATGCAAAGAAATGCTCTCAACCTCATTACATAAACAGTCCAAGACATCAATTCACCATAGCATAATCAGACCTAAACACATAAAGTTGACGTGGAGAAACCTTGATCTTTGTGAGATTATCATCATAGATAGTGGAACCAAATATAAAACTTGTATAACCTACTTTTCTATGCTCTAGCTAAATATTCTAGTTTGTGGAGTGATTCATCATTTTGATATTGTTGCATAGGTGGATAATACTACAGTATCAGCATATACAGATCAATAAAATAATACTTTCCAATTAAGGGAGCAATATCAACCACCTCTAGAACTAGACAATACCAGCTAAGCTTGTTCCCACCCATAACCCTTGCCCTTGATGAAATTATAATAGATACTAAAAGAAAATTAGAGTTCCTTTGTGGAATGATCAAAGCATGAACTTTGTGTGGAGTTTGCTTAGAATTCCACTATCTAGGAATGCTTTATTATTCCTACTAATCTAGGATCAGCTAGTAATTGAATCTAGCACCTTAGTCAACATCAACCATGTGAGAGCTAACAAGAGATCTAGATGTAGGTGATTCATGGAGGGGGTAGAACTCCTATCTTTGAGCTTGACTAAACTCAATCCCACAAGAAATGTCCCATGACAAGGCCATGTTCTATCTCAAATAATACTAAAGGATGAAATATTCATGCATTGAATGAGTGTTCCACTTCTGCCAAATTCACCACTTGTGTCACTTATACAACTTACTTGTTGGAGGATTGCTAAACAATGCAACTTCATCAAAGGTATCAATGGATCAAACTTGGTGGCCTTTTTGTTGTTTGATGACTTTTATTATTTCTAGGATTAGAATTATTTGTTTGCCATGGCACTGCCATCTAAGCATGGTGGGGTGCCACTTGGTGGAGGTGATAGGTAGAGCTATGTTGATATGCATGCAAACTAGGTAGAGAAAATTTTACTTCCCCAAAGCAAAAAATTTTCTTGTCCAATATCCACAAACTTTAAACCTTCAAGTAAGTTAGAAGATAAGTTTGAGACTTCTTGACTATACACCAGTTTGTTGACCTAAGAGTTCAAATGTTTTCCTAGCCTTCTCAATAAAAAGGATAACAATAGGTTTCCTAACAAAATAAAAGTGGGTTTGCTCAAAAGAATGCCTTTGCTTGGGGGTGGAAATGGATTCACTCATATGGACAGGAATGAGTTTGCTTATGTTGGCTTTGCTCTTGGAGAAACCCTAAATAAAAGGAGTTTGTGTCCACTTGCATGGGTGTTGGGTTTGCTCAAGTTCTTGTGCCAAGTGATAGCCTTTCTTGAATGAGACAAAAAGGTGGATTAAAAACTCTTTGCAATTTTTGGTTTGCTTAGCATGGATAGATTTATAACTCCCAATAATTGGGTTTGCACACAAATAGAGTGATAGAGAAAAATATGAACACAAACTTAAGGAAATTTGATAAATTGAACTCATTTACTAATCATGCAATTCATTCACTTATCCTTCAATGGATGAATTGGATAGGAAGAAAGAAAGCAATAACACTCATGTAGGGAGATAGGAATTCTAACTCCAAGTAGAAATTTAAGCCCAATGCATCAAGGTCTGCCTCTTAAATCCCTTCAATTACATCTTGCACTTGCAACCCCATTGGATTTATGTCAAATTGTCTTATCTTTGGTGAACCCCTATCAACTAGGAACCCTCATTAATACCCTCCATGTTAAGAGTCTTAACATCTCTTGTAATTAGGAATTTCAGCCACAATGTCCCTTGCTCTCTACATGATTTCTTGTCTCTGCTTGGCACTCTCTATGATTTGTGAATATGGAAATCATATCCTACCTTGTAACTTGTTCCCTTCTACTCATGGAAATTTCAAAACTTTTCACCCATTGCTTCTTTTGATTTGTGAAGTTTGAAATTTCCCCACTTACCAAATTTCAAAATATATAAAATCTTGGCACTTTCCCAAATTTTGAAACCTTGAAAACTTAGTTCTCTCTCAAATTTAAATACCAAACTATGCCTTTTCACTCTTCTCCATCCCAAAAATTTTCATCTTCTTGCTTTTCATTATTATCTCTACCTCTACATTCTTTTGACTTTACCTATATGCAATATCTCTCTCCCAAATTTCACATCTCTTCTCTCAAATTTCCTTATTTGGTCTCTCTCTCTCTCCAATTTCACATTTGTCTCTACCTTTGTCTCGCTCACAATTTCCTCCAAATTTTTCTCTCCAATTTTAATAGACTCTATGTCTCTACCCTTTTCCCCTAATTTCCCCACTATTTATCTCCTTGAATTTCTCTCAAAAATGTCTAAATTGCATTGTCTCCCTCTCCACAAATACCAATGTCTATCTCCTTGAATTTCTCTCCCAAATATCATTATCTATCTTTCTCTCCTTGCTAATTTTGAAAATTCATAGTACTGGCCTCTCCCTCCTTCTCTATTCTATTTTTGAGATTTGTCTCTCTTCTTTCTCTTTTTATTGAAAGCCATGTCCTCTCTCTATCCTCTCTGTTTTGAAAATCCATTCTCTCCCCTCCTCTTTTTTGTTTTGACATCCATGTACTCTCTTATACTATCTAATTTTGGAAAGCCTTATGATATTTCTCTAATACTATTTTGAAAATCTACTCTAAGGTCCTTCCTTTTCAAAATACTTAAATCTTCAAAACCTCATACCCAAATTTTGACTTGTCTTCTGCACTTGTAATTAAATTCCTTTTACCTTGGTATCACTTCTCCTCTTTGATCTCCAAACCACACTTTTCCTCTTGATTGACCAAGGACCTATAAATTAGAAACTTGAAATGATAATTTCTTGCAAGGTGATTCCTTTAATAAATTGTGGCTCCTCTCTTCTTCCATGATTGACTATCTCTTCAATTTGCACATGTGGAGCTCCTATTGCAAAATGTGATGTAGCAAGCAAAAGCAATTTGCAAGATAATGTAAGTTACATTCTTTACTTGATAGAATTTAAAGTGAATTTATTCTTTCCTATATTTATCTACAAACTTCCTCTCCAATAACATTAAATCACTACAACTACACTATCTAGATCATGAACTGCACACTTTCTTTGATCTACAAGTTTCAATCAATTTTGAGCCATTGCATAAGTACATTAACAAATGAGCAAAACCATTTCCATAAAAAGGGCACATTTGGAAATAAGTAGACCTATTATGACCGACCCTAATATACATATAAACCAAACCATTTATCAATAAAAAAAACCTATTTTACAAATAGAAAATGGTCATAGAGCAGATCAGAATGTCATCACAAGCAAGCCCATCAATTACACAAGTAAACACTCAAAAAGCCAAGCAAATCCAACTTGCACAATTAAAATCTATTTGAAAAATTCAATTTCTAATGCTTACCCATTCAAATCCTTAGCAAATTCATATTTCAAATAAAGAACTTTTCAGGCATAAAAATCATTATACCTTGATAAAATGTAAAAATGTTATTCAAACAACAATAGATACATTAAGCAAAGGATGTTTTGTATAAAAATCCACTTGAAGCTCAATTGAATGAAGGGCAGAATTCTACCATTGATTGCATAGTCTGTTCTCTTCCATGGTAACCACTCAATGCACTTACCTCTTGTTTGAAATCTACCTCCTTTGTGTGCAGTTATGTTTGCACTTACTCTTGGTCCTCCCACATATCATATCTATTTATTAGAATGTTATGTAATATAGCACAAGCACCAATCTAGCAGAAGAGATAGGAGTTGAAGTCCTTCCTCTCCCACATCTATGCTTGTTTGTAAGAAGGCACTAGGTGGCTCATGGGTACATATCCAACATCACTAAGTAAATATTGATGGCTCTCAAATGAATAACATACTCCTTGTTGATTAAGGTCTCACCAAAACTTAGACCTTTTAATACATGTCATGATAGCATTCAACCATTCATGTTCAATAAAACACTTGTTGTTAGGTACTCACTAATGTATAAAATATGAGCTCTCATGATTCAATCCCATCCATCACCTTCCACAAAGTGCAAAGGCTAATATCTATCCTTGTTAACCCCATCTAAACAATAGCAAATGTTCTAAACATATTCAATGCATTGCAATCTGCTTACCTCTTGCCAAGTGATACTAACACATTATGCTAAACCACCCACTAAAGCATAAAAAATTATAGATTGTGCTTACCTCCTTCACAATGAAAAGAATTTACAATCCTCAACCACACACTCAATCATAGAAAATGCCAATCACAACTTCCATGCAATCCAAGAACTTCATAAAAAGTATAGAATGTCAAGGTAGCCGATTACCTCTTGCCAAGTGAATAATCCTTTTCTTGTCATTGCATATCAAATGTCCATTGAGTAGGTGCTTTTTTGGCTAAAAAACTTCACCATCAACGGTAGGCTTTTGTGATAATGGGAATAGAGTCTCATCCACTAAACCCACATAGCCTAGGAATCCTTTCCTTGCAAACACAATTGAAATTCTTGATTTCTCCTCGAAACCATGCCATTGCACCTCCTTCCTCAATATGGACATGACACTAGTGATTACTCTATTGGTAAAACCGATCATGGATCTTGCACTAATTCCCCATGTTCATTCCTCTTGCCATAGAAACCTCATTCCCATTATGTCCAAAATAATCAAGAGTTAATGCCACTTGGAGCCATATATGAGTTTGTTTTCTCCCCATTGCAGTCCTTTTATTAAAGACTTTGTTCACTTTGATGATATCCACTAAAAAAATAAAATAGTCCATATCTATCCTCACTAGTTTGTTCAAAAGTGAGAGGATCAAGTACATAGAAATATTTAAACACAAAGTTGGTACTACGGGATGTTGGAAATCTATGCTTTAAATATCAACCCTTGTAGATAAATTCCCACCATTTGCAAAGTCATTCCCAATCATCTATTTCATGCTAATCACTCCACTCCTCCAAATGCAAAGACTGCCCTAAATCCCATGAGCCACAAGAGAAACCGACGGTATCAACATTTATCCATTCTGCTTAGATACTAGTATTATGCTATTTGGAAACACATTAATTCTTGTAGTCTGTTCCTAAAGATGGACTGGGTACCAAGGCGAGGTATTCTTGAATTCTTAGTTTTATGCAGAGACGGAGGATTAAAACACCCAAGCACTAGATGGACTAAAACACCCTAGCACTAGGACCTCCTACCACAACCACCTCGAGGAGCAAAGTAAGACCAAGCAAGAATAGGAATCTCTATTGCCACTACAATCAAAAGACAAATTGATAATTGATGAACCAAGCTGAACAAAAAATGGAGTTGATGAAGTGATGAACCAAACTGAACAAGATCATTGCCGGAAGATTAGAAATAACATCGAATAAATAACAGATTGCAGGAAAAAAAACATTTGATACTCAAAATTAACACTCGTCCAACCTCTTCAAATTCAATCAAGGAGAAAATCATTAAGAATTAGATACATGCCCCGTAACCCCCTTCCCTCCTTTAAAATCTTACAGGTCCTAGGAGAGGCGACCCGTAACCTATTTACGGAGTACACGCCATTCCCATAACGATTCCATAGAATCCCTCCCCTCCGCCCCCTTAAAGTTTACGGGATACGCTGTAAAAAGAACTTTATGTAACCCTTGCGGACCCAAAACCGAATTCCTGGAAACCCCGATTGAGTGCCTAAACGGGACTCTGGTGACGTATACCGTCAGAATACTGTCGCTACCACATTTGACTCCGTTATCTCAGTCCCAGTCAACCGAGCAGGAAGACGCGAGGGAAAGAACCAATCCGTTGATGAATTGTTCGGTGGCAAACATGGTAGACAAGCCCCACTATAGTCAGCGTCAATGGAGACCGGTTTCACTGCCGACGAGAGATCTTGAAGTTTGCGAGAATCCAAGATGTAAAGCCTTCAAACTGAATCCATGGGGTTATAATGCTATGTGGAAGTACGTGAAATTTTGGTTCTGCTCCACTTCTCAAGCCTGTCGTGGTCATACCCTCCCCTAACCTAGCTGCCCATGGTATACGAGTCATTCCAACTCCCGCAAGAACTAAGCGAATAGGGACCCCGGCGGTGGCTTTCGATGGACATCCCTGAGAGAGGTTAAGGGTATAGATTGAGAACATGAAACTTTGTGGCTTAACATGTAGGGAGGATTTAAACTCGAAAAGTTATACCTTGAGATTAGGGATGGAAGAAAGTTCCACTGATATCCCCTTCAGCATTTAACATCACTCAAATGTTCGAACACAGTCTGAGGCGCCGCCACAGTTTATTGCATACTATGTTCTCGTTGAACTTCTCAATTTCGTAAGTATCTGACCTGATGGTAGGGTCCAACGTACGTCGGTTGAGTGTAGTCGAGATTCAAAGAGATTGCCATGAACCATTGGGAATGAGTGGCCTGCAATCAAAATGCCATTTCCACTGGATTTTTCACAAGACTTGAGGAGGTAGAGACATGCGCTAAATTTCAATGATAACGCGGAGTGTCACAGACAGGGATGTTAGAATTTTAAGAAAGTTCCAGCCTACACGTTTAGCGTAACGATAACAAAACGAAGAATAAAAAATCCTTGCTTGCTATGAACAAAAGTATTTTGTGTTTCGAATTCATTTCCGTACAAAAACCAGAGCTTTCTTCTGACGGTGTTCATTCAACTAAATAATCGTGGTTGCTACAATGGATTATGTACTATGCAACTCAACGAAAGGAGTATATTCTCTTCCATCTATCCCTTCCTATATCCCATATACCGAGCAAGGGATTTGCTAACCACTAGGGGAAAGGAGGAATGGACACGCCAAATAACTAGCTTGGCAACTCCAAGAAGCTGATCCAAAAGAACGAGATAAGGAAGAAGAAGAGCTATGTAATGGTCGAGAGCCCGGACCGGAGAAGAGGAGCAGGAACTTGCAAAATCATGAACCTACATGGTAGAAAGCAACATCGGATTTATACCACACTGTTCTCAATTTTTAGTAGAGAGAAGACTTGTCATAGTTCTTCTTTTGTTAAAGAAGAGTCTAGTATTATTTGAGTTGTTTGTGAGAAATTAGAGAAGTTGGAAAGTAGTTAGCTAGACAGCTCTACAGATTAGGTGTTACAATGAATAACTCCAAGGATATTACCTAGATCCTCAAGCTTGTTTCTAAAGCATTGTAGGAGTTGGAGAGGACCTCTATCTTAAAGAAGGAAGTGCATAGCCTCAAGAAAGAGGTTTGCTATGTGAGTAAGGCAACCAATGCACATGCTAGTTGAGGAAATGAATTGTCCATCTTATGCAATACCCAGACCAGAAAAATGGCTAAAGCACATACATGAGAATTGTTTCTGAAAGGCAAGAAGGACTTAACATTTCCCGCATGATGAATGTTTGTGCTAGGTTTGTGACCAAGATAAAGTAGACTCAAGAGTTGATGCAGGTCACGAAAGACATCATCGTTAAGCATCTCACTTTCCTCTTGTAAACTTGGTATCCAATTCCCCTTCATTGAACCAAAGCAAGCACATTGCAAGTTGCTCTTTGAGCAAGAAAAGATAGAGGCACTTATAGGACACAATAAGGAGACAATGGATATTACTACATAGAAATCCAATAGCAAGATGAGGTTGTGGCCACAGAGTTGGATGAAGTCCAGACCATATTGCAGATCCTATTGATTTTAATGGAGGAGACACTCCTCTTACTCAACTTGCTCCTAACTTTAAAGCCAATTGTGGAAATATTGAGGTGCCACATGTCACAAACAATATTCAACTCGAACCTCAATGGGATAATCAAAGGTTTGAATGGAAGAGAGAAGTAGCAATAGATTAGCATCTAAGTTTAAACAAGAGAGGGAATGAAAGAGAGCAAATGAAAGAAAGGGAACTAGGGATAAACTATTGACAAGAAGTAGAACACGTGCAACACCAATCAAAAGACAATCCAATCCCAAATGATGGAATTTAGTTTTGGTTTATGATTCCCAAGGTAATCATTTTGAGTCTAGAGCAGTGACTTGAAGATCTAATGGTAGATTTCCTTGGAGAAATTCATGGTGCGCCATTTTTGATCTAACTGAGAATATGAATTGTGGTATAAGAGATCATGGAGTGCAGTTAAATTGGTATGGCTATTTTGAATCCTCTTCTCACAGTCAAAGACAAAATACAAATAGATATTTTAGAGAGTAGTACTCAAGAGTTCTATAGTGTGTTCCAATTGTGTAGTGAATATTTCTATTCTCAAAGAAAGATTGGATTTTAGGAACTCTTGAAAATTGTATGTTTTAGGCCAGTTGTGCCTATCAGGACTCCTTTTGGTAAAGGTAGAGCAAAATCCAATGCTACTAGTGCCCTTAATATTAGCATAGTCAATAGAAAAGCACAAGGAAATGTGATGGAGATAGATCAGAATAGTGGCACATCATTATAGCCAAATTCTAGATTACTTGGAGAACCCCGAGCATTTCAAACAGATCCATGGTGGTTGTAATAAGAAACCCATCCAAAAGAACAAAGCCTCCAATTATATGGCAAATTTTTTTAAGAGATTTGGCAACGGATTTTTGGCTTCCATGAATGGTGAGAGGGTGAAAAAATGGGCTTAGTTCCTTAAGTCTAACAAGGAAGTTGCTAGTGGAAGGAGAAATCCATAGGTGAAGGTCTCACTAATAAGGAGATAAAACATCAATGGACCATTCTTGAGACAAGTTAAACCACATGTGTCCCTATTTCTACCAAGCATATACTTTGTTTGGGGAAGAGCCAATATCTCTCCCTTGCCCTTGTAAGTATAGGAATGCAGCCAAAGTTGAACCTTATTGAATTTTCCATCCAAGATGATGAGATATGTACTATGACATCTCTAGATGTAGACAAAGAAGAGGTGGAAGAAATGTCAAGAGAAGACACGCCTTTATTAGGCACTACTCAAGCTGATCTTATGCAATCCTTTCATGTGGAGGAATCACAATGACCATTCCAAGTGCACAAGAGGAGAGGACTTTCAAATTTGTTCTTATGGAATTTAAAAGTGAAGCATTTGGATTTTATATCTAGTAGGATTGCAAATTCCAATTTAAAGAAATACAAGAGTACAACATGAGGTCTCAAGATCTATTCCAAGTACATGAGAGGAGAGGCCTTTTGAATTTATGCCAAGGGAGTCTGCAAGAAGTGAAGCATATAGACTTCAAATGGAGAAGGACTTGCAAGTTCTAGATTGAAGGCATAGAAGAGTACAAGAGGAGACTCCAACACAAGAAGAAGAATTGCCCACAACAATACCATATGGTAGTGATATAATGGATCAAGCAAGTGAGGGTGAGTGTTAGCCATCATGCAAGAGGAGGAAATCTTATAAGCCAAACTCAAAGGTTGCTTGCACATTAATTCTTTTTTAGAAGATATTGCTAGTCATACAAAATTGAAGGTAGAATCATTGGAGGTGAGGGAAAGGTGTAAGATGGCAGAAATTGATCCACAAAATTCAACAAAAATAGAAGCGCTTGGAGGTGGAGGAAGGTGTAAGATGGCAAAATTTGATCCACAAAATTCAACAAAAATAGAAGAGATTGGGGTGAAGGTAGAGGCTGAATAGAGAGAGAGAGAGAAAATACAAAACCTAAAAGTGGAGGAGAGAAAGAAAGCTCAAAAATTTAGATTCAAAGAAAGATTTGAAAGATCTAGGTAACAATTTGAGATGACTGTAGAATTAGGTTGGTAAACCTTCTTAGGAAATTAATGGTGTAGTGACAATGTTTTTAGAGCTAGATGAGAAGCAATGCACCACCAATAGTAATCTTCCTCCCATGACCAATAATAATCACCTCTTACTAATGCTCACATTGATCACTAAATAGATTTGATAGAGCATGATAGCAAATCTTTATTGTAATTTTTAAAATCTTCATGCTAAGTAAATTTGGTAAAAATAGTTCATCTGGGTTTGCTCAAACACTTTTGAGTTAATGTAGGTTTTCTTGGACATTTTTGAGGTTCACCGATGCACATAGTCCTTGTGGAATTGGGTTTGCTTGGACACTTTTGAGGTTTGCCCATGTGCATAGTCCTTGTGGTAGGTTTATGGGTGGCTCCGCTCATTTTATAATGGCATTGCCAACTTGTAACATCATTACTTAAAGCTCCTATATGGATTTGCTTGCTCCTTTAAAGCTCTTATATGATTTTCTTATTTCTTTCAAGCTCTTACATGGATTTGCTCGAGCATACACATAAGCATATGTGGATTTGCTTGAGGATGATGTGTTTGTGGGGACACTTTGTGTTTTCTTGCATCACTAGATGGCTTGACTCTAATGTTTTTAGGTTTGCTTGGGTTTGCTGACAAGGATTTGGATTTGCTTACATACAATTGAAATTATGGCGGTAATCTGGATTACCATATAAATTGAAAAAATAAATAAAAATAAATACAATAATTAATTAATAAATTTGGGACCAGTCAGGTTACTACTAATTAATATATTATACATCATGCAATATGATACAAGCTCAATCTTTATTAAGGAAGGAAAGATTTGACATATGTCCTAATGATGGAACAGCTAATTTGTGCGGGCGCCCAACCTTATGCTTAGCATGCTGATCAGCCGATCAGATTATGAACAAGAAAATATGATCAGATTGCGGACCAAGAAAGTGTGGCCCAATCAATGCCAAAGGTCCCAGGTAATGAATGTATTGTAGTGTTCTTTTTATTGAACTGAATCAATTGCCACTTTCCACACTTAATTTGAACTTACAAAGCCGACACTACAATGTTTATGCAATAGCTAGGCTTTTATGGTAACCCTAGTTATTGCCATAAGCCCCAATTGTACAATGCAAAAAATTATATTCAATAGAGTTCAACACAGTTTGAGTATAGGAGAATCATTTGAGCATAAAGATAGCACATAGGAAGGAAATGGCCATAAGTGTACGATGGATAGAAACAATCAGAGCAGATTTAATCATTTAAACTTTGATGAAAAAGCACAATGTAGAAATATAGAGAAATATAAAGTGGTGAAATCACCCAATAAACATAGGGTGATGGTGAGATATAAATAAATGTACAAGGGTACAATGTACATATCATCCTTGAAGAGATCTGTAACACCCATTTGTGCATGTGTGTGGTATTGTGATATTTAGCTTGGTATTACAAGTACTTAAGAGATATTATTTATATAGAGATAAAGGATGGTTCTACATAGTCATGATTAGCTAAAGTTTTTCATAGCTAAGATAGAGGGGACCTTACTATAGAGGAAGTGGAAAAGATGAGCACCCTTATTTTTGATTCTAGTGTGTTGACTTGGTATTATTCCTAGGTGTTTGGCTTTGAGGAAAGAGTTGAGAACTCTTGGGCCCTCAAGCCTTTTTGTTTTGGATTCTTCTACAGTCCAAGGATAGCCCATGTGAAGGAATCCTTGACTAAGTGGTTGGGTCAAGATAAGAGCACATGCTAGTGGAATATGCCCATGTGAATGGATATTCCTTTCTACTTTTTGACTTTACTTGACTTTTAGTCTAGTAACTTGAGTTATTGCGGTAATTAGTAACTTTGGTACGTAACTATTTCACAAGTATATAAACAAGGGGTGAGGAGGTACTCTTCATCCTTTCATTTGCAACTATCTCTCTCTCTTAGAGTTTTCTAGTGAGCAATGTCTTGAGTCTTGGAGTGTTAGCCTTGGAAGAGTATGATGGAGTTGGGATTCCTTGCCTTCTTAGTCCATGGTGTGCTACCATAATAGCCATCAGAATATCATCTTGAAAGAGAGACAAGACGGCTCACATTTTTGGTTCCGTTGCTTGGACCTCTCTAGAAGGCAAGATAATGTTTCACGTTCAATTCTACATTAGGCAGAAGGAGGCTATGAGAGCTCACTTGGAGAGAACATTAGAAGAGGAGAGGGCTGAACTTATATTAGAGAACCAAGATCTATTTGTATACCCTGTATTTCATTTTGATGTCTTTGAAGTGATTTTTTACATCTTGTACCCATGAGAGGATTTGGAGAGATTGTGTGAGGTGGATTGCAGATTTTGGGGATTAAGGTGATTTTGGGCAAAATCTCAAGTTTGAGATCTGGACTTGAAATTTCTACAAATGATATCTTGGGTTATCTTTCATTTAGCACACTTGAAATTATTATGATAGCTACTATGTGCATTGGGCTAGAATTTTTGAAAGTTGATAGGGTAAACTGCTCCCGCAACTGCATGCTCTTTGGAAAATTGTACAGAGTCTTCCATTTCTTCATTTATCAATGAATTGTCCTGAGAATTTCCAAAAAAATTCAGTGCATTGTATCCTACTTTCTGCCACAAAAATTAGAGATAGATCATTCTTGCTCAGGGAGTTTTGAGTTTTTAAAGTGAAGGGGGTGGTTTTCACACCAAATCTGAAATATGTGTGCTGAATAGAAAAGTGTCTAGGCCAAATGACTCAACGAAAAGATCTAAAATTTTTCAGGGAGGGACGCCCTGGAGTTCCAATTAAGTGTGAAAAATTTCAAAGGACTGTGACGTACAAGTTGGGAGATTTGAGTGAAATTGTAATGTCAATTTTGCAGAGTTGAGATCTCATGCATGAGGAGTTTGAGAGCAACAAAAAGCATGTTTGAGTGTTTAGATTCATCTTGGGAACATGGAGGGTCATCAAGAGTAGAAATTGAGACTATGCAAGGTTCCCCAAGGGTTTGAGGTGATTGTAGGGGTGGATTTGAGGAAAAGAGAGTTTACAATAGAATTTGAAGAGAGTGTTGAGAGGATCCAAAAACCTACGCCACTTGGAGGAAAGAGTGAGTCTAAGTGCTTTCTATGTGGAGAGAAGGGACATAAGGCAAGTTCATGTACATTGACCTTTGAGAGCAAGAGATTGAGGGAAAAGAGAGGCTTCCTTGACTTGGGTTTGCATGTTGGACCTTCTTCACCAAGATTGGGAGGGAGAAGATCTAAGACCAAGGAGTTGTGTGAGGTTTGTAGAGTGGAAGGACTTCCAAAAGGACATGAGTGTAGTGGAGTAAAAACACTTTTGGAGACTTTGGTGAAGGATATTGGAGAGAGTGTTAGTACAACTATAGAAATACTACCACCTTCATCAGCTAGTTCTCAAGATTAGTGATGGAGATAATCTTTCAACTTATGGATAAACTATCCATGAGATTTTGATTAATATGCACTCTAAGATTTGATGTTGCTATAGAAATCTTGGAGTAACCTGAACCTTTTGTGTTCCCTAGAGTGGATTATTATCAGATGGTGTTAGTGATGTATATACTTTATTAGTTATAGAGTGAGAGAAAAGAAAAGAGAAAAAGAAGAAAACAAGTTTTGAGAGAAAAGAAAGATAGTGCAGGGTTAAGATGAGGAAACTTTTGGTTTTCTTTGGCAAGGATGAAGAAGATGTGGAGGCCTTTGTGAGAGACTTCAACAGAGCTTGCATAGGAAACAATGAGAGGAGGAAGAATGAGTGGGCCTCATTATTACCAGATTTCTTTGAGGATGTAGCACTTACATGGTATGAGTCAGAATACCAAAAGAGAGAGAGGAGAGATGGGGAAGAAGAGTCTTGGGATACTTTAACTTCAGCACTCATTGAGAACTTTCTCCCTGATGAGAGTTATGAGAGATTGATGAGTGAGGTTACCTTTCTCAAACAAGGAGATAGAGAGAAAGTGAAAGTCTATGTGGAAAGAGTGGAAAAGTTAGAGTCCAGATTTTGCATAGTGTTGAGGAAGGGTGGGGATGATGTGGAGACTACTATGATTGGGATAGGAGCCATGCTCACCAAAAATTTTGTGGGAGGGTTGATACCACAAATTAGAAGCAAGGTGAGATATTAGAAACCTTCTTCCAAGGTTGAAGCTATCAAGATCGCAATTCGTATGGAGGAGAGTTTAAAAGGAGATGAGAGTGATTTGGTGGTGAAGGAGGTTGTGCATCCTCCTCAAGGCTACAAGTATGGTGGAACTTCTAATACTTTGGTGGCAAGGGTTGCACCACAAGTAGTAGTTGCTCTAGTTCTTACACCTCTACCAAAGGATCCACATCAAACCATCACAACACAACTTGAAGATCTCAAAATCAATGTGGTGCAACTATGGGAGAAGAGAGAGGTGGATAAGAATGTAGGGAGAGGGCCTAGGAGTTATGGAAACTATCCAAATAGAGGAGGCCAATCAGCCAACAATTTCAATGATAGAAATTGTTGTCATGCGTATATACATTGCTACACAACATACATCACTATCAACATCATACACAATAGAAGCACAACTCACACATAAGTAATACATAGACTCTTAAGTGCCATAATAATCAGATCGTTTACCACTCGAGTCAATCAAACTCAGATCAGTACTTGATCTGTGAGCCGGCCTGTCTCTCACTCAGGATGAACCTTTGATGGCTATTATGGTAGCGCACCATGGACTAAGAAGGCAAGGAAACCCAACTCCATCATACTCCTCCAAGGCTAACACTCCAAGACTCAAGACATTGCTCACTAGAGAACTCAATGAGAGAGAGATAGTTGCAAATGAAAGGATGATGAGTACCTCCTCACCCCTTGTTTATATACTTGTGAAATAGTTACGTACCAAAGTTACTAATTACCGTAGTAACTCAAGTTACTAGACTAAAAGTCAAGTAAAGTCAAAAAGTAGAAAGGAATATCCATTCACATGGGCATATTCCCCTAAGCATGTGGTCTTATCTTGACCCAACCACTAAGTCAAGAATTCCTTCACATGGGCTATTCTTGGACTAAAGAAGAATCCAAAACAAAAAGGCTTGCGGGCCCAAGAGTTCTCAACTCTTTCCTCAAAGCCAAACACCTAGGAATAATACCAAGTCAACACACTAAAATCCAAAATAGTGGTGCTCATCTTTTCTACTTCCTCTAAAGTAAGGTCCCTCTATCTTAGCTATGAATAATTTTAGCTAACCATGACTAATATAGAACCATCCTTTATCTCTATATAAATAATATCTCTTAAGTACTTGTAATACCAAGCTAAATATCACAATACCACACACATGCACAAATGGGTGTTACAGATCTGATCCTCAACAACTTGCCAACAAAAGGGCACTGATTACAGTCAAGCCACACCCACTCTAGCTAAGAGACTCCAGGTGACGCTCACCGGCTTTCTGTCCACTCTAGCCAAGAACTCGAAGGCTCAACATCAGAGAAGTGAGCTCTCTGGAGCAGCACTCCTAGGGTATACCCCTGATTTTGACCTTGGTCTCCTCCCAACGGTCCCGCTGACGGCACACCTGACGGTAAGGACGGTGCAAGTGATGATGGGCCCCGCTATGAAGTCAGTACCCTAAACCTGAAATCTGACAGTCAAAAAGTAGTCTATGAGTAACTGCCAAAATGCCTCTAACTACTATCACTGGAACTCCAATGTCCAAGCATCTAGATACAACACTACAAATGGCATGACAATTGTCGTGCGTATAAACATTGCTACACAGCATACATCACTATCAACATCATACACAATAGAAGCACAACTCACACATAAGTCATACATAGATTCTAAAGTGCCACAATTGCCCCCCTAGCTAGCAGTTAGGTCCCTCTAACTCCTGATGGCCATCTACTCTAAGTATATGGTATACTCTATGATGGTCAAAGATCAGGAGGCCGGGTGCTATGGAGCACCATCATTAGTTGCATGTCTGCAATCTATACCATATAAAGAATGAACTAGCTATAGGTCAAGTACATCTAGGACATAACCACTGTCCTTGAGGAACCACTATGAGGAGAGGAATCATACATGCCATATGCCATCCTCTCAAACAACTATCACACACTAACATAGTAGCAGCTCCACAAGAAGAGCCACATAACATACACCTCAAGCCTGCATGTACAAGTGCCAAGCTTGGGTCCATAGTACCATCAATGTTTGGGAGGTGGCATGGTGCACAATTGCATGCATGGTCCTTCCAAACAACACCATCACGTCCTTCCAACACAAGAACTCCAGATGGCAAAATCTCACGCACTCTCAAGATAGTGCGGCCTGTTGAAACATCAAGTGTCATCGATGTTGTTTGCTATAGATATACATAGTTGCCAAGATGAGATTGATGGATCGAGGGTCTATAACCTCCTCCTTGCATAGTAGCATAGTGTAAAGTATCTCTATGCTGAGCAATCACCAAGTTCTCAAAGGCCATTGGCATCACTCTTTGAAAGATCTTTGCTCGTTGAGAACATGCGCTCATCCATACATTGGGGTCATCCAAGTCCAAAACTACAATAACATCTTAACAAATGGCTGCAGGTAAATCTAGATCTTGTCCATAGAGTAGAAAGTACGGAGAGAAGGATGCTAAGGAGGCTTGCTGGCTGAACCAATAGCCCATGGCCAACCAAGGTAACTGGAGATCTCAATCTCCCAAGTGGCCTCTCTGCAAACCATACTTTTGCAATCCGCTCTTTACCGTATGAACCACTCTCTCTGCTGAGCCATCTGCCTTAGGGTGATCTTAGGATGTAGTACAATGATCAATCAAAGCCTTGTCACACAAGACCTGAAACTCCCCCAAGAACTTTGTACCCTGATCAGTCAAAACCTCAATTGATGCACCAAAATGACTAAGAACTCAATCCAAGAACGAGTAAGTTGTCCCTTCACTAGACTTGTCAAGAAGTGCCACCAACTCAATCCACTTGGAGAAGTACTCTACCATCACCAAAACATACCGATGATGTCTCACAATTAGCAGTAAAGGTCCAGCAAAGTCCAAACTCCAATGATAACCCAATCCCATGATAGGTAATGGGTGTAATTGTGGTATAGGAGCATTGAATGATGCTCTAACTTGCTCACAAACCACACATCTAGCAACACAACATGTTGTACCTTGATCTGCATACCGTGCCACCAATAATGACTCTGGAGTAAGCTATATGTATGATTGACTCCAAAATGTCCTAGCTCCTCGTGAGCATGACAAACCAACTGTGGTCTCTGAAATGGAAGTGGTACTACTCGTACTCTACCATCCTCCCATACACACAAAAGATGTCTACCCTCCAATCTGAACTGTCTGGCTTGCTGAAGAACACGGTCTCTCTCCTTGGCCCCAACTATGCCACCCACAACACCAGTGCAAAGATAGTCCATCACTAAGATATCATCATGAATGTCTCACTGAATTGTACCAATATCTTCACTCTTTGAATCTGTGACCTCAATAACTCCTCTTGTATGCACTGAGAGAGATACCACCAAAGCCTTTGAAAATATACACACAAAGGCCGATGCATGCCAACCTGGCACCATCTCCTTATATGTCTCACCATGCCAACGTGCTCCGGTCTGATCCTGCTGGCTGGGACATGGGTTTCTACTCAACCCATTTGCATCACGAGTCACCACTCCAGGTCGGTGAACAACCATGCAATCATACTCTTGTAAAATCAGAGCCCATTGTGCAAGCTTCTCTGGAAGCTTGTAGGACTCCATCAACCACTTCAGCGGTTGATGATCAGTGATGAGAGTGAAGGGGTTACCAAATAGGTAACATCAGAAATGTGCTCCTGCCCAAACTGCTGCCAAGCACTCTCCCTCATATGAACTATACTTCGCCTCCACTAAATTGTTGGAGCGACTAGCATAGGCCACCACAAACTCCTTCCCCTCATCATCATGTTGGGTGAGCACCACTCCAAGCCCCAACATACTCCAATCAGTATGAACCTGAAATGGTCATCCTCTGATTTGTCTCCTCAAAATAGAAATGGTCATCCTTTGATTTGTCTCCTCAAAATAGGAGCAGATGTCAACCTCTCCTTGAGCTCTACAAAAGCTCTCTCTTGCTCATCTCCCAAACACCACTCCTATGTAACCTTGGTCAGCTTTGTCAAGGCCTTGGCAATGGCACTAAATCCTCTAACATAGCGGTGATAGAAGGAATGCTCGCACTCTGCTCACATCCGTAGGCCGAGGAATACGTGCAATAGCCTCCACCTTGGTCTGCTGAACACCAAGTCCTCCGGAGTAGATAGTGTGACCCAAATACTCAACCTGCTCATGGAAGAACCTACACTTCCCAAGATGTAATTTGAGTCCATGAGATCTCAACCTCTCAAATACCTCCAACAACTGTTTCTCATGCTCCTCCACAATAGTGCTATAGACTAAAATGTCATCAATATAACACCGAGCAAAATCCAATCCAGCTAGGGTCCAATCCATGACCCTTTGGAACTCAACAAGAGCATTCTTTAACCCAAATGGTAAGAACCTCCACTGATATAACACATCCTTGCCATGAGGATCAATAGCCCAAAATGTTGTCTTGGATTTATCCTCCTCCCTAATCGGCAATTGATGATATCCCGCTCAAAGATCCAAAGTATTGAAGACCTTTGCATGCCCAATCACATCAAAAATCTCCTCCGGTGTAGGCATGATATACCGATCAGCCCTGGTCTATCGGTTGATAGGACGGTAATCTCCACACATCCACCTATCTGTATAGTTGCCACGCATATCCTTCTTGGCTGGCATCACTGTCGCTGATGCATACTCTCCATGTGAAATCTCCACCAAACTAGCCTCAAAAAGGTCACTACTCCGGCTCTAAATCAATGTCCTTTCCATGTCACTATAGCGATAAGGATGTTGGAAAATTGGTGTATTACTAATCAGCTCAATCTGTATACCACGTCCCTTTGGAGCACCCAAATCCTTCATACTAAAGGCAAAATAACTCGTGTTACTCCTCAAGAACCTTAAAACCCTCCATCTTTCCTCTCCAGTAAGCTTGGGTCCAAGATCTGGCTCCCAAGTATCCTCTGTAACTGTCATAGGAGTGGAAGATGTACTGATTGGCTGCTACACTAGGTCCTTAGTATCATGCCCTTGACCACTAGAGGTCCCAACCTCTATGTGAAAAACTCCCTCCACTCTGGCTGCAAGCTCCACATGTCCTCGAGTTGCATCCCAAGTGGACCAAGGGTGTAATCCAAGTAGCCCACGCTCACTTGGATGGACTCCAAGTAGACCACTCTCCCTAGTAGCTACCGGATGTGTCCCAAGAATACCATGTCCACTCGGTCCATCGCCCCTAGCATGTGCTTGAATCATCTCGATAGGCACATGGCTCACAAGTGTCCGAGTGGTGATGCCTATCAAGTGTATCCTATGCTGCTCTACCAAGCCAAGGCTCACAATCTAGGTCAAACAGTTCAGGTCCATAGCCTGACCTAATACCTAACGCTAGGATGCCTCTGACACTACTAGACAGCGGTAATACCGATACGAAAACCCATAGCCCGCTCTCTCTCATCAACGTTGGGCTCTACCAATTGTTGTAACTATGAATCCCACACAAGTCCAAGTCCTCCCTCTCAAAAAGCATGAGAGCTTGGGAAACTCATAAGTGTGGGAAATGCGGCTCTAGGCTATCCAACTAGGTTCACCATTGCCATAGGTGACCTATCAGCCACTACCACCGTTTGAGACTGACGCCCGACATCCAAGATGTCATCAACAAGGATGTGGTCAAGTTGTTGAGTCCCATCATAAGCACATTGTAAAACCTCTCTAGGTAAGAGTTTTGTCCACCAAAGACAAAGTTGATGAGCCTGTGATCCCACTTTGGCTGCATTTAACAATACAGCAAGTCCCATCTAAGAATGGACTTGATATTGTCACGCCATTTGTAGTTCTGCATCTAGCTGCTCGGACATTGGAGTTCCAGTGATAGTAGTTAGAGTTATTCTAGTAGTTTCTCAGGGACTACTTTCCGACAATCTGATTTGGTGTTTGAAGTACTGACTTCATGGTGGAGCCCACCGTCACTTTGCACCGTTCACACCGTCGAGTGTGCCGTCAACGGGACCGTTAGGGTTCTAGTGCTAGCTCAAGTCCAGGGGGATATAGTTTCAAAGTGAGCTCCAGAGAGCTCACCTCTTTGATGTTGAGCCTTTGAGTTCCTGGCTATGGTAGACAGAGGCCGGCGAGTGTCACCTGGATTCTCTATGCTTGAGTGGATGTGGCTTGATTGAAATTAGTGCTCAGTTGTTGGCAGTTTATAGAGTGATAGATCAAGTACTGATCTGAGTTGAGTTGAGTTGAAAGTGTTAAGCAATCTGATTACATCAGAGAAGTGAAGTCAAGGGGAAATCGAGTGCAGGAACGTTGAGTGTTGGTGGTATCTCCAAGCTCGGTGGATCGTGGTAGCTCAATTCTGTGTTTCCCTAATGTGCAGAAGCTCGTTCAAGTGATTCAGATTTGGCAGTTAGGCGGACGGTGTGCGGAAGCGCTGGCCAAATTTCGAGCAAAGAAGGAGCAATTTTCAAGCAGTGTAGTGATTTTGAGCTCAGGAAGTGAAGGCATGACCAATTTGCTGCGAGTTGGGCTCAGAAAGTGAAATTGAAGGTGGAGTTGGGAAGCTCTTCTCATGAAATTGTGATTTGGAAAAACCCGTTTTGTCAATTTGGCTTGAGTGGAAAGTTAGCGGGGGATTTGGCGGACAACCATCTTTAGGGTTTCCGTCAGATTTTACGTCAGATTTACATCAGATTTGGAGGAGTTTTCGCTATTTGGCCAGATTTGGAGGAGTTTCGCTAGTTTGGAGGACTTTCGTAGATTTGGAGAAGTTTTGCCAATTTTGGAGGAGGTTTCAAAGTAGCAACAAGAAAGGCCTGATTTGGCTTTTAGAGGCTTCAAGGCATAGGGCTATGGGCTATGAGAGGCTACGAAGGGCCAGCAAGCCAGCTTGCTGGCGTGAGGCTAGCTAGTTTAGAGTAGATCTTGGTCATTGGTTGGCAAAATCTGCCTTTCTTGCTAGATTGTGCGCAATTGGGTTTGACCCCTAGATCTCTTGTTCCTAGACTGGTGCCCTAGCCAACTGATCCATCCTTACTTGTTGTCCTAGTGACTACGCCATTGTTATCTATACACATGTAGCTTTGGCTAGGAGAGGTAGTTTGATCCCATTCTTGGTGATCTTGGTAGCTTAGGACTTAGATACAAACTACTCTTATGTCAAATGCCAAATGGTGGCAGAGTTAGTCCCGTGTTATGTTATGAGATGGAGGGTTTTTGTTTAGATTTCTTGTGATTGGATCCCCTCCATTCTCTACTTCTTGTTTGTGCACCATGTTTGTGTGAGGTGCCCTGACTTTTGAGCGTTGGTGCTCTGGTTTGCTCTCGGTGGTGATGCTGGAGTGATGACCAGTTAGACTACCTTTGTTTCTCTCTGATGAGGCAGGAAGTGATGACCTACAGACCGTGAGAGTGCGTGTTATGATGGCAGGTTACAGGTTGCCTTTCCCCTAGTGTAGTTATCTCAGTTAGAGTTACATTAGTGGGTGGTGTCTAGTTGGTGTTGGCACGTGGTGGTGTTGGCACTTGGTGGGGCACTTGCGGTTGCGACTTGCGGTTGCAGTTGGTGGTTCGGGTTTGCTGTTGCAGTTACGTGGTCACGACGGAGTTCTTTGGAGATTCCAGAGGAGTTAGCCCTGCAATACGCAATGGGTTTACTTGGAGTGGTGCTCGATATCAGCCTGTATCTCATGTCCCAGTGAGAGAGAAGATTGACTCTGAGTTGGAGTTCGACATAAGAGCTGATTCAATTGAGAGTGCACTTGGTGTGTTCGCACCGTTGTTGTGGGACATGGACGAGATTTATGGGGCCTCCAAAGGCCCTAGGCATTACTCTGGTATAGTGGGTACCATTGAGTTGGATGACTTCATCCAAGAGTTTGATAGTTGGTGTGATCTACAGTAGATGCGGAACTTGACTTTGTTCACACCCTTCATGGCATGGAAGGGGTTGTTCCAGCATCTGGAGGGTCCGCCAATGGATGACTACCATGAGTTCAGGAGAGCTCATTTGGAGGAGATTGAGTTATGAAGACAATATTGGTCTCTACACTACGTCTCCATTACTTCAGGCTTGGTGGCCAGGAGTAGATCGGCTGTACCCACGAGTTCTAGCTCGAGTAGTGTTGGTGGAGCTAGTGGAGGTGCACTAGCTGGAGATAGTGCTACTACGAGTGGAGGTACCGCTGCAGGAGGTGGTGTGGTACTGGGGTTTAACCCCATGGTTGAGTTCTTCCTATGTTTGAGGCAAAACTACCAGGGAGTGCGGACTGACAAGCTGAGGAGCTTGCAGGAGTTCCAGTGGAAGGCTGGAGAGAGCCTATGCAAGGCATATACTCGCATGAGGCGGCTGATCAGTTTCACTCAGGGAGTTACTGAGGCCCAGGCAGTCCAGTTTTGGTATGGGATACTGGACAGGGAGTTGCGACGTAGAGTTCGTGATGCTACATTGTTGCAGGCTACTTCGCCCACTTTGGCAGTAGTCTTTGGTTTGGCTGAGCGTATTGAGCTCAACATGGTGGAGGAGAGAGTGGTGACAGCTGGATTTGGTAGAGAGACCTCATCCACGGTTGTGACTTCTTCTAGAGTGCAGCAGAGTGCACCACGCCAAGTTGGTTTTCAAGGATAGGGTGGACAGCCCAGATCCTATGGAGCGAGTGGAGGGCCTAGTGGAGTTAGACCCTTACCCTCATTTTTGGGTCAGCAGTAGCCAGTGAGTGGTGGTGTTGCTTGTTGGACTTGTGGTGGACCTCACCATAGGAGAGAGTGTACTCAGGGCAGTGGACCTGAAACCTCTGGTGCATCACAGTCAGCCAGAGGCAATGTGAGCACTGCCATAGATTTGGTCACACTAGTGACCGGTGTTTTGACCTACACCCGGAGTTACGGAGTGGTAGGGCTGCTATGGCAGGTAGTAGGGGAGCTCCAATTAATGGAGGACAAGGTGGTAGAGGTGGTGGTAGAGGATCTACACCTAGTAGGGGTGCAGTACCTGCCCTTACTTCTGACACAGCTATGGCTACTCGGATTGAGCAGTTGGAGCAGAGATTGGCTAGTATGGCTATTGCTCAGAGGAGATCAGATTCGGGTGCTGAGGCTTCCACCTCATATGCTGGTGATAGAGATGCTTTGGACTTCATGTGCGGAGCAGCATAGGTGGATGCATCTGCAGCAATGACTAGGAGTGCAGTACGTGCTCCAGAGCCTAGAGGAGCATCAGTGGAGTTGGACACATAGAGAGGAGAGGTTGGGAGACAGGTCAAACTTCCCCAATCTTTCACGCTATCTGAGGCATTGCAAATGACATCCATGGTTCCTAGACGTCCTAAAGCAGGTGTAGTAGGTGGTGATGGAGTACATGATGGACTACTTGCTAGTCAGCCACCTGCTACTACACAGATTGAGTCTAGCATGATGTTGGGGGCGGCTTAGCTGATTATGCGGCGTCCTTTATTTTCAGCTAGTGACATGTTTACATTGGGAGTTGACCCAGCCCCATTGTTCCGGTTGGCTGGCATGTTGTGTGAGAGTAGGGATGGTGCAGTTTCTACTACTAGAGTAGAGGTGGTTGGTAGTGGAGCTGACTTGGTTGAGGAGCATGGGATCCGTTCAACGACCAGTGGTTTATGGCAAGCAGTAGCGGCTAGACTGGAGGAGTTGCCAGCTAGACCGGCCTTTGAGAGAGCGCGGTTTACACCTAGTGTTGTCCTATTGGATAACCAGAGGGGGATCTTTCGTTTGGTGGGACCTTCAGGGAAGGTCTATGCACCACAGAGAGTCTTGTTAGACTCTGGTGCGTAGCACTTTATGTTGGGGAAGGCTGCAGTTGTTGGTCTACTGGTCCATTTCAGAGGATCTCCTCTGGTACAGTTGTTGGTCTACTGGTCCATTTCAGATCCATACATCTCTTGGTGGTGGTTCGACACAATACATCACACATGAAGAGCTTGTTGTCCAGGTTCAGCCTGGTCATCCGACTGATAGCTTGGTGGTGAGAGCTCATGCTATTGCGACGATAGCTGAGTCATATGATGTGCTTGTTGGGGGAGCAATGTTATACCCTATGGGTTTCAGCATTGACTGTTGGGAGGAGACAACCTCTTATAGACCTGGTTGGCAGTTTGGTGAGGGACGGGTATGTTGCCTACTAGTACGCTTCAGTAGTGGCAGTCTTGGCTCACTACAGTCCGAGACCATGGCAGCATCAGTTTTGGCTTTCAGCGGTGCAGTTACTTGGCCTGGTGACTTGTTGGAGGGGAATGCCCATGCAGAGGATACTACTGTACCAGAGGAGATCACTCGGCTATGGAGTACGAGTGGGATTGTTCCATCCACCTTGGATGTTCCATTGTGGAGTTCAGAGGAGGCATTGCAGCAGCATGCAGATCAGTTGGTGCAGTAGGCTTGGAGTGGAGCCTTCGTACCATCAGGGGATGAGTGTGAGGATGAGCCTCCAGAGGCGATTGCTTTGACACCTCTGGATACCACACTCATTGCTTGGCAGTATCCAGTAGAGGGGATATGTCTATTGGAGTTGTTTGGTGGGATCAGCACCGGACTAGCTGCGGTGTTACAAGCGGGTATACGAGTACAAAGGTACTTGTATGTAGAGAGAGATGAGACTGCTAGGCAAGTCTCTCTACATCATGTGGCACACTTGGCTTTTTGGAGTTATTACCAATGTTAGCAGTCAGAGGTTACCAGAAGGCCTTGCCAGGAGACATTTCCTTACTGGGGGCGCATGACCTAGAGAGACATGGGCCTATTCACTTGGTGATTTATGGATGGCCATGTCAGGGACATACACGTGCGGGCCGCGGTTTGGGTCTTTAGGATCCTCGTTCTGGTTTGTTTTGGGAGATGTTATGGATACTACGACATCTCCAGGTTCATCAGTCTGTTTCTCCAACTTACCTTTTGGAGAATGTTCCATTGATGGGTGATTCTTGCACTAGAGTGGTGGCGAGTACACATCAGGTCCATTCATGGATGGGACCTACTGTATTGTTAGATGCAGCCAGAATGGGATCACGGGCTCATCGTCTTTGTCTTTGGTGGACGAACCTCTTACCTAGAGAGGTTCTACAGCATAGTTATGATGGGATTCAGCGACTAGACCACATTGTTGTTGATGATATCTTGGATGCTGGACGTCAGTCTTAGATAGTGGTTGTGGCTGATAGGTCACCTATGGCAGTGGTGAACCTAGTTGGACAGCCTAGAGCTGCATTTCCCACACTCATGAGTTTCCCAAGCTCTCATGCTTTTTGAGAGGGAGGACCTGGACTTGTTTGGGACTCACAGTTACAGCAGTTGGTGGAGCCTAACGCTGATGAGAGAGAGCGGGCGATGGGTTTTGGCACCGGTATTACCGTTGTTCCAGCAGTGTCAAAGGCATTAGGATGCGCTTGATAGGCATCACCACTCGGACACTTGTGAGCCCTGTGCCTATCAAGACGATTCAGGTACATGCTGGGGGTGATGGACCGAGTGGACATGGTATTCTTGGGACACATCCATTAGCTACTAGGGAGAGTGGTCTACTTGGAGTCCATCCAAGTGAGCGTGGGCTACTTGGATTACACCCTTGGTCCACATGGGATGCAGCCAGAGGACGTGTGGAGCTTGCAGCCAGAGTGGAGGGAGTTTTTCACATAGAGGTTGGGATCTCTAGTAGTCGGGAGCATGTCACTATTGCTCCCAAGGGCCCAGTGTAGCAGCCAGTCAATACGTCTTCCACTCCTACTACAATTACAGAGGATACTTGGGAGCCAGATCTTGGACCCAAGCTTACTAGAGAGGAAAGACGGAGGGTTTGGAGGTTCTTGAGGAGTCACACGAGTTGTTTTGCCTTCAGTATGAAGGATTTGGGTGCTCTGAAGGGACCAAGTATATGGATTGAGCTGACTAGCAACACACTAGTTTTCCGATGTCCTTATCGATATAGTGATATGGAGAGGACATTGATTCAGAGCCGGAGTAGTGACCTTTTTGAGGCTGGTTTGGTGGAGATTTCACATAGAGAGTATGCATCACCGACAGTGATGCCAGTCAAGAAGGATATGCATGGCAACTATACAGATAGGCAGATGTGTGGAGATTACCGTCCTATCAACCAACAGACCAGGGCTGATCGTTATGCCATGCCTACACCGGACGAGATTTTTGATGCGATTGGGCATGCAAAGGTCTTCAGTACTTTGGATCTTTGAGCAAGATATCATCAGTTGCCAATCAAGGAGGAGGATAAGTCCAAGACAACATTTTGGGCTATTGATCCTCATGGCAAGGATGTGTTATATCAGTGGAGGTTCTTACCATTTGGGTTAAAGAACGCTCCTGCTGAGTTCTAGAGGGTCATGGATAGGATCCTAGCTGGATTGGATTTTGCTCGGTGCTATATTGATGACATTTTGGTTTAGAGCACTACTGTGGAGGAGCATGAGAGACAGTTGTTGGAGGTGTTTGAGAGGTTGAGATCTCATGGACTCAAACTAAATCTTGGGAAGTGTAGGTTCTTCCACGAGCAGGTTGAGTATTTGGGTCACACTATCTACCCCGGAGGACTTGGTGTCCAGCAGACCAAGGTGGAGGCTATTGCACGTATTCCTTGGCCTACGGATGTGAGCAAAGTGCGAGCATTCCTTGGGTTGGCAAACTTCTATCGCCGCTATGTTAGAGAATTTAGTGCCATTGCCAAGGCCTTGACGAAGCTGACCAAGCTTACACAGGAGTGGTGTTGGGGAGATGAGCAGGAGAGAGCTTTTGTAGAGCTCAAGGAGAGGTTGACATCTGCTCCTATTTTGAGGAGACCGATCAAGGGACGACCATTTCAGGTTCATATTGATTGGAGTATGTTGGGGCTTGGAGCGGTGCTCACCCAGCATGATGATGAGGAGAAGGAGTTTGTGGTGGCCTCTGCTAGTTGCTCCAACAATTCAGCGGAGGCAAAGTATAGTTCATATGAGGGAGAGTGCTTGGCAGCAGTTTGGGCAGTAGCACATTTCCGATGTTACCTATTTGGTAACCCCTTCACTCTCATCACTGATCATCAGCCGCTGAAGTGGTTGATGGAGTCCGACAAGCTTTCAGGGAAGCTTGCATGATGGGCTCTGATTTTACAGGAGTATGATTTCACGGTTGTTCACAGACCTGAAGTGGTGAACCGTGATGCAGATGGGTTGAGTAGAAACCCATGTCCCAGCCAGCAGGATCAGACCGGAGCACGTTGGCATGGTGAGACAGATGAGGAGATGGTGCCAGGTTGGCATGCATCGGCCTTTCTGTGTATATTTGCAGAGGCTTTGGTGGTATCTCTCTCAGCGCATACATGAGGAGTTATTGCGGTCACAGATCCTGAGAGTGAAGATATCGGTACAATTCAGCGAGACATTCATGATGATGTCTTAGTGATGGACTATCTTTGCACTGGTGTTGTGGGTGGCATAGTTGGGGCCAAGGAGAGAGACCATGTTCTTCAGCGAGCCAGACGGTTCAGATTGGAGGGTAGACACCTTTTGCGTGTATGGGAGGATGGTAGAGTGCAAGTAGTACCACTTCCATCACAGAGACCACAGTTGGTCCGTCATGCTCATGAGGAGCTAGGACATTTTGGAGTAAAACGTACATATAGCTTACTCCAAAGTCATTATTGGTGGCGCGGTATGCAGACCGAGGTACAGTAGTTTGTTGCCAGATGTGTGGTTTGTGACCGAGTTAGAGCACCATTCAATGCTCTTACGCCACAGTTACACCCATTACCTATCATGGGATTGGGTTACTGTTGGAGTTTGGACTTCACCAGACCTTTACCGCTGACTGTGAGACATCATCGGTATGTTTTGGTGATGGTGGAGCACTTCTCCAAGTGGATTGAGTTGGTGGCACTTCCTGACAAGTCTCGTGAAGGGACAACTTACTCGTTCCTGGATTGGGTTCTTAGTCATTTTGGTGCACCAGCTGAGGTTTTGACTGATCAGGGTACAAAGTTCTTGGGGGAGTTTCAGGTCTTGTGTGACAAGGCTTTGATTGATCATCGTACTACATCCCGAGATCACCCTGAGGCAGATGGCTTAGCAGAGAGAGTGGTTTAGACGGTGAAGAGAGGATTGCAAAAGTATGGTTTGTAGAGAGGCCACTTGGGAGATTGGGATCTCCAGTTACCTTGGTTGGCCATGGGCTATCGGTTCAGCCGGCAAGCCTCCTTAGCATCCTTCTCTCCATACTTTCTACTTTATGGACGAGATCCAGATTTACCTGCAGCCATTCGTCGAGATGCTATTGTAGTTTTGGACTTGGATGACCCCGATGTATGGATGAGCGCATGTTCTCAGTGGGCAGAGATCTTTCGGAGAGTGATGCCGATGGCCTTTGAGAACTTGGTGATTGCTCAACATAGAGATACTTTACGCTATGCTACCATTTGAGGAGGAGGTTATAGACCCTCAATCCGTCGATTTCATCCAGGCGACTATATATATCTACAGCAGACAGCACCGACGACACTTGATGTTTCTACAGGCCGCACTATCTTGAGAGTGCGTGAGGTTTTGCCATTTGGAGTCCTTGTGTTAGAAGGACGTGATGGTGTTGTTTGGAAGGATCATGTGCGCAATTGTACGCCATGCCACCTTCCAAACATTGATGGTACTATGGACCCAAGCTTGGCACTTGTACGTGTAGGCTTGAGGTGTATGTTATGTGGCTCTTCTGGTGGAGCTGCTACTATGTTAGTGTGTGATAGCTGTTCAAGAGGATGGCATATGGCATGTATGACTCCTCCCCTCATGGTGGTTCCTCAGGGACAATGGTTATGTCCTAGATGTACTTGACCTATAGCTAGTTCATTCTTTATATGGTATAGATTGCAGACAGGCAACTAACGATGGGGCTCCATAGCACCCGGCCTCCTGATCTTTGCCCATTAGAGGGTATACCATATACTTAGAGTAGATGGCTATCTGGAGTTAGAGGGACCTAACCGCCAACTAGGGGGGCGATTGTGGCACTTTAGAGTCTATGTATGACTTATGTGTGAGTTGTGCTTCTATAGTGTATGATGTTGACAGCAATGTATGTTGTGTAGCGATGTTTATATTCACGACAATTGTCACGCCATTTGTAGTTCTGCATCTAGCTGCTCGGACACTGGAGTTCCAGTGATAGTAGTTAGAGTTATTCTAGTAGTTTCTCAGGGACTACTTTTTGACAGTCTGATTTGGTGTTCGGGGTACTGACTTCACGGTGGGGCCCACTGTCACTTAGCACCGTTCGCACCGTCGAGTGTGCCGTCAACGGGACCGTTAGGGTTCCAGTGCTAGCTCGAGTCCAGGGGGGTATAGTTTCAAAGTGAGCTCCAGAGAGCTCGCTTCTCTGATGTTGAGCCTTTGAGTTCCTGGCTATGGTGGACAAAGGCCGGCAAGCGTCACATGGATTCTCTATGCTTGAGTGGGTGTGGCTTGATTGTAATCAGTGCCCAGTTGTTGGCAGTTTATAGAGTGACAGATCAAGTACTGATCTGAGTTGAGTTGAGTTGAAAGTGTTAAGCAATCTGATTATTGTGGCACTTTAGGGTCCATGTATGACTTATGTGTGAGTTGTGCTTCTATAGTGTATGATGTTGACAGCGATGTATGTTGTGTAGCGATGTATATATGCACGACAATATGTCTTTGCTACCACTCTGGTGTGAGAATCACCCATCAAAGGCACGTTCTACAAAAGGTAAGCTAGAGAAACAGATTGATGAACTTGGAGATGTCGTAGTATTTGTAACATCTCCCAAAACACACAAGAACAAGGATCCTGAAGACCCCAACCGCAGCCCGCATGTGTATGTCCCTAACATGGCTATCCAGAAATCACCAAGTGAATAGGCCCATGTCTCTCTAGGTCATGTGCCCCCAATAAGGAAACGTTTGCTAGTAGGGCCTTTTAGTAACCTCTAACTGCTGATATTTGTAATAACTCTGGATACCGATAGGCCAAGTGTGCCACATGATGTAGAGAGACTCGCCTAGCAGTCTAATCTCTCTCTACATACAAGTACCTCTATACTCGTATACCCGCCTATAATACCACAGCTAGTCCGGTGCTAATCCCACCAAACAACTCCAATAGACATATCCCCTCTACTAGATACTGCCAAGCAATGAGTGAGGTATCTAGAGGTGTCAAAGCAATCACCTCTGGAGGCTCATCCTCACACTCATCTCTTGATGGTACGAAGGCTCCACTCCAAGCCTGTTGCACCAACTAATCTGCATGCTGCTACAACACCTCCTTGGAACTCCGCAATGGAACATCCAAGGTAGATGGAAAAATCCCACTCGTACTCCAAATTTGAGTGATCTCCTCTAGTACTGGAGTATCCTCTGCATGGGCGTTCCCCTCTAACAAATCACTAGGCCAAGTAACTACACCACTGAAACCTAAAAATGATGTTGCCATGGTATCAGACTGTTGTGAGCCAAGACTACCACTACTGAAGCGTATAGGTAGGTGACATACCCGTCCCTCACCAGACTGCCAACCAGGTCTATAGGAGGCTGTCTCCTCCTAATAGTCAATACTGAAACCCATGGGCTATAACATTGCTCCCCCGACTGGCACATCATATGACTCAGCTATTGTCGCAATAGCCTGAGCTCTCACCACCGAGCTATCAATCGGATGACCAGGCTGAACCTAGAAAACAAGCTCCCCACGTATGATGTACTATGTCAAACCACCACCTAGAGATATGTGGATCTGAGATAGATACCTCTCCACATTGGTCTTCCGTAACTCCAGACCGACCATTGCCGCCTTTCCCAACATAAGGGGTTGTGCACCAGAATCTAACAAGACTCTCTGTGGTGTATAGATCTTCCTTGAAGGTCCCACTAAACTGAAAATCCCCCTTTGGTTATCCAATAGGACAACACCAGGTGTGAACCGTGCTCTCTCAAAGGCCGGTCTAGTTGGTAACTCCTTTAGTCTAGCTACTGTTGCCTACCATAAACCACTATTCGCTGAACGAATCCCATGCTCCTCAACCAAGTCAGCTCCACTATCAACCACCTCTGCCCTAGTAGTAGGAAATGCATCATCCCTACTCTCACAAAGTGTGGCAGCCAACCAGAACACTGGGGCTGGGTCAGCACCCAATGTAAATATGTCACTAACCAAAAACAAAGGATGTTGCATAATCAGCTGAGCCACCCCCAACATCATGCTAGACTCAGTCTGTGTAGTAGCAAGTGGCTGACTAGCAGGTAGTCCATCATGCACTCCATCACCACCTACCACACCTACACTAGGATGTCTAGGAACCATGGATGTCATCTGAAATGCCGCAAATAGTGTGAAAGACTGGGGAAGTCTCACTTGTCTCCCAATCTCTCCTCTCTGTGGGTCCAACTTCACTGATGCTCCTCTAGTCTCTGGAGCACGTATTGCATTCCTAGTCATTGCTACGGATGCATCCACCTGTGCTGCTCCGCACATGAAATCCAAAGCATCTCTTTCACTAGTATATAAAGTGGAAGCCCCAACACCCAAATCTGATCTCCTTTGAGCAATAGCCATACTAGCTAATCTTTGCTCCAACTGCTCAATCCGAGTAGCCATAGTTGTATCAAAAGTAAGGGCAGGTATTGCACCCCTACTAGGTGTAGATCCTCTACCACCACCTCTACCGCCTTGTCCTCCATGAATTAGAGCTCCTCTACTACCTGCCATAGTAGCCCTACCACTCTGTAACTCCAAGTGTAGGTCAAAACACTGGTCACTAGTGTGACGAAATCTGTGGCAATGCTCACACTGCCTTTGTGCTGGCTGTGATGCACCAGAGATATCAGGTCTGCTGCCTTGAGTACACTCTCTCCTATGGTGAGGTCCACCACAAGTCCAACAAGCAACACCACCACTCATTGGCTGTTGCTGACCAAAAACTGAAGGTAAGGGTCTAACTCCACTAGGCCCTCCACTCGTTCCATAGGATCTAGGCTGTCCACCCTATCCTCAAAAACCAACTGGGCATGGTGCACTCTGCTGCACTCTAGAAGAAGTCACAGCTGTGGATGAGGTCTCCCTACTAAATCCAGATGTCACCACCCTCTCCTCGACCATGTTGAGCTCAATACGCTCAGCCAAACCAAAGACCACTGCCAAAGTAGGCAAAGTAGCCTGTAACAACGTAGCATCATGAACTCTATGTTGCAACTCCATGTCCAGTATCCCATACCAAAACTGGACTGTCTGGGCCTCAGTAACTCCTTGAGTGAAACTGATCAGCCGCCTCATGCGAGTGTTTGCCTTGCATAGGCTCTCTCCAACCTTTTGCATGAACTCTTGCAAGCTCCTCAGCTTATCAATCCACACTCCTTGGTAGTTTTGCCTCAAACATAGGAAAAACTACACTATGGGGTTAAACCCCGGTACCATACCATCTCTTGCAGCGGTACCTCTACTCGTAGTAGCACTTTCTCAAGCTAGTGCACCTCCACTAGCTCCACCGACACTACTCGAGCTAGAACTCGTAGGTATAGCCAATCTACTCTTGGCCACCAAACTTGAAGTGATAGAGACATAGATCAGAGACCGATACTATCTTTATAACTTGATCTTCTCCAAATGAGCTCTTTTAAACTCATGGTAGTTGTCCATCGGTGGACCTCCAAGTGCTGAAACAACCCCTTCCATGCCATGAAGGGCGTGAACAAAGTTGGGTTCCGCATCTACTGCAGATAACACCAACTATCAAACTCCTTGATGAAGTCATCCAACTCAATGGTACCCAATGTACAAGAGTAACGCCTAGGGCCTTTGGAGGTCCCATAAATCTTGCCCATGTCCCACAACAATGGTGCGGACAGACCAAGTGCACTCTCAATTGAATCAGCTCTTGTGTCAAACTCCAACTCACAATCAATCTCCTCCCTCATTGGGACTTGAGATACAGGATGATACCGAGCACCACTCCGAGTAAACCCACTGCATACTATGAGCCGGCCTGTCTCTCAATTAGGATGAACCTTTGATGGCTTTTATGGTAGCGCACCATGGACTTAGATGGCAAGGAATCCCAACTCCATCATACTCCTCCAAGGCTTACACTCCAAGACTCAAGACATTGCTCACTAGAGAACTCAATGAGAGAGAGATAGTTGCAAATGAAAGGATGATGAGTACCTCCTCATCCCTTGTTTATATACTTGTGAAATAGTTACAAACCACAGTTACTAATTACCATAGTAACTCAATTACTAGACTATAAGTCAAGTAAAGTCAAAAAGTAAAAAGGAATATCCATTCACATGGGCATATTTGTGACAACCCGACAAATATCACTTTTGTGGTAATCGGGTAAGTAAAGTTTGTTCCCGTAGAGATACTATCCAGAATTGGTCAAATACAGAGTCAAAAGTCACAATTGCAGTTCTTCTTGATGTCTTCTTTAATCTCTCAGGTAGAAACTACACCCAGAAGAGAGTAACAAGCTCACAAACTTGACAACTTGTCACGAATACACACATATAATCACATCATAGTAAATTCTGTCCAAACAACTCTTGATTGTGATGATTCAGATTCTCCCGAAGATGGCACTTCATTGCAAAGACCAATTTTGCCTTAGAATTGTGTTCCACCCCTCCACTGAAGGCACAACTTCCTCGATCAAAATTGCTTCACATCAACTTCGTGCTGCAATCACAAATGCAGAATACTACCAACACTACAATTCCTCTCAGACCTGTCAAGGCATTGCTCCGATGCACTTCACTCAGGATCAAACACACAAAATGAAGATCAAGGCTGTAGATTCCAACATCCACAGGCACACTGACTTGCTCTTTGGAATTCTCCACACACTCACAAACATAGACACAAAGTTGATACTCAGAATCAAGCTCAAGCAACGAGTACTGAGATCAGCACTTCACTTTATCTATCTTCAAAAAGTTGAATACTGAATAACATCATATTGCAAATGCTCCACTTAAATACTGAAGCAAACGGCAGACTTGCCTACCTAGGCACCGCTTCCTAACATCTCTTCCTACCTACAGATCCCAAGGGACAATCTATCTTTTCATATCTGACTCTTCTTATCTCAAAATTGACTTTCATCCCAATCCGATGTCTACCTCATCATCGGCTTTCAAACCCGATGATCTTCTTACTATTTCACCTTCTTCAGGTATGACTGATTCTACTAATTTCTTCACTAATTCTACAACTTCTTCACTACAATCTCCAATTGAGCTCACGGGTAATCTATCTACACTCTTATTTCCCGACCCACTCTTCTCTAATGTATCAATTTTCAAGTCTGGTGATACTTGTATTCCTACTTTTGCGACATCGGGCTTCCTCTCCGCCGTCACACTATTCCTAATTTTCTCTAACTCCAAATTGACTAAATCTAATCTAAGACTAACATTGTCTTCTACTTCTAACATCTTCCGGTCTATACGTTCTGTCAATTGAATCAGCAATGTGTTCATGTCCACGTCCTTGGCTTTTTGTTTCCGAGTCTCCTGCACAAGCAATTTAAACTCATGTAAGTGAGCTTCCTCCAATCTTCCCTCAGCCTCCGTGCTTAAGATTGCTCTTAACTTCCCCGCAACTTCTTCTACTGATTCTGATTCATATCCTCGAGAGCATTCTACCTCCAACTCCTCCCGATACATTTCCAACTCGTCTTCATATTCTGCAGCAAGCATCTTCTTCTCCTCTGCATACTGCATACTCTGCTATTCCGCGCTCTTAACAAGTTCTCGCAAACGCTCTTCTTCTTCTTGCCTAGACGCCAATTCTCTCTACCATGCTTGATCTTTTGTTGCGGCACTCTTCTTCAAGCTATCCAACTCCTGCTCCATTACAATGTTCATTGCCTTAAAATGGACATTCTTGACGCGCACATCACTCACTTCCGCCTTCATCTTGCTCAGTCACATCGCCTGCTCCTTCAATTCCCCGACTTGCTTCTGCAATTCCCTCTCCTTCTCGGTGCAACTCCCTTGTAGCACACTTGGCGTTTTCCTCCTCGAGTCTTCCTCCCTCCGAGTATCTTCAATTTCCGTGCTTCTGCGGACTTGTTGTTCTGCAATTCCTTCACCTCACTCACCAGATACTTCACCATCTGCAATTTGTTCATCCCCTTCCTTTGATCTTGGGGAATTACACTTCAATTCTCATGTAGCAGCTCCAGCAATGGGGTGACTATCCTTGTTAAGTATGATATTCTGATGAAGTGTTCCGCTTCCTCCTTGCCACCTTCATTGGGAGCCTTCTCCTCCGTCATCGGCTCCTTCATCCAAAGTCACGATCTTTGTATATTCATCATGTCGACGCTGTCTTCATTTTGGCCTCTTGAACTTGGCCCCGCAAGATTCTCTGCCTCCTCCTCTGGTCTTGACATATTCTCCACCATCGCCTGACCAGCTTCACTCACCACCACCGATTGCTGGACTTCTGGTTCTCCCTCACTGTTGCTCCTAGACTCCTCAGTTTTCAATGTGAGCTCTTCTTCCTCCAATTCCTCTTCTTGCGACTCGGTTTCTTCTTCTGACTCCGATCCCGATGATGCCCTTCTTACGATGTTAGCAGTCTTCAACATCAGCCGCCGAGTCTTTCTCTGCATGGGAGATGCTTAAGCTTCTTTGGATTTACTTTGCTTCTTTGTCTTTAGACTGGTAACATCTTCGATTTTCCACTGTCCCATCCTTGCAAAGAACTCGTCATTTGCTCGCAGATGAAGCATATACTGTTGCTCCTCTTTGTCTGCTTCCCGCCTCAAATTGGGGTGCATGTGCGACACCATGCGATGACGCTTGTCTTTGGACAGTAAGTTCAGCCCGAAGTAGAAATGAGCTGCGAACGGTGCAAAATAATGCGGTGGCGAGCCCGTTCTCCAATTTACCACCATCTGCCTTGTTTGGTGATGGAAGCACTTTGCCCAATTCACTGGTACTCCTGCAAACATTTGATGGAAGAAGATTGCTTGCTGCATGGTTACATAGGTCGTTCGTTCTGGCTTGAACATCACCATCATTGCTCCCACGATACTTCTTTGGATCGGGTCCCGATAGGATTCCACCTTGTAACCATTCGTAGGTCTTGGAGCAAAAAATGAATTGCGGATCTCCACCGTCTCCTCTGCAGCATCACACTTTCGATAGAAGGTGATCCCTGTCGGCTCTCCTGCTTCTCTCCCCAATACTAATTTCCAATCCGACTCAGTCCATAGAGCCGGATTGCCTCTCTTCCCCTCCACCTCAGGACCCTCCTCACAATTACTGGCAGCGATCTCTACCATCACTCCAAGGAAACTGAAATTCTAGTTCCATGCTAAAAAAGTAATACGAAGTCTAACCAAGACTTTGATTCTAGCTACTACATCCACTCTTTGAATTGCAAAACCTCTCACTGCCAGCGCGTTGGCTACCTTCTTTGCCATGATTTTTTCTCTCGTTCTACGCTGTTGGAAAATTAGACCCTCTCCTAGACGAGACACTCTAACTCCCTCAGGGTTCCGGAAAATCTCACTCTCAACGGGCTTTCGGACATGCATTCTTGCAGGACGACTACTCAAAGGAATTGGAAATTTACTCAATGAATTCAACTTCCCCCTGCGCAGTCACAATTTTATATTGCCCCAAATTGCAGTCATTCTTTAGTCAATTTTGTTTGTGAATTTCTCTCTTCTGCGTGCACTTCCGGTCACTGTCAAGACATGCTTATTCTGCCCCCACCATTTCTTTAAATGTACTTTCTTGCCACATATAGAGGTTGTTAAACGGTCTTCATCATTCCTGTGTCCTCCAACCCAAAGACAATGATCTTCGGCCTGTTTCCGGTGTAATCTTCTTCCGAGTACCTCCATCATCGGATCTGATGTCAGCTTCTTTGGCTTTCCTCCGAAGTTACTTTTGCCTCTTCTTTGTCCGCAATTCAACTTTTCCGTGCTTACTTCGTCTCTTAAACACTACAAACCATAAAAAAATGTGGGTACCACATACCCCCTCCCTCAAATGTGAGCGTCCTCGTGAACACCAACAACCGGGTTTTTATACAAAGTCAGGTTTGGGGTCTAATATTTTCTAACCCTCCAACCATTGACACGAGTTGCAAAAGGATTGCCATCCAGGTCTACGAGTCGAATAGAACCATTATCATAAATGTGCATCACACGATACGGTCCCATCCACCTCAGATGTAATTTTCTTGGAAAAAATAGGCAGCAATTATCATATAATAATACCAGATCTCCTTCTTGAACAGTCACAGGTTTGATTCTTTTATCGTGCCAAACTTTCCATTGTTCTTGAATTTCCTTTGTAGTTTGCATTGCATCATCCCTTTTCTCTTCCAACCATATCAATTGATGGATCCAAAAATCTTGACTTTCTTCCTCCGACAAACGTTCTTCACAAAGTATTCTATATGTCGGTACTTCAAACTCCACTGGTAATATGGGATGCAATCCGTATGTCAGAAAATAAGGAGTTTGCTTGGTAGTAATTTTTTCCGTTGTTCGATATGCCCATAACGCTGCAGGTAACTTTGTATCCCAGTCATAGGCATAATTGACTGTCACCTTATTCAAAATTTTACACAGCAATCCATTGGCTTTCTCCGTGAGTCCATTCACTTTTGGGTTGTAAGGCGTGATCTCCCAATGCTTAATTTGGAAATATTTGGTTAACGCCTCCACCATTGAGTTCAAAAAATGAGTTCCCCTATCACTGACCAATTCTAGAGGACACCCATAATGGGAAATGATGTTTTGGAAGAAAAATTTTGCTACTATCTCTGCATCATCTCTTTGTGTTGCCTTGGCTTCCACCATCTTGGTGGCATAATTGGTACATACGAGGATGTACCTCTTCCTTGTGACACGGGTTACTGGTTGAATAGGTCCCACAAAATCAATACCCCATTTCTCAAATGGGGCCAGAGGCAAAATTGGTTTCAAAGGCCACTAGGAAGTCGCCGTCGGTTTCCCTGTTCTTTGACAGGCATCACAACTCCAAATATGGGCATGCGTATCTTTATACATCATAGGCCACCAATACCCTACCGAAAGAATTTTCTTCACCGTATTTTTTAGGGCAAAGTGTCTTCCCAATGCTTCTCAGTGCAAGGATTTGATGACTCCTCCTACTTTGTATGCTTCCAGACATCTCCGGAGTATCTCATCTTTGCCCATTTTAAACAAAATGTTGTGTTTCAATTGGTATGGTCCCATTTTCTGAAGGAAGACTGCCCTTTGTTCTGGATCCAGCTCCTCAGGACAATGGCACGTATGCAAATAATGATATTTTGCCGCATACTGCATACTTTGCACCATCATTAAATGATATAGCTCTTCATCAGGAAACCGATCATCGATTTCCAAATCTTGGTCTTGAGTTTCTAACCTGGATAAGAAGTCCGCATTTGAATGCGAAGCTCCTTTCCTTACTTGTACAGTGTATGTGAATTCTTGTAACAACAAGATCCATCGTGCAATTTGCCCGGACAAATCCGCCTTCTTGACCAAGTGTTGGAGTGCATAATGGTCCACATAGAAGACGAATTCGTATCCTAACAGGTAGTGACAAAATTTCTTGCAGGCAAACACCATCCTAAGGGCTTCTCTTTCAGTTGTTGAATAGTTCTTTTCAAAAACTGAAAGTTGTCGGCTGGCATAATACACCAGGTAGTCCTTTTTCTTCTTGTCCTTTTGACTTAAGACAACTCCGATGGCCATGGACAAAGTGTCCACATACACATGAAAAGGGACGTCCCAATTTGGGGCTCTCATAACTTGTGCTTCAACCAGTTTCCTCTTCAATACCTGGAAAGCTTCTTCTTGAGTTGCTTCCCACAGATAATCTTTGGATTTCTTCAGAAGCTTTGTAAGTGGTGCAGCAAGCACTGCATAGTTTGACACAAAGCGTCTATAGTATCCAACATGTCCTAAGAAGGCTCTCAGCTCCCGGAGGTTCTTTGGGGATTCCAAAGCTGCAATTACTTTAACCTTCTTGACATCCACTTCAATTCCTTGGCTTGACACCCGATGCCCTAGAAGAATTCCCTCCTTCATTGCAAAGAAGCATTTCTCCCGGTGTAATGACAAACCGGCAAAACAACACCTTTCAAAAGTTTGGCGAAGGTAATCTATATGTACCGCTCTTTGCCCAAACACAAAAAAATCATCAATGAAGACCTCCACAAATTTATGCAGGAAATCTTTGAATATTGAGTTCATCATCCTTTGAAAAGTAGCAAGAGCATTACACAACCCAAAGGGCATTTGATTGTAAGCAAAAGTGCCCCAATCAGTCATGAATGTAGTTTTGTCCTTGTCTTCTTCTCAAATGGATACCTGATTGTACCCTGAAAATCCATCGAGAAAACTATAGCATGGATGACCAGCTACTTGGTCCAGAATTGTGTCTGTAAAGGGTAAAGGATGATGGTCCTTTTTGGTGACTGCATTTAATTTGCAAAAATCTTGGCACACTCAAATTTTCCCGGTCTTCTTCTTTGGAACGATGACAATGGGTGAAACCCACTCATTGCTTAGCACAGGGAAAATTATTCCGGCCCCTAAGTACTTATCAATTTCATCTTTTACTAGGAGGGAGTACTTCGGGTTCAGGCGGTATTGTCTTTGCCAAACCGGAACTGCACCTTTGACCAGATCAATCCGGTGCTCGCCAAATTCTTGTGGAATTCCCGGCATTTGGTCAATAGACCAGGCGAATACATCCTGGAACTCTATAAATAGGGCAGTGTATCCTGCAAACTCCTCGGCGGTGACTGTCTTTGAAATTTTTAAAATCTTTTCTTTAGTCAAGACCACATCTTGACAGTCATCGGGGTTAATGACACCTTCTACGTGACTTACTCGGCTCAACCCGAGTCATACTGCCGTCAAACCCCCTTCCTCCAAGTCTTGTTCACCCGAGGCGATGTCGTATGGGTCTTCATTGTTGACTTCTACCTTGTAGCACTCCAAATAATTTACTTGGACGTCGGCTTTGGAGTCCTCAAAAGACAAAGACAATGAATCTTTGGATTCATCCTCGTCTTCTGACAAAGTAGTTTCCCCAAGATGAGGAACCTTCGTCCAACTTACCGTCACCAGCTTTTGTTCTTTAGACAAAATGTCTTTAAATCGTAATTTTTGCTGGTGCCAATCAACCATAACCTGGGCACTGTACAACCAGGGTCTCCCGATCAAGAGAGGGTAGCCAGTTTTGGTTACAAGTCGTAACACAATGTAGTTTAATTTGAAAGGCACCCCTCCGATAATCGTGGTAATATTCGATAGCATGCCCAAGGGCCGTCGCTTGGTTTGATCCGCAAACTTAAGAGTCCGGGGTGTTGGTTCAAAGGTTGTGTACCCCAGTCAATGTGCAGTGTCTTCTGTCATGACATTTACACCTGATCCCAAATCAATGGGTATGGATGTAATCATACAGCCTACTATCTCCGCATCCACCTTGGGAGATCCCAAATCTTCCTGTTCAATACGATAAATTGCGGGCAAGTCCTTCTTTGTCATCGTCCTTACTTTCTTGAGGGCTGAACTTAGCTGCTTTTTATAAAGCTTATTGTCCTCCCATAATTGTTTAAATGTGACATTTGCGCTTGAAGATGCCATATCTGCCACAATATTGTATTGTGGAACTTCCTCCAATTTCACCTGCTTCGTCTTTGGCTTTGGTTTTGAGTTGTTTGCTTGTTCAAAGCAAACTTTGGGATGCTTGAGGATGGTCACCGGAAGGCGTAGGTGGTTGAACCAATGATCATCGGGTTGACCAACTTTGGCTTGAATCAAGTCTTTTACTTCAGACCTGATATCCGCCAGAAATACAGGGGTTTGCGTCTTTGCATTTGCCTCCACACTCATCTCCCACGTGCGTAGTACTGCTTCCTTAATTTCTTTCTGCAAAGCTTTTGCTTTAGCTTTTGCTAGGACCTTTTCCTCTTTTGTAGAGAGAATAGCTTTTGGTCGCAGTCTCTTCATTTTCTGGGAGGAAGACGTCGCCATTCTTGTTTCTTCGGAAACTCAATTATTTCTCTCCACGCGAGTTTCTACCTTCAAAATTTTGAGGTCTGGCCAATCTCCTTCTGAAGCCAGACTTCCATCTTGAGGCCTCTCTTCCTCAAGTGTAATACAATTGACGTTAGTGTCCCCCTTTGCCTAGAGCGCAGCACGCTCAGCAGGAGTCTGAACATACTTGTGAGGGAGCTTTGGATTGGGTGGTTGCGGGCACTGGTTACCTGTGTGCCCCGATCCTTTACAATTCCCACAAAGGGGTACGTACCCAATTTGTCGTCTTGGCTCCGGAAAATTTGGAGACCAATGTCCCATTGAGCCACAATTGTAACAAGCACCGGGTGCAACATTTTGAGGTCTATTCTGACCACCCATCGGGGGTCTTCGTGGAGGAACCGTAGGATTATACTCCCTTGGTCCAAACCGGGGACCTTGATACGATGGGCCTGATGAAGGCTGTGTGTCTTGGGTTTGGTATACTGTATCTTCTTCTTTGCCTTGATCCCACCCAGGTACCCAATCTATTTGTTGCATTGGAAATGCCGTGCGATTTAAACACTCCATATTAGCATGGTCGGATTTACCACACGCAGTGCACCATACATTTGGTCGTCCGAATGACGGGGGTTTTCTTCGGTCCTTTGCCCCAATCATCTGGATTTTAAAATCCGCAAACTCTTTAATCAGAGTTTCCAACTTTTGATCCGCCTTGGATATATTCTTTACTGGCGGGGTTACGGGCTTCTTTCCTCCGCGTCTTCATATTTTTCTTGGCTTGGGTTCTTCTTCCGATTCCAAAGAAGAACTAGAAGAAGTGGAGGATTCTTCCAAAGAAGGAGAAGTACTTTGTGAAGCTCTTTGTCTTGGCTTTTTGCCTTTCTTCTCACGATTTCTTCGATTACTGGACAAGTTAGAATGAGCCGCCTCATATTGGGCAACATGTTTGAGGACTTTGTCCAGAGAGGTTACATTTCTCTCCTTGGCAAAGATTCAAATCTCTGGTGAAAGCCCGCAGAGAAACCAGGTGATGGCTTGGGCATCGGAATACCCCACCACCCCGGATTACTTCGGAACTCGGTTCAATAAGGCCATGAACCGCTCAGAGTAATCTCTCAATTTTTCCTTCTTTCCTCGGTCCAAATCATTGAGTGCCGCGAAGACACTCGTATCATAATCCACTTCCCAAAATTGTTCCAGGAAGCCATTCCATAAGTGTGCCCAGTCCGCTGGTGTAAATCCCTTCTGCGTTACATGAGTATACCAGCTCCAAGCCTTCTTTCAGATCAGACTTGGAAAAATCTGCAGTCGATCCGCAGAGTCATGTTCCTTGTTGGCAAAGGAAATCACTTCAAATTCCTCAATGAATTTGTCAGGATCTTCGTCTTGCTCTATACCTTTATACTTTTGATAAGCATGTCAGGTCACGGGTACCAAAGACATTGTTTGGTGTGGCGGATTTGGGTGTGGTAAGTTTGAACTTATGGGAACCGCAGAGCTACTTGGTATGGACACCGTGATGTCTGCCCACGGGTTCCAATTTGTCAACTTCAAATTGGGGTCTTCTTTGACAATTTCTTCTTCTCAGGTGGTGTCGACTCCAACCCGTTCAGAAGTAAGAGGGTCCACAACTTCTGTCTGATCTTTGAATCTTCTTCGGGATAACTGAGGAATTTTTCGTACCAGATGTTGACACCCTTCCTTCGTAAGTGTTCGTGCTGTCTTTTCTCGAATTGTGAGCCGGCCTGTCTCTCACTCAGGATGAACCTCTGATGGCTATTATGGTAGCGCACCATGGACTAAGAAGGCAAGGAACCCGAACTCCATCATACTCCTCCACGGCTAACACTCCAAGACTCAAGACATTGCTCACTAGAGAACTCAATAAGAGAGATATAGTTGCAAATAAAAGGATGATTAGTACCTCTTCACCCCTTGTTTATATACTTGTGAAATAGTTACGTACCAAAGTTACTAATTACCGTAATAACTCAAGTTACTAGACTAAAAGTCAAGTAAAGTCAAAAAGTAGAAAGGAATATCCATTCACATGGGCATATTCCCCTAAGCATGTGGTCTTATCTTGACCCAACCACTAAGTCAAGGATTCCTTCACATGGGCTATCCTTGGACTAAAGAAGAATCCAAAACAAAAAGGTTTGCGGGCCCAAGAGTTCTCAACTCTTTCCTCAAAGCCAAACACCTAGGAATAATACCAGTCAACACACTAAAATCCAAAATAGTGGTGCTCATCTTTTCTACTTCCTCTAAAGTAAGGTCCCGTCTATCTGAGTTATGACTAACTTTAGCTAACCATGACTTATCTAGAACCATCCTTTATCTCTATATAAATAATATCTCTTAAGTACTTATAATACCAAGCTAAATATCACAATACCACACACATGCACAAATGGGTGTTACAATTCAAATCTGTATCCTTTGCATGTCTCCTCCTTGTCTCTTGCACCAACAACTTCAACTCGTGCAGCCTTGTCTCTTCAATACAAACACTAGCCTCTGTACTCAACATTGCATTCATCCTGATTACGATCTCCTTCTGTGGTGCCCACAATTTTTTATTTTTTTTCAAAATAAAGGAGAAGAAGTGTATAGAGAGGTCAGATTGTGAGGAGGAACCTAAGCTGACACTGCAGAGCGGAGATACTAGCAGTGACAGTGAAGACGGTGGAGAAATGACCTTGGCACCAGCGGCTAAAGAATATGAAGAAGAAGTGCAAGCCGAAGTAGAAGCCGAAGACAATGCGGCGCTGGAAGATGAAGTACCGGTGCTCGAGGAGAAGAAGATCGCAGTACAACAAGGAGTTCGCTCAAGACGTAAGGCAAAGTGTGAGGCGGGCCCGAGTAAAGTGAAGGAAGATGCAAAAGATAGCACGAGTAGTGAGGCATCAATCTCGATACGAAGACTTCAGAGAAGAAGGCGCGTATCAAGAGAACATGAGGAGAAACAAGAAATTACTCCGTGGGAGGAAGAAGTTGCCAGTGAGGGAGTAGAGTACCTGCGAGAGGTAGTATGCCCACTGTTGGTGAAGTTGGAGAAGAAGAAGAAGGAGATGCAGTCGACTTGTCCAAAGGTAAAGACTGTATTGCAGGTGGTAGCAAGATTAGAAGAGGAGAACTCAGAGTTAAAGAGGAGTATAACCCGAGGTGAGAAGCAGAGAGAAGTACTGCAAGCAGAAGCAATAGAGAGAAGTCAGGTAATCAAAGACCTGAAGAGAGAAGTGAGCTATCTAGAGGATCTTGCGAGGAAGAGTGACATCGTAAGGGAGAGACATGTAGCGGAGCACAAAATCTTGAAGCAGCAGTTTGCTGATTCAAGACTAGAGGTTATCCATGCTATGGTGAGGGTAGCATCAAAGGAACAAGAGCTTGATCAAGTGATGGAGAGTATGGAGGAGAAAAAGCAACTCTGGCAAAGAGAGTTGTCTATGCGGTATAGAGAAGAAGAGAGATTACGAGAGTTACTTTGTAATCAGGAAGAGAAAATCGTATAGAAGGAGAAAGAGAAGGAAGCGGTGAAGGCCGAGTTCAAAGAAGAGTTGGCGATGTACAGAGAGGAATGGCTTGCAGATTGGGAACGAGAACAAAAGACAAGATTGGAGCCATTGAAGGAGATAGTCCTTAGAGTGAACGCAATGTTGAGTACAGAAGCCAGCGTTTGAATTGAAGAAGCGCGACTGCACGAGTTGAAGTTGTTGGTGCAAGAGACGAGGCGAAGACAAGCGAAAGACACTGATTTGAATGCCTTGTTAATTAGTCTCAGAACTCGTGTAGACAGAAAGATTTTAGAGGTAGAGGATAACATCTCAATTAGATTAGACTTAGTGAAAATAGAGTTAGAAAAGCTTGAGAAAGATGTTAAGGCAAAACCCAAAGTAGATAACATAGGAATCCAAATGTCTTTGGAGTTGCCCTCAGAGACATTAGAGAAGAGTGGGTCGAAAGATGAAGAGTTAGATAGATTACCCACTAGTGCAATTTCAGATCAGGAAAGAGAATTGCTAGATCTGGTCGAAGAAGTAGGAGATGTGAAACCCAAGGAAAGAGTAATGGGAAGTAAGATTACTTTGGGTTTGGGTTTGAAAGCTGAGGACAAAGTGGACATCGGATTGGATTAGTAACCAATTTGAGATTTGAAGGGGCAGATATGAAGAGGTGCATTGTCATTTCGGATTTGCAGGTTAGAACAGTTGTGGTAGAACGGTATAGTTGCTAGAACTGCCAATTGCTTCACTATTTAAGAGTGGCATTCGCAGTCAGATGTTGTTTAGTGCTCATTTTTTTTGAGAATAGATAAAGCAAAGGGCTGTGAAGCAGTGCTCGTCGCTTGAGCTTGATTCCGAGTATCAATTTTGCAATTGTGTTTGTGAGTGTTTGGAGAAATTTGAAGTGCAAGTCAGAGTGCTTGTTGGATGTTAGATTCCACAGCCTTGATCTTCATTCTGTGTGTTTGATCCTGAGTGAAGTGCAATCGAAGCAATGCCTTGACAGATCTGAGAGGAATTGTAGTGTTGGTAGTATTTTGCATTTGTGAGTGCAGTGCGAAGTTGATGTGAAGCAATTTTGATCAAGGAAGTTGTGCCTTCAGTGGAGGGGTAGAACACAATTCTGAGGCGAAGTTGTTTTGCAGTGAAGTGCCATTTTTGGGAGAGCCTGAATCATCACAATCAAGATTGTTTGGAAAGATTTGATGGAGTTGTGATTAAGAAGTGTTAATTTGTGACAAGACTGCAAGTCAATGCTTGTTACTCTCTTCTGGTTGTGGTTTCTACCTGAGAGATTAAAGACAAACTCAAGAAGAACTAAATTGTCACTTTCATTTGTATTTGGACATTTTTGACTCGTATCTCTGTGGGAACGAACTTTACTTACCCGATTACCGCAAGAGTGATATTTGCCGGGTTGTCACATGATTTTTGGCACCGCTGCCGGGGATACAAATCTTGGAAGTGGAAGAATACGAAGCCAAATTGGAAATTGGGTATCAATGCAATATGAATGTCTGCATTGAAAGAACAACGGGAAGAGAGAGCTTGAAGACGAGCACTTCAGCGTGAAGAAGACAAACGTCTGCACGTCTTATCCATCACGGACAAAACTGAACGAGAGGCATTGGATTTTCAACTCCTTCACGAAGTGCAAGAAGCCCTGCAAGAACTTGACCACAAGAAACACGAAGGCGGTTGGCAAGGCTACTTCGCATCTCCCTCTTCTTCCAAAAAGAAGAAAGAATCGAGTGGGCAAACATATGCATTGCGGCCCAGTCCACCAACTTCCCCTAGAGCTGTAAAGGAAGTTGTTTCCTTGAAGACCTTTGTTCAAGAAAAGACAGCACAAACACTTACTGAAGACGAGTGTCAATATCTTCTACGAACGATTCCTCGGTTGTCCCAAAGGAATTTTGAAAAACCCATCAAAGGTGTTAATCCTGAATCTTCCACTCGGGTTGAAGTCGACACCCTCATAGTAGAAATTGTTGAAGAAGACCCTACCTTGAATTTGACGAATTGGAATCCCTGGGCTGACAATACGGCGTCAATTCCAGCCAATCCTTCCATTCCGTCAAGTTCCACATTACCTCAGCCAATCCCAGTGCATCAAACGATGACTTTGCTCCTTGTCACCCGACACGCCTATCAGAAGTATAAGGGGACAGAACAAGACGAAGACCCCGATGAATTCATCAAAGAATTTGAAGTCATCTCCTTTGCTAACAAGGAGCATGACTCGGCGGATTGACTGAGAATTTTCCCAAGTCTGCTTCGCAAGAAAGCTCGGAGCTGGTACACCCATGTGACTCAGAAGGGGTTTGTACCATCGAACTGGGCGGACTTGAGAAACAACTTCCTGGAACAATTCCGGGAGGTTGACTACAATACGAGTGTCTTTGCGGCACTCAAAAATTTGGACCGGGGCAAGAAAGAGAAGTTGAGGGACTACTCTGAGCGGTTCATGGCACTACTGAAGCGAGTTCCCAAGCAATCGAGGGTGGCGGGATACTCCAATGCCCAAGCCATTACCTGGTTCCTCGGGGGCCTTTCACCAGAGATACAAATCTTTGCCAGGGAGAGGAACATAACTTCCTTGGACAAAGAACTCAAACATGTCGCTCGTTATGAAGCGGCCCACTCTCACTCTGCCGGTAACCGGAGAAATCGGGAGAAGAAGGGCAAGAAGCCCAGAAGGAGAGCTTCACACAGCACCTCCCCTTCTTCCGATGAATCCTCTATGTCTTTGAGCTCTTCTTCAGAATCCGAAGAAGAATCAAAGCCAAGACGAGTCAGAAGACATGGAGGCAAGAAACCAGTGACTCCTGCAGCCAAGAGTGTACATAAGGTAGATACGAAGCTGGATGCCCTCATCAAGGAGTTTTCGGATTTCAAGATCCAGATGATTGGGGCTAAGGACCAAAGAAAGGCCCCAGCATTTGGATGATCTAATGTGTGGTGCACCGCATGTGGCAAATCCAGCCACGCCAACACAGAATGCAATACTCGTAATGCATTCCCGATGCAGTAGATTGATTGGGTTCCGGGATGGAACCAAGACGAGGACGAAGAGGTGGTGTACCAAACTCAGGAGGTACAGCCTCAACTGAGCACATTGTATCAAGGTCCAAGGTTTGGACCCAGGGAGTATAACCCCAATGCTCCTTCACGAAGACCACCGATGAGCAACCAAAATTGCCCTCAAAATGTTGTGCCCGGAGCCTATTATAATTGTGGCTCGATGGGACATTGGTCTCCAAGTTGTCCCGAGCCAAGAAGGCAAATTGGGTATGTTTCCTGTGTGGAAATTGTAAAGGATTGGGGCATACGGGCAACCAATGCCCTCACCCACCAAACCCGAAGCCTCTTGTAAAATATGTACAGACCCCCGCTGAGCGTGCAGCACTTCAGCCGAAGGGGGATACGAATGTAAATTGCATTACTCTTGAGGAAGAAAGACCTCAAGAAGGAAGTCCGGCCTCAGAAGGAGAATGGCCAGACCTTGAAGTTTTGAAAGTTGAGATACGCTCCAGCAAGAAGAAGCGTGATGCCAAAGAACTGAGTACGACCTCGTCGTCTTCCCAAAAGGCAAAGAGACAGCGCCCAAAAGCCATTCTTTCGGCCAAGGAGGAAAAGATCCTTGCAAAAGCTAAAGCTAAAGCCTTGCAGAAAGAATTAATGGAGGCATTACTCAGGACTCGGGAACTGAGTTTGGAAGAAGAGACGAAGACGAAGTCTCCAATTTTTCCGGCAGACATCCGATCCAAAGTAAAGGGTCTAATCCAAGCCGAGGTGGGCCAACCCGAGGAAGCTCGGGTTAAGGCCATCAACAAGCCCATCACCATTTTGAAGCGTCCCGAAGTCAAGAGGGAACATGGAGGGTCCTCGGACCCAAAGCTGAAGACGAAGATGGTCAAATTGGGAGGAGTTCCCCAATATGATATTGTAGCCGATCTGGCCACCACAAATGCCAATGTTACATTTAAGCAATTGTGGGAAGATAACAAGTTGTACAAGAGACAGCTTAATTTGGCCCTCAAGAAGGTGAGGTTGATGTCAAAGAAGGACCTGCCTGCTATTTATCGTATTGAACAAGAAGATTTGGGATCTCCCAAGGTAGACGCGGAGATTACAGGGTGCATGATCACATCAATACCCATTGACTTGGGGTCCGGTGTGAATGTCATGACCAAAGATACGGCGAATCGACTCGGGTATCATACGTTTGAACCAACACCCCGAGCTTTGAAGTTTGCCAACCAAACCAGGAGATGGCCCTTGGGCATGCTGTCAAACATTACCACGATCATTGGAGGGGTACCCTTCAAGTTGAATTACATCATGTTGCGGCCAGTGACAAAAACTGGTTACCCTCTGTTGATCAGCAGACCCTGGTTGTATAGTGCCCAAGTTGTAGTGGATTGGCATCAGCAGAAGTTAAGATTCAAGGACATTTCGTCCGAAGATCAGAAGCTGGTGACTGTGAGTTGGACAAAGGTTCCCCATCTTGGGGAAACAAGTTCGTCAGAAGAGGAAGACGAATCCGAAGACTCATCGTCTTCGTCTTCAGACGAATCCAAAGAAGAAGTCCAAGTTAATTACTTGGAATGCTACGAGGTAGAGGTTGACGACAAAGATCCATATGACCTTACCTTGAGTGAACCTGACTTGGAGGAAGAGGGTTTGATGGCCGCTCACCTCGGGTTAAGCCGAGTAAGCCACGTTGAAGGAGTCATCAACCCCGATGACTGTCAAGAGGTGTTACTAACTGAAGGAAAATTTTTAAAGATCTCGAAGACAGTTACTTTGGAGGAGTTGGCAGGATACATTGCCCTGTTTATAGAGTTCCAGGATGTATTTGCCTGGTCGATTGATCAAATGCCGGGTATTCCACAAGAATTTGGAGAACACCAGATTGATTTGGTTGAAGGTGCAGTTTCAGTTCGGCAGCGACAATACCGCCTGAACCCGAAGTACTCGCTTTTGGTGAAAGATGAAATCGACAAGTACTTAGGGGCTGGAATCATCTTCCATGTCTTAAGCAGTGAATGGGTCTCCTCCATTGTCATTGTCCCGAAGAAGAAAACAGGGAAGATCCGAGTGTGCCAAGACTTCCGAAAATTGAACGCAGTTACAAGGAAAGATCATCATCCCTTGCCTTTTACCGATACAATTTTAGATCAAGTAGTTGGCCATCCTTGTTATAGTTTTCTTGATGGATTTTCAGGGTACAATCAAGTATCCACTCAAGAAGAAGACAAGGATAAAACTACATTCACGACCGATTGGGGCACTTTTTCTTACAATCAAATGCCCTTTGGGTTGTGTAATGCTCCCGCTACTTTCCAGCGGATGATGAATTTGATCTTCAAGGATTTCTTGCACAAATTTGTGGAAGTTTTTATCGATGACTTTTGTGTGTTTGGGCAAAGAGATGTACATCTAGATTACCTTTGCCAAACATTTGAAAGGTGTCGTTTTGCCGGCTTGTCATTACACCCGGAGAAATGCTTCTTCGCAATGAAGGAGGTAATTCTTCTGGGGCATCGGGTGTCAAGCCGAGGTATTGAAGTCGATGTTGAGAAGGTTAATATAATCGCAGCTTTGGAATCCCCAAAGAACATCCGGGAGCTGAGAGCCTTCTTGAGACATGTTGGATATTATAGACGCTTTGTGTCAAACTATGCAGTGCTTGCTGCACCACTTACAAAGCTTCTGAAGAAATCCGAAGACTATATATGGGAAGCACATCAAGACAAAGCTTTCCAAGTGTTGAAGAAGAAACTGGTTGAAGCACCAGTCATGAGGGCCCCGAATTGGGACGTCCCTTTTCATGTGTATGTGGGCACTTCGTCCATGGCCATCAGGGTTGTCTTAAGTCAGAAGGACAAGAAGAAGAAGGACAACCCGGTGTATTATGCCAACCGACAACTTTCAGATTCTGAAAAGAACTATTTGATGACTGAAAGAGAAGCACTTGGAATGGTGTATGCCTGCAAGAAATTTCATCATTATTTGTTGGGGTATGAGTTTGTCTTCTATGTTGACCATTATGCATTGCAACATCTGGTCAAGAAGGCAGATTTATCGGGACGAATTGCAAGATGGATCTTGTTATTACAAGAGTTCACGTATACTGTACAAGTGAGGAAGGGAGCTTCGCATTCGAATGCGGACTTCCTGTCCAGGTTAGAAACTCAAGACCAAGAGTGGGAAATTGACGATCGGTTCCTTGACAAAGAGTTGTATCACTTATCAGCAATGAGAAGTACAAGGTATGCAGATGAATATAATTATCTGAATACTCTCCATTGTCCTGAGGGGATGGATCCGGAACAGCGGGCAGTCTTTCTCAGGAAAATGGGGCCGTACTAGCTTAAACACAGCATTTTATTTAAGATGGGCAAAGACGAAGTACTTCAGCGATGCTTGGAGTCATACGAAGTAGGAGGAGTAATTGAATCTTTACACTCCAAGGCATTGGGAGGACACTATGCTCTGAAGAATATTGTAAAGAAAATTCTTTCGGCAGGGTATTGGTGGCCTACAATGTACAAAGATGTACATGCTCATATCCGAAGCTGTGATGCGTGTCAAAGAACGGGGAAGCCGATGGCTACTTCTCAATGGCCTTTGAGACCAATTTTGCCGTTGGCCCCATTTGAGAAATGGGGGATTGATTTTGTGGGTCCCATTCAACCAGTGACCCAAGTCAGAAGAAAGCGCTACATTTTGGTTTGCACTGACTATGCTACCAAGATGGTTGAAGCGGAAGCAACTCGTAGAGATGATGCGGAAACTATGGCGGAATTTTTCTTTCGAAACATCATCTCCCAATATGGGTGTCCTCTGCAATTGGTCAATGACCAAGGAACACATTTTTTGAACTCTGTAATGGAGGCGTTAACCAAGTATTTTCAGATTAAACATCAGAAGACGACTCCTTATAACCCAAAAGCAAATGGCTTAACGGAAAAAGCGAATGGGTTACTTTGTAAAATTTTGAATAAGGTGACTGTCAATTATGCCTATGATTGGGATACGAAATTACCAGCCGCGTTGTGGGCATATCGAATGACAGAGAAGATTACAACCAAACAAACCCCATACCTCTTGACATATGGCTTGCATCCCATACTACCAGTTGAATTTGAAGTTCCGACAAATCAAGTTCTGTGCGAAGAACGGATGTCGGAAGAGGAAAGTCAGGATCTTCGGATTCATCAATTGATGTGGTTAGAAGAGAAAAGAGACGATGCAATGCAAACCACAAAAGAAGTACAAGCATAGAGGAAAGTCAGGCACGATCAAAGAATCAAGCCTGTGACTGTACGAGAAGGGGATTTGGTTTTGTTATATGACAATCGCCGAATATTTTTTCCAGGCAAGTTGCATTTGAGATGGATGGGTCCCTATTGAGTTCTTCATCTTTACAAAAATGGATCCATGCAACTCGTCGATTTGGAAGGTAATCCTTTTGCCACTTGCATAAATGGGTGGAGAGTTCGGAGATATTGGACCATAGACTCGGAAGTTTCTAAGACACCCGAGGTCTATGTTCGCGGGGACGCTCACATTTGAGGGAAGGGGTATGTGGTGCACACATTTTTTGTTTTTTTTCAAAATAAAGGAGAAGAAGTGTATAGAGAGGTCGGATTGCGCCTATATGGCCAAAGAAGGCAAAGAAAATTGGCTTTGGGATGAAACCCAAAGTAAAGTGACTTCGGGTCATAAGGCGAAGTACTTGGAAATGCCCTATCAGCATACAATACGAAGTAAATTGTCCTCAGATCGGGAGGAGCTCAACCTGAGGCAAAGACAGTCTAACAACCTTTTGTCGGAGCGAGAAATTCAAGAAGGGGCCATTTCAAAACTGGCGGCTCATACGCGTGAAGGTTGATTGACAGTGACAGGTGCATGCCGGAGGTGTGATTTCTCAGTAGAAACTTGAAGCAACGGAAGACAAAGAAGTGCAACTCTATAAAAATCAAAACTGAATTAAAAAATTGTCAAGCAATTTTCCTTTGCCGTTGAGGAGTCATCTTGCAAGTGATCGGGGAAAGGGAAATAAAGTTGTACTCGGGTTAGTGCGCAAGGGAGAAGTCGCAAGAGAGAAATCAAGAGACAATAAGAAAGCAGAAGAGATGGGAGGAGGGAAGAAAAACTCTGAATTCACAATGAGAAATCATGCGATTTGGAGATTAGATGTAGAAGCAAGGATTGAAGTCTTGAGCCGACTTTGGATCACCTTTCTGGCATGGAACTGGAACGTAAGTTTTCCAAGATTCATGACAGAAATCATCGAGAGTAAGTGTCTTGATGGTCCCGAGGAAGAAGGGAAGAGAGGAAATCCGGCTCGCTGGACAGAGTCGGATTGGAGACTTGTACTCGGGAAGGAGGCAGGTTCGGAGCAAGGAGCCACGTTCTTGGGGAAAGGAGAGATAGCCCAAGAAACGCAGGAGGTGAGAGATGCCTTCTCGTCAAAGAGAACAAAGAATGGGTACAAAATTGAGAGCTACAAAGACCCTATGAGGAGAGGAATTGTGAGTGCACTAATGGCCATCCTGAAACCGGAGAGAACCACTTATGTGATGAAACACCAAGCGGTGTTCTTTCAGAAGCTATTTGCAGGAGAACCAATCAATTGGGCAAGGTGTTTTCATGGGAGAACAAGGCAGATGGTGTGGAATCTACGGGATAAGTCACCTCCACACTACATCGTACCATTTGCAGCACATTTCTACCTCGGGTTGAATTTGCTCAATTTGGCGGAGCGCAATAGAATGGTGTCTCATTTCCATCCTGACTTGAGAAGAGAAGTCGACGCGGAGGAGCAGCAATACATTCTCCAAATCCGGAGCACGGACGACTTCTATGCAAAGACAGGAAAAAACGTGGAGGTCGTGGTAAGTACCCCGACGAAGAAGAGAACTCGGCACGCAGAAGCCGAAGAAAACAAGAAACCTCAAAAGATGCAGAAACATAACCCAAGGCAAGGGATGGTGGTGATTGAGTCAGAAGATGAAGACTCAGAAGGAAAAGTTGAGCTCAAGACGGAGGACTCGGAACGTGAGGAGGAACCTAAGCTGACACTATAGAGCGGAGATACTAGCAATGACAGTGAAGACGGTGGAGAAATGACCTCGGCACCAGCGGCTAAAGAATATGAAGAAGAAGTGCAAGCTGAAGTAGAAGCCGAAGACAATGCGGCGCTGGAAGACGAAGTACTGGTGCTCAAGGAGAAGAAGATTGCAGTACAGCGAGGAGTTTGCTCAAGACGTAAGGCAAAGTGTGAGGCGGGGCCGAGTAAAGTGAAGGAAGATGCAAAAGATAGCACGAGTAGTGAGGCATCAATCCTGATACAAAGACTTTAGAGAAGAAGGCGCGTATCAAGAGAACATGAGGAGAAACAAGAAATTACTCCGTGGGCGGAAGAAGTTGCGAGTGAGGGAGTAGAGTACCTGCGAGAGGTAGTATGCCCGCTGTTGGTGAAGTTGGAGAAGAAGAAGAAGGAGATGCAGTCGACTTGTCCAGAGGTAAAGACTATATTGCAGGTGGTAGCAAGATTAGAAGAGGAGAACTCGGAGTTAAAGAGGAGTATAACTCAAGGTGAGAAGGAGAGAGAAGTACTGCAAGCGGAAGCAGTAGAGAGAAGTCAGGTAATCGAAGACCTGAAGAGAGAAGTGAGCTATCAAGAAGATCTTGCGAGGAAGAGTGACATCACAAGGGAGAGACATGTAGCGGAGCACGAAATCTTGAAGCACCAATTTGCTGATTCAAGACTAGAGCTTACCCATGCTATGGCGAGGGTAGCACCAAAGGAACAAGAGCTTGATCAAGTGATGGAGAGTATGGAGGAGAAGAAGCAACTCTGGCAAAGAGAGTTGTCTATGCGGTATAAAGAAGAAGAGAGATTACGAGAGTTACTTCGTAATCAGGAAGAGAAAATTGTACAGAAGGAGAAAGAGAAGGAAGCGGTGAAGCCCGAGTTCAAAGAAGAGTTGGCGATGTATAGAGAGGAATGGCTTGCAGATCAGGAACAAGAACAAAAGACAAGATTGGAGCCATTGAAGGAGATAGTCCTCAGAGTGAACGTAATGTTAAGTACAGAAGCCAACGTTTGAATTGAAGAAGCGCGACTGCACGAGTTGAAGTTGTTGGTGCAGGAGATGAGGCGAAGACAAGCGAAAGACACTGATTTGAATGCCTTGTTAATTAGTCTCAGAACTCGTGTAGACAGAAAGATTTTAGAGGGTAGAGGATAACATCTCAATTAGATTAGACTTAGTGAAAATAGAGTTAGAAAAGCTTTGGCAAGATGTTAAGGCAAAATCCGAAGTAGATAACATAGGAATCCAAATGTCTTTGGAGTTGCCCTCAGAGACATTAGAGAAGAGTGGGTCGAAAGATGAAGAGTTAGATAGATTACCCACTAGTGCAATTTCAGATCAGGAAAGAGAATTGCTAGATCTGGTCGAAGAAGTAGGAGATGTGAAACCCGAGGAAAGAGTAATGGGAAGTAAGATTACTTCGGGTTCAAGTTTGAAAGAGGAGGACGAAGTGGACATCGGATCGGATTAGTAACCGATTTGAGATTTGAAGGGGCAGATATGAAGAGGTGCATTGTCATTTTGGATCTGCAGGTTAGAACAGTTGTGGTAGAACGGTATAGTTGTTAGAACTGCCGATTGCTTCACTATTTAAGAGTGGCATTTGCAGTCAGATGTTATTCAGTGCTCATTATTTCTGAGAATAGATAAAGCAAAGTGCTGTGAAGCAGTGCTCGTCGCTTGAGCTTGATTCCGAGTATCAATTTTGCAATTGTGTTTGTGAGTGTTTGGAGAAATTCAAAGTGCAAGTCAGAGTGCTTGTTGGATCTTAGATTCCACAGCCTTGATCTTCATTCTATGTGTTTGATCTTGAGTGAAGTGCAATCGAAGCAATGCCTTGACAGATCTGAGAGGAATTGTAGTGTTGGTAGTATTTTGCATTTGTGAGTGCAGTGCAAAGTTGATGTGAAGCAATTTTGATCAAGGAAGTTGTGCCTTCAGTGGAGGGGTAGAACACAATTCTGAGGCAAAGTCGTTTTGCAGTGAAGTGTCATTTTTGGGAGAGCCTAAATCATCACAATCAAGATTGTTTGGAAAGATTTGATGGAGTTGTGATTAAGAAGTGTTAATTTGTGACAAGATTGCGAGTCAGTGCTTGTTACTCTCTTCTGGGTGTGGTTTCTACCTGAGAGATTAAAGACAAACTCAAGAAGAACTAAATTGTTACTTTGCTTTGTATTTGGACATTTCTGACTCATATCTCTACGGGAACAAACTTTACTTACCCGATTACCGCAAAAGTGATATTTGCCGGGTTGTCACACCTTCAATGGCTCCAATCTCATCTTCCTTTCACGCTCTTGATCTGCAAGCCAATCTTCCCGGTACATTGCCAATTTTGCTTTGAACTCGGCTTTCACAGTTTCCTTCTCCTTCTATACAACCTTCTCTTCTTGATTACGAAGTAACTCTTGTAATCTCTCTTCTTCCTTATATCTCACCATCAAGTCCCGTTGCCACAGTTGCTTCTTCTCTTCTACACTCTCCATTACTCTATCAAGCTCTTGCTCCTTCTCTACTACCCTTGTCATAGCATGGATAATTTCTAGTCTTGAATCAGCAAATTGCTACTTCAAGATTTATACTCAGCTACTTGTCTTTCCCTTGCTATGTCACTCTACTTCATAGAGTTCCTCTCGATACCTTTCTTCTCTCTTCAAGTTCTCAATCACTTGACTCTGCACTACTACATCCACTCGATGTACTTCCCTTTCCTCCTCACCTCGGATTATACTCTTCTTCAACTCCAAGTTCTCTTCTTCCAGTCTTGCTAATACCTACAACATAGTCTTCACCTTTGGACACTTCAACTGCATCTCCCTCTTCTTGTGCTCTAGCTTTGCCACAAAGGACATGCAACTTCTCACAGGTACTCCACTCCATCACTCACAACTACTTCAACCTACAGAGTGATCTCCTTCTTTACCCCTTCTTCTCCCAATACTTACCTTCTTCTTTGTAGTCGTCATATTGGAATAGACGCTTCACTTCCTAAATTGGCATTCTCCTCTTCCCTTGCCTTGCTTGGACCCGCTTCACACTTTGCCTTGCACCTTGACCAAACTCCTCTATGAATAGTAATCTTCTTCTCCTCCGGCTTGGGCACTTTGTCCTCCAACTTTGTGTTACTCTCTTCCTTGAGCTCCACCCGAACTTCTTCTTCTTCTACCGGCACTAACATCATCTCCCCACCTTCATTGCTATCACTACTTGTATCCCCACTCTGTAGTGTAAGCTCGGGTTCTTCCTCGTGTTCCGATTATTTGGACTTGCACTCGGCTTCGCCCTTCGAGTCTTCTTCTGACGATGCGATCACCACCATACCTTTCCTCAGGTTTCCTCTCCTGGTCTTCTGAGGTCTCGTCTTCTCTACGTCTTTGCCTTCTCCTTGTCAGCTACGCTTCTTCGACTTTGGAGTACTTACTTCTACCTGCGCACTCTTCCCCATCTACACGTAGTACTCATCACCACTTTGGATCTGAAGAATATACTGTTGCTCCTCCGCATTGACTTCCTTTCTCAAATTGGGATGAAAGTGAGACACCATTCTGTTGCACTCTGCTGCATTGAGCAAATTCAACCTAAGGTAGGAATGTGCTGCAAATGGCACGTTGAAGTGTGGAGGTGACATCCCACAAATTCCACACCATCTGCCTTGTTCTCCCATGGAAGCACCTTGCCCAGTTGATGGGTTCTCCTGCAAACATCTTATGGAAGAACACCGCTTGGTGTTTCATCACATAAGTCATTCTCTCCGGCTTCAAGATTGCCATGAGAGCACTCACGATCCCTCTCTTGACCGGATCTTTGTAACTCTCTACTTTGTACCTATTCTTTGTCCTCTTCAAAGAGAATCATTCCTCACTTCTTGGGTTTCTTTGGCTACCTCTCTCTTCTCCAAGAACGTGGCACTCTGCTCCACGCTTGCCTCTCTTTCGAGTACTAATCTCCAATCCGACTCTGTCTAGCGAGCCAGATTTCCTCTCTTCCCCTCTTCCTTGGGGCCATCAAGACATTTACTCTCAATTATCTTGGTCATGAATCTTGTCGGCTCAAGACTTTGATTCTTGTGATCACATCTAACCTCCAAATTGCATGATTTCTCACTGCAAATTTGGAGTTCTTCTTTCCTCCTCCCACCTTTCTTGCTTCCTCACTATCTCTTGGGTTAACTCTCTTGAATTCTCCTCTACACACTAGCGCGTCTTCAACTCAACTTCCCTTCCCACGATCTCTTGTAGGACAACTCCTCAACGGCAAAGGAAAATTGCTTGACATTGCTTTGTTGTTAGCCCAATTTTTATAGAGTCGTGCCTTCTTTGTCTCTCTTCAATTTGAGTTTCTACTGAGAAATCACACCTCTTGCATGCGCCTGTCATTGTCAAGTATAGTTCACACGTATAACCGCCGGTTTTTGAACAGTCCTATCTTGAATTTCTTGCCCCAAAGAAAAGTTGTTACACTATCTTTGCCTTGGGTTGAGCACCTTCCCGATACGAAGACTTCTTACTTTGGGTCGTATGCTGACAAGGCAAGTCCAAGTACTTTGCCTTATGACCCAAAGCCACATTACCTTGGGTTTCATCTTGAAGACTCTTTTTTTTGCCTTCTTTGGCCATACAGGCGTAATCCGACTTCTCTATACACTTCTTCTTCTCCATTTCAAAAAAAAAACATAAATGTGGGTACCACAATATGGCCTCTTCCTCCACAACCAAAACAATTTCTATCATTGAAATTGTTGGCTGGTTGGCCTCCTCTATATGGATAGTTTCCATAACTCCTAGGCCCTCTCCCTACATTTTGATCCACCTTTCTCTTCTCCCATAGTTGCACCACATTGATCTTCAGATTTGCAAGTTGTTCTGTGATGGTTTGAAGTGGATCTTATGGTGGAGGTGCAAGAATTGGAGCAACTACTACTTGTGGTGCAACCTTTGCCACCAAAGTATCAAAAGTTCCACCATACTTGTAGCCTTGAGGAGGATGCACAACCTCCTTCACCACCAAATCACTCTCATCCCCTTCCAAACTCTCCTCCATACGAGTTGCAATCTTGATAGCTTCAACCTTAGAAGAAGGTTTCTCGTATCTCACCTTGCTTCTAATTTGTGGTCTCAACCCTCCCACAAAATTCTTGGTGAGCATGGCCCCTATGCCAATCATTGTAGTCTCCACATCATCCCCACCCTTCCTCAACACTATACAAAATCTGGACTCTAACTTTTCCACTCTTTCCACATAGACTCTCACTTTCTCTCCATCTCCTTGCTTGAGAAATGTAACCTCACATCAATCTCTTATAAATCTCATCTGGAAGAAAGTTCTCAATGAGTGCTGAAGTCAAAGTCTCCCAAGACTCTTTTTCCCCATCTCTCCTCTCTCTCTTTTGGTATTCTGACTCATACCATGTAAGTGTTGCATCCTCAAAGAAATCTGGTAATAATGAGGCCCACTCATTCTTCCTCCTCTCATTGTTTCCTATGCAAGCTCTCTTGTAGTATCTCACAAAGGCCTCCACATCTTTTCCATCCTTGCTAAAGAAAACCATAAGTTTCCCCATCTTAACCTCTCACTATCTTTCTTTCTCTCAAATTTTTTTTCCTTTTCTCTCACTCCATAACTAATAGAGTATGTACATAACTAACACCATTTGAGAATAATCCACTCTAGGGAGCACAAAGGGTTCAGGTTGCTCCAAGATTTCTATAGCAACATCAAATCCTAGAGTGCATATTAATCTAACTCTCATGGATAGTTTATCCATAAGTTGAAAGATTATCTCCATCACTAATCTTGAGAACTAGCTGATGAAAGTGGTAGTATTTCTGTAGTTGTACTAAGACTCTCTCCAAGATCCTTCACCAAAGTAGTGCTTTTACTCCACTACACTCATGTCCTTTTGGAAGTCCTTCCACTCCACAAACCTCACACAACTCCTTTGTCTTAGATCTTCTCCCTCCTAATCTTGGTGACGAAGGTCCAATATGCAAACCCAACTCAAGTAAGCCTCTCCTTTCCCTCAATCTCTTGCTCTCAAAGGTCAATGGACATGAACTTGCCTTATCTCCCTTCTCTCCACATAGAAAGCACTTAGACTCACTCTATCCTCCAAGTGGTGTAGGTTTTTGAATCCTCTCAACACTCTCTTTAAATTTTATTAAAAACTCTTTTTTCCTCAAATCCACCCCTTAAATCACCCTCAAACCCTTGGAGAACCTTGAATAGTCTCAATTTCCACTCTTGGTGACCCTTCATATGCCCAAGATGAATCTAAACACTCAAACATGCTTTTTGTTGCTCTCAAACTCCTCATGCATGAGATCACCACTCTGCAGAATTGACCCTTCCTCACAACTTCACTCAGACCTCTCAACTTGTTTGTGAAAGTCCTCTGATATTTTGCATACTTGATCACAATTTCATGGTGTCTCTCTCCACAAAATTTCAGATCTTTTCATTGAGCCATTTGGCCTAGATACCTTTCTATTCAGCACATATATTTCAGATTTGGTCCAAAAACCACCCCCCTCACTTCAAAAACTCATGACTCTTTGCAAAAGAATGATCTCTCTCTAATTTTTGTGTCGACATGTAGATTTTAACTTACTAAAGTAAGTTTTTGGAAAGTTTCACAACAATCCACTGAAAATTGAAGAAATGGCAGACTCTATACATTTTTCCAGAGAGCATGTAGTTACCCTATCAACTTTCAAAACTTCTAGCCCAATGTGCATAATAGCTCTCACAATAATTCCAAGTATGCTAACTGAAAGATAACCTAAGCTATCATGTGTAGAAACTTAAAGTTCAGATCTCAAACTTGAGATTTTGCCCAAAATCACCTTAATCCCCAAAATCTGCAATCCACCTCACCCAATCTCTCCAAATCCTCTCATGTGTACAAGATGTACAAAATCACCTCAAAGACATCATAATGAACTACAGGGTATACAAATGGATCTTGGTTCTATAATATAAGTTCAGCTCTCTCCTCTCCTAATGTTCTCTCCAAGTGAGCTCTCATAGCCTCCTTCAGCCTAATGTAGAATTGAACGCAGAACATTATCTTGCCTTCTAGAGAGGTCCCAGCAACAAAACCAAAAATATGGGCCGGCCTGTCACTCACTCAGGATGAACCTCTGATGGCTATTATGGTAGCACACCATGGACTAAGAAGGCAAGGAACCCCAACTCCATCATACTCCACCAAGGCTAACACTCCAAGACTCAAGACATTGCTCACTAGAGAACTCAATGAGAGAGAGATAGTTGCAAATGAAAGGATAATGAGTACCTCCTCACCCCTTGTTTATATACTTGTGAAATAGTTATGCACCGAAGTTACTAATTACTGTAGTAACTCAAGTTACTAGACTATAAGTCAAGTAAAGTCAAAAAGTAGAAAGGAATATCCATTCACATAGACATATTCCCCTAAGCATGTGGTCTTAATCTTGACCCAACCACTAAGTCAAGGATTCCTTCACATGGGCTATCCTTGGACTAAAGAAGAATCTAAAACAAAAAGGCTTGCGGGCCCAAGAGTTCTCAACTCTTTCCTCAAAACCAAACACCTAGGAATAATACCAAGTCAACACTAAAATCCAAAATAGTGGTGCTCATCTTTTCTACTTCCTCTAAAGTAAGATCCTCTCTATCTTAGCTATGACTAACTTTAGCTAACCATGACTAATATAGAACCATCCTTTATCTCTATATAAATAATATCTCTTAAGTACTTGTAATACCAAGCTTAATATCACAATACCACACACATGCACAAATGGGTGTTACAATATTGCGGGGCTATCTCTTGTGGAATCACCAAAAAACTACGTCGTGACAAAGTAACCACAACTGCACCCGCAACCGCAAACTGCAACAACAAGTACCCCACCAAGTGCCAACATCACCAAAAGCCAACACTAACCAAGTGCCACCACCAACCGGCCACCACCAACCAAGCACCACCAAATGCCAATACCAACCAAGCACCACCAAGTGCCAAAACTATCGAAACTGTCCACTAATGTTACTCTAACCAAGATAACTATACTAGGGGCAAGGGTGACCTGTAACCTACCATCATAACATGCATTCTCACGGTCTGTAGGTCATCACTTCCTACCTCAATGGAGAGAAACAAAGATAGTTTGACTGGTCATCACTCCAACCTCACTATTGAGAGCACACCAGAGCACCAATGCTTGAAATTCAGAGTACCTCACACAAACACGGTGCACAAATAGGAAGCAAAGGATGGAGGGGGTCCAACCACAAGAATGCTAAACAACAACCCTCTATCTCATAAACCAACATAGGATCAACTCTGCCACCATTTGGCATTTGATATAATTCAAGTACCTATCTACTTCTTGAGCTACGAGGATCACCGAGGATTGGTTTCAAGTTCTTTTTGCCAAAATCTGACGTAAAATCTGATATAAAATCTGATGTAAACCTCTAAAAATGGCTGACCACTAAATCTTTAGCTAACTCTTCACTTGAGCCAAATTGGAAAAATCGGTTTCATCCAATCTTCAATTCGTGAGGATATGCTTCGAACTCCACCTTCAATTTCAATTTTTGAGCTCAACTCGGAACAAATTGGTCTTGAGCTCAAAATCACAACTACTGCTTGAAAATTTCTTCCCTTGCTCCAAATTTTGCCAGCGCTTCTGCACACACACTCTCTCAGGGAAATCTAAACTACTTGATTGAGACACCACGATCCACTGAGCTTGGAGATACCACCAACACTCGTAGTTCCTACATCCAATTTCCCCCTAACTCACTTCTTTGATATTATCAGATCGTTTACCACTCAAATCAATCAAACTCAGATCAGTACTAGATCTGATCCTCAACAACTTGCCAACAACAAGGCACTGATTATAGTCAAGCCACACCCACTCTAGCTAAGAGACTCCAGGTGACGCTCGCCGGCTTTCTGTCCACTCTAGCCAGGAACTCGAAGGCTCAACATCAGAGAAGCGAGCTCTTTGGAGCTGCACTATCATGGTATACTCTTGATTTTGACATGGGTCTCCTCCCAACGGTCCCGCTGAAGGCACACCTGACGGTGCAGATGGTGCAAGTGACGATGGGCCCCACCATGAAGTCAATACCCTAAACCTAAAATCTGACCATCTGAAAGTAGTCTATGAGTAATTGCCAAAATGCCTCTAACTACTATCATTTGAACTCCAGTGTCCAAGCATCTAGATGCGACACTACAAATGGCGTGACATTGATTTGGTTGTGGCAGAAGAGGCCATATCCAAAGGAATTGCCCAAATTCTACTTACCATGGAGGAAGGGGTTATGAGGGAGCCAAAAGAGGGAAAGAGGGAGGGAGGGAAACCCAAGTGGCTCCTAATCCAAACAAAGGTAAGGGGATAGCATCCATAGATGTGGTTGAGAGCAAGTATGAGAAGGGAGAGTGCTCAAACTCCAAGGATCTTAATTTGGAGCTTTTGGCACAAGCAAACAAGAGAGCTCATTTTGCAGAGGATGTTCACTCTTCTCAAGGATTTACTCCAAGCAAGGATACTCCTATGTCTACTAGAAGCACTCACACTTCAACACCATCAACAACAAAGACTCCAGGGAAGAAGTTGGGTATGGAGGATTTCTTGATTTCAAAGCAACAATGGAACTACAATGTGTTGGATGATGTTGGTAGTCACAAGGCTAACATCACAGTGGGCCAATTGATTGCTTTGAACCCTACATTGAGAAAGGAGCTTAGAGGTGGTTTGAGTTCTAAAAGAAGCAAGAGGAAGAAGAAGGCAAAAACTTCAGTATCAATGGGGATCGTGGATGCCAAGCCAGCACCATGGGAGGCTTGTGAATATGCCTCCAAGATTGATGTGAGAGTGAATGGTCACAATATCAAGGATGCACTTGTTGATGGAGGATCAGCAATGAATGTCATGTTAGAAAGGTTGATGAAGAAGTTGGGTATGATACCCTCAAGACCTTCAACATTTGTCATGAGCATGGCAAACAAGCAACAAGTTTGACCAATAGGAGTGAGGATAAGGTGGTAGTTTCAGTTATGGGAGTTCAAAATCTCATGACTTTCCAAGTCTTGAAGGATTCAACCTATGACTTACTTCTTGGGAGGCCATGGTTGAGAGCAACACGCACAACTGATCAATGGCACAAAGGGTACTTGAGGATTGGGCCATCAAACCATAGAATCATAGTTCTTGTGACTAACACCACCAACACTTCACATTTAGATACACCATCTTCTGATTATTGGGAATCAGATTCTAAAGAAGGAGCTTCACGTGTGGACACAAGCATGGAAGAGGAGACTTCCACAGAGGAGGATGAATCTGAATTTAATTCAGATGTGTATCCTTTGTGTGCTATGGATTTTGCACCTAAGCCAAAGGTTTTGAAGGACCTAGATAAATCACCATTGACATTTGAGGAGGTAGAGAGAAGTTTAGCTACCCCCAAGTATGGCCCCAATGTTACCAAGGAGGAGAAGGTGAGATTTGAGGATATTTCCGCAAGTTTGTCCATGTGTTTGCTTTTAGTTACAAGGATTTGAAGGAAGTCACCTTGGAGGAGCACAAGATAGAGGTGGAGTCACATGCAAGACCAATCCAACAAAAGCAACGTTGCATTAGCCCACCAATATCTTTGGTTGTGAAAGAGGAGATTGATAAGCTCAAGGAGGCCGGATTTATCTTTGAGGTGGAGAATTCAGAATGGGTGTCTCCAATTGTCATTGTGAAGAAAAAGAATGGCAAGCTTTGGGTATGTGTGGATTACAAGAAGCTCAATGTTGTTTCCAAGAAAGACTACTACCCATTGCCATTCATTGATGAGATCTTGGAGGAGGTTGCAAGTCATGAGAGGTACAGTTTTGGAGATAGTTATAGTGGATATAACCAAATCAAGATTGCATGAGAGCATCAACAACTCACCACATTTACCACACCTTGAGGGACTTATGCTTTCAAGGTCATGCCTTTTGGGCTTTGCAATGCTCCAGCCACATTCCAACGGTTCATGAACAAGGTATTTGAACCTTTCATTGGGAAATTTGTGAGAGATTTCATTGATGACTTTTGTGTCTATGGGAGCAAGGAGGAGCACTTTGAGCACCTAATCAAAGTCTTGCATCGCTTGGATGAGGCAAATGCTTCACTCAACCCAGAGAAGTGCATTTTTGGATGTGAAGAAGGTCTACTTTTGGGGCATATCATCTCCAAGGATGGAATAGCAGTTGATCCTGAGAAGGTGAGGAAAATCTCAGACCTTCCATTCCCTTCAAGCTTGACAAAGTTACGCCAATTCTTGGGGATGGTTGGGTACTATAGGAGGTTCATCTTCTCATTTTCCAACAAGGCTTATGCATTGACCATCTACATGAAGAAGGGTGTAGATTACATGGTGATTTTGGAGGACAAGGAGGCTCTCAAAGCTTTTGAGGAGCTCAAGCAATCCCTTGTTGTAGCTCCAATTCTTGCTAAACCTAATTGGAGTAAGCCTTTCATCCTCTACACTGATGCTTCTAATGTAGCTATAGGATGCACTCTTAGTCAATTAGACCAAGATGGGCATGATCATCCAATAGCTTATGCTAGTAGGTAGATGGTTTCAGTAGAAAAGAACTACTCTGTCATGGAGAGAGAAGGGTTGGCAGTGATCTTTGGTCTCAAGAAGTTAAGACACTACTTGATTGGAGGGAAAGCTACCATTGTCACGGATCACAAGGCTTTGAAATACATCTTCAACAAGCCTAATGTTGAAGGGATACTAGCAAGGTGGACAATACTCTTGTCTGAGTATGACTACACCATTGAGGATAGGCCATGAAAGAAACATGCAAATGCTAATTTGTTATCTAGAGCCTATGATCAAAATGGAGATGTTTGATCATAATTTGTTATCTATGAGCTAATGGATGATTCTTTCTTGGATGAGGAGCTCATTAGAGTCTCCGTCACTCAAGAGGTTCCAATGGAGTACAAGGAGATTGTGGATTTTGTGACAAGAGGTAACTATCCAGAAGGGATGCATGCTAGGGAGAGGAAGGCCCTTGCAGAAAGATCTAGACCTTACACAATAGTGGAGGATATTCTTTTTCACCAAAAAGCAGTGGGTAAGGAAGAGTCTATCCTACTTATAAAGGAGTTTCATGAAGGTTTAGTGTGTGGAGGACACTTTGTAGGAAAGGTGAGTGCTTTCAAGATTCTAGATGCAGGTTACCATTGGAGAGGGATTTTCCAAGATTGTCTTGATTATTGCAAAACTTGTTATGTTTGTCAAGCTTTTGCTAGAAATTCTACATCCACTCCACCACTTAGATCAATTCCATTGCCAGGACCTTTTGAGAAGTGGAGAATTGATTTTGTAGGTCCTTTCAATAGAACCCCAAGGAACAATCGGTACATTGTGGTAGTTACTGATCACCTTACCAAGTGGGTTGCGGCTAGACCATTGAGGGACAAGAATGAAGATGAAGTTGGTAGATTTCTTTATGAATGCATTATCACTAGATTTGGATGCACTTTGGAGTTGGTTTTTGATAGAAGAGAAGATTTTACAAGAAGCATTACTACAGCCATGCTACAACATTTCTCTATCACACATAGAGTAACTACATCCTTTAAGCCAAATTCCAATGGCTTGGCAGAGAGAACCAATCAAGCCTTGTGCATGATGTTGGCCAAAGATGCAGAAATGGAGGGGGCTAAACATCATTGGGACAAGAGGATTCATGCAGTTTTGTGGGAGTATAGGACAACCATGAAGACTTCCACTAGATATTCTCCATTTCAATTGGAATATGGTATCGAGTCCACCCTACCTATTCACTTTGATCTTCCTACCTTCCAAAGCATTCATAGGAGATTGAAGAAAGCACAAGGAGATGATGCAAAGAAGTCAAGGAAGGAACAACTCATGGAGTTGGAAGAGGCAACAGTAGTTGCTATGGTTTGAGTGGAGCAAGCCCAAAGGAAACAAAAGGAGAGTTATGACAAGAGGCAAGACAAGAAGAAAGTGGAGACTTTCAAAGAAGGTGATTGGGTAATGTTGTTTGATTCTATTTGATTCAAGAGAGTGCAAAAGAAGTTTTTGCTTGAGTACTTTGGACCTTTCATAGTGGAGAAGGTGTAGGGCAATTACACCTATGATCTCAAGGAGTTGGGAGGAAGACAATTTGGTAGGATTAACCATGATAAGTTGAAGATATATCATAGAAGGAAGAGAGACCTTCACTTTGAGGACAAAGTGAAAACTTAGTCCGGGGGTAAATGTAACACCCATTTGTGCATGTGTGTGGTATTGTGATATTTAGCTTGGTATAACAAGTACTTAAGAGATATTATTTATATAGAGATAAAGGATAGTTTAACATTAGTCATGATTAGCTAAAGTTAGTCATAGCTAAGATAGAGGGGACCTTACTTTAGAGGAAGTGAAAAAGATGAGCACCACTATTTTGGATTCTAGTGTGTTGACTTGGTGTTATTCCTAGGTGTTTGGCTTTGAAAAAAGAGTTGAGAACTTCTACGCCCGCAAGCCTTTTTGTTTAGGATTCTTCTCTAGTCCTAAGATAGCCCATGTGAAGGAATCCTTGACTTAGTGGTTGGGTCAAGATAAGATCACATGCTAATGGAATATGCCCATGTGAATGGATATTCTTTTCTACTTTTTGACTTTACTTGACTTATAGTCTAGTAACTTGAGTTACTATAGTAATTAGTAACTTTGGTACGTAACTATTTTACAAGTATATAAACAAGGGGTGAGGAGGTACTCATCATCCTTTCATTTGCAACTATCTCTCTCTCATTGAGTTCTCTAGTGAGCAATGTCTTGAGTCTTGGAGTGTTAGCCTTGGAGGAGTATGATGGAGTTGGAGTTCCTTGCCTTCTTAGTCCATGGTGTGCTACAATAATAGCCATCAGAGGTTCATCTTGAGTGAGAGACAGGCCGGCTCACAAATCACAATGGCTAATGAGTATCACCGCTAATGAGTATCATTGGCAATTTCATCCTCTACAACATGAGAAAGATCATCCTTTTGAGTAAAAAGAGGTACCCTCTCTACTCTAATGTGCTCCAAAGCACTTTCAAGACGTCTAACAATGGGTCTTGAGTTCCACACTAGACTATATCTCCACATCTAGGAGGACTTGTTAAGATGCAGCTAACAAATCATGAGGATCCACATTGTAAGCATGAAAACATCCAAAGGTCCACTCATCAATGAAGAAGTCTATAGTTGAGCATGTGTCCATCTTAAATCTATCTAGGGGTGCTCATAATATATCCCCTAACAAACAGTCTAATGAATCTACTTGTGTGTAAGGAGTGAATATTAGAGGGTGTATAGTGCCATGGGAGAAGTTCCTACAATAAGGAACATTACACTAACAATTATGAGTATGTTGTGTAATGACAAACCTGAAGTAGTAAAGGTAGCATAAGGTCTGACCATGTCTCCATATACCCATTCAAGTCATTGAACAAGGCCATGAGGCTAAATCCCATATGCACTTATTATGGCAAGAAACCGACATCATAAATGAACAGGATAAGGTGCTCCATCTTTGTCCTAGTAGTACCAGACTAAATGATCACCTCAAAAAACTCTACACAATACTCTATAAACTCTCTAACCTTGGGCTGTGGAACATATCAAAATGAACTCCAACCTCTATAATGTGACCAACTATACCAATCAACCAAAGAACACCACTATTGGAGGAAGAGAACACTATTATCCTACATCAGGTCCACTAAATACCCCACATCTAACACCAAAATCTTCCACTTGCTCTCATAGGTATAAACTATGCAAGGAATGAACTACTTGGATTTGATTATGTGCTCTCTCATCATTGAAAGTCATCTCATGTTGCTCCTTAGTGTCAAACGCTTGTCTTCAAGCTAGTTGATCTCATCATATGCACGTGCAAAAGTTGAAGGGAGAGCTAGGTCCTCCAAATGTTTAGGTCTCCATGCAATAATATCTCCATTCTTTGTCATCACTTGAGGCTTCTTTCTAGGCATACCATGCAAGTCCGGCTCTATTTGGGTAGCTTTAGCATGAGAAGATGATGTCTCAATATGTGTCCCATGACTTAAGATGGGGATAGTGTCTGTTTGAGTCTACATGCATACTATTATCTCCATACCCTTGCCCTCCTCTATGTGTCCTCTAAGATCTATGTCCGTAGTACCCAACTCTCTCTACTAAAACTGCTCAATAAAATCCACATCCTCTACCTTAGCACTTTCTTGGCCATGTTGTGTGTATATACATCACTAATCAACATACACTACTATCAACATCATACACTTTAGAAGCACAACTCACACATAAGTCATAATGAATCCTTATTCCACAATAAATAGTTCATTCTCCCACTCAAATCACACTTAAATCAGATCTCAATCCTCCACTCAACAATCTGCCAGCAATCAAGCAAAAAATATAGTCAAACTGTACCCACTCTAGCTAGGAGACTCTAGGTTATGCTCACCAACCTTTACCACCATAGCCATGAACTTGAAAGCTAAACATCAAAGAAGTGAACTCTCTAGAGTTGCACTTAAAAAGTATACCCATTTGCTTGACCTAGATCTCCAACTCCAACAACACCACTAAAGGCACATCTGATATTGCAAACAATGCAAGTGATGTTGGGTCCTACAATGGGATTGGTATTCCACGAGCAACTACCAAATAACTATTATTGCAACACTACCACTCCAATGTCCAAGCAACTTAACTTTGGTGCTACAAATGTCATGATAGCCACAAGCCTATCCAACTTAACTAAGTGCTCTAATTGAGTCCTCTCCATAACTAAAAATTGCTCCTCATGCTTTCCAAGCTTACACTCTCTATGTACTAAAGCTAGTTCCCTTTGTGCTATGTCTACCTCTCTAGCCCTAGTCCTTCCATAGGATTGACAATTGAGAGTGGATCATGTGAATGCTCTCCATCAAGGAAGCATAGTGGAGGTTCATGGAAGAGGACTGGATCCTCTAAAGGTTTGATAGGAAGAGAAGGGACTGTGAGCCGGCTTGTCTCTCACTCAAGATGAATCTCTAATGGCTATTATGGTAGCGCACCATGGACTAAGAAGGCAAAGAACCCCAACTCCATCATACTTCTCCAAGGCTAACACTCCAAGACTCAAGACGTTGCTCACTAGAGAACTCAATGAGAGAGATAGTTGCAAATGAAAATATGATGAGTACCTCCTCACCTCTTTTTTATATACTTGTGACATAGTTATGCATTAAAGTTACTATTTACCAAAGTAACTCAAATTACTAGGCTAAAAGTCAAGTAAAGTCAAAAATTATAAAGGAATATCTATCCACATGGGCATATTCCACTAAGCATGTGATCTTATCTTGACCCAACTACTAAATCAAGGGTTCCTTCACATGGGCTATCCTTGGACTAAAGAAGAATCCAAAACAAAAAGGCTTGCGGGCCCAAGAGTTCTCAATTCTTTCCTCAAAGCCAAACACCTAGGAATAATACCAAGTCAACACACTAGAATCCAAAATAGTAGTGCTCATCTTTTCCACTTCCTCTAAAGTAAGGTCCGTACTATCTTAGCTATGACTAACTTTAGCTAATCATGACTAATGTAGAACCATCCTTTATGTTTATAAATAATATCTCTCAAGTACTTGTTATACTAAGCTAAATATCACAATACCACACACATGCACAAATAGGTGTTATAGGACCAGTATGAAGAGATCAATAAGGAAAGGTTCCTACAAATGGCAAGGCTCTTGCAAAGTAGGCACACTGGAATTAGTATCATCTACATAACCTATGTGCATCATGTAATACTTCAATCAACATGATCATGCAAATTTGAGAGTAAACTATCATACAATTTGATAGTGTGGAAAGAGTTTTCACTAGAATATTTATAACTCAATATATGTCCATACAATGTAGAACTAAACATCATTCACAATTGCACTCATCATGGTCCTCATCATGGTCCTAATGGTCATCCTTGCACTCCTCTAACTTAGAAACATAGTGGACAAAGAACTCCTTGGCTCTTGATTGGTATGAAACCCATTGTTTCCCAAGAGACAACTCTTCAGAAACAAATGAGTCAAAAACTGCCCAGCAAAGCTCATCTTGAAGCTTCCTATATATGGATGTCTAATTTGCTTTTGCAAATACCATATTTTGGTCTCAATTGCAAGTAACATCGATTCTGTCTAATCATAGTCCTCATCTATATTTATTAGCTTTGTAATCACATGGAGTTTCAAATGGCCATGGACCACCTTTGATCTCCTTGTGGGGATTATGAGTGAACTAAGAATTTGGAAGAAAGATCTCCTTGTATGATATATACATTACTTTTTTAGATACCTCTTTGCATTAAAATCTCTCATGGGAAACCAATCAAAAATCAACCCGTGTGGTACCTATCTCCTCGTTGGCGTGGTTATTATGCCTAAAGAAAATGCATGCCTGATATTACCAAGCAAAATTGTGAAAGGTCTATCATATGCTAAGCCGGTGTGTGTCATCTTACCCTAGCTCCTAACAAACTCTATACATGTAATCACCTGAAACACAACTAGAAGGTGGAGAAAATTAGGAAACAAAGCCTTGGTTTGTTCTCAAAAAACTAAAAGTAGCAGAAGGAAGATGGAGTGGCTCAAGACCAGATGAGTTTGCTTCAAAAGGAAATTGTATTTGCTTGCAAGAAATTGGATTTGCTTGCTAGCAATCGGATCCACTCAAAAATCACATGAGTCTACTTGCATCCAAATTAAGTTTGCTTACTTAGGACTAGCTCGGCTTGTGGCATTGATGAATTTGCTCATCCAAGACCTAGCTTCACTCACAAATTATATGCATTTTCTTGGTGGCATCTCACAAGGACATGGGTTTGCTTTGACAAAATGGATTTGCTTGGGTGGTAATTGGGTTTGTATGGAGCCTTGATCAGTTAACTCAGGTGTTATTTGGCTCTATGCAGATCTATTATGGATTTGCTTGGGTGGCAATTGGCTCTATGTGCATCCTACATGGATCCACTTGGGAGACTTAGTAGTATATGATCTTTATAAGTGGGTTCATTTGGGAAGATGTGGGTTTATACTTTTTGCTGGAATTTAGGTTTTTACACAATCCAAAATTAAAAAATAGGAATTCAAAATACAATCATTTCTCAAAAAAAAAATTTATTCAATCTTTTCTAATGATAGTTGCAATTTTGAGTAACATGAAGCATAGTAATTCCAAATTATACGAGGAGACGGATATGGTAATCAAACATGACCTTTAAGCCAAGCAAATCCAGAATCACATTCTTAAATACCTTCCATGGTAGCTTGAATCTAGATTTCATCAAACCATGCCTATTTATTTTTTGTCATATCATATGCCAGTTCATAGAATTAACTAACCAATGAAACCTTTGTTGATTTCCTTGATATTAGGAGAGTTCTAACATTTTTGATAATCAAGGATGTCTACTATTGCTTTTTGCAATTCTTCCTCTGATATATGATCCCCAATTCTGAACTTATGATTCTAAAGTAATGCCCATCCTCTTATCCCCAATCTCTTCTATGATTCTCTTCTATTCTCTGATTTTGTGATTCTCATCTTCCCTAACTACTCTTCCTTTCTACAATTGTACATGCTCTTATGTGATTCTAACTAGATGCTCTTCCCTTCTCTTTTGCGATTCTTCTCTTCTCTTCTGCAATGCAATCCTAGCTGCTCTTCCCTTTTGCAATTCTCTTCTCTTCTCTTCTCTACAATGTGATTCTACGATCCCCTTCTATTCTCTTTTGCAATTCTTCTCTTCTGTACTTCTGTCTGATTCTAGCTGCTCTTCTTCCTTTTTGCAATTCTCTTCTCTTCTTTTCTCTTCTACGATTCTTTGCTTCTCTTTTGCAATGCGACTCTACCTCTGTAGCTAGCTCCCCTTCTATGATTCCATTCACCTCTTTTTCCCTTCGGTTCTCTTTTGCGATTCTACCTACTCTTCCCTTTCAAGTCTCTGCAATTCTATAAACTTCTTTTCCTTTCTACAAATTTCAAAATTACCGTTTGTATGCGTTCTCTCAAAAAAATTTCTACTTCTCCACAAATTCAAATTCTCTACTTTTTTTCTCCCTTCCTCCGTACCTCCTGCTCTCTAACAATTCAAAGCTACCCTTTAACTCATGAGTGAATTTTCGATTTGGTTGCATTCCTCTCCACAAATTCCGTGTGAATTTTCTCAAATAAAATGAAAATTCTCCAACAGAAAAATGTGACAAATAGAATTCTCGAAAAGCAAAATGTGACAAAGTATTCTCCAAAAAGGAAATGTGATTTTCTCTCCTGATTCCTAATAGAGATAGAGTGAGAAATCTTCAAAAGGGAAAATATGTCATGAAAAATTAGAGGAAAATCACATTTCACCTATGATTTTCCTTTGAATCCTTTTAACAGCATTCAAAGGAACCTCATTTTCTTCTTATCTTAGAATTTGAAAATGTATCTGATGCAGTATACCTTAAGTTCATTCTCATGCAATCTTAGAATTTGGGAATGCATTGGGCACGTAAGTAAATTTCTAAGGGAATGTTTTGCTTGTGCAAATAAACTCTCACTTTATTCCCAACTCTAATTTTCTCTTCTCTTTGTTTGTGAAAGGCTACCTCACCTCATCTCATATGCCACATAAGACAATTCCCCATGTTTCCCCAAAAGGGTACACCATTTCCATCCAAGGACAACCTCCTCTCTCTTTACATTTAGTTTTAGCAAAGCCAATACATAAATACTACTTCTAAATCTTTCCTTGAAATCCCGACAAACAAACATAAATGCATATTCAATTTAACCCTAGTTTAGTAGACGTTTGTAGTTCTATAGATAGCAGTAGATTCCCAACCACTCCAAAATTTTACAACAGGTGAATCTATTCTTTGACGACCAAAGCAACTATAAAGAAATAACGAAGGCAGATTTCGGTTCAGCAAATCCAAACCCTCTATAGGAGCGACTCCCACTTTGAACTAGCAAACCTATTTATAATTTGGAGCTCCAACATGTAACAAATAAAAGCAATCAGAAACCAACGAGCAAATCCATGAGATTTACATCTACAACTTCAAACAATAAAGACATAGTTTGCAACATCAGAATAGAGTGAATCCATGACATTTATATATAAAACTTAAAACTTAGAATGATAAAAAGATAGTCTGAAACATCAGAATACAAGCAAATCAATTACATTTATATATGCAACTTAAAATGAGAAAACATCAAAAGAAAAGATGAAAATAAGCTTTCTTTTGATTCTTTGTTTTTCTTTAACATTAGAGTACAAGTGAATTCATGACATTTATATATGCCACGTAAAACAAGAGAAGATAAGAAGAAACATGCTTTCTTTTTATTTTGGGTTTTTGTACAAAATAAACTAGTGGATCAGTTCAAGCAAGGCAATTTTCTACAACCAAATGCTTGGTTTCCTCCCTTGTCTCTTGAGTGCTCCCAACACCAACACCTGTCTCCATCTTGCCAATGCTCACACCACTATCATTGTCTAAGTTAATGTTGTCCAATTCAGTGCTTCCTCATTCCTCCTTGTCTCCCTAAAGATAACATCTATAAAAAAAATATTTTGCAATATAACACAACTCAAAATCCATTGAAGGAGATAGAAATTGCATTCAATTGCACCCTCAACTCCCCTAAAGAATGACAATGTACTTTTAATATACCAATGCAATGTTCATGAAGGGACTTTGTTCAAGTCACATACTTTGTTGAAATCCTTTTCCTCTTGAGTTTTGGCTTGTTTATAAGAAGGGACTAAATGACTCATTAGCATATATCCCACATTGCCTATTAAATATTATTTTCTCTCAAAAGATGAATAGGGTCTGTGGTGATTAAGATTAGACCATATCTCAAACAGTTTTGAACATGTCATATCATGACATGATCTGGGCATTCTTGTGCAAAGCAACCAAGTTCATTAGCCACCCGCTGTAGACACTTTTCAAAAAACTAACTTCATACTTATTATGCTCTACCCTAAACTTTATGCAAGAGATTTTACCTATAGCAAAGTGAATAATTCAGCACTTGTCATCACAAACCACCTGACTATTTATAAAGTAAGTGCTCTTTCTACTCAAGTATACTTCTCCATCAATAGTGGGCCTCTATGACAAGGGAAACAAAGTACCATCTACTAGTCCTATACACCCTAAAATTGCTCTTCTTCTAAACACAACAAAAATTCTCGCACTCTCTTCAACCTTGGGCCACTCCACTTCCTTCCTCATGAGAGAGAAAATGGTTGTGATTACTCTTTGAGTAAACTTGGTAGTAGAAGCAGGACTAATTCCTCATAAATTCATTAGTCTAGCTACATAGGCTCCGTTTCCATTATGTCCAAATCAATTTAGCGTTAATGCATCTTGGAGCCATACTTGTGTTGGTTTCTTCTAGCTTCACCTCTCCTTTTGAAGACATCACGCAATTTGAGTACATTCAATAAAGATGAAAGTGCCCAATCCATCCTCATGAGCTGTTTGAAAGCAAGCAGTTCAAGCACCAAAAAATATTTTATATCCAAGCTTTGTGTTGCATGACATTTTCATTCTACCTTTCAAATATCTTATTGAGTGGATAAATCTACACCATTTAATAAATATATCAATTTTATCTCCCTTCTCTTCTTCCCCCTTCCCACTCACAAGACAATCCTACCAACCCATCCTCGTATTATTCCTCCACATTGTCCCTAAACTCAACCATGTAGAAGTGAATGTATTTTTCAATTCTCTTTGGAGTAGTTTCCATGCACTGAGTTGAGGCATTTTAAATCAGTGCTAGTGAAAGTCTTGAGCTAAAACATTTCTCCACACTCTTCTCACATTACATATGAAACTAGTTTCAACAATGAAACATCAATTTTCCGGTTCCAATTCAATACTAACACCCAAGATCAAATTGCAAACTCTACTTAGGATTGAATTGAAAACTCTACTCATGAACATCCCATATGGTTTCTCTAAAACTGTCCATTTCATTGAAGTAGGTCCCACAGGCTCAACTCAATTGAGTCTTGATTTCAGGATGATGCAATTCATGATCATTGTAAGTGGTGAGAGAAATTCAAATCTAATTTCCTCCTCAAAGTGTGACACTTGGCAAAGCAATTTTAAACATAATAAAGGAGGGCTAATGAATATTACCAAGAGGTCCCATAATCCCTCAACAACCCGTGAGGAATTACGGGACCTTGAAATGAGGACCCGTAACCGGTTTACACCTACTGCCTCTATCTTGTAACAATTTTGTGAATCCTCTGCCTGTGCCTTGCAAAATTTTCTTGGACCTCCTCTCTCTTTTCTTTACTTTTCTTTACGGAATGTTTTATCCCTGAAAAAAAAATAGCGAACTGATCTTGTGGAACCTCCCCTATCTTTTCTTTACTTTCTTGACGGAATGTTTACATCCCTGAGAAAAAAATAAAATTAAACTGAAACCCTTAGTGTATCCCGAACTCACATGATCCACCCCTATGTAACTGAAGAATTTTTGTCATCACGAGGCCTCTTGTCTTTCCCATTTGAAAGGGGTCCTATAAAACTTGACTAAATTGAAAATACCTTCATATACTTGACTACGTTTGATTCCAACTTCTCTATCTCTTTGAGTTTGGCAGAAGCTTAACTTCAGGATATAGACATGATAGAGCACACTATGAATTCCAATGAGCTGAAGTTAAAGAGTTGAAGTGGACTTTGGTCTGCCATACAACTCAATAGGAGGTTTCAGATTCAGGTTTTTCCATACCCATAGGAATTCATAAATGAATTCATAGGTAGATTGCCAAATTTTTATGGGTAACTTGCGGGAGTGCAATGAGTTTCTTTGGAGAAAAGTCCATAATCATAAATTATTTATATGGTATGAATGTTTTTTGGAATTACTTGTACATAGATGTTATGCTTGATATGTTTCCAAATTACATTCATTTATGCTATCAGCTCGATGGGATGTTTGTTACTTGTATATTATACACATCTTGCATCTCATTTACATTGAATGAGTTTTAGAATATCATGTTCGATGAACAACTTTTGTCTTCATTCCTCTCTAACACCTTGCTCGGTGTTCCGGGTTATCCATAAAATCCAGCGATAAAAAATTATTAGGTATATATTTTAATTTCCCATAAAATTTTCAAACCCTAATATTTTATGGAACATAAATTTTTTCAAACAAGTCTGGTCTACACTTGTCCATAAAATATTTTATAGATTTCACTTCCCTAACAATCTGAAACCCGAAACCCCTAATAAACCACAATCGTGAACTACACTTTTCACTTACGTCATATATCTTCTGCTGTTACTCCCATGAGCTTCCCGATTTTGACGAGTCCCGAACTCCTGATTTTCGATCTGCATTCAGATATGAACTTCTGCTAATTCGATACCGGAAGCGGGTATATACTTCCTTTATGAGTAAAAGACCAACTTCAATTCTCACCCGGTACGTTTTATCTTTGTACGGCTCGATGGAGTCTTTCTACCGTACATCTTATGTGTGTCGTTTTCGAACTTCAACTTTGAATTCCACGCAATCCCATGAACGTGGTAACATGGGGCTTAGCCCCATGTTACCTTTTTTGTCTCTCCCTTGGACGGCTGGATGGGGTCTTTTCATCCTTCATTTTTCCTACGCGGTCGCCTTTTTTCTTGTTGCAGTCCCGGATTCCTCAAAAGCTGAGGTGTCCGGGACTACTTCCTGACACGTTCCTGTACCGTAGACTGACTACTGCGCTTGGTGGATTCGAACGTCAGTTCATTTGCAGCCACTGATATTAACAACTACAGTACAGTCTTCCTCCGGCGGTTACCGTACTTCTGAGGGTATCGCAATGTGAAGACACCTTCCAAAGCTCACCGTCGAGCGTGCTTATTGGGTTAGTCAAGCGGTGAGATTTGAAGTACAGGGAAGGGGACCGCGTAGGAAAAACGAAGGATGGGAAGACCCCATCAAGCCTTACAAGAGAGAGAAAAAAAAAGTAACACGGGTTTAAGTCCCAATAGAATCTATATGAGAAATTTACCCAACCGCATAAAAAGTACAGGGGAGGGGAAGTCTTGTTGCGGTGCTCAATTTCTTTCTTGATGTAGTAAGATAAACCGCATTCAACCGCCTTAGCAAAAGGTACTGGTTCATGTCGATATAATCCGTTTGTCCGACTCCGAACTTGGAGAATGTTTTGAAAAGAGATGCAACTAATAATGATAAGATGTACTTATGGGCATCTCGATGCTATTATACTCGAGGACTTGGGATGGTAACTTTCATCATCTTCTGGATATCAGTTACGCTGTACGTTTAAGACAGGAAGGCATTTCAATAATGTGTTTTTCATTTCGCGCAAATATCATGTAAACCTTTGTAGGGCACAGTTGTGATCTTTGACGGCTAAGGTACAGGAATGTTTATAGGTAGAGATCCATAGCTGTATAATTTCTACAGGTATTGCAAATCATTATTTGTAGTTTTTTTTGGGTAATCTCATGAATCCTATAATCCTTAGTGGAGTAGCAATTTTGTACAAATATGCCAAGGAGAAACGAATGAGTTCAATTTAGTGAAAGAAATAAAAGGGTGCATGAAGAGAGACGAAGAGACAAACTTTCCATTTGAAACATGCAGTCGTACAAATTTGGTGCGGAGGACAAGGAGAGTCTAGAGAAGAAAGGGTTGGTCTCCCATGATTATCAACATGCCTTGCATTAGTACACAAAAAGAGTTGGTAAACTAAATAAAAAAGTGTATGTGCGATCTTTTAACAAAGTGGCAAGGTGAGCTTGATAGTGACAATGACGATGGATTTTGGAAATTTGATGAGATTATGGTACACTCATGAAATTGAATGTGGTTTTGACTATGCTTGCATTGAAGAAAGGAATTTACGTTTATAGTGGTGGAACTTTGCACACTCATGGCGTTATTTGGTAGATTGAATGTCCGTATTTTGCCATAGTGAATTTGTCTCCATGTTGTTCAAAAATCTAGATCCAATTCCTTTTAAACAATTTATGTGGATGGATGTGCAGTACTTTATATTTTGCTAGAGCTTGTTAGAGATCATTAGTTTTGCAAAAAGAGTAAGTCTGAATCGAACCAAATTCCTATGTGGATCCAACTCTTAATAGCACTTGATCAATTTGTGCACAACAAGAATGGAGCGTGTATAGCAAGAGGTACTAATTTTTGGAGTATTAGCTCTAGATACACCACAAGATTTACCAAGAGAGTTTTCACCACCATTTTAGTTGATCTCACAAAGGAGGTTACTTGGTCCAACAAAGAAGAGTGAGAGGATCATGGGTTTTTGGATTGAATGTGGATTGAATGAACTCTTGGGGTGTGTGGGATTAGTAGATAGGACTTTCTTCTCCTAAGCATAAAGACTGTAATTGATAGAGAAACCTACTTCAGCAAGAAGGGTTCTTATTCTATCAATGGACAAGTGATTTGTGAGGATATGAGACAAATTACTCATTTCATGAGTGGTAAGGGACTTGTTATAATATGGAGTTAGCAAAAAAGTTAGTAGGAGCTAATGAGTTAGCTAAATAAAGCAAAATGGGTGTAAAATAAGCCCAGGAATATTCTGAAAGCACCCAAGAAGCTTTTAGGAACTTTCCAAGGATACAATAACTTGTATGCCAAGATGATAGCTAGCTTAGCTTGCATGCCAAGTAAATAATTAGCTTAGCTTGCACTCCAAGTAAGGCAATTCCTAGTAGGTATCTTCCTTGGAAGCTCCTTTAGAGTCTTGTACCCAAGTTACCTAAATATAGCCAAGCTAAGCTCAAGCTAGGCATTCAAAGTTTCATCCGCTTGAGCATTTCCAATATATTTATGTGTTGATTTAGGTAATTACAAGAGGGTATTTTTATAGCATAGTAATCATGGCGGCTATACCCAAAGTTATCTTTGCTATGCAAAAATATATTAAGCATCCTACTAGATTGTTGGACAAGAAGATTATGATGTGCAATGGTAACAATAGGAACAAAAAATGGAAAGAGCAACATTTTGAGAAGAAGACCAAGTGTTGTTTCCTAAATCTAAGCCATTTGAAGGCAAGAGTTTACCAAGGGTAGTGGAGAACTTTGTATTTGATTGGGAGCGGTACTTTGAAGCCACAAATCTTTTGGATGATCAAACATGAATCCTCTTGGCTTCAAGTCAACTAGAGGGAGCGGCTAAACTATGGTGGCAATTTTGGGTGAGTAGACTCAATGACCATTTGTTGCACCAATCTTGACATGGGAGGACTTCAAGAGTGTAATCATTGAGTGGTTCCAAGCTAAGAATGGTGTATGAACTACATGAGATTGAATGGCAAAACTGAGATAGGTTGACTTTGTGCAGAGTTACATCTTTCAATTCTAAAACACCATGATGTTGATTGTAGACATACAACAAAGGTGAAGACTTGGTTTGATTTATGAGAGGCTTGAAATTGAACTCCAAAATAAGAAGTAACTATATGAAAACTCAAGCATGTAGAAGAAGCCATGCAAATGGTTGAGTGCTTTGACTTCTTGGCTACCTTTGACCACAACAATTTGCTCTTGACCTAGACCTCCAAAAAACCTAAAATGCACCAAGTATGTGTGGAAGAATTGACACCAATGTAAAGTGAGACCATCCAATGGAGACCTCTTGGCATAACAAATCATGAATGGTTGCAGAAAAATAATGGTTCTTTTTATTATTGTTAGATTTGACATTGCATTGTTGAATGTCCAAGCAATAATGGACAACCTCAAATGCATTACCCAATGCTGCTCTTGGAACATGCTGATCAAGGAAAAAAGAGTCCCAAGTAAGAATAGATGACCTCAAACCCATTACCCATCACGTTCTTGGAACGTGATGATCAACAAAACAAAGAGTCCCAATAAGATATTGTTGGTAGGGTTATCCAATTCTATAGTGGGAATGCAAGGAGCTATAGGAGCAAGGGAGGTGATAGCATAGTCCTTTAGTGGCCATCCATTTACTTGGTTTAGGAAGGAATTGTAGCCAAGATTTGCATAGCTAATTGTAATTTCATTGAGGGATGAGAATTTCTTATGGACATTACCCCAAGGGATGGTTCAAAGGTTTGTTACCCTCACAAACCCTTTGGCCTCTATGGTATATCACTTAGAAAGTTCAACAACATATCTTCAAACACATTCCTAATAAAACCTTCTATTTAAACAATCAATGCAACAAACAACCAAGGAGCATTGATTAATAATACAAACACAAGCAATCCAAGATATTGAAATTTGTGGTACACACATTTTTCATTTTGATGAGTTTTGAACAAGACTTGTACTGAGGAAGCCAAATTATGAAGAAAAGAATGGACTTATGTGTCTTTGGAGTAAACCCAAAGAAGTCAATCTTGGGTTGGGAATCGGAAGTACTCGGATGGGGTTATGAAGAGACAAAATTGAAGAAGGGTGTCTTCAAACGGGAAGCCCAGGCCAATATGAAGAAGATGTAACAACCTTTCTATGTGTCAAGCCAACCAAGAAAGTACACTTAAAGAAACAATAGAGGTAGGAGAAGAACACCTTGAAAGTGACAAGAAACAAACACGCAAAAGAAGTGGGAGTTGATTTTGAAATCAATTGAAGAATGATTGCAGTTCGAGGTACTATAAAATTATGATTGTGCAAAGGGAAATCAAACATGTCAAGTAGATACCCTATCCCTCTGAGTAGTTGTCTTGCAGTAATATGCGTCTCGAAGCCGATTGAGAGTGAAATTTTCCAAAGTCCAAAAGGGGTTAGAATGTTGCATCCAAGAGAGGGGATAATCTTCCAGTGCCAAAGAACTAGTGAGCAGATCATGACAAAGAAGAATAAGAACACACTTGTAGTAAGGAGTTTTGCAATTTGGCGATTAGATGTTGTAGCTAGAGTTGAAGCCCTAAATAGACTTTAGATAACATTCTTGGCATGGAATTGGAATGTTAGTTTTCTAGGTGTAATGGCAAAGATAGCTGTTAGTAATTATGAGGACGGCCCAAAAGTTATGGAGAAGAGAGAAAATCTGGCTTGATGGATTGAGTCGGATTGGAAGCTAGTATTGGGGAAGGAAGCATGAGATGCAACTGGGGTTACCTTTTATAGGAAGTGTGACATTGTAGAAGAAACTGCTGAAATTAGGAATTCATTCTTTACTTTGTGAACCAACAATGGCTATAAAGTGGAGTCCTATCAGGACCCAATTAAGCAAACCATTGTGGGAGCTATCATGGCAATGTTCAAGCCCGAGCAAACAACATATGTGAACATGCAGCAGGCGGTCTTCTTCCACTAGATGTTTGCAAGAGAGAAGGTGAATTGGATGAAGTGCTTCCATCTGAGAACAAGGCAGATGATTGTCCATTGGAGGACCGATTCGACATCACACTACTTTGCACCGTTTGCAATACATTTCTACTTGGGATTAAATCTACTGACAAAAGAGGAGAGGCAGCATATGGTTTCACATTTCCATCTTGATCTTCAACAAGAAGCAGATGAAGAGGAGCAACGATACATTTTGCAACTGCAATCCAATGACAATCATTTCATAAGAATGGGACAAAGGATGATGGTGGAAGGAAGAAGTCCAAACACAAAGAAGTGGACTAAACCCAGAGAAGTAGTCTGACTCCATCCATAACAAAAGACCCAAAGACTCAATCTGTGAGGTAAGATGTCGTGCGTATATACATCGCTACACAACATACATTGCTGTCAACATCATACACTATAGAAGCACAACTCACACATAAGTCATACATAGACTCTAAAGTGCCACAATAATCAGATTGCTTACCACTCTCAACTCAACTCAACTCAGATCAGTACTTGATCTGTCACTCTATAAACTGCCAACAACTGTGCACTGATTACAGTCAAGCCACACCCACTCAAGCATAGAGAATCTAGGTGACGCTCGCCGGCCTCTGTCCACCATAGTCAGGAACTCGAAGGCTCAACATCAGAGAAGTGAGCTCTCTGGAGCTCACTTCAAAACTATACCCCCTAGACTTGAGGTAGCACTAAAACCCTAATGGTCCCACTGACGGCACACTTGACGGTGCGAACGGTGCAAAGTGATGGTAGGCCCCACTGTGAAGTCAGTACCCCGAACACCAAATCAGACTGTTGGAAAGTAGTCCCTAAGAAACTGCTAGAATAACTCTAACTACTATCACTGGAACTCTAGTGTCTGAGCAACTAGATGCAGAACTACAAATGGCGTGATAGCTATCATGCGTATATACATCGCTACACAACATACATCGCTGTCAACATCATACACTATAGAAGCACAACTCACACATAAGTCATACATAGACTCTAAAGTGCCACAATCGCCCCCCTAGCTGGCGATTAGGTCCCTCTAACTCCAGATAGCCATCTACTCTGAGTATATGGTATACCCTCTAATGGGCAAAGATCAGGAGGCCAGGTGCTATGGAGCCCCATCGTTAGTCGCCTATCTGCAATCTATACCATATAAAGAATGAACTAGCTATAGGTCAAGTACATCTAGGACATAACCATTGTCCCTGAGGAACCACCGTGAGGGGAGGAGTCATACATGCCATATGCCATCCTCTCAAATAGCTATCACACACTAACATAGTAGCAGCTTCACCAGAAGAGCCACATAACATACACCTCAAGCCTGCACGTACAAGTGCCAAGCTTGGGTCCATAGAACCATCAATGTTTGGGAGGTGGCATGGCGTACAATTGCGCACATGATCCTTCCAAACAACACCATCACATCCTTCTAACACAAGGACTCCAGATGGCAAAACCTCACGCACTCTCAAGATGGTGCGGCCTGTAGAAACATCAAATGTTGTTGGTGCTGTCTGCTATAGATATACATAGTCGCCTGGATGAAATTGATGGATCGAGGGTCTATAACCTCCTCCTCAAATGGTAGCATAGCGTAAAGTATCTCTATGCTAAGCAATCGCCAAGTTCTCAAAGGCCATCAGCATCACTCTCCAAAAGATCTTTGCTCGCTGAGAACATGCGCTCATCCATACATTGGGGTCATCCAAGTCCAAAACTAGAGTAGCATCTCGACAAATGGCTGCAGGTAAATTTGGATCTCGTCCATAGAGTAGAAAGTATGGAGAGAAGGATGCTAAGGAGGCTTGCCGGCTGAACTGATAGCCCATGGCCAAGCAAGGTAATTGGAGATCCCAATCTCCCAAGTGGCCTCTCTGCAAACCATACTTTTGCAATCCTCTCTTCACCGTCTGAACCACTCTCTCTGCTAAGCCATCTGCCTCAGGGTGATCTCAGGATGTAGTACGATGATCAATCAAAGCCTTGTCACACAAGACCTGAAACTCCCCCAAGAACTTTGTACCCTGATCAATCAAAACCTCAGTTGGTGCACCAAAATGACTAAGAACTCGATCCAGGAACAAGTAAGCTGTCCCTTCACTAGACCTGTCAGGAAGTGCCACCAACTCAATCCACTTGGAGAAGTGCTCCACCATTACCAAAACATACCGATGATGTCTCACAGTCAGCGGTAAAGGTCCGGCAAAGTCCAAACTCCAACGGTAACCCAATCCCATGATAGGTAATGGGTGTAACTGTGGCGTAGGAGCATTGAATGATGCTCTAACTCGGTCACAAACCACACATCTGGCAACAAATTGCTGTACCTTGGTCTGCATACCGCGCCACCAATAATGACTTTGGAGTAAGCTATATGTACGCTTTACTCCAAAATGTCCTAGCTCCTCATGAGCATGACGGACCAACTGTGGTCTCTGTGCTGGAAGTGGTACTACTCGCACTCTACCATCCTCCCATACACGCAAAAGGTGTCTACCCTCCAATCTGAATCGTCTAGCTTGCTGAAGAACATGGTTTCTCTCCTTGGCCCCAACTATGCCACCCACAACACCAGTGCGAAGATAGTCCATCACTAAGATATCATCATGAATGTCTTGCTGAATTGTACCGATATCTTCACTCTCTGGATCTGTGATCTCAATAACTCCTCTTGTATGCGCTGAGAGAGATACCACCAATGCCTCTGCAAATATACACAGAAAGGCCGATGCATGTCAACCATGCACCATCTCCTCATCTGTCTCACCATGCCAACGTGCTCCGGTCTGATTCTGCTGGCTGGGACATGGGTCTCTACTCAACCCATCTGCATCACGGTTCACCACTCCATGTCTATGAACAACCGTGAAATCATACTCCTGTAAAATCAGAGCCCATTGTGCAAGCTTCCCTAAAAGCTTGTCGAACTCCATCAACCACTTCAGCGGCTGATGATCAGTGATGAGAGTGAAGGGGTTACCAAATAGGTAACATCGGAAATGTGCTACTGCCCAAACTGCTGCCAAGCACTCTCCCTCATATGAACTATACTTTGCCTCTGCTGAATTGTTGGAGCGACTAGCATAGGCCACCACAAACTCCTTCCCCTCATCATCATGTTGGGTGAGCATTGCTCCAAGCCCCAACATTCTCCAATCAGTGTGAACCTGGAATGGTTGTCCTCTGATTGGTCTCCTCAAAATAGGAGCAGATTTCAACCTCTCCTTGAGCTCTACAAAAGCTCTCTCTTGCTCATCTCCCCAACACCACTCATGTGTAAGCTTGGTCAGCTTCATCAAGGCCTTGGCAATGGCACTAAATCCTCTAACATAGCGGCGATAAAATTTTGCTAACCCAAGGAATGCTCGCACTCTGCTCACATCCGTAGGCCGAGGAATACGTGCAATAGCCTCCACCTTGGTCTGCTGGACACCAAGTCCTCCGGGGTAGATAGTGTGACCCAAATACTCAACCTGCTCGTGGAAGAACCTACTCTTCTTAGGATGTAATTTGAGTCCATGAGATCTCAACCTCTCAAACACCTCCAACAACTGTCTCTCATGCTCTTCCATAGTAGTGCTATAAACCAAAATGTCATCAATATAGCACCGAGCGAAATCCAATCCAGCTAGGATCCTATCTATGACCCTCTGGAACTCAACAGGAGCGTTCTTCAACCCAAATAGTAAGAACCTCTACTGATATTACACATCTTTGCCGTGAGGGTCAATAGCCCAGAATGCTGTCTTGGACTTATCCTCCTCCCTGATTGGCAACTGATGATATCCTACTCGAAGATCCAAAGTACTGAAGACCTTTGCATGCCCAATTACATTAAAAATCTCCTCCGGTGTAGGCATGGCATACCAATCAGCCCTGGTCTGTCGGTTGATAGGACGGTAATCTCCACACATCCGCCTATCTGGATAGTTGCCATGCATATCCTTCTTGGCTGGCATCACTGTCACTGATGCATACTCTCCATGTGAAATCTCCACCAAACCAGCCTCAAAAAAGTCACTACTCCCGCTCTGAATCAATGTCCTCTCTATATCACTATATCGATAAGGACGTCAAAAAACTGGTGTGTTGCTAGTCAGCTCAATCCGTATACCAGGTCCATTCAGAGCACCCAAATCCTTCATACTGAAGGCAAAACAACTCGTGTGACTCCTCAAGAACCTCCAAACCCTCCGTCTTTCCTCTCCAGTAAGCTTGGGTCCAAGATCTGGCTCCCAAGTATCCTCTATAACTGTAGTAGGAGTGGAAGACGTACTGACTGACTGCTACACTGGGCCCTTGGGAGCAATAGTGTCATGCTCTCGACCACTAGAGGTCCCAACCTCTGTGTGAAAAACTCCCTCCGCTTTAGCTGCAAGCTCCACACGTCCTCTGGCTGCATCCCGTGTGGACCAAGGGTGTAATCCAAGTAGCCCATGCTCACCTGGATGGACTCCAAGTAGACCACTCTCCCTAGTAGCTACTAGATGTGTCCCAAGAATACCATGTCCACTCGGTCCATCGCCCCCAACATGTGCCTGAATCGTCTCGATAGGCACAGGGCTCACAAGTGTTTGAGTGGTGATGCCTATCAAGCGCATCCTACGCTGCTTTGCCAAGCCAAGGCTCACAATCCAGGTCAAACAGTTCAGGTCCATAGCCTGACCTAACACCTGACGTCTGGATGCCTCTGACACTGTTGGAACAGCGGTAATACCAGTGCAAAAACCCATCACCCGCTCTCTCTCATCAGCATTGGGCTCCACCAACTGCTGTAACTGTGAGTCCCAAATAAGTCCAGGTCCTCCCTCTCGAAAAGCATGAGAGCCTGGGAAACTCATGAGTGTGGGAAATGCAGCTCTAGACTGTCCAACTAGGTTCACCACTTCCATAGGTGACCTATCAACCACTACCACTGTCTGAGACTGACGCCTAACATCCAAGATATCATCAACAAGGATGTGGTCTAGTCGCTGAATCCCATCATAAGCACGCTGTAGAACCTCTCTGGGTAAAAGATTCGTCCACCAAAGACAAAGACAATGAGCCCGTGATCCCACTCTGGCTGCATCTAACAATACAGCACGTCCCATCCAAGAATGGACCTGATGTGTACTCGCCACCACTCTAGTGCAAGAATCACCCATCAAAGGAACGTTCTCCAAAAGGTAAGCTGGAGAAATAGACTGATGAACCTGGAGATATTGTAATATCCGTAACATCTCCCAAAACACACCAGAATGAGGATCCTAAAGACCCAAACCGCAGCCCGCATGTGTATGTCCTTGACATGGCCATCCAGAAATCACCAAGTGAATAGGCCCATGTCTCTCTAGGTCATGCGCCCCCAGTAAGGAAATGTCTCCTGGTAGGGCCTTCTGGTAACCTCTGACTGCTGACATTGGTAATAACTCCAGATACCGATAGGCCAAGTGTGCCACATGATGTAGAGAGACTCGCCTAGCAGTCTCATCTCTCTCTACATACAAGTCCCTCTGTACTCGAATACCCGCTTGTAACACCGCAATTAGTCCGGTGCTGATCCCACCAAACAACTCCAATAGGCATATCCCCTCTACTGGATACCGCCAAGAAATGAGTGTGGTATCCAGAGGTGTCAAAGCAATCGCCTCTGGAGGCTCATCCTCACACTCATCCCCTGATGGTAAGAAGGCTCCACTCCAAGCCTGTTGCACCAACTGATTTGCATGCTGCTGCAATGCCTCCTCTGAACTCCACAATGGAACATCCAAGGTGGATGGAACAATCCCACTTGTACTCCAAAGTTGTGTGATCTCCTCTGGTATGGAGTATCCTCTGCATGGGCGTTCCTCTCCAACAACTCACCAGGCCAAGTAACTACACCGCTGAAAGCTAAAACTGATGGTGCCATGGTCCCGAACTGTAGTGAGCCAAGACTACCACTACTGAAGCGTACTGGTAGGCGACATACCCGTCCCTCACCACAATGCCAACCAGGTCTATAAGAGGCTGTCTCCTCCCAATAGTCAATGCTGAAACCCATAGGGTATAACACTGCTCCCCCAACTAGCACATCATATGACTCAGCTATCGTCGCAATAGCCTAAGCTCTCACCACCGAGCTATCAGTCGGATGACCAGGCTGAACCAGGACAACAAGCTCTCCACGTGTGATGTACTGTGTCAAACCGCCACCAAGAGATGTTTGGATCTGAAATGGACACCTCTCCACATCGGTCTTCCGTAACTCTAGACCAACAATTGCAGCCTTCCCCAACATAAGGGGCTGCGCACCAGAGTCTAACAAGACTCTCTGTGGTGTATAGACCTTCCTTGAAGGTCCCACCAAATGAAAAATCCCCCTTTGGTTATCCAATAGGACAACACTAGGTGTAAACCGCGCTCTCTCAAAGGCCGGTCTAGCTGGCAACTCCTCCAGTCTAGCCGCTGCTGCCTGCCATAAACCACTGGTCGCTAAACGGATCCCATGCTCCTCAACCAAGTCAGCTCCACTACCAACCACCTTTGCTCTAGTAGTAGGAACTGCACCATCCCTACTCTCACACAACGTGGCAGCCAACCGGAACACTGGGGCTGGGTCAACTCCCAATGTAAACATGTCACTGGCTGAAAACAAAGGATGCCGCATAATCAGCTGAGCCGCCCCCAACATCATGCTAGACTCAGTCTGTGTAGTAGCAGGTGGCTGACTAGCAGGTAGTCCATCTTGCACTCCATCACCACCTACCACACATGCACTGGGACATCTAGGAACCATGGATATTGTCTGCAATGCCTCAGATAGCATGAAAGATAGGGGAAGTCTGACCTGTCTCCCAACCTCTCCTCTTTGTGGGTCCAACTCCACTGATGCTCCTCTAGGCTCTGGAGCATGTACTGCACTCCTAGTCACTGCTGCAGATGCATCCACCTGTGTTGCTCCGCACATGAAGTCCAAAGCATCTCTGTCACCAACATATGAGGTGGAAGCCTCAGCACCCAAATCTGATCTCCTCTGAGCAATAGCCATAGTAGCCAATCTTTGCTCCAACTGCTCAATCCGAGTAGCCATAGCTGTGTCAGAAGTAAGGGCAGGTACTGCACCCTTACTAGGTGTAGATCCTCTACCACCACCTCTACCACCTCATCCTCCATGAACTGGAGCTCCTCTACTACCTACCATAGCAGCCCTACCACTCCGTAACTCCGGATGTAGGTCAAAACACCGGTCACTAGTGTGACCAAATCTGTGGCAATGCTCACACTGCCTCTATGCTGGCTGTGATGCACCAGAGGTTTCAGGTCTGCTGCCTTGAGTACACTCTCTCCTATGGTGAGGTCCACCACAAGTCCAACAAGCAACACCACCACTCACTGGCTACTGCTGACCCAAAAATGAGGGTAAGGGTCTAACTCCACTAGGCCCTCCACTCGCTCCATAGGATCTGGGCTGTCCACCCTGTCCTCAAAAACCAACTGGGCGTGGTGCACTCTGCTACACTCTAGAAGAAGTCACAATCGTGGATGAGGTCTCTCTACCAAATCTAGATGTCACCACTCTCTCCTCCACCATATTGAGCTCAATACGCTCAGCCAAACCAAAGACTACTGCCAAAGTAGGCGAAGTAGCCTGCAACAACATAGCATCACAAACTCTACGTCGCAACTCCCTATCTAGTATCCCATACCAAAACTGGACTGCTTGGGCCTCAGTAACTCCCTGAGTGAACCTGATCAGCCACCTCATGCGAGTATATGCCTTGCGTAGGCTCTCTCCAGCCTTCCGTTGGAACTCCTGCAAGCTCCTTAGCTTGTCAGTCCGTACTCCCTGGTAGTTCTACCTCAAACACAGGAAGAACTCCACCATGGGGTTAAACCCCGGTACCACACCACCTCCTGCAGCGGTACCTCCACTCGTAGTAGCACTATCTCCAGCTAGTGCACCTCTACTAGCTCCACCAACACTACTTGAGCTAGAACTCGTGGGTACTGTTGATCTACACCTGGCCACCAAGCCTGAAGTGATGGAAACATAGTGTGGAGACCAATACTGTCTCCATAACTTTATCTCCTCCAAATGAGCTCTCCTGAACTCATGGTAATCATCCATCGGCGGACCCTCCAGATGCTGAAACAACCCCTTCCATGCCATGAAGGGTGTAAACAAAGTCGGGTTTTGCATCTGCTGCAGATCACACCAACTATCGAACTCTTGGATGAAGTCATCCAACTCAATGGTACCCACTGTACCAGAGTAACGCCTAGGGCCTTTGGAGGCCCCATAAATCTCGTCCATGTCCCACAACAACGGTGCGGACACACCAAGTGCACTCTCAACTGAATCAGCTCCTGTGTCGAACTCCAACTCAGAGTCAATCTCCTCCCTCACTGGGACCGGAGATACAGGCTGATACCGAGCACCACTCTGAGTAAACCCACTGTGTACTGCAGGGCTAACTCCTCCGGAATCTCCAAAGAACTCCGTCGTGACAAAGTAACCACACCAGCAAACCTGAACCACCAATTGCAACCGCAAGTGCCCCACCAAGTGCCAACACCACCACATGCCACACCAACTAGACACCACCCACTAATGTAACTCTAACCGAGGTAACTACACTAGGAGAAGGGCAACATGTAACCTGCCATCATAACACGCACTCTCACGGTCTGCAGGTCATCACTTCCTGCCTCACCGGAGAGAAACAAAGGTAGTCGGACTGGTCATCACTCCAGCCTCACCACCAAGAGCACACCAAAGCACCAACGCTCAATAGTTAGGGCACCTCACACAAACATGGTGCACAAACAGGAAGCAGAGAATGGAGAGGATCCAAGCACAAGAAATCTAAACGACAACCCTCCATCTCATAACACAACACGGGACTGACTCTGCCACCATTTGGCATTTGACATAAGAGAGTGTTTGTATCTAAGTCCTAAGCTACCAGGATCACCAAGAATGGGATCAAACTGCCTCTCCTAGCTAAAGCTACATGTGTATAAATAACAGTGGCGCAGTCACTAGGACAACAAGTGAGGGTGGACCAGTTGGCTAGGGCACCAGTCTATGAACAAGAGATCTAGGGGTCAAACCCTATTGTGCACAATCTAGCAAGAAAGGCAGATTTTGCCAACCAATGACCAAGATCTACTCTAAACTAGCTAGCCTCACGCTAGCAAGCTGGCCCTTCTAGGCCTTCATAGCCCACAGCCCTATGCCTCAAAGCCTCTAAATGCCCAAATGAGGCCTTTCTTGTTGCCACTTCGAAACGTCCTCCAAAATTGGCAAAACTTTTCCAAATCTGCGAAAGTCCTCCAAACTAGCGAAACTCCTCCAAATCTGGCCAAACAGCGAAAACTCCTCCAAATCTGACCCAAAATCTGACGTAAATCTGACGTAAACCCTAAAGATGGCTGTCTGCCAAATCCCCGCTAACTTTCCACTCGAGCCAAATTGACAAAACGGGTTTTTCCAAATCACAATTTCATGAGAAGAGCTTCCCAACTCCACCTTCAATTTCACTTTCTGAGCCCAACTCACAGCAAATTGGTCCTCCCTTCACCTCCTGAGCTCAAAATCACAACACTGCTCAAAAATTGCTCCTTCTTTGCTCAAAATTTGGCCAGCGTTTCTGCACACCGTCCGCCTAACTGCCAAATCTAAATCACTTGAACGAGCTTCTGCACACTAGGGAAACACAGAACTTGAAACGAGCTACCATGATCCACCAAGCTTGGAGATACCACCAACACTCAACGTTCCTGCACCCGATTTCCCCCTGACTTCACTTCTCTGATGTAATCAGATTGCTTACCACTCTCAGCTCAACTCAACTTAGATCAGTACTTGATCTGTCACTCTATAAACTGCCAACAATTGGGCACTGATTACAGTCAAGCCACACCCACTCAAGCATAGAGAATCCAGGTGACGCTCACCGGCCTTTGTCCACCATAGCTAGGAACTCGAAGGCTCAACATCAGAGAAGTGAGCTCTCTGGAGCTCACTTCAAAACTATACCCCCTAAACTCGAGCTAGCACTGAAACCCTAACGGTCCCGTTGACGGCACACTTGACGGTGCAAACGGTGCAAAGTGACGGTGGGCCCCATCGTGAAGTCAGTACCCCGAACACCAAATCAGACTGTCGGAAAGTAGTCCTTGAGAAACTACTAGAATAACTCTAACTACTATCACTGGAACTCTAGTGTCCGAGCAACTAGTTGCGGAACTACAAATGGTGTGACAAAGAAGGCGGTGAAGGATGAGACTCTAGAGACCGAGTCAAAAGGAGAGACATAGTCCAAGAGAGGAGACTCCAAAGAGGCTAAACTCACATTATAGAGCAAGGAATCTGGGAGTGAGAGTGAAGGTGAAGATGAAGTCCAGCAGTCAATTGAGACATAATACAATGAGGCATTCCATGCATTGATTGTACGGAAGGAGGAGATGGCCCTTGCTTAGAGTTGCCCATGGAGGAAATGGACAAAGAACCATAGAAAGAAGACCAGAAGGGGGTTAGATCCAAGAGGTCATTACCAACTAAACCTGTAGGTCCAAGCTCAATGTATAAGGAAGAAGTAAGCTTGGAAGGAAGGGCATTGAAGGTATAAAGATCAAGACTTTGGGGAAAGGCTCTGGCAGAAGAAGCATCAACCGAGGAAAAGTACAAAGATAGAGAAAAAGACAAAGAAGACTTTGATGGGGTAGAGTACTTGTTATAGATTGTGAGTTTGTTGTTGGCACTATTGAATAAGTAGAAGAAGGTGATACAAAAAGATCAGCTGGAGGTGAAGAATGAGTTGTAGATGATGAAGTATCTGCTTGACGAAAGGGAATTGACGGAGATTGTAACCCGAAGGGAAGAAGAAGTTGAAGAAATTTGAATGGAGGTAGTCTTAAGGAAGAAGACTGTAGAGAAATTGCAAGATAATTTCAAGCAGCATGGAAGAGAGATGCACAGTCAAGCCAAAGAGTTGAAAGAGCAAAAAGTGTTGATTGAGAAGATGAAAGGTGAAGTCAGCAAAGTTGTATTGAAAGCATACATGTGAAGGAAATGACGGCAGTGGTGGAGCAGGAGCTAGAGAGCTTGAAGAAGAGTGCAGCAGGGAAGGATCAAGCATTGTAGAGGGAGTTATCAATCCGATACTATGGTGCCCACATTTTTCATTTTGGACGAGTTTTGAAGAAAAAGTGCCTTGTTGAAACCAAATTGAAACCAAATGGAGAAGAAATGAGTGCAAACTTGTGTTTTGATCAGACCCGAGGGAGTGTACTTTGTGTAAGAGGAAGAAGGTCCTGGGCTGGATCAAAACCAAAGAAAATTACTTCGTGTCTTAGGAGGGAAAAAGTCGGATCAGACGTTGAAGGAGGGCAAACCCGAAGGAGAAATAGAAGTTACAAGTCAGGATTCTTGCGAGGGCCATATCTCAATGCAAACAAGTCCAAATCAAGCGTGTTATATCTCGTTGGAAGTGTCTCGTTCAAGGCTTTCTATTGCCACCAAATCGCAAATTTTGAAGGTCTGTAGAAGAAGTTATAAGCATTTGAAGTTTTTGGAGTAGATGTACTTCGGGTTACTATCTTTGGGTCAATGTGACTTTGGACTTCGTACTTCGGACTTTGGGTTTACATGACTTCGGGTCTAAAGACTTTGACTCAAGACTAAGATGACCGACTAAATTTGAGGAAGTTGGACCTTGGAGTGCAGTGAAGGTGATTTCAGGAATCTTGAGGGAAGCATTAGAGGAAGTTAGAGTAGGGAAAGAAGATAGTTAGGATACCCATGACTTCAATTTCAGTTTTGATTGAAGATTGAACATAAATTGAAGGAGAAATAGCAATAGTGAATAAACCCAAAGTGCAAGATCAGACAGTAATTGTCTTCGGGTAAGTAACATGAGTGATTAAGGGAAAGTGGGTTACAAATTGAAGGTGTAGATAGTGTATTCATGCTTTCAATTACAATTCTTGACGATAACACAATAGAATTAGTAAAGGAATTGATAGTAGTTAAACCCAAAGTAGATAACATATGAGTGCAAATGTCTTTGGAATTACCAATGGAGACATTGGAGAAGAGTGGTTTGAGAGATGAAGAGTTAGATAGATTACCCACTAGTGCAATTTCAAATCAGGAAAGAGAATTGTTGGATATGGTAGAAGAAGTAGAAGATACGAAACCCAAGGAAAAAATAGTAGGAAGTAAATTTACTTTGGGTTTGTGTTTGAAAGCCAAGGATGAAGTAGACATCGGATCGGATTAGTAACAATTTTGAGATTTGAAGAGGCAGATATGAAGGGGCACATTGTCATTTTGGATTTGTAGGTTAGAAAAGTTGTTGTAGAACGGTATAGTTGTTAGAACTGTCAATTTGTTCACTATTTAAGAGTGGCATTCGCAGTATCATGTTGTTTAGTGCTCATAATTTCTGAGAATAGATAAAGCAAAGTGTTGTGAAGCAGTGCTTGTCACTTGAGCTTGATTCCGAGTATCAACTTTGTGTTTGTGTTTGTGAGTGTTTGAAGAAATTCAAAGTGCAAGTCAGTGTGCTTGTTGGATGTTGGATTCCACAGCCTTGATCTTCATTCTGTGTGTTTGATCTTGAGTGAAGTGCAATCGGAGCAATGCCTTGACAGATCTGAGAGGAATTGTAGTGTTGGTAGTATTTTGCATTTGTGAGTGCAGTGCAAAGTTGATGTGAAGCAATTTTGATTGAGGAAGTTGTGCCTTCAGTGGAAGGGTGGAACACAATTCTGAGGCAAAGTTGTTTTGCAGTGAAGTGCCATTTTTGGGAGAGCATGAATCATCACAATCAAGATTGTTTGGAAAGATTTGTTGGTGTTGTGATTAAAGAGTGTTAATTTGTGACAAGATTGCAAATCAGTGCTTGTTACTCTCTTCTGGGTGTGGTTTCTACTTGAGAGATTAAAGACACAACCAAGAAGAACTGAAATTGTTACTTTGCTTTGTATTTGACCAATTCTGACTCGTATCTCTGCGGGAACTAGCTTTACTTACTCAATTACCGCAAAAGTGATATTTATCGGGTTGTCATAGATACCAAGAGGAGGAAAGATTGAGAAGTTTGGTGAGAAGTGTTGAGATGCAAAGTGCTCAATATCCAAAGGAAAAGATAATGCTTGCAGCCAAGTACAAAGATGAGTTAAAGATGTACAGAGAAGTGTTGAAGGCAGAGGGATCTTGAGGGTATGCATCAGAGTCAATAGGAGAAGTTGTTGGGAGACTGAGAGCAATGCTGAGCACGGAATCTGAAGGAGTAGATATGAAGAGGTGCATTGTCATTTTGGATCTATAGGTTTGTAGAGTTGTTGTAGAATGGTATTTTTGTTAGTAATTATTGATTGCTTTACTATTTAAAAGTGGTATTTGTAGTGTTATGTTGTTCAGTATTCATAATTTTTGAAGATAGATAAAGCAAAGTGTTATTTATCAATGCTTGTCGCTTGAGCTTAATTCCAAGTATCAAGTTTGCGTTTGTGTTTGTGAGTGTTTGGAGAAATTTGAAGTGCAAGTCAGTGTGCTTGTTGGATGTTGGATTCCACAATCTTGATCTTCATTTTGTGTGTTTGATCTTGATTGAAGTGCAATCAGAGCAATGCCTTGACAGATCTGAGAGGAATTGTAGTGTTCATAGTATTTGCATTTGTGAGTGCAATGTGAGTTTGATGTGAAGCAATTTTGATCAAGGAAGTTGTGCCTTCAATAGAAAGGTGGAGCATAATTCTAAGGCAAAGTCATTTTGCAATGAAGTGGCCGTCTCTAGAAGAATCTGAATCATCACAATCAAGATTTGTTTGGACAAAATTGAATGAGTTGTGATTAAGGAGTGTTAATTTATGACAAGATTGCAATCTGGTGCTTATTACTCTCTTTAGGATGGGTTTCTACCTGAGAGATTAAAGAAGAACTCAAGAAGATTGAGTTAGTTATTTTGCTTTATATTTGGATATTTTTGACTCATATCTTTGCAGGAACAAACTTTACTTACCTGATTATTGTAAAAGTGATATTTGCCAAGTTGTCACAAAATTCACCATTTGCCCTTTTACACCAAGCTAGGATAGAAGTGCACAAGTTTTTATTAGCCTCATGCCACATTGGCCTTTAGGCTCAAGAGTCACAATACAATCTTATGGAGAGGAGGATATCCACACTTGTATTGCATTGGTCAGTCCTTCCCCCAAATTGTATGGTGTTTGTAGTCTACAAATCACTACTTCTTGGAGAATCTTCTAGTTGCATATGCTAGAATTCAAGATTACCCTCACCAAGGAAATATTACCCTTTAAATACTAGATCCTAAACCTAAAAGAATTTTCTTTTCCTACACTAATCATTATATTGAATGTGGTTGCCTCTTGATAGCTCATCCCTTAAATGCTAGCTCTTCTTTCTTAGATATCTTTTTATCTTCTTAGATATCTAGATCTACATAACCTACTTATCAATATGTTGCTAAAGTCTTAATTACAAATTATTAACTTCTTCTTCAAAACTTCATAGAAACTAGAAAAAACCATATTGAATAGACAAAGTCATATTGAACCCAAACGGCATTGGAATGCAAAGAAGGGTGACTTCGGGTTGAAACCCAAAGTAACTTAACTCTGAGTCCAAAACAAAGTACTCAAGTTAGAACTCAGTAAGGGGACTTCATCTTAGGTTGATTAACCTCATGCAAAGATGGCATAATAACTTCTCTTCATAGGGGTAAATCAAGAAAGTATAGGCAAAGAAACGGCGGGCAAGGTGCACATCACTAAACTTGTATAACACTAGGAGGAAGTCATGTAGAAAAGGTGCGGTTGAGTGATGAGCAACGGAGGAATGGCTGATCAACGAGGAACTATAAAATTGAGACTTTGTCAAGGAGATTGTGAAATGTCTTGCAAGTCTCTTACGCCACTAAGTAGTTGATCCAAAGGAGTGCCTATAGAGAAGCCGGTTGAGTGTTTGATGTTTAGCAAGGCTGAAGGAGTGAGGATTTCAAGACCAAGGGACGGTAGAATAATTTTTCAATTACCACGCACTAGAGATCATAGAATGCCAAAGAAGTGTGAGAAGAAGAGTCTGTCGCTCAAAGTAAGAAATCCAGTGATTGGAAGATTAGATATGATAGCTCAAATTGAAATCCTAAGTAGACTTTGGATCACTTTTCTAGCATGGAATTGGAATTTGAGCTTTCCAAGGTTCATGGCTGAAGTAGCCTTGAGTGATTGTGAGGAGGGACCTGAGGGTGAAGGAAAGAGAGGCAATCCGGCTTGATGGACATAGGCAGATTAGAGACTGGTATTGGGGAGAGAGGCCGGTGAGGAAATTGTGGCCATATTTCTTGGAAAAGGAGAGTCTACGGAGGAGACGGATGAGATCCAAAATTCCTTTACATTGCCACGCACAAAGAATGGGTATAAAGTGGATATCTATCAAGACCCAATCATGAAAAGCATCATTGGAGCAATGATGGCACTTTTCAAGCCCAATCGCATGACTTATGTGATGAAGCATCAGACGGTCTTCTTCTACTAGATGTTTGTAGGTGCGCCAGTAAACTGGGCAAAGTGTTTTCAACAAAGAAGGCAATAGATGGTGTGGTGTTGGAGAAAGCAAGATGCACCTCACTATTTGGTACCATTTGCTGCCCATTTCTACTTTGGATTGAACTTGATGAAGGAGTCTAAGCAAAGAAAGATGGTGTTGCATTTCCATCTCAACTTACAAAAGACTATTGATAGCAAGGAATAGCAATATATTTGACAAATCCAAAGTAGCGATAAGCAGTATGCACTCATAGGGCAATATCTATGAGTAGTAGTAGCCATTCCAAAAACAAGGAAGCAAAGTTGCTTGGAGGAGAGTTTGTTGCCTGTCAAGCCAAAGAAGGTGTGAAAAGTAAACCTAAGACAAGAAGTTGTAGTGCTTGATGAGTCATTGGGAGCAGAAGAGTTGGAAGGCAAAGCCGAGTATGAAGAAGAAGACTAGGAAGAAGAAGAAGAACCAGAGTTGATGTTACAAAGTGAAGAGTTGAGGAGTGGAAGCAAAGGTGAGGTAGAAGTTCAGCAATGAGGTGGAGACAATGCTAAGAAAGAAGAACAAGAGTCCCATCTAGCTGAAATAGAAGAAACTTTGGAGGCCGAGCCAATGGTAAAAACTCAGCAGAGCAGAAGAGGAGGAAGAAGTGTTGCTACTTCAATAGCAGAAGTAAGAAATGTGAGGTTGGTAGAAGAAGAAGGGGCTAGTTTAGATGAAGAACCTCTAAGAGTTAGACCATTATGACTACAGAGTAAAGCTCTAGTAGAAGCGGATAGAAGTGAAGAGCCAAAGCAAGTTGAGAAATCCGAAGTCTTGGATGGAGTAGAGTACTTGTCACCGGTGGTTTGTCCTTTGCTAGTACAATTACAAAAAAAGCAAGATGAATTGAAGCAAGATCATTCAGGAGTGAAGGACAAATTGGAAATAGTATCATATATGAGTGATCAAAATTTGGACTTGAAAAGGGAGTGGAGACGAGGAGATCGTGAGTTAGTTGAGCTTCATAATGATGTAGAACTAAGGAGAAAGGAGATTGAGAGTCTAACGAAGGACTTTGCAAGAGAGGCAAAGCCATGGAAAGCAAGAAGAAGATTGGAAGGAGCAATTAGTGAAGTCTGAAGCCTTACATTCAAAAGTGCATGATACACTCATAGAAGTGATACAGTTGAAGGCAATGGCTGCTGTTATGGGTCAAGAGTTGGAAATTTTGAAGGCCAGTGCAGCAAAGAAAGATCAAGCTTGGCAACAAGAGTTGGCCACGCGTGATAGAGAAGAAGAATGGTTGCAAGGGTTGGTTATAGTAATGGAAGAACAACTTAGGCAAAGTGTGAAGAAGAAAGAAGTGTTGAAGGCCAAGTTGGAAGATGAGGTGAAGATGTATCATGAAGAATTGTTAGCAGTTGCAGATGCCAAGACAAGATGCAAGCAAAGACATCATTATAAGAATGAAAGTAATATTAGGGATGATGTATGAAGTCCAATTGGAGGAATCAAGACTGCAAAAATTAAAGTTGTTAGTGTAGGAAACAAGGAAGAAGAAGGCAAAGTACATTGAATTGAACTAGTTGTTGATTTTCTTAAGAGCTCAAGTAGATAGGAAGATGTTAGAAGCAGAAGATAATGTGTGTCTTAGGTTGGACTTAGTACATTCAAAATTGGAGAGACTTTGTAGATCCATGAGGTTAGAGATGAAGTTAAAGGTGATAGAAGTAGGAGTGCATGTGTCTTTGGATTTGAGACTTGACACTTTAGAGAAGAGTGGGTCGGGAGAAAACAAGTTAGATAAGTTACTGACTAGTGCAATTGTAGTTTGTAGTGAAGAGGTAGGAGGAATAGCAAAAGACTTAGTAGAATTAGATAGACCCAAAGTATAGGAGATGAAGGGGTTTTTCTCGGGTTTGGAAGCCAAAGTAGAGGTAGACATTGGATTGGATTAAGAAACAAATTCAAGATTTTGAAGGGCAAATATGAAGAAGTGCATTGTAGTTTTGGATCTATAGGTTGTCAGAGGTAGTTAGGAAGCAGTTTAGGAAGTTAGATAACTGCTAAAAAGGTCTACCTATTTAAAGGAGGCATTTGTATTATGTTGTTGTTTAGTGCTCATAATTTTGAGAGTAGTTTAAGCAAAGTGCTGTGAAGTAGTGCTTGTTGCTTGAGCTTAATTCCGAGTATCAACTTTGTGGTTGTGTTTGTGAGTGTCAGGAGAATTTTGAAGTGCAAGTCAATGTGTTTGTTGGATGTTGGATTCCATAGCCTTGATCTTCATTCTATGTGTTTGATCCAAGTGAAGTGCAATTGGAGCAATGCCTTGATAGATCTGAGAGGAATTATAGTGTTGGTAGTATTTTGCAGTTATGATTGCAGTGTAGTGTGATGTGAAAAAAATTTGATTGAGGAAGTTGTGCCTTCTGTGGAGGGGTGGAATACAATTCTAAGGTGGAGGTGCTTTGCAATGAAGTAGCCATTTTCAGGAAAGACTGAATCATCACAATCAAGATTGTGTGGAAAGATTTGATGGATTTGTGATTAAGAGTGTTAATTTGTGACAAGACTGCAAGTTAGTGCTTGTTACTCTTTTGGGTGTGGTTTCTACCCAAGAGTCTAAAGAAGAAATCAAGAAGAACCACATTTGTGACATTTGACTTTGTATTTGGACATTTCTGACCAGTATCTCTACAGGAACCAACTTTACTTACCGCAAAAGTGATATTTGTTGGGTTGTCACACATAAAAAGAGCACTTCTACTAAAAGAGCAAGAGCCAAAAATAACTTGAAAATGTAATACTAGTAGCTAGACATATGATCTAGAGGTGAAAATTGGATTGGTAGCATCAAGAAGGATGTTATAAATAATGGACTAAGTAGATCAGATAGAGGTATCCCCAAGAGAGTACTTCTACTAATAGTGTAGGACCCAAGAATAGCTTGAAAACTTGAGTTATTTTGGACATCTAAATAGATGAATTAGGCCTTGAAATTGTGTAGATTTCCCTCAATGGATGAAAGGATGGCCTTCCTTCCCTCTAAGCTTGTCTCATCAAGAGCTTTTCAATGGTACCTCATCCATGTGGTTTGGAGATTCCTATAGGAAGATTCCCTAAATATGCCCTTTGATCAAAGATGGTTTGACCCACCATATAGGATCAGAACTAACATGTCACCCATGCATGCAACTAATCTAAGAGTAGAGCTTGTTGACATGTCACCAATCCATGTATATGATCCAAGGGTGGAGCTTCTTTTGAGGAAGTCCAAAATTGTTATATAATACAATCAAGGTGCTCCTTTGGTGCATCAGAGGATTGAGTGTGAAGTTTGTGTTTCTTCTCCTATGTTTCTCTTAAGGTCTCTTATCCTTAGTAGACTATAGTCACCTAAAGTCTCTTAGCTAGGGTGGGTGTGGCTTGATTGTAATTAATGCATAGTTGTTGGTAGATTGTTGAGTGAAGGGTCGAGTACATACTTGATTTGAGTGTGATTCAAGTGGAAGACAAATTGATTATATCAAAAAAGTGAGAGTCAAGGGGAAATTGAGTGTAGGAATTAAGAGTGTTTGTAAAAGTCCAAGACCAAGGGGAGAAATATGAGAATGGAAGATCACATTGGGACACTTGAATGTGGATAAACTCCAAATGCCTAGCATGAGCTTTGGCTCTTGTATTTATAGGGATCATACAAGGCTCTTGAGAAGCTTCTCAAGAAGCTTCCTTGAGCCACTTTCTTGGAGTGCAAGCCAAGTTAATTGGGAAGCTTCTCAAGAAGCTTCCTTCTCGAAGCTGCTTATTTGGCGTGCAAGCTAATCTAGGTGGAAGCTTCTAGAAGCTTCCTTCTAGAAGCTATCTACTTGGGGTGCAAGCTAAGCTAGCTGGTGTTGTGGGATTGGTTGGTCTCGGGAGTGCATCCGGCACTTGGCTGCTTGTGCTCAGACTGATCGACTTGTCAATGGTTCAAGCCTTTTGTAATCAGACCCTATCTATACTCTTGCCCGGATGGCAGTCCTTCTTGCTAGACCAGCTTGCTACCAATGCTTCTAAATGTAGACTTCTCTTTAATGGCTTCTTGAGTTGGGCTTTGTTGAGGCAATCTTAATCTTCAAGCTTCAGTGCTAATGTGAAAGTTCTGTTAGTATTAAATTTGTGTTTAATGGGTTATGATATAATTTCTCTAACAAGTCGCAGTCCTATGGCCAGGTTCAGATAATTGTAACCAGGTCAATGACAGGACTTGACAATGTGGCTGGACTGAGAGCTCCAAGAATGGAGTCCTCTCCTTGACACTACTCACGGACTAAATATTCCCATTCATCAAGGAAGTGAATATTCATCGTAATTCCAAGCCTTGCAGTTATAACATTTTCAAGGAAAACCCAAGCAACTTCAGATAATACAGTGAGCACCTAAAGTTTTCAACTGCCAAGCAGGTAAATGAAAGAAGTGAACAAAGCAAGTTCTAAATCCTAACCCTTACAATTCTTCAACCTCCATTCTATTGTGACTCCATTTGAGATCTTCTTTAGGTCCTTTCTCTGATTGGTAGGTTCTCATTGGTGACTTCTTTTTGTCCAGTCTCAATCTCCTTCCTCTCAAAAATCTCCTCTGTAGTCACTTCCCCACTACCTTATATTTTGACTTCACTTATGCCTTCCCTCTGTCAAGACTCAAAAATCCTGCACAGCCAGGACTCTCTTCCAAAAGTCTCCCTCACCTTTCTTCCGCACTTCTCACTCATTCCTGATTTCTCTCCTCTGTCCTCCTTCAAAACCCGAATCCTTTTCTCTTTGACATTTTGTCCCTAATGCATGCCCTGTCAAATCCCAACCTTCCACTCCCAACTTGTTCTCTTACTCTTCGAATCTTGTCCAGACTTCTCTTCACTACCAAGCCTTCCTTCAAGGTCTCTTTTCCTCTCAAGAATTCTCTCTACTGCCAGGCCCTTCCTGCAAGACATCTCTTCCTATCAAGAATTCTCTCTACTGCCCAATCTTCCTTCATGACATCTCCTCCTGCCAAGGATTCTCTCTTTTCCCAATCTTCCTTTGTGACATCTCCTCCTATCAAGGAATCTCTCTTCACTCAAATTCTCCTCTGTAGCTCTTTCTCTCAATACCCTCTCTTTTGATTTCTCCTGTCTTTTTTTGGTCACTCTTTCACAGCCAGATCTCTTCTCTTGAAATTTCTCCTCTGCAGCCCTCTCTCAATACCTTTTCTTTTGATTTCTCCTCTGTCCTTTTCCTGTCCTTGTCCTCTTGTCTCTTCCTCTCCTCATCCAGGCTGCACGGGACACTACTTCTTCAACTACTACTTCCCTACTATTCAACACATATTATAATTCCTTGAAGACTTCCTTTGCTCAAGTCAAGAACCTACAAAAGCAGCCATCAGATAGAATAACCTAAGGATGTTGGCAACCTCGGCATGAGGACATCACACAACTGTAGCAAATCTTTCCGTCCACTGCTCCACAATGTGTCAATAGCAAGGCAAATATGCATTCCACACCCACAAATGAATGCAAATGGAAGCTATCTTGTCTGCTCTCCTCCCCTCTCGTGTCTTCCAATAACACTCCTGCCTTCAAAGATTTCTTGCTTTCCCTATTTCTCCCTCTCTTCCTTCCTTTTGATTCCACCCTCACTATAAACTCCTTTGATGTTTCTCCTTCTTCTTTTTGCCACTTTCCTTGCGGGCACTATTTTCCCCTTTGATTCCTATCTCTCCCAATACATTTTGATTCTTTTTTGTCCCTATCTTCTCCTTTAATCTCTGATTCTACATTATTCTTGTCTCTTTGATTCTCTTCACTGTCTACACCTTTCAATTATTCCTCACTACTCCTTCCTTATTACTTCCTTTTGATCTTTCCTATTACTTCCTAAAGATACCTCCCTGCCAATTCCTTCTCTACCACTTCTTGAAGAGTATTCCTGCCAATTCCTTCTTTGTCACTTCCCAAAGAGTATTCTTGCCTAACTCTCCATTGTAATCTCCTTTCCCCTCACTATCCTTCCTTTCAATCCTTCTTGTCAATTCCTCAATTCCCTGTCACAATCCTCAAGAGCTCACTCCTCCAAATTCTCATCTCTACTTCCTCAATACCCTTCTTGCCGCTTTTCTCCTTGTCAACACTTTTATCCTGCCTTGTTCTTCCAAAGAAAAAGAAAAAAACTCCTTTGTTTCTCTTCACAAGATCTCCCAAAAAAATTTCTCAACATTGTTAACTCCCTTGTCATCAGCAATATCATCACCCATCAGCAAGAACTATGCCATCCAAACCCTTCTCCTTAAACCTTTCCTTGTCTATCACTTCTTCAGCAAGCTCTCTTGAAGTATTCCTTCAAAACAAAAAAAATGCTTCTAAGATCCTAGTAACCTGAAAAAAATAGTCATGAGCATGTGAAAAATAAATCTAAGCCCCTAGAATGTGTAACTCCAAAAAGAACTCCTATTTTCATGCAAGCTAATAGATACTCTTAAGTTTATGCCTCATTTCAAAGCTTTCAAGCTCACAAAAAATTAACAAAACTCTTGATCTCACAATGGCATGAAGAATATTCCCAAGACACAATAACTAAAAAAACCCAAAGTCATTGCAATGCAAGAAAACAAAACCTTCACACCAAATGACATCAATATTAAGTGTGGGCTATTTTCCTGATGACATTGGGAAGCTTCCTAGATACTTCTAGAATATTCTAGGCTAATTTGTCTTATTTGGTACTTCGTTAGCCCTACTAACTTTGTTGTTAAACTCCATATTGTTATAGTGTTGGTGGTATCTCCAAGCCTGGTGGATCATTGGTGCTTTGATCATGGTTCATATTTCCTTGAGAAAAATTGTGTGTAGAAGCTCTGTGTGCTTTGATGCAAATTTTGTAGTGGCCCAATTTGGCTTGAGTTGAGATTTAGTGGAGGATTTGGCAATCAATAAACTATAGATGAGTTATGTCAAATTGGTGGAAGTTGCCTAGAGTTAGAGGCTTTGAGACATAGGGCTAGGGGCTATAAGAGGCCAAGAAGAGCTAAAGTTGAGATTTAGCAAAGGATTTGGCGGTCAGCCAATTGTAGATGAGTTATGTTAGATTGGTGGAGGTTGCACAAACTTAAAGGCTTCAAGGCATAGGGCTATAAGAGGCCTAGAAGGGCCAACAAGCCAATGTGAGGCTAGCTAGTTTAGATGAGTCTTTTGGTCAATGTTTGGCAAAATCTGCCTACCCTTCTAGATTGTGTGCCACAAGGTTTGAACCCTAGATCTTTGGTTCCTAGACTAGTGCCCTAGCCAACTAGTCCACCTTCACTTGTTAACCTACTGATTATTCCATTGATACCTATACAAATATAGCTTTGGCTAGGAGGGATAGTTTGATCCTATTCTTGGTGATCTTAATATGTTTAGGAAGTAGATAGATACTTCAATTATATCAAATGCCAAATGGTGGTAGAGTCAATCCGATGCTGATTTATGAGATGGAGTGTTATGTTTAGACTTTTTTTGATTGGACCCCTGCCATTCTCTATTTCCTATTTGTGCACCTTGTTTGTGTGAGGTGCTTTGACTTTAGAGCATTGATGCTATGGTGTGCTCTTGATAGTGAGACTAGAGTGATGACCATTAGACTACTTATGTTTCTCTTTGACGAGGTAGGAAGTGATGACCCATAGATCATGAGAGTACATGTTGCAATGGCAGGTTATATGTTACCTATTCTCTTAGTGTAGTTATTATAGTTAGAGCTACATCAGTGGGTAGTGTTCAATTGGTGTTGGTACTTAGTGGTTACACTTGGTGGTGATTCTTGTGATGGTTATGGTTGCCATTTGAGTTATATTTATCATGATTGACTTCTTTGGGGATTCTAGAGGAGATTGCACTACAATATATAATGGATTTACCCAAAGTAGTGCTTAGTATCTCAGGTCCCAATGAGGGAGGAGATTGACTCTAATTTGGAGTTTGATACAATAGTTGATTTAGTTAAGAGTGCACTTGAAGTGTTCGCACCATTGTTGTGAGACATAGACAAGATTTATGTGGCCTCCAAAGGCCTAAGGCACTACTCTGGTATAATGGGTGCCATTGAGTTGGATAACTTCATTCAAGAGTTTGATAGTTGGTGTGATCTGTAGCAAATGTAGAACTCAACTTTATTCACCCCCTTCATGACAAAAAGGGGTTGTTTTAGCACTCGGAGGGTCCACCAATGGATGACTATCATGAGTTCACAAGACCTTACTTGCAGGAGATTGAGCTATGGAGAAAGTATTGGTCTTTGAACTACATCTCCATCACTTTCGGCTTTGTCACGCCATTTGTAGTTCCGCATCTAGATGCTCGGACACTGGAGTTCCAGTGATGGTAGTTAGAGTTATTCTAGCTGTTTCTCAGGGACTACTTTCCGACGGTTAGATTTCGTGTTCGGGGTACTGACTTCACGGTGGGGCCCACCGTCACTTTGCACCGTTTGCACCGTCGAGTGTGCCGTCAGCGGGACTGTTAGGGTTTCAGGGCTAGCTCGAGTCCAGGGGGTATAGTTTCGAAGTGAGCTCCAGAGAGCTCACTTCTCTGATGTTGAGCCTTCGAGTTCCTGGCTATGGTGGACAGAGGCCGGCGAGCGTCACCTGGATTCTCTATGCTTGAGTGGGTGTGGCTTGACTGTAATCAGTGCCCAGTTGTTGGCAGTTTATAGAGTGACAGATCAAGTACTGATCTGAGTTGAGTTGAGTTGAGAATGTTAAGCAATCTGATTACATCAGAGAAGTGAAGTCAGGGGGAAATCGGGTGCAAGAACGTTGAATGTTGGTGGTATCTCCAAGCTCGGTGGATCGTGGTAGCTCGATTCAGGTTCTGTGTTTCCCTAGTGTGCAGAACTCGTGTAGTTGATGCAAATTTGGCAGTTAGGCGGACGGTGTGCGGAAGCGCTGGCCAAATTTTGAGCAAAGAAGAAGCAATTTTTGAGCAGTGTTGTGATTTTGAGCTCAGGAGGTGAAGGCAGGACCAATTTGCTGCGAGTTGGGCTCATAAAGTGAAATTGAAGGTGGAGTTGGAAAGCTCTTCTCATGAAATTGTGATTTGGAAAAACCCGTTTTGTCAATTTGGCTCGAGTGGAAAGTTAGCGGGGGATTTGGCGGACATCCATCTTTAGGGTTTACGTCAGATTTTACGTCAGATTTTGGGCCAGAATTGGAGGAGTTTCGCTGTTTGGCCAGATTTGGAGAAGTTTCGCTAGTTTGGAGGAGTTTCGCAGATTTGGAGAAGTTTCGCCAATTTTGGAGGAGGTTCAAAGTGGCAACAAGAAAGGCCTCATTTGGCTGAATTTCGGCGTTTCGAGGCTTCGAGGCATAGGGCTGTGGGCTATGAGAGGCTACGAAGGCCTAGAAGGGCCAGCAAGCCAGCTTGCTGGCGTGAGGCTAGCTAGTTTAGTGTAGATCTTGGTCATTGGTTGGCAAAATCTGCCTTTCTTGCTAGATTGTGCGCAACAGGGTTTGACCCCTAGATCTCTTGTTCCTAGACTGGTGCCCTAGCCAACTGGTCCACCCTCACTTGTTGTCATAGTGACTGTGCCACTGTTATCTATACACATGTAGCTTTGGCTAGGAGAGGCAATTTGATCCCATTCTTGGTGATCCTGGTAGCTTAGGACTTAGATACGAACTACTCTTATGTCAAATGCCAAATGGTGGCAGAGTCAGTCCCGTGTTGTGTTATGAGATGGAGGGTTTTCGTTTAGATTTCTTGTGATTGGATCCCCTCCATTCTCTGCTTCCTGTTTGTGCACCACGTTTGTGTGAGGTGCCTTGACTTTTGAGTGTTGGTGCTCTGGTGTGCTCTCGGTGGTGAGGCTGGAGTGATGACCAGTCAGACTACCTTTGTTTCTCTCCGGTGAGGCAGGAAGTGATGACCTGCAGACCGTGAGAGTGCGTGTTATGATGGCAGGTTACAGGTTGCCCTTCCCCTAGTGTAGTTATCTCGGTTAGAGTTACATTAGTGGGTGGTGTTTTAGTTGGTGTTGGCACGCGGTGGTGTTGGCACTTGGTGGGGCACTTGCGGTTGCGACTTGCTGTTGCAGTTGGTGGTTCGGGTTTGTTGGTGTGGTTACTTTGTCACGACGGAGTTCTTTGGAGATTCCAAAGGAGTTAGCCCTGCAGTACGCAGTGGGTTTACTCGGAGTGGTGCTCGGTATCAGCCTGTATCTCAGGTCCCAGTGAGGGAGGAGATTGACTCTGAGTTGGAGTTCGACACAGGAGCTGATTCAGTTGAGAGTGCACTTGGTGTGTCCGCACCGTTGTTGTGGGACATGGACGAGATTTATGGGGCCTCCAAAGGCCCTAGGCGTTACTCTGGTACAGTGGGAACCATTGAGTTGGATGACTTCATCCAGGAGTTCGATAGTTGGTGTGATCTGCAGTAGATGCGGAACCCGACTTTGTTCACACCCTTCATGGCATGGAAGGGGTTGTTTCAGCACTTGGAGGGTCCACCGATGGACGACTACCATGAGTTCAGGAGAGCTCATTTGGAGGAGATTGAGTTATGGAGACAGTATTGGTCTCCACACTATGTCTCCATCACTTCAGGTTCGGTAGCCAGGAGTAGGTCGGCTGTACCTACGAGTTCTAGCTCGAGTAGTGTTGGTGGAGCTAGTGGAGGTGCACTAGCTAGAGATAGTGCTACTACGAGTGGAGGTACCGCTGCAGGAGGTGGTGTGGTACCGGGGTTTAACCCCATGGTTGAGTTCTTCCTATGTTTGAGGCAGAACTACCAGGGAGTGCGGACTGACAAGCTGAGGAGCTTGCAGGAGTTCCAGCGGAAGGCTGGAGAGAGCCTACGCGAGGCATACACTCGCATGAGGCGGCTGATCAGTTTCACTCAGGGAGTTACTGAGGCCCAAGCAGTCCAGTTTTGGTATGGGATATTGGACAGGGAGTTGCGACGTAGAGTTCGTGATGCTACGTTGTTGCAGGCTACTTTGCCCACTTTGGCAGTAGTCTTTGGTTTGGCTGAGCGTATTGAGCTCAACATGGTGGAGGAGAGAGTGGTGACATCTGGATTTGGTAGAGAGACCTCATCCACGGTTGTGACTTCTTCTAGAGTGCAGCAGAGTGCACCACGCCCAGTTGGTTTTTGAGGACAGGGTGGACAGCCTAGATCCTATGGAGCGAGTGGAGGGCCTAGTGGAGTTAGACCCTTACCCTCATTTTTGGGGCAGCAGCAGCCAGTGAGTGGTGGTGTTGCTTGTTGGACTTGTGGTGGACCTCACCATAGGAGAGAGTGTACTCAGGGCAGCGGACCTGATACCTCTGGTGCATCACAGCCAGCACAGAGGCAGTGTGAACACTGCCATAGATTTGGTCATACTAGTGACCGGTGTTTTGACCTACACCCGGAGTTACGGAGTGGTAGGGCTGCTATGGCAGGTAGTAGAGGAGCTCCAGTTCATGGAGGACGAGGTGGTAGAGGTGGTGGTAGAGGATCTACACCTTGTAGGAGTGCAGTACCTGCCCTTACTTCTGACACAGCTATGGCTACTCGGATTGAGCAGTTGGAGCAGAGATTGGCTAGTATGGCTATTGCTCATAGGAGATCAGATTCGGGTGCTGAGGCTTCCACCTCATATGCTGGTGATAGAGATGCTTTGGACTTCATGTGCGGAGCAGCACAGATGGATGCATCTGCAGCAGTGACTAGGAGTGCAGTACGTGCTCCAGAGCCTAGAGGAGCATCAGTGGAGTTGGACCCACAGAGAGGAGAGGTTGGGAGACAGGTCAGACTTCCCCAATCTTTCACATTATCTGAGGCATTGCAGACGACATCCATGGTTCCTAGACGTCCCAGTGAAGGTGTGGTAGGTGGTGATGGAGTACTTGATGGAGTACCTGCTAGTCAGCCACCTGCTACTACACAGACTGAGTCTAGCATGATGTTGGGGGCGGCTCAGCTGATTATGCGACATCCTTTATTTTCAGCCAGTGACATGTTTACATTGGGAGTTGACCCAGCCCCAGTGTTCCGGTTGGCTGCCACGTTGTGTGAGAGTAGGGATGGTGCAGTTCCTAATACTAGAGCAGAGGTGGTTGGTAGTGGAGCTGACTTGTTTGAGGAGCATGGGATCCGTTCAGCGACCAGTGGTTTATGGCAGGCAGCAGCGGCTAGACTGGAGGAGTTGCCAACTAGACCGGCCTTTGAGAGAGCACGGTTTACACCTGGTGTTGTCCTATTGGATAACCAGAGGGGGATTTTTTGTTTGGTGGGACCTTCAGGGAAGGTCTATACACCACAGAGAGTCTTGTTAGACTCTGGTGCGCAGCCCCTTATGTTGGGGAAGGCTGCAGTTGTTGGTCTGGAGTTACGGAAGACCGATGTGGAGAGGTGTCCATTTCAGATCCAGACATCTCTAGGTGGTGGTTTGACACAGTACATCACACGTGGGGAGCTTGTTGTCCAGGTTCAGCCTGGTCATCCGACTGATAGCTCGGTGGTGAGAGCTCAGGCTATTGCGACGATAGCTGAGTCATATGATGTGCTAGTTGGGGGAGCAGTGTTATACCCTATGGGTTTCAGTATTGACTATTGGGAGGAGACAGCCTCTTATAGACCTGGTTGGCAGTCTGGTGAGGGACGGGTATGTCGCCTACCAGTACGCTTTAGTAGTGGCAGTCTTGGCTCACTACAATCCGGGACCATGGCAGCATCAGTTTTGGCTTTCAGCGGTGCAGTTACTTGGCCTGGTGACTTGTTGGAGGGGAACGCCCATGCAGAGGATACTCCAGTACCAGAGGAGATCACTCGGCTATGGAGTACGAGTGGGATTGTTCCATCCACCTTGGATGTTCCATTGTGGAGTTCAGAGGAGGCATTGCAGCAGCATGCAGATCAGTTGGTGCAACAGGCTTGGAGTGGAGCCTTCGTACCATCAGGGGATGAGTCTGAGGATGAGCCTCCAGAGGCGATTGCTTTGACACCTCTGGATACCACACTCATTGCTTGGCAGTATCCAGTAGAGGGGATATGTCTATTAGAGTTGTTTGGTGGGATCAGCACCGGACTAGCTACGGTGTTACAGGCGGGTATCCGAGTACAGAGGTACTTGTATGTAGAGAGAGATGAGACTGCTAGGTGAGTCTCTCTACATCATGTGGCACACTTGGCCTATCGGTATCCGGAGTTATTACCGATGTCAGCAGTCAGAGGTTACCAGAAGGCCTTACCAGGAGACATTTCCTTACTGGGGGCGCATGACCTAGAGGGACATGGGCCTGTTCACTTGGTGATTTCTGGATGGCCATGTCAGGGACATACACGTGCGGGCCGCGGTTTGGGTCTTCAGGATCCTCGTTCTGGTGTGTTTTGGGAGATGTTACGGATACTACAACATCTCCAGGTTCATCAGTCTGTTTCTCCAGCTTACCTTTTGGAGAACGTTCCATTGATGGGTGATTCTCGCACTAGAGTGGTGGCGAGTACACATCAGGTCCATTCTTGGATGGGACCTACTGTATTGTTAGATGCAGCCAGAGTGGGATCACGGGCTCATCGTCTTCGTCTTTGGTGGACGAACCTTTTACCCAGAGAGGTTCTACAGCGTAGTTATGATGGGATTCAGCGACTAGACCACATTCTTGTTGATGATATCTTGGATGTTGGACGTCAGTCTCAGACAGTGGTAGTGGCTGATAGGTCACCTATGGCAGTGGTGAACCTAGTTGGACAGCCTAGAGCTGCATTTCCCACACTCATGAGTTTCCCAGGCTCTCATGCTTTTTGAGAGGGAGGACCTGGACTTGTTTGGGACTCACAGTTACAGCAGTTGGTGGAGCCCAATGCTGATGAGAGAGAGTAGGCGATGGGTTTTCGCACCGGTATTACCGCTGTTCCAGCAGTGTCAGAGGCATCCAGGCGTCAAGTGTTAGGTCAGGCTATGGACCTGAACTGTTTGACCTGGATTGTGAGCCTTGGTTTGGCAGAGCAGCGTAGGATGCGCTTGATAGGCATCACCACTCGGACACTTGTGAGCCCTGTGCCTATCGAGACGATTCAGGCACATGCTGGGGGCGATGGACCGAGTGGACATGGTATTCTTGGGACACATCCAGTAGCTACTAGGGAGAGTGGTCTACTTGGAGTCCATCCAGGTGAGCGTGGGCTACTTGGATTACACCCTTGGTCCACATGGGATGCAGCCAGAGGACGTATGGAGCTTGCAGCCAGAGTGGAGGGAGTTTTTCACACAGAGGTTGGGACCTCTAGTGGTCGGGAGCATGACACCATTGCTCCCAAGGGCCCAGTGTAGCAGCCAGTCAGTACGTCTTCCACTCCTACTACAGTTACAGAGGATACTTGGGAGCCAGATCTTGGACCCAAGCTTACTGGAGAGGAAAGACGGAGGGTTTGGAGGTTCTTGAGGAGTCACACGAGTTGTTTTGCCTTCAGTATGAAGGATTTGGGTGCTCTGAAGGGACCTGGTATACGGATTGAGCTGACTAGCAACACACCTGTTTTCCGACGTCCTTATCGATATAGTGAGATGGAGAGGACATTGATTCAGAGCCGGAGTAGTGACCTTTTTGAGGCTGGTTTGGTGGAGATTTCACATGGAGAGTATGCATCAGCGACAGTGATGCCAGCCAAGAAGGATATGCATGGCAACTATACAGATAGGCGGATGTGTGGAGATTACCGTCCTATCAACCGACAGACCAGGGCTGATCGGTATGCCATGCCTACACCGGAGGAGATTTTTGATGCGATTGGGCATGCAAAGGTCTTCAGTACTTTGGATCTTCGAGCGGGATATCATCAATTGCCGATCAGGGAGGAGGATAAGTCCAAGATAGCATTTTGGGCTATTGATCCTCACGGCAAGGATGTGTTATATCAGTGGAGGTTCTTACCATTTGGGTTGAAGAATGCTCCTGCTGAGTTCCAGAGGGTCATGGATAGGATCCTAGCTGGACTGGATTTTGCTCGGTGCTATATTGATGACATTTTGGTGTATAGCACTACTGTGGAGGAGCATGAGCGACAGTTGTTGGAGGTGTTTGAGAGGTTGAGATCTCATGGACTCAAATTACATCTTGGGAAGTGTAGGTTCTTCCATGAGCAGGTTGAGTATTTGGGTCACACTATCTACCCCGGAGGACTTGGTGTTCAGCAGACCAAGGTGGAGGCTATTGCACGTATTCCTCGACCTACGGATGTGAGCAGAGTGCGAGTATTCCTTGGGTTGGCGAACTTCTATCGCCGCTATGTTAGAGGATTTAGTGCCATTGCCAAGGCCTTTACAAAGCTGACCAAGCTTACACAAGAGTGGTGTTGGGGAGATGAGCAGGAGAGAGCTTTTGTAGAGCTCAAGGAGAGGTTGACATCTGCTCCTATTTTGAGGAGACCGATCAGGGGACGACCATTTCAGGTTCACACTGATTGGAGTATGTTGGGGCTTGGAGCGGTGCTCACCCAACATGATGATGAGGAGAAGGATTTTGTGGTGGCCTATGCTAGTCGCTCCAACAATTCAGCGGAGGCGAAGTATAGTTCATATGAGGGAGAGTGCTTGGCAGCAGTTTGGGCAGTAGCACATTTCCGATGTTACCTATTTGGTAACCCCTTCACTCTCATCACTGATCATCAGCCGCTGAAGTGGTTGATGGAGTCCGACAAGCTTTCAGGGAAGCTTGCACGATGGGCTCTGATTTTACAGGAGTATGATTTCACGGTTGTTCACAGACCTGGAGTGGTGAACCGTGATGCAGATGGGTTGAGTAGAAACCCATGTCCCAGCCAGCAGGATCAGACCGGAGCACGTTGGCATGGTGAGACAGATGAGGAGATGGTGCCAGGTTGGCATGCATCAGCCTTTCTGTGTATATTTGCAGAGACATTGGTGGTATCTCTCTCAGTGCATACAGGAGGAGTTATTGAGGTCACAGATCCAGAGAGTGAAGATATTGGTACAGTTCAGCGAGACATTCATGATGATGTCTTAGTGATGGACTATCTTCGCACTGGTGTTGTGGGTGGCACAGTTGGGGCCAAGGAGAGAGACCGTGTTCTTCAGCGAGCCAGACGGTTCAGATTGGAGGGTAGACACCTTTTGCGTGTATGGGAGGATGGTAGAGTGCGAGTAGTACCACTTCCATCACAGAGACCACAGTTGGTCCGTCATGCTCATGAGGAGCTAGGACATTTTGGAGTAAAGCGTACATATAGCTTACTCCAGAGTCATTATTGGTGGTGCGGTATGCAGACCGAGGTACAGCAGTTTGTTGCCAGATGTGTGGTTTGTGACCAAGTTAGAGCATCATTCAATGCTCCTACGCCACAGTTACACCCATTACCTATCATGGGATTGGGTTACCGTTGGAGTTTGGACTTCGCCGGACCTTTACCGCTGACTGTGAGACATCATCGGTATGTTTTAGTGATGGTGGAGCACTTCTCCAAGTGGATTGAGTTGGTGGCACTTCCTGACAAGTCTAGTGAAGGGACAGCTTACTCGTTCCTGGATCGAGTTCTTAGTCATTTTGGTGCACCAGCTGAGGTTTTGACTGATCAGGGTACAGAGTTCTTGGGAGAGTTTCAGGTCTTGTGTGACAAGGCTTTGATTGATCATCGTACTACATCCCGAGATCACCCTGAGGCAGATGGCTTAGCAGAGAGAGTGGTTCAAACGGTGAAGAGAGGATTGCAAAAGTATGGTTTGCAGAGAGGCCACTTGGGAGATTGGGATCTCCAGTTACCTTGGTTGGCCATGGGCTATCAGTTCAGCCGGCAAGCCTCCTTAGCATCCTTCTCTCCATACTTTCTACTCTATGGACGAGATCCAGATTTACCTGCAGCCATTCGTCGAGATGCTACTGTAGTTTTGGACTTGGATGACCCTGATGTATGGATGAGCGCATGTTCTCAACGGGCAGAGATCTTTTGGAGAGTGATGCCAATGGCCTTCAAGAACTTGGCGATTGCTCAGCATAGAGATACTTTACGCTATGCTACCATTCGAGGAGGAGGTTATAGACCCTCGATCCGTTGATTTCATCCAGGCGACTATGTATATCTACAGCAGACAGCACCGACGACACTTGATGTTTCTACAGGCCGCACTATCTTGAGAGTGCGCGAGGTTTTGCCATCTGGAGTCCTTGTGTTAGAAGGACGTGATGGTGTTGTTTGGAAGGATCATGTGCGCAATTGTGCGCCATGCCACCTCCCAAACATTGATGGTACTATGGACCCAAGCTTGGCACTTGTACATGCAGGCTTGAGGTGTATGTTATGTGGCTCTTCTGGTGGAGCTGCTACTATGTTAGTGTGTGATAGCTGTTCGAGAGGATGGCATATGGCATGTATGACTCCTCCCCTCACGGTGGTTCCTCAGGGACAGTGGTTATGTCCTAGATGTACTTGACCTATAGCTAGTTCATTCTTTATATGGTATAGATTGCAGACAGGCGACTAACGATGGGGCTCCATAGCACCCGGCCTCCTGATCTTTGCCCATTAGAGGGTATACCATATACTTAGAGTAGATGGCTATCTGGAGTTAGAGGGACCTAACCACCAGCTAAGGGGGCGATTGTGGCACTTTAGAGTCTATGTATGACTTATGTGTGAGTTGTGCTTTTATAGTGTATGATGTTGACAGCGATGTATGTTGTGTAGCGATGTATATACGCACGACAGCTGTCACGCCATTTGTAGTTCCGCATCTAGATGCTTGGACACTGGAGTTCCAGTGATGGTAGTTAGAGTTATTCTAGCTGTTTCTCAGGGTACTTTCCGACGGTTAGATTTTGTGTTCGGGGTACTGACTTCACGGTGGGGCCCACCGTCACTTTGCACCGTTTGCACCGTCGAGTGTGCCGTCAGCGGGACCGTTAGGGTTTTAGGGCTAGCTCGAGTCCAGGGGGTATAGTTTCAAAGTGAGCTCCAGAGAGCTCACTTCTCTGATGTTGAGCCTTCGAGTTCCTGGCTATGGTGGACAGAGGCCGGCGAGCATCACCTGGATTCTCTATGCTTGAGTGGGTGTGGCTTGACTGTAATCAGTGCCCAGTTGTTGGCAGTTTATAGAGTGACAGATCAAGTACTGATCTGAGTTGAGTTGAGTTGAGAATGTTAAGCAATCTGATTATTGTGGCACTTTAGAGTCTATGTATGACTTATGTGTGAGTTGTGCTTTTATAGTGTATGATGTTGACAGCGATGTATGTTGTGTAGCGATGTATATACGCACGACAGCTTGGTTGCTAAGGGTAGATAAAAAATACCCATGAGTTCTAGCTCTAATATTATTGGTAGAGCTAGTGGAGGTGCACTAGTTGGAGATGGTGCTACTACGAGTGGGAGTACCACTAGAAGAGGTAGTGCAATATTGGGGTTTAATCTTGTGGTAGATTTCTTCTAATGCTTGAGGTAGAACTAGCAAGGAGTGCGGATTGACAAGTTGAAGAGCTTGCAAGAGTTCCAAAAAAAGGTTGGAGAGAGCCTACGTGAGGCATACACTTGCATGAGATGGTTGATCAGTTTTACTTAGGGAGTTATTTAGGCCTTGGTCGTCTAGTTTTGATATAAGATCTTGGATATGGAGTTGCAATGTAGAGTACGTGATGCTATATTGTTATAGGCTACCTCACCTACTTTGGTAGTGGTCTTAAGTTTGGCTGAGTGCATTGGAGGAGAGAGTGATGACATCTAGATTTGGTAAGGAGACCTCATCCAAAATTGTTTCTTCTTCTAGAGTGAAGCAAAGTGCATCATACCATGTTAGCTTCCAAGGATAGAGTGGATAGCCCAAATCTTATAGAGCAAGTGGAAGGCCTAGTGCAACTAGACCCTTACCTTCATTTCTAGGTCAACAATAGCCAGCGAGTGGTAGTGTTGCTTGTTGGACTTGTGGTAGACCTCATTACTAGAGAGAGTGCAATCAAGGCAGTGGACATGATATCTCTAGTGCATCTCAACTATCACAAAAAGATAGTGTGATCATTTTGATAGATTTGGTCACATTAATGACCGATGCTTTGACCTTCACCCAAAGTTATGGAGTGGTAGGGTTGCTATGGAAAGTGGTAGAGGACCTCCATGTCATGGAAGTTGAGGTGGTAGAGGATCCACACCTAGTAGGAGTGCAATACTTGCCCTTGCTTCTAATACAACCATGGCTACTTGGATTGAACAATTGGAGTAGAGATTGGCTAGCATGGCCATAGCTTAAAGGAAATCAGATTCAAGTGCTGAGGCTTCTACCTCTTATGTTAGATACAAACATCTTGGACTTTATGTAAAGAGTAGCACAAGTAGATGCATATGCCATGGTGACTAGGAGTGAAATATGTACTCTAGAGCTTAGAGGAGCATAGGTGGAGTTGGACTCATATAAGGGGAGGTTGGTAGATAGATCAAACTTCCCCAATCTTTCACACTCTTTGAGGCATTATAGATGACATCCATGGCTCTTGGATGTCCTAGTGCAAGTGTAGTAGGTGGTGATGGAGTGCATGAGAGACTAGATGCTAGTCAAGCACCTATTACTACACAAACTGAGTCTAGCACAATGTTGGAGGTAGCTCAATTGATTATGCACTTCCCTTTATTCTTAGCCAATGTCATGTTTACATTGGAAGTTGACCCAACTGTAGTATTCTAGTTGACCGCCACACTTCGTGAGAGTAGAGATGAGGTGATTCTTGCTTCTAGAGTAGAGGTGGTTGATAGTAGAGCTGACTTGGTTGAGGAGCATGGGATCCACAATGACCAATGGTTTATGGCAAGTAGCAATAGCTATATTGGAGGAGTTACCAGCTAGACTTGCCTATGAACAAGCTTGGTTCACATATGGAGTTTTCCTATTGGATAACTAGAGGGAGATTTTCTATCTGTTAGGACCTTCAAGGATGGTCTATACACCAACCAGGGTTTTATTAGACCTTAGTGCAAAACCTCTTATGTTGTGGAAGACTATAATTATTGGCCTGGAGCTACAAAAGACCAATGTGGAGAGGTGTCTATTTCAAATCCATACATCTTTAGAAGGTGGTTCTACATAGTACATGTGCTAGTTGGTGGACTAATGTTATACCTCATGGGTATAACAATGCTTCAAAAAACTTCAATATTGACTATTGGGAGGAGACAACTTCCTATAGATCAGGTTGGCAGTCAAGTGAAGGATGGGTATGTCGCCTACTTGTATGCTTTAGTAATGGTAATCTTGGCTTACTACAATCAAGGACCATGGTATCACTTTCAACTTTTAGTGATTTTGTTATTTGGCTTGGTGACTTATTGGATGGGAATGCCCATGCAGAGGATACTCCAATACTAGAGGAGATCACTTGGATTTGGAGTACAAGTGGGATTGTTCCATCCACCTTGAAAGTTCCATTGTGGAGTTTTGAGCAAGCATTGCAATAACATGTAGGTCAATTGGTGCAATAGGCTTGGAATGGAGCCTTTGTACCACCAATAGACCAGTGTAAGGATGAGCATCTAGAGTCTATTAATTAGTCACCTTTGGATACCACACTCATTGCTTGGTAGTATCCAATAGAGAGAATATGTCTCTTGGAGTTGTTTGGTAAAATTAGCACAAGATTAGCTACAATATTGTATGCAAGTATATATGTATATATGTATCTGTATGTGGAAAGAGATGAGAATACTAGGCAAGTCTCTCTATATCATGTGATACACTTGGCCCGTTGGTATCTTGAGTTATTATTGATATCAATAGTCAAGGGTTACCAATAGACATTTCCTTGCTGGGGGTGTAGGATTTGAGAGAAATGGTCCCATTCATTTGGTGATTTTTGGATGCTATGTTAGAGACATACCTATGTTTGCTTGACATTAAGGTCTCCAAAATCCCCATTGTTGTACTTTGCCTTTCTCTCTCTAAGAACAAGCAAGGTGCCTAACTATGGAGCTAATGGATCAAAGGTAGTGTGGAAATCTATCACTACTAATCTGAGCACATATGTCACCCAATCATCAGAACCCTCCATTCCTTTTTTGGTTTTCTTACTATTGGGTAGGGTAGCAATGGGCAACCTAACCTATCATCATATTGTGCATCTTGGTCTACTATTCATCACTTATAGCATTACCAAGGAGAAATGCACAACACTCATAGAAGGAAAGAACCTAAGCACAATGCACACACACCAATCCAAACCAATTGGGCATACAAACAAGCATGCTAGCATAGAGAGGATCCAATCATAAGAATTCCGCAACAACTCTCCATGCTTTTTGTTTGAAATGAGTTTTAGATCCTTCTTACTCTATCATCAAAGCTAATTTCAACATGTACTCCATGCTTTTTCCAATATGTACTTTAAGTTTCAACCAATTTCTAATCCAAGTGGGGAATTCTATGTCTTTGTGATGGGGAAAACTCCATTCAACTCATATGGACATAAACTTTTTGTGACTTGGATGTGTGTATTCTATGATTCAATGGAGAGCCTATGAGATAATCTTTCTAATGATATGAAATAAACCACTATCAGACCACTCCAGCTTCCTTGACAAGGTCTCAAACTTGGCAAAATTTTTGTAGGCTTTCACCATAATTTTAACATCCCTAATTGAGGGTTTGCTCCTTGGTCTTGGAAATTTCCACTAGATTTCAAGATTAGAGATACACATAATACTCAAAGCCACTCTAGTAACCTAAAATCTTCAATCATAGAGACAAAAATGGAATAGTTGGCATTTAGTAGTGATTGAAGATAGAAATGCTCTTCTTGAGCTTATGAGAATATTTTTAGTGGAACTTATAGCATCATTTCTCACTCTCTATGGACAAAGAGATAACCAAATTGAGTAGCTTAGTAGCTATTTTTGCTCATTTTTAAACCCTTGCAAAGTTTAATAACTCTATCAAATCCCAATCCTTAGATATGGATCAATTCTTGAGCTATGATAACTTGTGAGCTCCCTAGACCCAAATATACATGATCCAAGACTTCAAATTTTCTATTTGAAGAATTCACATGAAACCTTTACATAGAGGTGCAAGACCTACCCACCAATAGTGTTAGAGATTTTCGTAATGTGCTTCAAACCACAACTTTGGGAATGACCAAAATTTCAAACTTGATCAACATCTTATCTCCAACACCTCACTTCCCAGAGCTCCAACTTCAATTGACTAGATCTAATCTGAGATTGATCAAAACCTAAAATGTCTTGCACTCTATACAATAAACAATTTTTCTACTCTCCAAACCTTTGAAAAATCATATAATTTCTTATAAAGCTCTCCAAATTGTCTATTTTGTGCTCTTAGGTATGAATTCTACTCCCTTGATTCAATTGATCATATCTCCTCTAGAATCTGCTCAAATCATTTATTTTGTATCTTCCAATTGCAGCTTGTCAGCTAGTTTCTCCAACTATGGTCTCTTCTTCTCAAATGCACTCCCCTAATTTCTTCAATCCTTGAAGAAGTCCATGCTTCTCCTATTGGGACCCAAACTCTTGCATATTTGTCATTTAGCATCTTCACTTTTTGACAAATGGACCCCACAACTCTACCTTGAAGCTCATGAGCAAAATCAAGTCATTCTCTATCTATAAGAGCACAAAGACTGTCAAATCCCAGATTTGCTTGTAAGTAAACATTGGAAGGACAATAGAAGTTGGTTTTCCATCATCAACTCCATGAATACCACCCCAAAATGGGCCACCATCCAATCCCATAAGTAGTCACTGTGTAGAATCTAAAGTTTAACAAGAAAAGGATTTGGGAGTGGCAGATTGGAATCATGGGACATCTTTTCCTCAAATGCTTCCTTTTATGCCTTGGTGTCCATGCTCTATTACAACTCTCACTCTCAATATCCTCCTCTAGCTCAAGACTCCCACAACTAAAACACACATTTCCCCCCAACTTTCCACCAACTATATACATCAGAGCTCTTGAAAAGGATAAGATTGTACTCTATATGGATAGCCACTTAAATACACATAGATTGCTCACATGGCAATAGCTCAACCGTGGGATCCATCATATAACCTACTCCATCTTTAGGGAGATAAACCACACTAGTTTATTTTTTCATGGGCTATGCAAACCACTACATGACATTATTTTGGTGTGTTGTGGGAAATGATACATATACTACAACACCTCCAAGTTCACTAATTTATTTCTCCAGCCTACATTTTGGAGAATGTTCTTTTGATAGGTGATTCTCGTGCCCGAGTGGTGGTGAGTATACATTAGGTCTATTCTTGGATGGGACCTACCATGTTGTTAGATGCAGCTAGAGTGGGATCATGGGCTCATCATCTTCATCTTTGGTGCATGAACCTCTTAACCTTAAGAGGTTCTACAATGTGTCTATGATAGAATTCAATGCCTAGACCACCTTACTATTGATGATATTTTGGATGTTGGGCGCCAATCTCAAATGGTGATAGTGGCTGATGGTCACCTATGGTAGTGGTGAACCTTGTTGGACAGCCTATAGCCACTTTACCTACAATTATGAGTTTCCCAAGCTCCCATGCTTTTGAGAAGGAGGTCTTGGACTTGTTTAGGATTCACAATTACAATAATTGGTGGAGCACAATGCTAATGAGAGGAAGCGATCAATGGGTTTTTGTACCAATATTGCCACTATCATAGCAATGTCAAAGTTATCCAACCAATAGGTGTTAAGTCAAGCTATGGACCTAAATTTTTTGACCTAGATTGTGAGCCTTGGCTTGGTAGAGCAATGTATAATATGCTTGATAGGCATCACCAATCTGATATTTGTGAGCTCTATGCCTATCAAGATGATTCAATCACATGTTGGGGGTGATAGACTGAGTGGGCAAGGTATTTTTGGGACATAGCCAATGGCTACTAGTGAGAGTGTTCTACTTGGGGTCCATCCAGGTGAACATGGTCTACTTGGGATGCAATTAGAAAATATATGGAGCTTGCAACCAAAGTAGATGGAGTTTTCTACATTGAGGTTGGGAACTTTAGTGGTTGGAAGCATGATACTTTTACTCCCAAGGGCCTAGTGTAGCATCTAGCCAGTATGTCTTCCATTCCTACATTAGTTTCAAAGGATACTTGGAAGCCAAATATTAGACCCAAGCTTATAGGAGGGGAAGATAGAGTTTGGAGGTTCTTGAAGAGCTATGCAAGTTGTTTTGCCTTCAATATGAAAGATTTGGGTACTCTAAAATGACATGGTATTTGGATTGAGCTTATAAGTGATACACTAGTTTTTTTAAGTCCTTATAGATATAATAATATGGAGAGTGCATTGATTTAGAGCCAGAGTAGAGACCTTTTTGAGGTTGGTTTGGTAGAGATTTCACATGGAGAGTATGCTTCAACACATTAATGCAAGCCAAGAAGGATATGCATGGCAACAACACAAATAGGTAGATGTGTGTAGATTACCTTCCTATCAATCAATAGACTAGGGCTAATCTCTATGCCATGCCTACAATAAAGGAGATCTTTGATGCAATCGGGTATGCTAAGGTCTTCAATAGTTTGGATCTTCAAGTAGGATATCATCAATTGCCACTCAAGGAGGAAGATAAATCCAAGATAGCATTTTGAGCTATTGACCCTCACAGTAAAGATGTATTATATTAGCGGAGATTCTTACTATTTGAATTAAAGAATGCTCTTGTCGAGTTCTAGAGGGTCATGGACAAGATCCTAGCAAGATTGGATTTTTCTTGGTGCTATATTGAAGAAATTTTGGTCTATACAAGTATTATGGAGGAGCATGGTAAAGAGAAGGTTATCTACCCTCAAGTATGGTCCAAATGTTACCAAGGAGAAGAAGGTGAGATTTGAGGAGATTTTCTGCAAGTTCATCCATGTGTTTACTTTTAGTTACAGGGATTTGAAGGAAGTCACCTTGGAGGAGCACAAGATAGAGGTGGAGTCACATGCAAGACCAATCCGCCAAAAGCAACGTCGCATTAGCCCACCAATATCTTTGGTTGTGAAGGAGGAGATTGATAAGCTCAAGGAGGCTGGATTTATCTTTGAGGTGGAGAATTCAGAATGGGTGTCTCCAATTGTCATTGTGAAGAAAAAGAATGGCAAGCTTTGGGTATGTGTGGATTACAAGAAGCTCAATGTTGTTACCAAGAAGGACTACTACCCATTTCCATTCATTGATGAGATCTTGGAGGAGGTTGCAGGTCATGAGAGGTACAATTTTGGAGATGGTTATAGTGGATACAACCAAATCAAGATTGCACCAAAGCATCAACAACTCACCATGTTCACCACACCTTGGGGAACTTACGCTTTCAAGGTCATGCCTTTTGGGCTTTGCAATGCTACAGCCACATTCTAACGGTTCATGAACAAGGTATTTGAACCTTTCATTGGGAAATTTGTGAGAGATTTCATTGATGACTTTTGTGTCTATGGGAGCAAGGAGGAGCACTTTGAGCACCTAATCAAAGTCTTGCAATGCTTGGATGAGGTAAATGCATCACTCAACCCAGAGAAGTGCATTTTTGGATGTGAAGAAGGTCTACTTTTGGGGCACATCATCTCCAAGGATGGAATAGCAGTTGATTCTGAGAAGGTGAGGAAAATCTCATACCTTCCATTCCCTTCAAGCTTGACAAAGTTACGCCAATTCTTGGGGATGGTTGGGTACTATAAGAGGTTCATCTTCTCATTTTCCAACAAGGCTTATGCATTGACCATCTACATGAAGAAAGGTGTAGATTACATGGTGATTTTGGAAGACAAGGAGGCTCTCAAAGCTTTTGAGGAGCTCAAGCAATCCCTTGTTGTAACTCCAATTCTTGCTAAACCTGATTGGAGTAAGCCTTTCATCCTCTACACTGATGCTTCTAATGTAGCTATAGGATGCACTCTTAGTCAATTAGACCAAGATGGGCATGATCATCCAATAGCTTATGCTAGTAGGCAGATGGTTTCAGCAAAGAAGAACTACTCTATCATGGAGAGAGAAGGGTTGGCAGTGATCTTTGGTCTCAAGAAGTTTAGACACTACTTGATTGGAGGGAAAGCCACTATTGTCACGGATCACAAGGCTTTGAAGTACATCTTCAACAAGCCTAATGTTGAAGGGAGACTAGCAAGGTGGATGATACTCTTGTCTGAGTATGACTACACCATTGAGGATAGGCCAGGAAAGAAACATGCAAATGCTGATTTGTTATCTAGAGCCTATGATCATGATAGAGATGAGCTAGTGGATGATTCCTTCCCAGATGAGGAGCTCATGACAATCTCAGTCACTCAAGAGGTTCCAATGGAGTCCAAGGAGATTGTGGATTTTGTGACAAGAGGTAACTATCCAGAAGGGATGCATGCTAGGGAGAGGAAGGCCCTTGCAGCAAGATCTAGACCTTACACAATGGTGGAGGATATTCTTTTTCACCAAGGAGCAGATGGTCTACTTCAAAGAGCAGTGGGTAAGGAAGAGTCTATCCTACTCATTAAGGAGTTTAATGAAGGTTTAGTATGTGGAGGACACTTTGCAGGAAAGGTGACTGCTTTCAAGATTCTAGATGCAGGTTACCATTGGAGAGGGATTTTCAAGGATTGTCTTGATTATTGGAGAGACATTTGTTGGAGGTGTTTGAGAGATTGAGATCTCATGGACTCAAATTATATCCCAAGAAGTGTAGATTCTTCTAAGAGTAGGTTGAGTATTTGGATCACACTATCTACCCTAGAGGACTTGGCGTTTAGCAGACCATGGTAGAGGCTATTGGACATATTCCTTGGCCTACGAAGGTGAGTATAGTGTACACATTCCTTGGGTTGGCAAACTTTTATTGCCAATATGTTAGAGGATTTAGTGCCATTGCCAAGGCCTTGATAAAGTTGACCAAGCTTACACAAGAGTGGTATTGGGGCAATGACCAAGAGAGAGCTTTTATAGAGCTCAAGGATAGGTTGAAATCTGCCACTATCCTTAGGAAACCAATTAGAGGATGACCATTCTAGATTCATATTGATTGCAGTATGTTGGAGCTTAAAGCAATGCTCACACAACATGATGATGAGGAGAAGGAGTTTGTGGTGGCCTATGCTAGTCACTCCAACAATTCAGCGGAAGCAAAGTATAGTTCATATGAGGGATAGTGTTTGGCAGCAATATGGGTAGTAGTACATTTTTTATGTTACCTATTTGGTGACCCCTTCACTCTCATCATTGATCATCAACCACTTTAGTGGTTGATGGAGTCCAATAGGCTTTTAGGGAAGCTTGTACAATGGACTCTGAGTTTACAAGAGTATGATTTCATGGTTATTCACAAACCTAGAGTAGTGAACCATGATATAGATGGGTTGGGTAGAAACACATGTCCCAACCAGCAGGGTTAGACTGAGCATGTTTGCAAGGTGAGACTGTAATACCATTTGTGCATGTGTGTGGTATTGTGATATTTACCTTGGTATTACAAGTATTTGATTATATAGAAATAAATGATGGTTCTACATTAGTCATGATTAGCAAAAGTTAATCATAGCTAAGATAGAAGGGACCTTACTTTAGAGGAAGTGGAAAAGATGAGCACCACTATTTTGGATTCTAGTGTGTTGACTTGGTATTATTCTTAGATGTTTGGCTTTGAGGAAAGAGTTGAGAACTCTTTTGCCCACAAGCCTTTTTATTTTAGATTCTTCTTTAGTCCAAGGAAAGCCCATGTGAAGGAATCCTTAACTTAGTGGTTGGGTCAAGATGCTTAGTGGAATATGCCCATGTGGATGGATATTCTTTTACACCTTTTGACTTTACTTGACTTTTAGCCTAGTAACTTGAGTTACTATGGTAAATAGTAACTTTAGTGCATAACTTTTTCAAAAGTGTATAAACAAGGGGTGAGGTGGTGCTTATCATCCTTTCATTTGCAACTATCTTTCTCTCATTGAGCTCTCTTCTGAGCAATGTCTTGAGTCTTGGAGTGTTAGCCTTGGAGGAGTATGATGGAGTTGAGGTTCTTTGCCTTCTTAGTCCATGGTGCGCTACCATAATAGCCATCAGAGGTTCATCTTGAGTGAGAGACAAGCCAGTTCATATTTTTGGTTTTGTTACCGAGACCTCTCTAGAAGGCAAGATAATGTTACGTGTACAATTCTATATTAGACAAAAGAAGGCTATGAGAGCTCACTTGGAGAGAACTTTAGAGGAGGAGATAGCTGAACTTATGTTAGAGAATTTGGACCCATTTGTATACCCAATATTTCATTATGATGTCTTTAAGATGATTTTGTATACCTTGTACACATGAGAGGATTTGGAAATATTGTGTGAGGTGGATTGCAGATTTTGGGGATTAAGGTGATTTTGGACAAAATCTCAAGTTTGAGATCTGGACTTAAAATTTCTATACATAAGAGCGTGGGTTATCTTTCAGTTAGCACAATTGAAATCATTGTGAGAGCTACTATGCATATTGAGATAGAATTTTTGAAAGTTGATAGGGTAAACTACTCCCGCAATTGCATGCTCTTTGGAAAATTATATAGAGTCTTCCATTTCTTCAATTATTAGTGGATTATTTTGAAACTTTCCAAGAAAATTGAGTGCATTATATCTTACCTTTTGATACAAAAGTTAGAGAGAGATCATTTTTACGTAGAGAGTTATGAGTTTTTAAAGTGAGGGGGTGGTTTTCAGACCAAATCTCAAATATGGGTGATGAATAGAAAGATGCCTAGGCCAAATAGCTTGATGAAAAGATATGAAATTTGGCAGAGAGAGACGTCTTGAAGTTTTGATCAAGTGTGCAAAATTTCAAAGGATTGTGATATACGAATTGAGATATTTGAGCGACATTGTGAACAAGGGTCAATTCTGCAAAGTTTAGATCTCATGCATGAGGAATGTGAGAGCAACAAAAAGCATGTTTGAATGTTTAGACTCATCTTGGGAACATGGAGGGTCACAAAGAGTGGAAATTGAGGATATTCAAGGTTCCCTAGGGGTTTGAGGTGATTATAGGGGTGAATGTGAGGAAAAAAGAGTTTAGAATAGAATTTGAAGAGAGTGTTGCGAGGATCCAAAAACCTACACCACTTGGAGGAAAGAGTGAATCTAAGTGCTTTCTATGTTGAGAGAAGGGACATAAGGCAAGTTCATGTCTATTGAATTTTGAGAGCAAGAAATTGAGGGATAGGATAGGCTTACTTGACTTGGGTTTGCATGTTGGACCTTCTTCATCAAGATTGGAAGGGAGAAGATCTAAGACCAAGGAGTTGTGTGAGGTTTGTGGAGTAGAAGGACTTCCAAAAAGACATGAGTGTAGTGGAGTAAAAACACTTTTGGAGACTTTGGTGAAGGATCTTGGAGAGATTCTTAGTACAGATATAGAAATACTACCACCTCCATCAGCTAGTTCTCAAGATTAGTAATGGAGATAATCTTTCAACTTATGGATAAACTATCCATGAGAGTTTGATTAATATGCACTCTAGGATTTGATGTTGTTATAGAAATCTTGGAGCAACCTAAACCTTTTGTGTTCCCTAGAGTGGATTACCCTCAAATGGTGTTAGTCATGTATAAACTCTATTAGTTATAGAGTGAGAGAAAAGAAAAGAGAAAAAAATTGAGAGAAAAGAAAGATAATGAAGGGTTAAGATGGGGAAACTTTTGGTTTTCTTTGGCAAGGATGGAGAAGATGTGGAGGCCTTTGTGAGAGACTTCAAGAGAGCTTACATAGGAAACAATGAGATGAGGAAGAATGAGTGGGTCTCATTGTTACCAAATTTCTTTGAGGATGCAACACTTACATGGTACGAGTCAGAATACCAAAAGAGAGAGAAGAGAGATGGGGAAGAAGAGTCTTGGGAGAGTTTGACTTTAGCACTCATTGAGAAATTTCTTCCAGATGAGAGTTATGAGAGATTGATGAGTGAGGTAACCTTTCTCAAGCTAGGAGATGGAGAGGAAGTGAGAGTCTATGTGGAAAAAATGGAAAAGTTAGAGTCCAGATTTTGCATAATGTTGAGGAAAGGTAGGGATGATGTAGAGACTACTATGATTGGCATAGAGCCCATACTCACCAAGAATTTTTTGGGAGGGTTGAGACCACAAATTAGAAGCAAGGTGAGATATGAGAAACCTTCTTCCAAGGTTGAAGCTATCAAGTTGCACTTCATATGGAGGAGAGTTTGGAAAGGGATGAGAGTGATTTGGTGGTGAAGAAGGTTGTGCATCCTCCTATAATACTCCAAGGACAAGAGAAGAGAGAGAAACACAAAGTACACACTCAACATTTGGTGCCCCAAAGGAGCACCTTCTCTTTATTAAATAGACAAAGAGGATCTCCTCCAAGGAAGCTCCACCATAGGATTAGGCACATAGAAAGATGACATGTCAGCAAGCTCCACCCTTGTATTACTTACTTGGATGGGTGACATGTTGGTCTAGGTCCTATCTGGTTGGTCAAACAAGCTTTGACCAGAGGGAATATTTTAGAGAATCTTCCTATAGGAGTCTCATAATCACGTGCGTAAGGTACCATTAGAAAACTCTCGACAAGAAAAACCAAGGGGGAGGGAAGGCCAGCCCTTCCTCCTTTGGGGGGTGAAATTTGCACATTTTTGAGGCCTAATTCATACGTTTAGGCCTCCAAAATTGCCTTCAAAGATTTCAAGCATATTTCGGTTCCTACTCTATTAGTAAAAGTCTCCTTTTGGTGATACCTCTTTTTTAATCTGTTTATTCCATCATGTGTAACATCCTTTGAGATGTTACCAAACCAATTCTCACCTTGGGTTCTTTGGCACTAGAACAATATCTCCTCTCCTAGACGTGTGATTCTAACCCCCTCTAGATTTTGGAAAATTAAACTCTCATTTGTCTTTGTGACCCACATTCCTTCAAGATAGCTACTCAAAGAGATAGGATATCTTCTTGGCATTTCCAATTTCTCTTGGGTGAAGTCCTAATTTTATAGTGCTCCGGGATATAGTCATTCTTCCAGTCAATTTTGAAATTGACTCTCACGACTTTTGCATGTTTGTTTCCTATCACTCTTAAAGCATTTATCTCACAACTTAGCCATTTCTTTAATTGTACCTTCTTGATTTGCCTGCCCCAAAGAAAAGATGTTATAACTTCTTTAGATCAGTTTGAGCCTCCCAATACAAAGACACCCTTCTTTAGGTCCACCACTTTGTAAGTCCCATCAAAGTACTTCTTCTCTTGACCCAAATTTGACTTCTTTAGGTATACTCCAAACATACACAATTCCATTCTTTTCTTCTTCTTTTGGCTGCAATTTGGTTTTCACAATACACTCCTTCTTTAAAACTCATAAAAACAAAAAATTTGGGTACCACAGTGGTGCATGGGTATCTCATCTTCAATGTGAAGACAAAGGTAGAGTGGATGGTCTAGAACAAAACTATAATAGGCCAGAAAGGATTATGATTGGGCAGAATTCATGTTGTAGGAGGTTAGTGTAGAGATGGTATTCATGCAAAAGCAACTTTTCCATCTAGGTAGTCATCAATTTAAGGTGACATTTGTGGGTTAGTTCCTCTTTTATCTCTTCTTGGAAGGTGGATTTATGGATGAAGTGCACTACCATACTACCAAAGATGAGGAGTTTTTAATTCACAGTAATGCAAAGAATGAAGATGAGGACCAAGACAAAGAGGGGGGTAAGTGAGAGTCATTTAGAGCATCCTTTTGAAAAGTATATGTTCTTGCACTTGTAATGGCTCTACATTTAATAAAATAACATTGCCACATCTTGTTCTTGTTTACATATTTTGATATGAGGTTGAACTTAATTTATACACAAGTTGCACTATTTATGTTGATCCTTTAGAGGACTTGCTTGTTGATGGTGCAATGGTGAGGAGAAAGAAGAAGACTTATGAAAGAGTGAGGTAAGAGGAAGGGAGCTAAGAGAGAGTGAGGTTTGTACTAAGGAAGGAGAGCATAGAAAGAGTGAAGCATGTGCAAGAGAGGATGAGGTGCTTGCTAAGGAGAAAGACTTAGTGGAGAAAGAGAGCATTCTTCTTGAGAGTGAGACTAGCTTGGCATATAAGGAGGATTTTTTGAGGATTGCCATCACCAAGAGTATTAAAGCCAGAAGAGAATGGCCTAGATAGTGTTTTGGCATTGATTGCTAGAGATGTCAATTATATTAAGAAGGAGCATATCATGGGAGACTTAGAGGTGAGAGAGCAATTTTTTGAGAGAAGGAGCACGTTATGGGAAACTTGGAGGAAAGAGAGCAAGTTCTTCAAGAAAGGGAGCATAGTATGATGGACTTAGTGGAAAGAGAGAGAGAGAGAGAGAGAGAGAGAGAGAGAGATAGAGATAGAGAGAGAGAGAAGGATATAATAGAGAAGGAAGATTCTCTCATGACCTTTGTGCTAGAGTGCTAGATCAAAGAGATTAGCTAAATTAGATGTGATTGTAGCTTGGAAGGAGTTGATGGGTAAGGCTTATGAGACTCAAGAGGATTATTACCAATGAGAGTACATCATTATGGTGGAGGAGTTGGAAAGAACTTAAGCTGAGGTAGTTAAGGTAAGGACATGTCTTTTGAGGAGACTTATGATGAGGCAAGGATCTTCTTTGAAGGTGAGGCTAGGAGCTCATCTATGGAGATAGTAGGCATTTGGAGACTCAAATTGACCATTTAGATATTACCACTCAAGCAACTCATATAAACTTTGCTAAGATGATCACTTGGACTAGTAGGTTCATAACACAATTAAAGTAGACACAAAAAACCCTTATTTTCATGAAGGGCCTAGGGGAGAGCCTACTGTGATGACACTTGATATAGACATTATTGCTTGGAGACCCCTATTATCTTGTACTTCCATTCTGATTTAGATATATCCTAGAGTAGATTGAGTTGCTAGAAAAAAGGAGAATGACACTTACATGCAAGCTTTATAGAATTTCAATGTTGAGATAGAGAATGAGCTACCCTTGATGATTTATTCCTTACTTCATTTATGCTCATAAGAGGTAGATGAAGGTTTTAGTATATTGGTTGTTGATAGTAGTTGATATTTTTTATCTAGTAGATATTATATGAATCAATAGTAATGTCCTTGGCCAAGTGGTCCTTGTTGGTATAGTAGGGTGGATGTACACCCCTTATATAGCAAGGAGTAATTTTAGATATATGACATAACCTAGAGTCTTTGGGAGTTTATGGAGTATTGTGTGACACACTTTGAAGTTATCATGTGAACTAATAGCACCAAACATGATTGCAAGCATCTTTTGAGGGATATATGGGGTCATGGTTTCTTATCCAAGGATATATATGTAAGTGTGCATCTCATGGGTGTGCTTGATAACATGGATGGTTACAAAGACCATTACAAAGATTACATCCATAGACCTTATAGTGCATTTACAACCTTAGATTTAGCCTTGCAAGATACATTGATAATTGATTTTGAATTCCTACCTTACTGTAGGAACCATCCATATTCTCCAATATTTACCCCTTTTATTCTAGTGCATCATATTTACATTTTTCATCAGGTGATTTCTTGATAGCTCCCTTAGATAGATATAGATTAGATACATGTTCAATTATTGAATTCCCACAAGGAGTGGAATTTAGGTCATGTTATGGATTATAGTGTGGATCTATAAACGGTTTAGCAGCTACCTTTCAGATTTGTGAGCCGGCCTATCTCTCACTCAGGATGAACCTCTGATGGCTATCATGGTAGTGCACCATGGACTAAGAAGGCAAAGAACTCCAACTCCATCATACTCCTCCAAGGCTAACACTCCAAGACTCAAGACATTGCTCACTAGAGAACTCAATGAGAGAGAGATAGTTGTAAATGAAAGGATGATGAGAACCTCCTCACCCCTTGTTTATATACTTGTGAAATAGTTATCTACTAAATTTACTATTTACCACAGTAACTCAAGTTACTATGCTAAAAGTCAAGTAAAGTCAAAAAGTATAAAGGAATACCCATCCACATGGGCATATTCCACTAAGCATGTGATCTTATCTTAACCCAGCCACTAAGTCAAGGATCCTTCACATGGGCTATCCTAAGACTATAGAAGAATCCAAAACAAAAGGCTTATGGGCCCAAGAGTTCTCAACTCTTTCATCAAAGCCAAATACCTAGGAATAATACCAAGTCAACACTCTAGAATCCAAAATAGTGGTGCTCATCTTTTACACTTCCTCTAAAGTAAGATCCCCACTATCTTAGCTATGACTAACTTTAGCTAATCATGACTAATGTAGAACCATCCTTTATCTCTATATAAATAATATCTATCAAGTATTTATAATACCAAGCTAAATATCATGATACCACACACATGCACATATGTGCATTACAGATGTTCCTATACATGATAGGTAGTGGAATGTCCTTGGGAGATATAACACTCATATTATTTGGAGATCCATCAATAGGCACATTGATGTTACATTAGAGCATATCAAACTAGAGCACCTTCTACCATAGTCAGAGTCAAGGGATATTGTTTCAAAGGACATGGACACAATACCTACAAATATAATTCATCCTATTACCATTGACACTCCTATTGAAGGTACCATTAAGTGAAACCCTAGCAAGATCTCACCTTTCTAGAAAAAACTCTAGCAAAGCTAGGAAATTGACCAAGAAACCCTTCAAAAACAATGACCACACTAACAAATCCAAAGCAAAAACCCACCAAGAAATCCAAGACAAGTACCTTGAGCACTTGACCTATCCAAAAATATCCTAGCAAAGCATGAGTAAAGCCTTGCCAAATCTTACATATACAACATAACCCAAGCAAATCGTTGCATCTCCAACAAAACCATAACAAAGTCTAGACATGTCCAACAAAACCTTAGCAAAGCTAGAGTGACCACCTAAAAAACCCTAAGCAAGGCTGGATCCAGTACAAACCCCAATCAAGACCTCCAAAAAACCCTTAGCAAGCAATGAACATAACCTTAGCCTCCCAATCTCTAAACTCCTATTTCAAATAGATGGTGAACACATTGTAAAGAAACTATATATAACATGGAGTTACATGCATATTGGAGTCATATATCCTTGGGATTACATTTGATAAAATAAATGATCACTCATCTATATATATATATATATATATATATATATATATATATATATATATATATATATATATACACACACTTTGGCATTACATTTGGCAAAATAAAAACTGATCACTCTCCATTGAAAAAGAACCTAATATTCCTTATCACTTGAGAGTGTAACATACTACTAACCAAATAACTCTAATCTAACTAGAGTGTTATATCACAATGCACCCCTACTCTATCTAATCTAATTAGAGTACTATATCACTAATTAGAGAACTTTAATGATAGTGTAACATACTACAAATTAAAGAACTCTAATCTAATTGGAATACTATATCACTATGCATGACTACTCTATCACACAAATTGCTCTCAATTGAATTGCAAGGAATGAAGTCAAGTATTGGAGATTGGGAATCACTATCATAACTCTCTATAGACGGACCATCTATATCAAACAGTATATAAAATATACTCTTTATTTCCTTGAGTGGTTTTTTTTTTCCATTTCTAAAATCATAGAATGAGATCCTTTGGATTTGGCATTCCATCTTTAATTCTCCTTTTCACAAACTTGGAAATTAATACACTCTTTTCAACTTCATCTTTCATTTGCAACTTCTCCATCTTGGCAATCTTTTATGCTTCAATTTTAGCCAGATCACATCTCTATATGAATTTGACATATTTTTTCTTTAATTGTGTAACACTTGAAAGGTCTTGCACAAAGGTCACCATGGTAGAAGATGAGGGTGTTTTAGCTTGGGAAACCTTTCTTTTTTCATTCACTCTCTCATTCTTCATCCTTATCAATCTCTTGCTCTCCTTGTCTTTCTTGATCTCCTTCTTGTGCTTGAGGTTCCTCTTTTGCAAATGTACTTGGTTGAGGTGGAAATTCCTCACATTGTGATCTGGATAGATAAAAATTTGCATGTGATGGAGTTTGACTCTCCTCCTTTTATGCATGCATAGTGAACTCCTCTATGCTTAGAGAAAATGATACATAAGGAAACGACTCCTGGATATTAGGAACTATAAATACTTGTGAATGCAATGGTTGTTGGTTCCTACTTCCCAATCCCAATGTGTCCTTTGCACACTACTCTAGTGGCCAATCAAAGGTAACACAGATCCAATCTCTTCTTCTAAGACCATCTCCAAAGATTCCCTTTCTACTCCTAAAGTTACAAGAGTGAGTGGAGAAATATTTGCTCTTGCTTCGAATAGAAGATCCACTCTTGTAGTATGGAGACAAAGATGATTCAAATTATCCTCTATTGTTCTCTATCCTTATTTGAGTTTCTTCTTGATGATGCCTTCTCCCATTTACTTGTCTTTCCAATTTCAAGCTAATTTGTAGACACTATGTAATAGACCAATTTTTTGTATAATCTTTACCCATTCATAGATTTCAAAATACACTTCCAAAACTTCACGAGAGAGATGACCATGTAACTAAATGCTCTACTCTTTTGAACAAGTTTCTTGCAAGTGCCTCTTTGGATCCACCTGAAATGTTTAGGGTCCTTGAGATAGTCCAAAATTTGCCGATAATGGTGAGAGACTATTCTAAACCTATCCTCTTCTATGCTTTTGGTTTGTTTGAAGAAAGCCATGATGGTCACAATGACATTATGTTTAGAAGTTCCTAGAATTTTATGGACGTCAAAGGTTTGGAAGTGAAATGAAATCAAGAGAATCTAGAGTAGAATCTTGATAATTGAGACTTGCATGGAGAGAAACAACTCAATTCAGGAGGGAATTTTCATTTGCATATTTGTTACTATACTCATACTCAAATTCTCAATTCTCTTTGCAAGGGCGATTGTTGGTGCAGTAAGAAGTTAAATCATTGTCATCTTGGTTCACAAAAATTTCTCCTGAGATTGAATGCTACTTAGATTCTATTTTTCATTCCTAGATTTCTCATATAGACTCTATTGGGGCTTAGCCCCATGTTACCTTTTTTATCTCTCCCTTGTATGGCTTGATGGGGTCTTCCCATCCTTCATTTTTCCTACGTGGTCGCGTTCTCACTTTTTCATTCTCGTTTTGAGTAGATTTCCTCCCATTTTCCTCCATGTGTGAACCATGGAACTAACAATGCAACCATTGGAAAGGGGAATCATGGAATAACTGAGACTGTGATACAAGGACATTGTTAATTTTAAAAATCATGGTGAAATGTGATGGTACAGGTAAATTTAATTTGAAATTAGGGAGAAGTGTTCTTCTCTTGCCACTTGTTACACACTGAAGCCTTTCAAATAGCACTTTCAACTGCCATTAATAATATAATATTATGGAAAATCACGGGTGACCCTGCAAAGTGTTATGGGATGTGGGGGGAAAATCCATCAATATTCTGGCAAAAGCTCCCCGTTGTTTTCTGAAATGTTACGGTTCATGAAGAACGTGACCCGTAAACGTTTACAGGCTGCGGGTGGTCCATAACACTTAACACTGAAATATAATCGAAAAAGTGTACCGAATACATACCAATTCAAACCCGAATTTGTTATGGGACGTTTCGTAAATGTATTTATTTTGGTTCACGGGATCCATAAATAAACCTATTTACGGGAATGTCCCATTCCCGTCAAATTCCTTTCTGAAACGACCTACTTCAGGTAGCCCTAATGACACCGAACCTGGTAATTAATATTTAGTCAGAAGTCTACCTTGATTTTGGCCCATATAATTTAATCTCCCAGACTAATATGGGAAAGCGGTACGCCCGTAAGGTTGTTGGGTACCCGTAAAATATTGTACAGACGTTTCGTTTTCTAAGCAACTTGTTTTACGGTATGGGGATGACTTTCTATGGGTATATTAACATTGCCCCTAACCATCCAGTAAATTTTATTATGGAAATTTTATTATTATCCTAACAACCAGCGACTCAAAATAGAATAATATTTAACCCCTGTTGACCCAAAACGATCGAATCGAGTAAAGTCCCAAACTTTACTAGTGTTCTTACATTAAAATTATCACCGTAGATATAGTGTGGTTCATACACACATGTGAAGATGCTGCATTGATGTGGGCTTGTTGTGTAGTGGTAATATCATTCTGCTGGACCACGCGTTGAAAGTATAATCAAAAGTTTTGTTCGTCACGTTTGTTTAATAAGGGCCAATCTCATTCTCATCTCGAACCCGAATGATACCCACCTGCTGGGATCCCGACAGATATTAAGGGGGGAGGACACCCACGGAGATAACGTTATGCTATGTCCCACAACTATCGTACCCATCTGCTGCAGACGGTTACGGTAGAGGTGTGTCTTGCTGAAGGCGATTCTGATATTGCGCTGTGCAGTGTACATTTTATTTAAGTGTACAGGTCCCCTACGCATCTTAAGGCAAAAAAATTGCACCGTCGTCTGCGTCTGGTGGTTGATTGGTGTGGTTCGGAACACATGGCCAGTCAAAATGCTGTTATGTTTGGCCCTCCTTCCAGCTGATTTGCTGTAGTGGGTGAAAGGGAGGTGATTGGCTGCAGTGATACGTTTTTCAGTTACTGTAGTCAATGGAGTGAATGTAATTTCTCAACTGCGGTGCTGCTGAATCTTTGATTCGTCTGATGCCAATGACACAGACCAGACCATTGGGGTATTGCTTCTCTTCTATGCTATGTGGGCCTTTGTGGGAACCGACGTGACTGGAATGGAGCTAAACGACAGCACTCGGAGTTCATCATGGTGGTCGATTGTAGCTCTCTCGACCTTTCTGTTGATTAGATGGACACTCACCCATCGTCTACATTGAAATGCTGTAGAAGAGGGCCTTCAAGACAGCAGGGGTAAGTAAGTAAATCCGTCATAGACAGATCGAACAGAAGATTTGAAGAGGAGGAGGAGGGCAGACTCTTCCCTCAAATACTGCGATTCTTCCCCAGTTGTATACGGTAGATGCCATTGCCGAAGACGTTGCGTGCTATAAAATCCCTTTCGTGTTCAAGGTGATCACTTACTCATCAGTACTACCACATCTTGTTCCCAAAATCTATTCATTATTTAATCATTGGGATACAGAGTCAACAACTTGGCAGCAATTATTAGAAGCTGAACTGGAGTCATTCTCCGAGACCCTTACCTCCTGTTCAAAAACGAAATATATATTGAGCTCGTTAAAGACACAGCTGACTGATTCATTCATTGTCTTCTTCTTCAAAATCAAAAAATATTTCGAGCCCGTTACAAACATAGTTGAGTGCTTCAAGGTGGGACAGAGGCGGAGAAGCTAGTTGTGACGATGGAAGCCTTGCAGTGTTCAGCTCGATATGCTGCAGGGAAGATCGGAGCCGTTGCTGCAAAGTTGAGGACGAATGAAAGTGGCAGTTCCACCTACGTCAGAAGGAGCAGAAATTTCGTCGGCTTGAACAGGAACAGCAGTGCGGCTGATTGTGGGTTGCGAAAATCGTGTGTATTCAGGCAGCCATATGCAGCTCTTGCACTGGAAGATGGCAGTGGGGTAGACGAGAAACAAAATGTTGATAGATCAAGCAATGGGAGGAGTCTGGACAGCGTGCAAGAAGAACAGTCGATGGGTTTGAGGAGCTTTAACAAAAAAGCTGTCGTTGCTAGGAACTACATTCAACATCTTCCAGAACTGTTGAAGGATGATGCAGGTCCACCCCGCTGGTTCTGTCCAATGTTGGAGACGGAGGCTCCCCAAAATGCTCCTCTCTTTCTCTTCCTGCCTGGTAATGTCACCAGCGATTATCTGACTGTCTGATCACTAGACGGGATGCAAATTACGCGTCTGAATTTGATTCATCATTTTGTGGAGTATTGAATTCTGTAAAGTCTACTACCTGATTTGGGAACTTGGATGCCATTTCAGAGGTTGTTAGCACTGGACTTGGTTTCGCAATGCAACAGGAGTCGCTCTCGAGGTAAAGCTTTAACGGCTTGGAATTGCAGATCCTTCGAAAGTAAAATGGATGGGACCTCTTTTATAACAGGGATTCAGGGTCCTACTTTTTGAGTTCGATGTTGGAAGTTGGTCACGACATTCAGCCACCTTATGTGTTTTGTGGGCTGCAGATTGTTCGAATTGCGCTGTCTGCACATTCCTCTGATGGATCGTACATCTTTTGAAGGTGAGAACTAGGAGAATACTCTGATATATGTTTAATACATATCGAGCAGGAGATGATTGAGAGTTGCACTTTGCCTGCAAAAAGAAATTGAAGAAAAGAAATATCTATTCACGAGCTTTGAGTTTTTCTCCAGTCAGGGCTCGTAAGTTTCGTTGAGGAGACTGTGCGTGAGGAGGTCAAACTCAACCCTGGAAGACCGGTCTATCTACTAGGAGAATCTTTTGGAGGAGCTCTTGCAATGGCTGTAGCAGCTCGAAATCCATCGCTTGATCTCGTGCTCATACTTGTGAATCCAAGTAAGGAGCCCACAAGTTTATTTTTCCCTATATGCTCAATTGACTGCCTGCAAAAGCAACTTTAGTTTTACCTTAAGGACAGCTTTGACTTAGTGTTGGGATGGAACTCCAAATGAATGTATTCTCAGGGTAAGTGAATGATCTCCTGATGAAGTTTCTCGTCATTTGGCTTACAGCGACTTCCTTCGATCAGTCGCAGCTGCTGACAATCGCTCCGCTTATTGAAGCTGTTCCACCGGCTCTATTTCCTGCTGTTCCTCTGCTACTTGGACTATTCACTTGTAAGTATATTTTGTTTGTAGGAAGATCGATATGGTGTGCTTCTGGATCCATTTCAGTTGGTATGTACTTCTTGGGATATTATGCAGTGTCGAGTATGAGCTATAACACATGAATTGCCCTTAGTGTGGGATATCCCAAAAGGTCCCTTCCATTTATCTGCATAATCTACAGAGTTCACGCCAGTGAGCCTGAAAAACCTTTCTGATTTTCTTCATGCTTGAGACGTCTGGGACTCGTAATTGTCTCATAATCACGTCATTTTTGTCCTCCTGGCCTTATTATGCAGACGATCCTGTACAACTGGCAGCACAAGTTACATCAAACATCACATCGGGAACTGGTCAAATGATCCCCGAGAACGTTGCAGCCGTTGTCCAATCACTGCTGGTACTTTACATCTCTTGTCCTATGTTAGTGGGAATCGGAGTCAGTTTTATCTTCCTAATACTTCAGATTAGGGTTGTATGTTCCCTATACAAAAACAACAGAGTGAATGATTTAAGAGGGATATTAAAGTTACCCTTTCACGTGAATGATCCATCTCTGTCTTCTATGGTCTATCTTGTGTTGACAATTAGTGTGGTGTGCAGAAAGTTGTTAATGTCCTTCCGCAAAGTACATTGCCATGGAAGTTGAAAATGCTCCAATCCAGTGCCCGATACGTGAACTCCCGAATCCGAGCCATAAAGGCTGATATTCTCATTCTAGCAAGGTTGGTTCCATTCAAAATCTCCACAACATTATCTTGGGCTTGTAATTACCAGTGAATAAGCGCAGGCCACGAGCCAATAGACACAACTATGGTTTGGATGATAATAAATTCAGTTGGATAACAATTCCAGGAGGTAGAACTCAGAGGATACTTCCTTCCTCTTGGTGTGTAACTGAGTGGTTTTCTTTACGATATCGAACTTCAAGTACTGATGGGAAGACTATGAGGTACAGTCAAAAGGACCAGCTGCTGCCAAGTCTTGAAGAGGCCAAGAGGATTTCCACCATATTACCCAACTGCACTTACCGGAAGTATACACAAAGTGGTCATATGAAACTAGTGGTAAGTAGCTTTTACCCCCTGTGGTTCGTTCCTTCTCACTTAGTATCGTCGTGAGTTCACAACCTGATCTTCTTCTCCCCACACAGGAGGAAAGCTTTGACCTTGCAACTGCGATCAAAGGAGCAGGGTTTTACCGCCAAACAAAAACCAAAGACGACGTCAAAAATTTTATCCCCCCAACACCGGAAGAGCTCGCTAAGGCCATTGCTAGTACAGCGTAAGTATCCTGTTCTGCTTTAGAGTCATCGATCAGTTCTTAGTTCTTTTATCTCTTTCTCTGCTCCTTCAAAGAAATTCCTGCTTGTACTCTAGATGTGGACATACTCTCACTGTCAACTGAAACGTCTGGTTTGGAATTCATAGTTAATGAGATGCAATAATCATCTGAAATAGTATCTTGTGGTTATCTTTTCCTGTGGTGCGGTGCAGGCTTATGCACAGTCTCGTGAGTCCTGTGTTCTTTTCCACAGGCGATGACGGTCAAATCGTTCCAGGATTATCCATGATACCTACCTCCAAAAAGCCTTTAATATTCGTTGGAAATCACACCTTTTACGGGTTTGACATGGGTATGATTTGGAGTGAACTGGTTACCAAAGTGAATATATTGCCGCGAGGCCTAGCACACCCGATCCTTTTTAATAAAACTATGCTGGAAGAAAACATGGAATCCGTTGAAGGAGATAGGAATCGCTTGTTCGGAGCTGTTCCAGTGTCTGGTAGGAACATGTTTAAGCTCCTTGATAATGGGGATTCAATTGCTCTGTACCCTGGTGGTGCCCGAGAAGCTCTTCACAGAAAGGTCAGTGGCTAAAACACCTTTGTAATAAATGGGGAGTGCCAGTTTTTCGTCTATGGAGACACTGTCTAAAGTGATGTGATGACCTCCTATTGTAGTGCTAACGTATCTACTACAAATCAACAGGGTGAATGGCATAAACTGTTTTGGCCAGATCGCCCGGAGATTATTCGAATGGCAGCCAAATTTGGAGCAACTTTCGTTCCCATGTGTGCAGTTGGGGGTGATGATATTTACGAGGTGAGACCTCTAGATTGACAGAGATTGGCTTGAGGTTAAGGAAGCCATATGAATCGAGTGCTTATGTTGACACAGCCACCCAGGACTTTGTTGTCTACATGATTTCGATTGATAAATTGTTTATGATTTTTCAGATTCTGCTGGATTATGACGACCTGGTGAACCTTCCCATCGTAGGAGACCAAATATTTGAGACATTTGATCAGTTACCCAAGTGGCGGTGAGTGTCTCTCTTCTGATACGCAGTTGGCTCAGTCAATCGAAGAGTACATGAGTAGAATTGGAGTCGAAGGTGGAAGATGGTGGCTTGCTTGCTTTGTTACATGCCGTTAAGTCGATGTAACCTGTTGAATTGACCTGGTGAAACCTTTGTTCTTTTTGTTGCGGTTTGCAGAGAGGATCTAGGTGGAGATGTGGGAGACCAGACACTCCACACCCCTTTGGCGGTGCCGAAGTTTGGAGGACCTGGACGACTCTATGTCCTGTTCGGGAAGCCTATTTACACAGAAGGTAAAGTATTCCAGCAAAAGGTTGCTCTCTCTGGTACAAACGTGCATGGATTGATATCAGTATATGCGTTGAGGCATCGTATGTATCCTTTCCACGCAGGTAAGAAGGAGTTCTATAGTGATGCACAGAATGTGGAAGCTGAGTATCGACGACTGAAAGCAAGGGTAGAAGACGGATTAGCTTATTTGTCGAGAAAACGGACTGAGGATCCATACCGGGAGTTTCTCCCAAGAATCGCCTATGAAGTGGCATCAGGAGGAAAGAAGCAAGCACCCACATTCGAACCTTGAATTTGTACTAGTTTGTCGAACTCACTAGGTCCTTGTGCAGTTCTCGTCTTGATTCATAATGTCTTCATTAGCTGTCTTTTGAAGCAGAATGTCCCCTCAAATTCTTTGTACCTAGAAAATATAAACTTGAATCACGACCCCCTGCTGTAGATATCACACTTCACCAAACTGTCCAAATCAATGAGTGGTTGAGAAGCTGATTTTAGAGACACAAAAATCACAGCTTTCTCATTGGCTTTTGGTGAATTACAAAGTCTAAACTGAAATCTACTCAACAAAGAAACTCATGGTCGTCGGTTTTGTTGTCTGATCTGCACCTCTTGTCCCACACTCTCCTCTCGTTTCAATCATCTTCTGACTCACATCTTTGATGAAAATCCTCAAAAGTCTGCTGAGAAATAACTCCACTGAGACCATTCTCCATCTATACCTTGATGGGGAAGTGCAAGTGAAAAGAAGCCGAGCTCTCCTACACACGACAGAACAGAATATTAGAAACGCAAGCTTCACCGGAGGAGATTGTGGAGCGAACAACGGGTTTACCTACATTCTAGCACGACATGGCCTGCCCTTCTTCACCAGGTCACTATTCACTAGAAAGTTCACTAAGACGGTCAATTCTGCAGTCTCCCCATCTCTATGCATTCAAGCTACTGGGTTTTCGAGGAAGTAAAATTTGGGCATCGGAGAGAAAAATACTTGACCTCGAGAGCAGGGCTACCGGAATTCATCTATCCCTGGGCTGGAGATAAATTTATGTATGAGTGTGAACTCGATGCCAAAACACTGTACGCACGAACTGAGAACCCAACCTCAAGCCAGTGTATGGCGAATTGCTGCAATATTTGTATTTTCATTCTTGACGCGATTCCAGTAGAGTGGGCTGTGATTCAGGTTTAGGGTCAGTTGTTTGGGCTTTGCTTGCACATCATACTTCGTGCGAACTGGCTTGAAAGACCAAAAGTTTCATTCCTCTCCTCGTTTATGAACTAATTAAGGATCCGTCGTTGGATAGATTATTGGACACCAACGCCCTGCATCGTTGGATTTCAGTACCAAGGGCTATTTCCTGCATATCGTCTTATCGAATCTGTTCAATAGTTTTGAGAAAACGTGAACCTCAGTTTCGACCCTGTAAGCGATAATCATACAGCAGGAGTTCCTCTGTATGGCTATAGAAACCCCGACATTCGATACTCCAAGGACTTAAATGCCTGTGTGACATCATTGCAGAAGAGGCCTCTCACTCCACACTGCAGTCGAGGCTGGGTGAACGAGACAACAATACAACTTCACAAGATCTTTGAAATGCAACTACAGCACAGTACCTACTATACTTATTCCAACACGTGACAGGTGCACTACAAATCTTCCTCACTCAGTTCTTCCGACATACTTGTGCTAGACCTTTCTGAGGAACTGACATCAACAGTGGTCTATGGTGGCTAAATTGTTGCCAACGCTTTAAATCACCCATTCACCACACGATTAAATTCTCTCTAAAGCATGATTTATTATCCTGTTTCCGGCCTACTTTGGACTCAGCAAATCGTGATCAAATTGTCAGGTGACATCGTGCAGCCTTCCCAATTCGACCATAGAGATCAGAACTCCAGCAATGGCATGTACCAGTACAGTCCAGAAACTAGACAACTTTTTAACTTATCATTGTAAGCACATTCTTTCCCAAGTCAAGAAAACCTTTGTTCAAATGTGAAAACTCTCGGATGAAGCATGAATTTGAAATGAAAAAGTTCCAGAGAAAAGTAGCTTATTGACCTGTCATGTGGCCATGGTACGAGTAAGATGTAGGTGAGTTGTCTTCATCGGCATAAACCTGCCTACAACGTAAACACCTCTTCTGAGCTCCTGTCGATGTCACCGTCTCTGGGGTCGTTGAGATATCAGTAACACGAACAGCCGAGCAGTAACGAGATTACGAGGACAGCCGAGCAGTGCCCTCGGCTGTCCTCGTAATCTCGTTGGGACTGTCTCTGAAGCTTGGCTATCGTTCCTCGTCATACGATTCCCATGTCCACCAAGTCCTGCTTGGCGTGGCAATTCTTCGACCAGGGCAAATAGCCGGCTAAAAATGGTCTAGCCGGCTAGCTGGATCAAATGGTTAGTGGGTTTTATAAAATTTGAGGTTCGGCTAGCCGGACAGAGCCAAGGTTAAATTTTAAATTTATTTAATTCAATCGAATGGTTGATTAGTTTAATCAGATATTAAATGTTCAAGTATTGTTAACGGTGATTGCTCGTTGTATTTGATTCTTTTTCATTAACTTGAAACAAGAAGAAATGGCGACCACAAAGAACACATGAAGGATGGGAAGACCCCATCAAGCCTAATAAGTATCGATACGAGAAATCAGCCCAATAAGTATCTATACGAGAAATATACTATATCGTACTTAAGATATCCGAGGTAGACCTTGCAAATCGCAAGGTCTACAAGTCGCAGGTCCACTTGAAATAAAGCGAGCCACTATATCATTAAAGTTATATATTTCTCTTTTCTATTTTGATGTGTCAAGGCGAGAGGAATTGCAGGTGAAGAGACTATGGGTTGCAAGTCCCCCGCGCGAGCAACTGGCAGGTACAATGTTTTATTGTGTTACATTTTCTTATAATGTTTGCCTTTATTCCTGTTACTTGTTACTAAGTGTTTTATTGTGTTAAATTTTCTTATAATGTTTACTTTCGTTCTTGTTACTATCAAAATTTCCTCTTCAAAACTTATCATTTGAGAATTGTTTCCACCAATATATACTAAAAAATAGAATCAAAACGTTTAGACAGTTTAAGATGAGAAAATTCTTTGCAGACTGAAAATAGAAGTGAACAATTCACATGTGTGGAAGAATATCGTGAGAGAACGGAAATAAAAGTGAACAATTCACATGTACGCAAGTTTATCGCTTGAGAATAAGATAAAAGTGACAATTCACATGTACGTATGCATATCGCCTGATAATGAGAACAGTCTTTTGCTTTTGTTCATGTTACGATTGAGACTTCGTGTTCAAAACGCATCTGTTTTCAACTATTTCTGGATATTACAGATTGTTTCAATTGCTGCCTGTTTTAATTTATCTGTATGCTTAATAGTATGACCTGAATTAACCTTCACATTATAATCTAGATTAGCGGCTCGAACCACGGTTAATTTGGCGGCTACCCCAGCTACAATGTTTAGTGAACCGGCTAGCCATAGCCAAGCCGTGCCCAAGTCTAGCAATGTCGTGCAACCCACATTACGAAGAGGGGTAAGAGAGCGGGTGAAATTGGTAAAAGAATGTGTGATTGGCATCATCAAGCTGTTCAATTATGTATCTATGGATTGAACAATGAAAATTTTGGACTCTAGTTCCCGTATCCTTTTCCTTTAATCTAGAGAATTTATTTTAGACAGCGTGTGTCCATTGCTCTACATAGTGCAGTGGCTGGTGCAATCCATAGGAGAGCAATCACATTAGGTGATGTTTCTTCGGATGCTCAAGTTGTGTGTAGACCGTACGACTTGCATAGCTCGGATATCTTAGGTGCGGTAAGGCAGATTTCTCATACAGACTCTATTGGAGCTTAGCCCCATGTTACCTTTTTTGTCTCTCCCTTGTACGGCTTGATGGGGTCTTCCCATCTTTCATTTTTCCTACGCGGTCGCATTTCTTACTTAGAGAACTTGATCTTTAAAGTCCAAGGCACTGTGAGAGCAAACAAACATCACGGCATCCAATCCCGTCCCCAGAATTGACGACGTAACATGTGCCTCTGACAGGAAATGTTTGAAGGTTGCACTACAAAATTGTGGTCTTCACTCCTGATATTTGGAGACGTGCGGGAGAGCTGCGGGAGAGTGTGGAGACGGGAGAGGAGAGGGAGAGACCATGATACCATTTCTGTAATTTCTGAAGGCTCTCCAACATGTAGCATTTGAGTGAATAGTCTATTCTCTTTGTTTTTCAATTTCGGTTCCGTTTGCACCTAGATTGAAGACTATGGAGAATGGAGTAAAAAGTTATGAAGATTTTTAGATTTTTTAGGGTTTAGAGTGATCATTATATATTGAGAGTGATGTGTCAAGGATTTTCACTTCCAATGTTTTGGTTTTCATGATTAAGTTCCATGTGAATTTAGTTTGAAAATTTTGGAGATGGAAATTGAAAGTTATGAGATTTTATAGATTTTAGGGTTTGGAGAGATTGTTTTTTTATGTGAGTTGGGATGTGAGGGGTTGTGGTTTTGCAGATATGGGGAGATATGGAGAGGAGCAGCATGTGTTACTATCATTATTCTTGTGCTAGCCATGGTTACACCTTCCCATGTGGGGTTGCCTAGAGCGGGTCGGGATATACCATGCCCGGTGTGTCACGATTAGGGCTACACGATTTAGGAGACAAGCATTAGTCTATTAGGGCTACACGATTTAGGAGACAAGCATCACCACATGATATCATAGATTCCACTCAATTATAATGATGTAGGACATTGGGTCAAGCGGGAGAGTTTAGTAGAGCAGCACGAGCCCTACACCCTTTGTCTATAGCGAGTCCTAACGATGATACCATCTCTTCCCAACGCTCACTACATCATATAGCAGTAGAAGGAGCACCACTAGAGGTCTTAGATTATCAGCCTGAGCAGCCTTTATGTCTTGATAGGTTGCTATTTGCACAAGCATTGAGCACTGCCCCTCACCTTTCCTCAAGAGGCTTGTCAAGGATGGTTTATGAGCACCTTAGAGATTGCTTCCAAGCAGATGATCTTTCTAGTGGTTTTACCGAGTTGTTTCAGGTGGCTGTAGCAATAGCAAGAGGAGACATTCCTATGTCTGTTAGTCGGGTGTTAGGTGCTAGTCAACTTCTTGCGATGGAGAAGGACACGAGAGGCATTAGACTGATTGCTATTGGAGAGATCTTTTTGCGTTTGGTCAGTTGTACCATTGTCCTTCAGCATCGTTCTCACTTTCAATAGCACCTTAGTCCACATCAGTTTGGAGTAGCTACACCGGGAGGATGTGAGGCTATATCTCTAGGCATTAGAGCACTCCTAGATATCCATCCGGAGTGGGTCGTCCTACAAGTGGATGTTGAGAACGCTTTTAATAGCATCTCACGTGCATCCATCTTTAGAGAGCTTAGTGTAACAATATGGAGTTTAGAGATGAAGTTAGTCGGGCTTACGAAGTAGAGAATAAGACAAAATAGCCTAGAATATTCTAGAAGCATCTAAGAAGCTTCTTGGGAAGCTTCACAACTAGTTAACTTGCGCCCTAAGCAGGTAGCTTCTAGAAGGAAGCTTCTAGAAGCTTCTAACTAGCTTAGCTTGCATGCCAAGTAGGCGGCTTCTAGAAGGAAACTTCTTGAGAAGCTTCCTAGTTAACTTGGCTTGCACTCCAAGAAAGCGGCTCAAGGAAGCTTCTTGAGAAGCTTCAAGAGTCTTGTATGCTACCTATAAATACCAAGGCCGAAGCTCATGCTAGGCATTCGGAGTTTTCCCTCATTCAAGTGTCCCAATGTGAGTTTCCATTCTCCTAATTCTCTCCTCGGTTTCGGTCTTTTACATTGGTATCAGAGCAGGAATGGGATGGATGGAATTTATGGACCACCAAATCCACTTCCACCAAACCATTGGGACTTTCATGTCCAAATATTACCAAAGCATCGTTTCACACAATTCATCACCTCACGCTTCGGGCAGGATTTTCTACATATGATCACCGTGTCAGAGGAACCCTTGATACTTCCAGTTGTAACTTATGGAGAACGATGGACGTGTTGTATCTATGTATTAATCAACTAGATAAATTGAGAATAGTGGAATAGAGTAGTAGCGATGGCGACAATACCGGATGTTATCCTTGCAATGCAACAACAAATCGAGCATCTTACTCGATTGTTGGATGAACGAGACCAGCAATGACGAGAACAGATAGACAGAGCGCCAGTTCGAGATGGAGAAGATCGCATTTGATTTCCAAAACCCAAGGTGTTTGAAGGCAAGAATCTTCCAGGCATAATGGAGAATTTTGTGTTTGACTATGAACGTTACTTTGAAGCCACCAATCTTCAAGACGAGCGGAAACAAATTCTCTTGGCTTCTAGCCAATTGGATGGCGTGGCAAAACTTTGGTGGCGATTCCGAGTAGAAAGAGCTGAACGACAAATTGTTACACCAATTTTGACATGGGTAGAATTCAAGGATGCAATACTTGGTCCATTTCAGACTATAAATGCCACCCAAGCTGCACGAGATAAATTGGCGGAGTTGAGGCAAATTGGCTCAATGAGAAGCTACATCACACAATTTCAGAATATCATCATGCAAATTCCAGATATCCAAGAAGGTGAAGTTCTGGATCAATTTGTGCAAGGATTGAAGTCACGAACCAGATTGGAGGTGACCATGCAAGAGCCACAGAATGTAGAAGAAGCCATGCAATTGGCTGAGCATTTTGATTCCTTAGTTGCGACAACTTGGTCTCGACCTTGACCTACACAAAACCTACCATTACCACGAGTGGAAGAACCTGTACCAATGGAGATTGATGCTATCCAACAAAGACCACTTGGCACAGTTGATAGAGAAAGATTACGACAAAATGGAGGTTGCTTTTATTGTCACCAAGTTGGACATCACATTGCTGAATGTCCACTTAGGAATGGGCGACCTCGACAAGTTGCCCAAATGGAGTTTGTGGAAAAGAATGATCAGGGAAATGAAGAATCCCAGTAGGAGATTTTGAGCCACCTACTAGGAGCTTGATTAGTTCCAATGGGATCGAAGGCTCAACCTATGCAAGTTTGCTTCACTTGCAAGGTACAATATCTAATCAGGGTTGTAGGATTTTGGTTGATTCTAGAAGTTCAAAGAATTGCATATCTATGTAAGTAGCAAAGGAATTGGGTATTCCTATCAAGCCAATGATTGGAAGTAGTTTGATGATGGCGGATGGTAGAAAAGGTTCTGCATTCCGCACCTTGCATCCTATTACCTTCAAGATTGGGAAGGAGTATTTGGAGTGTATGAGGTTTGTAGTGGCACCTCTACACTATGATATCATTCTGGGTCTACCTTGGCTTGAACGTCATAAGGTTCAATTCGATTGGACCCGACTTCAGATTCAAGTACAACACCAAGGTAGGAATTTCCGATTAGGTTGTCTGGCACCTTTGAGTAAGACACCTAAGAATAGTCAGTCCCAAGATGGGAAGTTTGTTGAGAAGGTAGCCATAGAGCAAATCTGGAAGGGAGATGAGTCCCAAGATGGAAAGTTTGCCAAGAAGGCAACCATGGAGCAAGCTTGGAAGAGAGATGAGTCCCTAGAAGGGAAGTTTGTTAATGAAGCAGCCATAGAGCAAGCTTTGGAGGAAGATAAGTCTATATTTGCGGTGTGGATCAAGCCGATTGCACAAGAACAATCTGAGGAGGGCCAAGTGCCGCATCAAGCAACGGTTGATCGGATAGTTCAAGAGTTTGCAGATGTGTTTTTGGATGATCTGCCAAAGGGATTACCCTCTGATTGAGGTATGCCCTTCAAAATTGAGTTATTGCCAAGGAGTACTCCAGTGAGTAGACCAATCTATCGGCTCTCAGCAAAGGAGTTGGAGGAGTTGCGAACAACACTTACAGAGTTGTTGGAGAAGGATTTCATACGACATAGTACCTCTCCGTGGGGGGCACCGGTACTATTTGTTCCAAAGAATGATGGAGGACTTTGTTTCTATATTGATTACCGTGGGCTTAATAAGCAAACCGTGAAGAATGCATATCCCTTGCCTTGGATCAACAACCTACTTGACCAATTAAGTGGAGCACGCTACTTTTCCAAGCTTGATCTTTGTAGCGACTATTGGCAAATTCCTATTGAAGGAGAGGACTGTGTAAAAGACTACCTTTTGCACAAGGTATGGACATTTTGAGTGGAGAGTTTTACCATTTGGACTCACTAATGCTCCAGTAGTCTTCATGGATCAGATGCATTGGGTGTTGGAGGGACTATTGGATCAGTCCGTAGTAGTGTTCTTAGATGATATCTTAATCTATAGTAAGATAGAGGTAGAACACAGGAATCATGTGCAAGAAGTCCTAAGACGACAACGATAGGGGAAATTTTACTGCAAGAAGTCAAAGTGTGCTTTTTGGCAAAAGGAGGTTACCTTCTTGGGTCATAAGATCTCATCAGAGGGGATCAAGATGGAAGAAGAGAAGATCAAGGCCATTACTGATTGGCCTACCCCGAAGGATGCTACAGAAGTACGAGCATTCAATGGATTGGCCAGTTTTTACTGACGGTTCATCCACTATTATGCTCACGTGGCTGCACCATTGACTGACCTCTTGGGAAAGAACTCGAGCTTCCAGTGGACCACCGAGCATGAAGAAGCATTCTAAAAGTTAAAGCATATGGTGTCTTCAAGACCTATTCTTCAACCATATGATCCTCAACTACCTTGTGTGGTTGATTTTGATGCTTCTAACTTTGCAATTGGAGCTGTGTTGCAACAAGAATTTCCAGATGGACTACATCCTATTGCCTTTGTGTCTTGCCGACTAAATACAGCTGAAAGAAATTACTTTACTCAAGATCAGGAACAACTTGCAATGGTATATGCCACCAAGGTATGGAGGCATTATCTCTTGGGGAAATAAGTGATCATGCAAACTGATCACAAACCATTGTTGCAGACCTTACACTTGGAGCACATGAAGAGTCAGCATCATTGATGGGAAGAGCAACTCCAATTGTTTGACATCAAACTTGAGTACAAACCAGGTCGGTTCCATGTCATCCTTGATGCTCTATCACGACAACCTGATTTGAAGGATCTTCCTCTCATCACGGCAGCAATTACAACGGTGTCCATTGACCCTAAGGTCCATAATGAGTTTCAATCAGCTCTACAACAAGATCCCTTCTTCCAAATGGTACACGGTTGTCTGACAGCACGTGATAAGGAGTACAACACCTTCTCTTTCAAGGAAGGCCTTTTATTCCATGCAGACCAGATCTATGTTCCAGCCAAAGGCGATCTTTGACTTGTGCGCCTTCAAGAAGCCCATGATTTACCAATAGCTGGTCACATGGGAGTGGACAAGACCTTGGGCACCCTCCAACGCCAATGGTGGTGGCTCAACATGACACAAGATGTTCGAGACTTTGTTTGATCATGTGAAAGTTGCCAATGGAACAAGGCCAACAACCAGAAGCCGAGTGGACTCCTTCAACCACTCGCCATTCCATCCGCTCATTGGGAGCATGTGAGCTTGGATCTCATCACATCCTTGCCAAAGACAAAACAAGGACACACCGCAATTGTGGTGTTTGTGGATAAGCTTAGTAAGCAAATCCACTTGGCACCAACCTGTGATATCATGGATGCTCCAACCTTAGTGCAAATCTACTTTGACAATGTCTTCAAGCATCATGGGATGCCACGTGTACTCATCTCCGACCGAGATCCTCAATTTACCGGGAAGTTTTGGCAAGCACTCTTCTAGATACTCGGCACCAAGCTTGCTTTATCCACGGCCTATCATCCTCAAACGGATGGACAAACCGAACGTGCCAATTATACATTGGAAGATATGTTGCAGGCCTTTGTTAATGCCCACCATACCAACTGGGATGAATGTCTTGTAGCTGCAGAATTTGCCTACAACAATTCCAAATAGGCAAGCACTGGATTTTCTCCCTTCTTTCTCAGTTTTGGCCAAGATCCGCTTGTTCCAGATTCTCTTCTTGCTCTCCTTCCCTCTCAGGTTCCTCATACTTCTACATTCTTGACCATTATATCCTTATCTCTCCAAGAAGCCAAATCTCACCTCCTTGTTGCTCAAAATTGCCAAAAACAATATGCGGACCATCATCGTTGTGATCTCACCTTTGAAGTTGGTGATAAAGTCATGCTATCCTCTAGTAACCTCCCTCTCCCACTTGATACCCAAGTTTGTAAACTTGCTCCTAATTGGATAGGACCCTTTGAAATCACCCACATTATCTCTCATGTTGCTTATCGACTTGCCTTACCTTGTCACATGCGTATCCATCATGTCTTTCATGTTTCCAAGTTAAAACCCTTTGTTCCTAACCCTTCTTCCTTTTCCTCTTGAGTCCAACCTCTCCCTCTTCCTATCCCTATCAATGATCATGAGGAGTACAAAGTTGATCGTATCCTTGCGCGTCACCATATTCAACGAGGCCATCGCCAACAAACGGAGTACAAGGTCCTTTGGAAAGGGTATCCCCTTCATGATGCCACATGGGAACCTCTTTCTCACCTCAAAAATGCATAGAGGGCCATCAAGGACTTCGAAGCTTTATTGGCGACGAGGACGTCACCAACTAGCGGCGGGGGAATATGTAACAATATCGAGTTTAGAGACAAAATTAGTCGGGCTTACGAAGTAGAGAATAAGACAAAATAGCCTAGAATATTCTAGAAGCATCTAAGAAGCTTCTTGGGAAGCTTCCCAACTAGTTAACTTGCGCCCTAAGCAGGTAGCTTCTAGAAGGAAGCTTTTAGAAGCTTCTAACTAGCTTAGCTTGCACGCCAAGTAGGCGGCTTCTAGAAGGAAGCTTCTTGAGAAGCTTCCTAGTTAACTTGGCTTGCACTCCAAGAAAGTGGCTCAAGGAAGCTTCTTGAGAAGCTTCAAGAGTCTTGTATGCTACCTATAAATACCAAGGCCAAAGCTCATGCTAGGCATTTGGAGTTTTCCCTCATTCAAGTGTCCCAATGTGAGTTTCCATTCTCCTAATTCTCTCCTCGGTTTTGGTCTTTTACACTTAGAGAGGCTAGTGGATCCTTGGCAAGTCTCATTCCTTTTGTGCAGTCTTTTTATGGCTCTCCGGCTTCCCTTTACTACCAGCATGGTGGTTCACAGGAGGGAGTCACCGTCTTGGAGTCAGCTGTTGGTACACGTCAAAGGAGATCCTTTAGGGGGGTCCTTATTTGCCATGGCTCTCTTTAGCTCTCCTATCTACTACTTTGGCCATGCCAGGTTGTGTATTTCCCTCCTTGGCAGATGATACATACATCGTAGGTCCTATAGATCGATTAGGCAGGCCTTTGACTACTTGACTACCAAGCTACATCTAGTAGGCTTGAGTCAAGGTGTCAAGTGTAGGGCATGGTCCCAAAGCTTGAGCTTCCAAAGGGTTGTATCACATCCACAGATGGACTTTGTGTTCTTGGAGTGCCAAAAGGATCGGAGGATTTTGTCACACGCTTCTTAGACGCTGCCCTTGCAGAGGATGTTCTCCATGTGGATGACCTTCCATTACTAGGAGATCTGTAGGTGGCATTTGGTATACTCTCTTCCAGTATTGCTCGTCAACCATCCTACCTCATCCGTACAGTTCCTCCCTCACCATCCTTCATATCACGTTTGAGAGCATTTGATAGGAGGATTATGGGAGTCTTTTGGTGATATTATTGGACCAATGACTTTTGACAAGGGATTTGGCATGTAGACAGACGGCTCTACCAATCTCATGTGGTGGAGTGGCTTGCTTTCTATGGAGGAGACGGCACCTATAGCGTTTTTGGGTAGTTGGACTCTCTTGGCACCACTACTTTCCTCTTGTGTTGTGGTTGTTGATAGGCCGGTTTTGGAGACTTATGTGATAGAGGTGGAAGGAGGATCCTTTTCTTTCTAGGTGTTATTGCGCCAGATGAGAGATAGTCTATCCTCACAAACACGAGAGGACTTTCCACCTTTTGCTTCACTATTGTCAGATTGGACTAGAGGTTTACAGTCTTCCTTGATGGAGCGACAATGTGAGCATATGCTACATTCTCTCTTAGCCGACTCGTCCATTCCTCAGGCTACTAGAGCACATCTTTGCTCTTGCTCCGGCAAGGGTGCAGGCTCTTGGATCCTAGCTCGACCGTGCATTAAGGCTTTTCGACTCGCACCAGCTACTTTTTCTACAGCGATGAAGTTTTGCCTAGGTTTGGTCCACCCATCTGCATCTTCATTACTCACTTGTGAGTGTGGTTTACACTAGATGCAGCAGTGGTTCACATGACACAATGTCTTTTTGGAGGACAGAAGATAGCTACCCATGATGTCATTAGAGACATAGTGTTTGTTATGGCACGAGAGAGTGGATACTTGGCTTGGAGGGAGCACTCGTATGCTTTGCAGACAACACGTGTCAAGGTAGACTTATACTTGGTCCAAGATGATCAGGTGATAGTAGCGGATGTCGTGGTTACGAATCCTACGCATGATATAGTTTCAGAGGGAGTGATTCCCTATCCCTCTGGATGGGCGGCAAGTGCAGCCGCAAGTCGCAAGGTCTCCAAGTATAGAGGCATGCAGCAAGGTCACCTCTTTGTTCCTCTAGCCTTGGAGTTATATGGAGCGATGGACACATCATTTGACACATTTATCAAGGAGTGCACGAGAGCTTATCATCTTAGGCGTCAGGGGGTACCACTCTCACTCTCATACTTTGTAGCATATTTTAGACAATGTGTGTCCATTGCTCTACAGAGGGTAGTGATTAGTGCAATCCATAGGAAAGCAATCACATTAGTTGATGTTTCTTTGGATGCTCCAGTTGTGTGTAGACCATACGACTTGCATAGCTTGGATATCTTAGGTGCGGTAGGGCAGATTTCTCATATAGACTCTATTGGGGCTTAGCCCCATGTTACTTTTTTTGTCTCTCCCTTGTACGGCTTGATGGAGTCTTCCCATCCTTTGTTTTTCCTACGCTGTCGCCTTTCTTGATTGTCTTACTGATGTGGTGAGTTGGAGAAATATTGTTCGTCTAGTTAGATGTATGGAGATAGAGTCAAGAAAATATTAAAATTTTTATTTATAGTCATTGATTCCTATTGGGAGTACGATGTAAACCAATGCTTCCTAAACATTAATTTTGAGTTCGAGTTAACCTTCAGTAAATTTTGAGTTATTGTCTTGTCTTTAATTAATCAATTTTATAAGATTGGGTATTTTTACAGGATTGAAAATTATATTAGATTAGAGAAATTTCTTAGTAATGGTAGGAGATGGAGTAATGTCACAAGATGGAGTATTAAATTACAGCACTAGTAATTTCAAAAAAAATATCATTGAAGTTAGATATTGATGATTTCATTTGAATCATCTCCATATAAAGAGAGAGCAAGGTTGTATAATTATTTGATTCATTTAGGAATATAATAGATTGAAGAACCATTAGGAGTACACTAAATTGAAGTATCATATTGTCGGATTAGGATGAACAATGTTAGAGTGCACTGTAAGATGTGTCCCTTTTATGTTGTATAAAGAGAACAAATTTATTAGTTCAATTTATGAAATGGTATTATAGCATATAAGATCGTAGTAGACTTACAAGAGAACTCAATTGATAGACAGATTCCAATGACATAGTAAGAATTATAGTAGGCAGAAGTTCAAGTTAGAGCTCTATTTGGAGGACATGAGATTAGAAATTTCATTAAGGACTTTGATAAGATGGTTTGAAAAGACTTGAGATGTCTATAGGAAATCTTGAGATGGCTTTCAAAAACTCTAAAATTCTACATATTATAAATGTGAGGAAAACAAAGGAATCGGAAGATATAGTTTATGATAAATATGAGAATTTATAGACAAACTAGAAATTTCAATTCAAGTAGCAATTAAATTTTATGAAGATGGATCAGAAGTAGTATGTAAATAAGCTCTTGACTACCATTCAAGAGATGGAGTAGCAATTATTATATGTATGATTAAAGGTGTAGGATGAGGATCTAGTGTTGTTAAGGGTGCATAACATAACTTATTCTTGAGATCTTGGGGTGACTATGCTCTCGATAGGTATGAAGAGCCAAAATTTGAGGAATGGTACTATTGCTTCAAAAAGAATTCAAGAGGGAGACCATTGTGGTACCCACATTTTCTTTTTTTCAAAATGGAGAAGAAAAAGTGTATAGAGAAGTCGGATTGCGCTTGTATGGCCAAAGAAGGCAAAGAAAAGAGTCTTCAGGATGAAACCTGAGGTAACATGGCTTTGAGTCATAAGGTGAAGTACTCGGACTTGCCCTATTAGCATACAACCCAAAGTAAGAAGTCTTCGTATCGGGGGGTGCTCAACCCAAGGCAAAGATAGTGTAGCAACTTTTCTTTGGGGCAAGAAATTCAAGAAGGGACCATTCAAAAACTGGCAGTCATACGCGTGAAGTACACTTGACAATGACAGGCGCATGCAAGAGGTGTGATTTCTTGGTAGAAACTCAAATTGAAGAGAGACAAAGAAGGCGCAACTCTATAAAAATTGGGCTAACAATGAAGCAATGTCGAGCAATTTTCCTTTGCCGTTGAGGAGTTGTCCTGCAAGAGATCATGGGAAGGAAAGTAGAGTTGAAGACGCGCTAGTGTGTAGAGGAGAATTCAAGAGAGCTAACCTGAGAGACAGTGAGGAAGAAAGAAAGATGGGAGGAGGAAAGAAGAACTCCGAATTCACAATGAGAAATCATGCGATTCGGAGGTTAGATGTGATTGCAAAGATCAGAGTCTTGAGCTGACTTTGGATCACATTCTTGGCATGGAACTAGAATGTTAGTTTTCTAGGATTCATGACCGAGATAATCAAGAGTAAATGTCTTGATGGCCTCAAGGAAGAGGGGAAGAGAGGAAATCCAGCTTGGTGGACAGAGTTGGATTGGAGATTAGTACTTTGAAGAGAGGCAAGCATGGAGGAGGGTGCCACATTCTTGGGGAAGTGAGAGGTAACCAAAGAAACCCAAGAAGTGAGGGATGCATTCTCTTTGAAGTGGATGAAGAATGGATACAAAGTAGAGAGTTACAAAGATCCGGTCAAGAGAGGGATCGTGAGTGCTCTCATGGCAATCCTGAAGCCGGAGAGAATGACTTATGTGATGAAACACCAAGTAGTGTTCTTCCATAAGATGTTTGCAGGAGAGCCAATCAACTGGGTAAGGTGTTTCCATGGGCAAACGAGGCAGATGGTGTGGAATTTGTGAGATAAGTTGCCTCCACATTACATTGTGCCATTTGCAGCTCATTTCTACCTTGGGTTGAATCTGCTTAATGCGGCAGAGTGCAACAAAATGGTATCGCACTTTCATCTCGACTTAAGAAAGGAGGTTGACATGGAAGAGCAATAGTATATTCTTCAGATCCAAAGCAATGATGAGTACTATGTGCAGATGGGGAAGAGTGCACAGGTAGAAGTAAGTAGTCCAAAGTCAAAGAAGCAGAGTTGACAAGGAGAAGGCAAAGATGTTGAGAAGACAAGACTTCAAAAGACCAAAAGGGTAAACTCAAGGAAAGGTATGGTGGTGATTGCGTCGCCGGAAGAAGACTCGGAGGGCAAAGCCGAGTGCAAGTCCAAAGACTCGGAATGCAAGGAAGAACCCGAGCTTACACTACAAAGTGGGGATACAAGTAGTGATAGCAATGAAGGCGGAGAGATGACGTCAGTGCCTGCAATAGAAGAAGAAGTTTGGGTGGAGCTCAAGGAAGAGAGTAATGCAAGGTTGGAAGACAAAGTGCTCGAGTAGGAGGAGAAGAAGATTACTATTCAGAGAGGAGTTCGGTCCTTGCGCAAGGTGAAGTGTGAAGAGGGTCCAAGCAAGGCAAGGGAAGAGGAGAATGCTAGTTCAAGAAGTGAAGCGTCTATTCCGATACGACGACTACAGAGAAGAAGGCAAGTATCAGGAGAAGAAGAGGTAAAGAAGGAGATCACTCCGCAAGTTGAAGTAGTCGCAAGTGATGGAGTGGAGTACTTGCGAAGAAGTTGTGTGTCCTCTGTTGGTGAAATTGGAACACAAGAAGAGGGAGATGCAGTTGAAGTGTCCTGAGGTGAAGACTATATTGCAGGTATTAGCAAAACTAGAAGAAGAGAACTTGGAGTTGAAGAAGAGTATAATCCGAGGCGAGGAGGAAAGGGAAGTACTCCAAGTGGATGCAATAGTGCAGAGTCAAGTGATTGAGAACTTGAAGAGAGAAGCAAGGTATCAAGAGGAACTTGTGAAGCAGAGTGACATAGCAAGGGAAAGACAAGTAGCTGAGTATGAAATCTTGAAGCAACAATTTGCTGATTCATGACTAGAAATTATCCATGCTATGGCAAGGGTAGTAGAGAAGGAACAAGAACTTGATAGGGTAATGGAGAGTGTAGAAGAGAAGAAGCAACTGTGGCAACGGGAGTTGACAGTGAGATATAAGGAAGAAGAGAGATTACAAGAGTTACTTTGTAATCAGGAAGAGAAGGTTGTATAGAAGGAGAAGGAGAAGGAAACTGTGAAAGCCAAGTTTGAAGCAAAATTGGCAATGTACCGGGAGGATTGGCTTGCAGATTGGGAGCACAAAAGGAAAATGAGATTGGAGCCCTTGAAGGAGATCGTAATCAAGATGAATGAAATGTTGAGTATAGAGGCCAGTGTGCGTATCAAGGAGACAAGGCTGCACGAGTTGAAGTTGTTGGTGCAAGAGATGAGGAGGAGACATGCGAAGGACACAGATTTGAATGCATTGTTGATTAGTCTCAAAACTTGTGTAGATAGGAAGATATTGGAAGTGGAAGATAATATCACAATTAGATAAGACTTGGTAAAGTTGGAGATAGATAAACTTCAGAAGGATATTAGAGAAAACCTAAAGTAGATGAAGTAGGAGTATAGATGTATTTGGAGTTATCATTGGAGACATCAGAGAAGAGTGGTCAGGAGATAAGGAGTTAGATAGATTACCCACTAGTGAAATGTCAGATCAGGAAAGAGAACTATTAGATTTGGTAGAAGATGTAGGAATTATGAAACACAAGGATAGAGCAATAGGAAGTAAAGTTACTTTGAGTTCGGGTTTAAAAGCCAAGGAAGAAGTAGACATCGGATTGGATTAATAACCAATTTGAGATTTGAATAGGCAGATATGAAGAGGTGTCATTTTGGATTGTCATTTTGGATCTGCAGGTTTGTAGAGTCATAAGGAAGAGGTACATTAGGAAGATAATTGTTGATTGCTTCACAACTTAAGAATGGCATTCATAGTCAGATATTGTTCAGTGCTCATAATTTTTGAGAATAGATAAAGCAAAGTGCTGTGAAGTAGTGCTCGTTGCTTGAGCTTGATTCCGAGTATCAATTTTGCAATTGTGTTTGTGAGTGTGTGGAGAAATTTGAAATGCAAGTCAATGTGCTTGTTGGATGTTGGATTCCACAGCCTTGATCTTCATTCTGTGTGTTTGATCCTGAATGAAGTGCAATCGAAGCAATGCCTTGACAGATCTGAGAGGAATTGTAGTGTTGGTAGTATTTTGCATTTGTGAGTGCAGTGCAAAGTTGATGTGAAGCAATTTAGATTGAGGAAGTTTTTCCTTCAGTGGAGGGGTGGAACACAATTCTGAGGCAAAGGCATTTTGCAGTGAAGTGCCATTTTTGAGAGAGCCTGAATCATCACAATCAAGATTGTTTGGAAAGAATTGAAGTTGTTGTGATTAAGAAGTGTTAATTTGTGACAAGACTGCAAATCAGTGCTTGTTATTCTCTTCTAGGTGTGGGTTCTACCTGAGAGATTGAAGACGCAACCAAGAAGAACTACAGTGTTACTGTTTGACTTTGTATTTGACCAATTCTGACTCGTATCTCTACGAGAACAAACTTTACTTACCCGATTACCGCAAAAGTGATGTTTGCCGGGTTGTCACAACCATACAACATATAAAGGGAACTATTAATAATACTTTCTTCACCAATAAGAATGGATGTTTCAAGAAGGAGAAATTTGGCATTAGTTTAATAGGTCTCAAAATCAAAACCAAATTTAGCCTAGGAAAAATTGGAGTATTTTCTTCAAATTCAAAGGGAAATATTACATGTAACTATTATGGCAAATATGGTCAATTTTTAAAGGAGTGCAGAAGGAAGGAATATGATGTAAAGAGTAGAGGACTCATTATACCTCCCGCAGAGGTAAATGATAGTGACTCTCCCAAAAAAGAGAAAAAAAAGGCAATAACCCATTTATTCTATTTTATCATTGATTGATAGTGACTTCCAAAATACATGATGGATAGACTCATGAGATTCATACTATTGATACATGATTTTTCACGAGTTATTTTCTACCAGAACAAATATTGGTAGCCCTCCCATGATTATGGGTGATAGAATAACACATAATGTAAAAGAAGATAATAATGTATAAATGCTCTTCTCAGATGGTTGCATCAAGGAGGTTTTAAATGTGTGTTATACTCCTAAATTTTTCTTCTAAGTGTGGAGAAAAATACTAAGAAAAGCATTGGACTGAAAGGTATTTTGATAAGAAGGAATGTTGGGTGAAAGATGAATCCAAATCTCAAGATAGTGAAACAAACATTAAAGAAGCTCTACAAATTTTGGATGTAAAGTGAATACTTCTAGCCCTATTGGAATGAGAAAAGAGATAAGATTATGTTATGAGAAATATGGCTATTGGAATTTAGAAGATCTATAAAATCTTCCAAGCAAAATTGATTGTTGTCATTGATTTACAAAAGATTAGTATACCATTTAAGGTTTATGAAGAGTACCTTCAAAAAAAGCAAGCAAAATTTAGGTTTTCTACAAGTAGCCTTAGGAGATCCAAGGAAAATTTGGGAATTTTTCATGTTGATTTTTTGAATCCATGGATGCTAAATCTCTTAGAGATGTGCATTATTTTCTTAGTGGATAACTATTTTCTAGAAAGATGTGGTTTATTAAGCATGTGAGAGGATCTGTGGACTAATTAATTTGGTTTAGAACAAAGAGAAAACCAAGATGCAATTTATAAGACCAAATCGGAAGTAGAATCTTTTCCAAAGCCTTTTAATTGACAAATAATTCAACTTCCTACATCCTACACTCCTTAGTAGATTGGTATAGTAATGAGTGAAAAGTATATGTTGTTTGAAGTTGCAAGGAAAATCCTCAAGAGAAATCATTAGAAAATCAATTTTGTATTGAATTGGTGAGTATAGCTATGTATCTCCTACAAAGAAGTCTAATGAGAGCATTTATAAGAGTACTTCCATAAGAAATCTTCATGGAAAAGAAACCAAAAGGAAATCATTTGAGAGTTTTTGGTTGTGTAGTATTTGTTCATGTGCCAATGGAGAAATGGAAAAGAGGCTCAATCAAAAGATGAAGTGCATATTAATGCCTTCAAGAAATATAAAAGGCTTATCTACATTACTAAGCAAGGTTGTCTAAGGTTATTTCTAGGCTTTTGATTGGTTACTAGACAAAACTAAAGGTGGTAGTTACTTTCTCCAACCTATCTTCTTGTATGCAAAGTCTTTGTTACTCTCTCTAAAAGTACTTTTTCAAATTATGATAAAATCTTGGTGAAAGATGGAAAAGTTTCATGAACAAAAGGTCCATCTAATTCAAAAATTGTATTGAGAAAAGTACTTACCTCATCTTCAAATAGAGAATGCATGACTACTTCAAACATTATATTCAAAGAATGTACTTAGGTGGGTAAATTTGTAAAACTAAGAAGTATAAATTGTCATTTGGACATACACTATCCTAGATAAACTTGATGAGCCTATTTGTTAAATAATACACTTTCAAAGAAATGTACTTATAATGTTGCTTTCTTCATCAAAAGTTCATGTAGAGTTTCCACACCAAAGAATTAAACAAATTTATTATCTTGACAAGAATGGTGAAATTGAAGATAAAAGAATTGATTTATCAAGTGTTAATAAAGATGATGAAATGTTTTAGTGGGAACCATCAACAATCTTCAATCTTCAATTCAAGATATGTAAAAGACCATTCAAGTTCAAAGGAGTGTATTAAAAATAGAGGTATTTCTCCAATTAAATATTGGACAAGATGGTGGATAAAGAGGAGCAACAAAAAACCTTTTGGAGATCAAGGAAGAAAATATTGATGCGCATCAATGAGATATATATTACAAACTAAAATATGCAAGTTTTAGATAATCTTTAAGAAAGAAGATAATTCTCAAAAGCTCAATAGGAGTTTTTATAATAGCTTTGATGGGTAGAATCATGGAATCAACTAAAACTCCAATGTACTCTAGCCAATATAGAAGAGATGAAGAAAAAATTTCAACTCAAAATTTGAGATGAAAGACTTACAAAAATTCAAATTTGTCTTGGTATGGAGGACAAAGGAAGTACTTATGCACTCAAACCAAGAAGAAATGAGATATTGTTGAAATATTCAATATAAAGAGTATTATCAAATTACAACTGTTTGGATTTGTGGATGAATTGTGAAAGTTTGTGAAAAAGTTGAAAGGTCCATGCTATGTTGATCAAGAAAATTAGAAGGAGTTTAATATTTCTTTCTCCTCCATGGTTCTTTTATTTCTTACACAAAAAATAATCAACCAATTATAAAAATTATAAAAGAGCAAAAGAAATCTCATTGGATGGCTGCATAAAGGATCTTGTAGTATCTCAAAGGCACAATGAATTTTAAAATATAAGAGCATGCGAACACATGACAAAAATTTACTTGGAAGGACAATTTGGACTGGAGATAGAAACAAGGGAAGATCTACTCAAAGTTATGCTTTTAATTAAAGAGGTGCTTTATCTTATGGTCCAAAAGAAGTAAGTTATAGTGGCTTTATCATCAATAGCCTTAATATGAGGTCTTTGTAAGCTACTTATCAAGTACTTTAATTAAGGAGAATAATGGAAATTTTGAGATTTGACCAAGATACTTCAACCAAAAATTCAATTTTGTTGCCTTGGCTAAGAATCATATATTACATGCAAAGACCAAATATATAAAAATTCAATCAATTTAACTAGGAGAAAATAAGAAATGGAAAGGGTGTTACATGTGGATATTCATGGAAGAACAAAATGCATACATTTTACCAAAACCTTCTAACAATAAAGTTCATGGAATTTAGGAGTATAAAGTGGGTAATATAAAGAAAATAGTACAATATAGTTACCACTTACAAGGACTTCCAAGGAGTTCACTACCGCTCTATAATGAGGTTAGGTCTCCCACGTCCAACTCTCATAGGGCTTTCAAACCAATGTACATGTGGTTCTCCATATGACATCTAAGGCATACATATTTTGTGATGTGCAATAGGTGGAAAGCACACCAAAGTCCATGATGTAGTTTGTAATAGAGTGGCTCAAATCTTATAAGCTAAATGGCCCAAGTTCATGTTGAGCAATGGTTGGATCTACTATGACCATCTATCTTGCAAGTGTGAACAAATATTGTTATATTTACTGATGGTCATCGTACCTTGTATGACATGGTGCAAACCTCCTACAAGTAGAGTCATTGGCATGAGCAAGCAAGAACAATAGCAACCATTGTCTCGAGGGCAAGGAGAACCATTAAACATACTATTTATCCTTTGATACCTTCATACCTTTGCTATCAAGATCTTTGGGTACCTATATCACCACTTTGATGGTCTTCTCAAGGAAGTAACATGGTGGTCTTTATAGAAGAGGGGCATTGGCCATCTCTCTAGCCATGTTCATTTTCTATTATTAATAGTGTATATCAATTACTTTACAACATGCTCAAGCTTTGTGGCTTTAGTGACAAGTAACAACAATAAGAATACATAGCACAACTAAAGTCCTCTCCCGACTTGCTAGATATACCATTGGATATACCATATAGTTCAAGAGTGGACTACCTTCTTCTTTGCTTATTAGGTTCTTATTGTTAAAGCTCTTTTTCCCTAGCATACCTTTGGGTTGGTTTAATTTTGGCTTTCTTGGTTGCATGGGATTGATGTGCTTCATGCACTTTTTGTACCTTTTACTCCTTTCTCTATTCCTTTGGAGTACTATTTATATATTTCTTTAAACATTTAAGAGGAGTGAGGAATGGTTCTTGAACAATAATTTTTATTTTAATATCATCTCTCTTAGCATTGTCATGACATTTGTAATGCCAAAGCTAGTTTGATCAGATGCTAGAGAGTTAGTCTTGGCAATTAGAGTTATACATGTAGTTTCTTAGAGAATACTTAATTGTGGTTAGATTTTGTGTTAGGGCTATTGATCACATCATTGGAGCTACCATTTGCATTGTCAGATGGACCATCAACATTGCCATTAAGGCTGGAGTGTTAGGTCAAGTCCATAGGTGTATACCTCAAAGTGCAACTCCCAAGAGCTCACTTCTTTGATGTTGAGCCTTTAAGCACGTAGCTATGGTGGACTAAGGTATACAAGCATCACTTGGAGTCTCTTAGCTAGAGTAGGTGTGGCTTGAATATGTAATCAAAAACCATTGATGATATTTTTTGGAGTTGAGAGTTGCATTTCTAATCCAAGTTGAGAGTGCAAATTGAATTTACTACATCAAAGAAGTGAAGTCAAGGGGAAAATTGAGTATAGAGAACCAAGGGCATTGGTGGTATCTCCAAGCTTAGTGAGATCATTGGTATTTGTCATCATTTTTACTTGATCACAATTTTAGTTGAGTGGAATATGTACGGAAGCATTGCCAAATTTGTGCTATAGATTTGACAATAGAGTAGATAGTGTGTAGCAACCCAAATTCTCTAAAATTGAGATTGAATTTTTGAGGTAAATGGGTGTTTTGAGGTCAATTTGAGTGTAGAAGTGTGGTATTGGAGGTCATGATAGTGTGATTGAGTCCAAGGGGCAAAATTGAGGTAAGATTTAAAACCCATTGCAATGAATTAGGGATTTGGAGGTCCCTATCCATTCAATTTTATTCAATTTGACATTTGGTGAAGGATTTAGAGGTTAACCAATTGTGGTAGAGGTCACCAAGAGTTGGTGTACTAGAGGTCAATCAATGTTGGAGAGGCATTTGGAAGTCTACCAAATTTGGCATTTGGTGAAGGATTTAGAGGTTAAAAAATTGTAGTAAAGATCACCAAGAGTTGATGGAAGTTTGATTTGGAGGCCCATCTTGAGGTAAAGTAAGTATTGGAGGTCTACTAGAGTTAAAGAAGCATTTGGAGGTCTTGAAGGGAGTTAGTGGCAAATTAGTCAAGGTTAGCCCATCTGGAGGGGTTTCAAATTGCCAAGAGGAAAGGCCTCATTTGGCTGAAATTTATAGGTTAGAGACTTCAAGGCTTAGGCAATGGACTAGAGTTGGAGAGGCATTTGGAGGTCTCAAAGGGAGTTAGTGGCCAAGGTTGGCTAGAGTTGGAGAGGTATTTGGAGGTTGGCCAGATTTAGCATTTGGTGAAGGATTTGGAGGTCAGCCAATTGTAGTAGAGATCATCAAGAGTTGGTGGAAGTTTGGAGGCCAATCTTGAGGTAAAGCAAGTATTAGAGGTCACCTAGAGTTGGAAAGGCATTTGGCGGTCTTGAACAGAGTTAGTGACAAATTAGTCCAGGGTAGCTTGTTTGGGGAGGGTTCAAATTGGCAAGAGGAAAAGCCTCAGTTAGCTAAAATTTATCATTTAGAGGCTTCAAGGCATAGGGATCTAGATTAGAGAAGCTACAAAGGCCAAGAAGTTGGCTTGTTAGCATGAGGCTAGCTAGTTTAGATGGTTTTTTGCTAGTCATTTGGTAATATCTACCCACTCTTTATGATTGTGTGCAACAAGGTTTAAAACCTATATATTTGATTCCTAGATTGGTACCCTAGGCAGTTGGTCCACCTTCATTTGTTGTCTTAAAGACTAGTAGACCCATATCTATATCTATGTAGCTTTGGTTATGAGAGGACGTTTGTTGTTTGAAAGGATGCTATTCTTGATGATCTTAGTAGCATAAGAGTAGATAGACATTTTATTATGTCAAATGCCAAATGGTGATAAAGTCAACCCTAATTTGATTTGTGAGATGGAGTGTTATTGTTGAGATTTCTTGTGATTGGAACTCCCTCAAATCTTTACTCCTATTTGTGCACCGCATTTTGTATGAAATGCCTTGATATTTGGAGCATTGGTATTAACTCTTGGTAGTGGGGCTAGAGTGATGAGCAATCAAATTACCTATGATTTTTTCTGATAAAGCAAGAAGTGATAACTTGCAATTGTGAGAATGCATGTTCTGATGGCATGTTATAGGTCATCCTTTCCCTTAGTGTAGTTTTTATAGTTGGAGTTACATTAATGGATGGTGTTCAATTTTTAATGATACTTAGAGGAGGTACTTGGTGATTATGGTATTGTGTTGTGGTTTGTGTAGCACATGAAAAAGTAAAATAGTGTGGTTTATCTTCATAAAGATGGAGTAGGTTGTATGACGGATCCCATGGTTGAACTATTGCCATGTGAGCAATCTATAGACATGTATATGATAAGCCACATGGGTTATGGTCTTGTCTTCTTTGAAGTCTCTTATGTATATAGATTGTGAAGAGTTGGGAGGAAAGTGTTTTTTAGTTTGAGGAGTCTTGAGCAGGAGGAGGACGTTGGAAGTGAGAGTTGTAGCAAAGAGCAAGCGTTAAAGTGTGGAAGGAAGATTTTAGTTTAGGGTGCTAATAGGCTATAATTTAAAGAATAAAATTGAATGATTTGAGCTAATTTTCTGGGAGATATGATCATTGAATAAGGGGGATAGAATTTATACCCAGGAGCACAAAATAGATGATTTAGAGAGCTTCATGAGACATCTTCATGATCTGTTAGTTGGATTGGAGAGTTGATAGAGCAAATGTATTACTGAGCTTAAAAATTTTTAGGGTTTGATCAATCTCAAATTAGATCTGGCCAATTGAAGTTGGAGCTTTGGAAAGTGAGGAGTTGGAGATGAGATGTTGATCTTTTTGATGTTTTGGTCACTGTTGAAATTGTGGTCCAAATCACCTTGTCAAATTTTCCAATATTTTTGGTGGCTAGGGTTTGCAATTTTGTGTAGAGGTTCATATGAATTGCTCAATTTGGTCAATTAGACAATTCAAGGTCTTGGATCAAGCATACTTTGGTTTGTAGAGCTCACAAGTTAGCCTAGCTCAAAAATTGATCTGTATCTAGGGCTGGAGGTTGGATTAGGGTCCTAAAATTTACAAAGGTTTAGGCAAGGGCAAAATCAGCTACTATGAAAATTTTGGTTGACTTTGGGTCCATGGAGAATGAGAGCTGATGCAACAGACTCTACTTAAAATACTATTGTAAGCTTGGTAGAGCATTTTTATCGTTTATCATGATTGAGTGTCAATTCTCCTATTTGTGTGTCTATGATTGAGGATTTTAGGTTGCTGGAGTGTTTGTGAGGATCAAGTGCACCTTTGATCTAGAAATCTAGGGAAAGGTACCAAGAACCAGGAGCAAACCCTACATTAGGGTTTCAAAATTAGAGTGAAAACTACCAAAAATTGGCCAAAGTTGAAAGCTTGTAAGAGGAGTTGTAGTGATCAAATTGTGGCTTATTTTATATCATTAAAAAACTTATTTCACAAGCTTTCTATTGAACCTTGGAAAATTGGAATACAAATTACATAGAGAAAGTTATGCCCATCTGAGTTACATATAATTTTCCTCATAAAAAAGACATAAGATTACCTCACTTGGAGTACACATTGGTTAAAGGCTGAAGTACATATTGGAAGAAGCTTGGAACACAAGTTGAATTAGCTTGATTATAGAGCAAGAGTGCTCTGAAGCTCAATCCCAACAAAAAGCGTAGAGGGTTGTTGTTGAATTCTTGTGATTGGATCCTCTTTATGCTTGCATGCATGTTTGTCTGCTCAATTGGTTTGGATTGGTGTACAAGCGTTATGCTTAGGTTCTTTCCTTCTAGAAGTATTGTGTATTTCTCTTTTTTAATGCTAGAAGTGATGACCAACAGACCAGGAGTGCATGTTATGATGATAGATTAGGTTGCCCATCACTACCTTACCCGATAGCAAGAATACAAAAACCTAGAGTGAAGGGTTCTACTAGTTGGGTTCTATGAACCGGCCTGTCTCTCACTCAAGATGAACTTCTGATGGCTATTATGGTAGTGCACAATGGACTAAGAAGGCAAGGAACCCCAACTCCATCATACTCCTCCAAGGCTAACACTCCAAGACTCAAGATATTGCTCACTAGAGAACTCAATGAGAGAATGATAGTTGCAAATGAAAGGATGATGGGTACCTCCTCACCCCTAATTTATATACTTGTGAAATAGTTCTGCACCAAAGTTACTTATTACCGCAGTAACTCAAGTTACTAGACTAAAATTCAAGTAAAGTCAAAAAGTAGAAAGGAATATCCATTCACATGGGTATATTCCTTGAGATCTTATCTTGACCCAACCACTAAGTCAAGGATTCCTTCACATGGGCTATCCTTGGACTATAGAAGAATCCAAAACAAAAAGGCTTGCGGACCCAAGAATTCTCAACTCTTTCCTCAAAGCTAAACACTTAGGAATAATACCAAGTCAACACACTTGAATCCAAAATAGTGGTGCTCATCTTTTCCACCTCCTCTAAAGTAAGGTCCCCTCTATCTTAGATATGACTAACTCTAGCTAATCATGACTAATGTAGAACCATCCTTTATCTCTATATAAATAATATCTCTCAAGTACTTGTAATACCAAGCTAAATATCACAATACCACACACATGCACAAATGGGTGTTACAGTTCTACGCACGCTCAAATTGGTAGAGATAGGCTTATCTACAACCTCTTATCTATAGGCTCCACAAATAGGCACCATATGTGTTCCTAGAGAGAGAAAAGCAAAATACAACAATGGTTGTGGTTTAGAGTATATTATCATTATGGAGTTCTTCGGGGATTCTAAAGAAGATTTTGCTACAATACATAGTGGGTTTATATGGAGTGGCACTCAATATTATTAGCTCATATCTCAAGTCCCAATGAGAAAGGAGATTGGTTCTTGTTTGGAGTCTAACATGGGAGCTGATTTCAATTGATAGTGCCCACTACATTTCCACACCATTATTGTGTGACATGGATAATATTTTTGGGACCTCTAAATATCCCAAGTGATACTTTGGTAGAAGGGATACCATTGTGTTGAATGACTTCATCCAAGATTTGATACTTGATGTGATTTGCAACATATATGAATCCCAAATTTTTTAACACCTTTCATGGCATGGAAAGAGTTGTTTCTATACTTGGAGGGTCCATTAATGGATGACTACCATGAGTTTAAAGGGGCTTACTTAGAAGAGATTGAGCTATGGAGATAACATTGGTCTCCAAACTACATCAATATCACTTCAAGCTTAGTTTTTAGGGGTAGATCAATAATACCTATAAGTTCTAGCTCTAGTAGTGTTGGTGTATCTACTAAAGGTGTAATAGTTGGAGATGGTGCTACTACAAGTGGAGACGTCATTGTAGGAGGTGGTGTAATACCAAGGTTTAAACCCAGGGTGGAATTATTCTAATGCTTGAGGTAGAACTACCAAGGAGTGTGGATCAACAAGCTAAAGAGCTTGCAAGAGCTCTAACAAAAGGTAGGAGAGAGCTTATACAAGGCATACATTCACATGAGATGAATGATCAATTTCAATCATAAAGTTAGGAGTAGGTAGTCCAACTTTGGTATGGGATACTAGACAAGGAGTTGCAACATAAAGTACATGCTGTTACATTGTTATAGGCTACCTCACCACACAATGATGTTTGGCAGAGATCTTTAGTTTGGTTGAGTGTATTAATCTCAACATGGTGAAAGAGAGAGTAGTGACATTTGGATTTGATAGGGAGACTTCATCCATAATTTTTTCTTCCTAGAATGAAGCAAAGCACACCAGATCGTGTTGGCTTTTGAGGGCCTATATAGACAATCCCAATCTTATGGAGAGATTAAAGTGCCTAGTGCACCTAGATTTTTGGTCACAAGTAGCCAATGAGTGGTGGTGTTGCTTGTTGGATTTATGGTGAGACTCACCACAAGAGAGAATGCACCTAGGGTAGTGGGCATGATACCTTTGGAGTGCCACAACTAACTTAAAAATAGTGTGACCTTTGCCACAAATTTGGTTATACCAATGAGCAATGTTTTGACCTCCACCTAGAGTTATAGAGTGGTAGGGCTATTATGGCAAGTTGTAACACTCCGAGGACAAGAGAAGCGAGAAAACACAGATTACACACTCAACATTTGGTGCCCCAAAGGAGCACCTTCTCTTTATTATATAGACAAAGAGGATCTCCTCCAAGGAAGCTCCACCATAGGATTAGGCACACAGATAGGTGACATTTCATCAAGCTCCACCCTTGGATTACTTACTTGGATGGGTGACATGTCGGTCTAGGTCCTATCTGGTTGGTCAAACAAGCTTTGACCGGAGGGAATCTTTTAGGGCATCTTCTTATAGGAGTCTCAGAATCACGTGAGTAAGGTACCATTGGAAAGCTCTCAACAAGACAAACCAGGGGTGAGGGAAGGCCAGCATTTCTTCAGTTGGGGGAGGGGGGGATCTGCACATTTTTGAGGCCCAATTCATCCGTTTAGGCCTCCGAAATTGCCTTCAAAGATTTTAGGCATATATTGGTTCCTACTCTATTAGTAGAAGTCCCCTTTTGGTGATACCTCTTTCTGATCTGTTTAGTCCATCATGTGTAACATCCTTCCAGATGTTACCAAACCAATTCTCACCTTTAAAGCATATGTCTAGCTATTGGTTCTAAGGTTCTCAAGTCTATTTTGGTTTCTGCTCTATTAGTAGTACTCTTTTAGTGATACTTCTATCTGATCTATTTTGACCATCATGTATAACATCATTCTAGATGTTACCAAACCAAACCAAACTTCACATCTAGATCATATGGCTAGCTTGTGGTATTACACAAGTGTTAGAGGAGCTTAAGGTCATTAAAGACAAGGTGGTAGAGGACCTACACTTGGTAGGAGCACAATACTTGTCCTTGCTTTTGATACAACTATGGCTACTTGGATTAAGTAGTTGGAGCAAAGATTGGCTAGCATGGCTACCACAGCTATAGCTCAAAGAAGATTACATTTTAGTAGTGCTAAGACTTCCACCTCATATGTTGGTGATAGGGATGTCTTGTACTTCATGTGCGGATCAACATAGATAGATGCTATCATGATATTTGTAGTGCCAAAACTAGTTTGCTTGGACATTGGAGTGGTAGTGTTGGCAGCCATAGTTATTATGATAGTTGCTCATAGACTACTTGGTGGTAGCCTGATTTCATGCTAGGGCTATTGAACACATGGTAAGACCTATTGTCACTTGCACCATATGCACCTTCAGATCAACAACATCAGGGCTAGAGACCTAGTCAAGTAGAGGGGTGTACTTTTGAAGTGTAGCTCTAGAGAGTTCACTTCTTTAATAATATTGATTTTTTGAGTTCCTAGCTATGGTGGACAAAGGTTGGAAAGTGTCACCTAAAGTCTCTTAGCTAGAGTAGATGTGGCTTGATTTTAATTAGAGCATGATTGTTGATAGATTATTGAATGAAAGATTGAGTACAAATATGATTTGAGTGTGATTCAATGGAAGAATGAATTGATTACATCAAAGAAGTGAGAGTCCAAGGGAAATTATGTATAGAAACTGAGGGCATTAGTGATATCTCCAAGCTTGGCTGACCATTGGTACACTCAATCATGGTCCTAGATTTCCTTGCGAGTGATCATGTGTAAAAGCCTATTTGAGTTGATGAAAATTTGGCAATAGGAAGACGGTGTGCAAAAGTGTTGGCCAAATTCATGAGACTTGAGTCAATTAGAGATAATGGGTATTTGATTTAAGCCCAAGGACGTGAATTCAAGGTTGATTTGGTGAAAATTAAACCCAAAGTACAAAATTTGAGATGAATTTGAGAACCTATCTCCTCAATTTAGAGATTTGGAGATCCTATCCTCTAAATTTGGCCCAAGTTGATAGTTACCAAAGGTTTTGGCAGTTAGCCAATTGTAAAGGAGGTGCATCAGAATGGAAAAGGTTATCCAGATTTGGAGGTCAAGTTGGTGGAGGTTATTCTATGAGCCGGCTTTTCTTTCATTTAGGATGAACCTATGATGGCTATTATGGTAGCACACCGTGGACTTAAAAGGCAAGGAACTCCAACTCTATCATATTTCTCCAAGGCTAACACTCCAAAAATCAAACCATTGCTCACTAGAGAACTCAATGAGAAAGAGATAGTTGCAAATGAAAGAATGATGAGTACTTCTTCACCCTTAGTTTACATACTTGTGAAATAGTTAGACACCAAAGTTATCAATTATTGGAATAACTCAAGTTATTAAGCTAAAAGTCAAATAAAGTAAAAAGTCTAAAAGAATATCTATACTCATGAGAATATTCTCCTAAACATATGGTCTTATCTTGACCCAAATACCAAGTCAAGGATTCTTTCACATGAGCTATCCTTGGAATATAGAAAAATCCAAAGCAAAAAGACTTGTATTTCCAAGAGTTCTCAACACTTTTCTCAATACTAAACACCTAGGAATAATACCAAGTCAATACATTAGAATCCAAAATATTGGTGCTCATCTTTTCCACTTCCTCTAAAATAAGGTTCTCTTTATCTTAGCTATGACTAACTTTAGCTAATCATAACGAATGGAGAATTATCCTTTATCTCTATATAAATAATCTCTCTCAAGTACTTGTAATACCAAACTAAATATCACAATAAGACATACATGCACAAAATAGGTGTTACAATCCAAAGTTCATTTGGTTGTGTTTAGAGACTTTGAGGTATAGGGTTTGTAGCCTAGAAGGGCCAGCAAGCCAACTTGTTAGTATGATGCTAGCTAGTTTAGATGAGTTTTTGTTAGTTTTTGGTCATCATTTGGTAAAATATGCTCATCTTCCTAGATAGTGCGCATCAAGATTTGAACCCAAGATCTTTGGTTCCTAGATTGGTGCCCTAGATAATTGGTCCACCCTTCACTTGTTGTCATAGTGATTGGTGAATTGATACATATACATATGTAACTTTGGCTAAGAGGGGCAGTTTGATCTCATCCTTGATGATCTTGGTAGCTTAGGAGTAGATAGACACTCTTATTATATCAAATGCTAAATGGTGATAAAGTCAGTCCGATGTTGATTTATAAGATGGAGGGTTTCATTTAGACATCTTCTCATTAGACCTCCTCCATTCTTTACTTCTTGTTTGTGCACCATGTTTGTGTGAGGTGCCTTGACTTTAGAACATTAATGTGTTTTCAATAGTGAAGCAAAGTGATGAACAGTCAAACTACCCATATTTCTCTTTGGTAAGATAAGAAGTGATGACATGTAGACCATGAGAGTGTGTGTTGTGATGATAGGTTACAAGTTGCAGTCTTGTCTAGTGTAGTTGTGCAATCAAAGCTACATTAGTGAATGGTGTTTGATTGGTGGTGGCACTTATTGGTGATCCTTGGTGGGATACTTGTAGTGGTTACAATTATGGTTTGAGTTACATTGTCACAACATAGTTATTTGAGGATTCTAGAAGAGATATTCTTGCAATACATAATAGGTTTACATTGAGTACCACTTGGTATCAGCTTGTATCTCAAGTCCTAATGAGACAAGAGATTGATATTGATTTGGAGTTTGATACAAGAGTTAATTTGGTTGAGAGTGCACTTGGGATGTCCGCACCATTGTGGGACATGGATGAGATTTATAGCCAAAGCTCCAAGCACTACTTATGTACAATGGGTACAATTTGAGTTGAATGACTTCATCTAGGAGTTTGATATTTTGTGTGATTTGCATCAGATATAGAACCCAACTTTATTCACACCCATCATGGCATTCCAACACTTGGAAGGTCTACCAATGGATGATTATCATGAGTTCAAGAGAGCTCACTTGGAGGAGATTGAGCTGTGGAGATAATATTGGTTTCCAAACTACAAGCTTGGTTTCTAGGGTAGATTGGCAATACACATAAGTTCTAGCTTTAGTAGCATTGGTGTATCCACTAAAGATGCACTAGTTAGAGATGGTGCTACTACAAGTAGGAGTACTGCTATAGGAGGTGTTGTAATATTGGGGTTTAATCATATGGTAGAGTACTTCCAATTTTTGAGGTACAACTACCAAGGAGTACAAATTAATAAGTTGAGGAGCTTGCAAGAATTCCACTGAATGGTTGAAGAGAGCTTATGCAAGGCATACGCTTGTATGAGATGACTGCTCAATTTTACTCAAGGAATTGTTTAGGCTCAAGCAATCCAATTTTAGTATGGGATCTTGGATAGGGAGTTGCAACATAGAGTATATGATGCTACATTGTTACAAGCTACCTCACCTACTTTAGCGGTGGTCTTTAGTTTGGCTGAGCACATTGAGCTCAATGGTGGAGGAGAGAGTGGTGACATATAGATTTGGTAGAGAGACCTCATCCATAATTATTACTTCTTCTAAAGTGCACCACACCATGTTGGCTTCCAAGGGTAGAGTGGGAAGCCCAAATCTTTTGGAGCAAGTGGAGGACCTAGTGCAACTAGACTCTTACCTTCATTTTTGGATCAACAACAACCAATGAGTGTTGGTGTTGCTTGTTGGACTTGTGGTGGACCTCACCACAAGAGAGAGTGCACTTAGGGCAATGGATATGATACCTTTGGTGCATCACAACCAACATAGAGACAATGTGACCATTGCCATAGATTTGGTCATACCAATGACCAATGCTTTGACCTTCACCTAGAGTTTAGGGTTTACCACTATTACACTAGTGTTAGAGGCATCTAAGCATCAAGTGTTAGGTTAGGCTATGGACCTGAATGTTTTGATCTAGATTGTGAACCTTGGCTTGGCAGAGCAATGTAGGATGATCTTCATATGCATCACCACTTGAACTTGATAGGCACACTTGATAGCATAGAGCCTATCAAGACAATTCAAGCACATGATGGGAGCAATGGACCAAGTGGGCATGGTATTCTTGTGATACAACCAATGGCTACTAGTGAGAGTGGTCTACTTGAGGTCCATCCAGGTGAGCATGGAGCTTACAACCAAAGCAAAGAGAGTTTTATGCATTGAGGTTAGGGACTCTAGTTGTTGGAGGCATGACATTAATACTCCTAAGGTCCCAATGTAGCAACCAATCGGTACATCTTCCACTCCTATATCAATTATGGCGGACACTTAGGAGCCAAATATTGGACCCAAGCTTACAAGAGGGGATAGACGGAGAGTTTAGAAGTACATGAGTTGTTTTACCTTTAGTATGAAGGATTTGGGTGCTTTGAAAGGTCATGGTATTTGTATTGAGCTGCCTAGTGATACACTAGTTATTTGACATCCTTATAGATATAATGACATAGAGAGAGCATTGATTCAAAGCCGGCATAAAGACATTTTTGAAGTTGGTTTGGTAGAAATTTCACATGCTTCAACTATAGTGATGCCAGCCAAGAAAGATATGCATGGAAACTACAAAAATAGGCAGATGTATGGAGATTAACATCTTATCAACCAACAAACTAGGGTTTATTGGTATGCCATGCCTACACCAAAGGAGATCTTTGATGCGATTGGGCATGCAAAGGTCTTCAATACTTTGAATCTTCAAGTAATATATCATTAGTTGCCAATTAGGTAGGAAGATAAGTCCAAGATAACATTTTGGACTATTGATACTTTTGGCAAGGATATATTATATCAGTGGAGGTTCATACCATTTTAGTTAGAGAACACTCTTGTCAAGTTCTAGAGGGTCATGGATAGGATCCTAGTAGGATTAGATTTTGCTTAGTGCTATACTTATGACATTTTGGTCTATAGCACTTCTATGGAGGAGCATGAGAGACATTTGTTGGAGGTATTTGAGAGGTTGCAATCTCATGGACTCAAATTATATCTTGGGAAGTGTAGATTCTTCCACAAACAAGTGGAGTATTTGGATCACACTATTTATCTCAAAGGACTTGGTGTTTAGTAAACCAAGGTGGAGGTTATTGCATGTATTCCTTGGCCGAAAAATGTGAGCATTCCTTGGGTTGGTAAAATTCTATTGCTGATATATAGAGGATTTAGTACCTTAACAAGGCCTTACAAAGCTGACTAAGCTTACATAAGAGTGGTGTTGGGGAAATGAGCAAGAGCAAGCTTTTATAGAGCTCAAAGAGAGGTTGACATCTGGTCTTATTCTTAGGAGACCAATCAAAGGATGACCATTCCAAGTTCACACTAATTGAAATATGTTGGGGCTTGGAGCAATGCTCACCTAACAAGATGAAGAGGGGAAGGAGTTTGTGGTGGCCATGCTGGTCACTCATTCAATGGAGACAAAGTATAGTTTGCATGAGAGAGAGTGCTTGGCTCAATATGGGTAATAGTATATTTGTAATGTTACCAATTTGATAACCCCTTCACTCTCATCACTGATCATCAACCATTGAAGTGGTTGCATTTTTGGATCTACAAGTTGCAATGACCAAATGAGTCCAGCAGAGGCTCTTGATAATTTCAAACAAGGGTTGAAGGAGCGGATTCACCAAGAAGTCATGGTGCAAAATCCTTGCACGCTTTTTTAAGCCATTGCTTGTACGCAAAGAATAGTAGGAGCATTGGGTGGAGGTGAAGGATTAGTTCTACCTCAACATTATTGGGCAAAAATGCCATACATGAGTGGACCAGTACCAATGGAATTGTGCAACCTTCAATTTTGAGATTGAGGAGTACAACCACTTCAAGGAGAGCGTGGACGGGTAGAAGAACAAAGAGATGGAGTCCCATGAGGAGAAGGAACTCAAGGAGAACAACACTATTGTTACAATTGTGGCCGTATTGGGTACATATCTACCAACTATTGTGCTTGTTTCCCTAGTGGCCCTTGGCCTTCATACAAGCAATTTTTGAACAACATAGAGAGGCGCACTGAAGAGGAGGATGTGGAAATCACTTTGGAAAATGAAGATTGCTAGTAAATGTACCTTGCAGCCTTACTGGCTCAATAAGGAAGCAGAGAAGCGAGGGAAGGACGAAGAAAAATGCACAAAGGTCCCAAAAGGTAACCTCACAATTGATTATTGTGAATGGGGTCCTAGAAGGCAATCAAGACATGAGAGTATTAATAGATCCGGGAGCAACAAAGAATTTATTGTCTTGCTCTATTGCAATAAGATTGGGAATGGATCTAGAGAGAGATGAGAATGAAGAACTAGAGTTACCTAACAAGAAAGTAGAGAGGATTGAATCATTACCTAGATGTGTAACACTCTTTGTAGGAGAATATCAAGAAGCAATTGAGTGGTGAGTGATACAATTAGCTCCTTGTGATGCAATCTTAGGCATGCCATGGATGGAGCATTACAACCCTATGGTAGATTGGAGGAAGAAAGTGAGAACCCACTAATCATCAATCATTGGAGTTAAAGAAAAATCACACAAGCAAGAACTGCCTCTATATGTCATAGGGATGGCAACTATCTGTAAGACTGATAGATGTTTTGTGGGTCTAATAAGTGAAGTCCAGAGTGCACAACTTGATGGAAAAATTTGAGAGAAATTGAAAGATGTGGTAGATGAATTTCAAGATGTCTTTCCTGATGATCTACCCTTAGGATTACCACCAAAAAGGAGAGTAGATCATAAAATTGAGACACTCCCGGGGAAGACACCTCATTGTAAGGCCCCATATTGCCTATCACCTCATGAGTTGGAGGAGTGTAAGACTCAAATTGAGGAAATGTTGCAAAAAGGGTTCATCCAACCTAGCGTATCACCATATGTGGCTCTTATCTTATTTGTGAAGAAGAAGGACGATACAATGCACATGTGCAATGACAATCAAGGTCTCAATCAGCAAACAATGAAGAACAAATACCCCTTACCTCACATGGATGACATGTTTGATCAACTCCATGGAGCAAGATTTTTCACCAAATTGGACTTACGGAGTGGTTACAATCAAATCTGACTTGCAAAGGAGGATGTGTACAAAATTGCCTTTCAAACCAAGTATGGCCACTTTGAGTATCTTGTGATGCCTTTTGGCCTCACCAATGCACTTGCCACTTTCATGAGTCTAATGAATGACATATTTTGGCCATACTTGGATAAGTCTATTATTGTCTTCTTGGACAACATCTTAGTATATAGTAGCACAATGATAAAACACAAACAACATCTACGAGAAGTCCTCCAGATTACAAGACAGAATTGATTGTATACCAAAATCTCAAAGTGTGAGTTTAGCAAGTCTAAAGTAGACTCTTGGGGCATAGAGTTGTGTAGAGGGCATTCAAGTATTGACGGATAAAATTGAGGTCATTCAAAAGTGGATTGTCCCAAAAGATCAGACTCAACTCAAGAGCTTCTTAGGATTGGCGGGATTCTATCATAGATTTGTCAAGGACTTCTCCAAGGTTGCACAACCTTTAACGACACTACTTGGCAAGGGAAAGAAGTGGACATGGGGAATTGCACAAGAGTTGGTCTTTCAAGAATTGAAAGCCGCCTTGCTATATGCACCAATCTTGAAGTGGTATGACCCAAAATGTCCAATCAAGTTGGCTATAGATGCATCAAGCGTAGCAAAAGGAGCAGTCCTACAATAAGAATGGCATGATGGATGGCATCCAATTGCATATTTCTCTCAAAATTTTTTACCGATAGATAGAACAAGAAGAATAGGGCATCATTCTTGCAACCAAGCATTGGACACACTATTTGGGAGAGAAGGCATTTGTAGTAGAGACAAACCACAAACCTCTAGTCTACCTTGAGACGCAGAAGGATCTATCTTGTTACTAGATTTGGTAGGCAAAGTGGTGACAATGCTTCAACATGACAATCACCTACGTGGAAGGGAAGAAGCAACTTGCATATGCATTCATCCACATGCCAATGGCAAACAACTTGATGGCAAAGGTTAAGATAAACCTTGAATTCTGGCCAAAGATTTTGGCTGCTACAAAAACTGATCTATAGATCGTAGAAGTGCAATCATCCAAAGGTATCACCAACACCCAAGGGCTCACCTTTTTGTGATGGTAGATTATGGATCCCAAATGTCCCAAAATTACACACCACCATTCTAGCAGAATGTCATGATTTGGCCATTGTAGGTCATGTCGGAGGGACAAGACCTTAGATGCAATCCAATGCCATTACTATTGGCCCAAGATGAGCAACAACGTGATGGAATATGTGCGTAGCTACCTACTTTGTCAACAAAACAAAGATTCTAATCAAGCTTCTACAATGCTCCTTCAACCTCTTCCCACTCTTGCCCAACGTTGAGAACAAGTGAGTGTGGATCTTGTCTATGAATTACCCAAGACCACCTCAGGGTTTTACTCCATCATGGTCTTTGTGGACCGGCTTAGAAAAATGATTCATGTATGCCCTAGCACCAAGGATGTGACCGCCCCACAACTAGCTCAATTATACTTAGATGCAGTCTTCTCTCATCATGGCTTGTCGCAAGTACTCATCACCGATAAAGGCACTCAATTCACTAGTTTGTTTTGGTGAACACTCTTTGGTTTGTTCAAAACCAAGTTGGCCACGTTCACATCGTACCACCTACAAACAAATGGACAAACAGAACGGGCTAATTGCACTATTGAAGACATGTTATGCAGCTTCACCTTAGAAGAGCAAGGGAGGTGGGATAGCCTACTCCCGTTGGTGGAATTTGCTTACAACAATTCAGTGAATACTTCCACCTAGGTCACTCTGTTCTTCCTCATGTATAATGAGCATCCCTTCACACCTTCTAGCTTGATGAAGATCCGTCCGGTGGCTACCAAGGTCGACGCAATCAACACATTTGTTTCTAGAATCCAACAAGGTATGGAGAGCGCCAAGCACAAATTACAAATTGAGCAAAATCAATAGAAGCAGTATGTTGATGCACATTGTAGGCACATGGAGTTCAATGTTGGGGATCAGGTGTGTTTTTGATATCCAACCTCACATTAGTTGGACCTCATAAGCTCAAACCTCGTTTTATTGGGCCTTTCTCAATTCTTTGTTGAGTCGGCGTTGTAGCCTATCACCTTGAGCTACCACCACACATAAAAATCCATCCAATTTTCCATGTTTCCCTACTATGTAGATATGCTCGCTGATCAGGCCAATGTCATTCCACATAAGACATTAAACCTTGTCCGACACTCATTGATGGCATGGAGGAATATGAAGTGGAGCATATTCTCCAAAACAACATGCGTGGTACTTGCCATTTGTGGGTGGACTATCTATTATAGTGGAAAGGTTACCCCCTCTATCAAGAAACTTGGGAGCATGCTGTAAATTTGACACATGCACCGGTGTTGGTGCAAGCGTTTGAGCAACAATTGCACAACGAGGACGTTGTGTCTTAAAACAAGGGATGTCTATAATACCAAGAACTAGCCATATGATCTAGATGTGGAATTCCATTTGGTAACATCTGGAATGATGTTATACATGATGGTTAAAATAAATCAGATAGAAATATCACCAAAAGAGTACTTTTATTAATAGAGCAAAAACCAAAATAGACTTGAAAACCTTAGAACCAATAGCTAGACATGATTTAAAGGTGAGAATTGGTTTGGTAACATCTAGAAGGATGTTATACATGATGGACTAAAAAGATCAGAAAGAGGTATCACAAAAAGGAGACTTCTACTAATCGAGTAGAAATCAAAATATGCCTAAATCCTTTGAAGGCAATTTTGGAGGCCTAAATAGATGAATTAGGCCTAAAAAATGTGCACTTCCTCCCCCCCCCCCCCCAAACCAATGGAGCAAAGGCTTGCCTTGGCTTCCCTCCATTGAGGCTTGCCTTCCTTCCTCCTACTTTTTCTTATTGAGAGCTTTCCAATGGTACCTCACCCATGTGATTCTGAGATTTCTACAGGAAGATTCTCTAAAAGATTCCCTCTGGTCAAAGCTTGTTTGACCAACCAGATAGGACCAGGACCAACATTTCACCCATCCAAGTACGTAATCCAAGAGTGGAGCTTGCTGACTTGTTACCTACCTATGTGCCTAATCCTTTGGTGGAGCTCCCTTGGAGGAGATCCTCTTTGTCTATATAATAAAGAGAAGGTGCTCCTTTGGGGCATCGGATGATTGAGTGTGAAATTTGTATTTTCTCTCTTCTCTTGTCCTTGGAGTATTACACATCATGATGGCAATTAGGATAGTGTCAATTGACTGAAAAGTCCAAATCAAGTTTAAGATTGCTTCACAACAAGACCCTTTCTTCCAGATGGTATAATGTCATATTGTAGCATGCAATAAGGAATACAATGCCTTCTCTTTCAAGGAAGGACTTCTATTCTATGAGAACCAGATCTATGTTCCAGCCAAGAGTGATCTACAATTTGTGTGCCTTCAAGAAGCCCATGACTTACCAATCATTGGTCATATGGGTGTGGGTAAGACCTTGAGTACTCTATGATGCAAATGGTGGTTGCCCAACATGGCACAAGATGTTCAAGACTTTGTCCAATTTTGTGAGAGATGCCAATGCAACAAGGTTAGCAACCAAAAAATGAGTGGCCTCTTTCAACCACTTCCCATCCCATCTGCTCAAGGAGAACATGTGAGCTTAGATCTCATCACATGCTTGCCTGAGACAAAGCAAGGTCATACAATAATCATGGTGTTTATGGATAAGCTTTGTAAGCAAATCCATTTAGCAACCTTTAATATAATGGATACTTCAACATTGGCCCAAATTTACAATGACAATGTCTTTGACAATGTCTTCAAGCATCATGGGATGCTATGTGTACTCATCTTTGATTGTGCTCCTTGATTCACCCAAAAAATTTGGCAAGCATTCTTTTAGATACTCAATACCAAACTTACTTTATCCATGGTCTATCATCCTCAAATTGATGGAAAAATTGAATGTGAAAATTGCACTTTAGAAGATATGCTTCATACTTTTGTCAACATTCACCATACCAATTGGGATGAATGTCTTGCAATTACTAAGTTTACATACAATAATTCCAAATAGACAAGCACCAAATTCTCTCCCTTCTTCCTTAATTTTGACCAAGACCCGCTTGTTCTAGATTCCCTTCTTGCTCCTCCTCCATCTCATGTCCCTCATACATCTATCTTCTTGACCACAATCTCCCAATCCCAACAACAAGCCAAATCTCATCTCCTTGTTGCTCAAAATCATCAAAAACAATATGTGGACCAACGTCGTCATGATCTCACCTTTCAACTTGATGATAAGGTCAGGTTTTTTTCTAGTAACCTACCCCTTCCACTTAGTACCTAAGTCCGTAAACTTGCTCCTAATTAGATAGGTCCATTTGATGTCTTCAAAATCATTTTTGCTATTTCTTATCAACTTGCTTTGCCTTGCTATATGCAAATCTACACTATCTTTTATGTTTCCAAGTTGAAACCTTTGTTTCTAACCCATTTTCCGTTTCCTCTCATGTCCAACTTCCTCCTCCTCCTCCCATCCTTATAAACAATCATGAGGAGTATGAAGTTGATTGTATCTTTGCACGTTGTCACATTCAACATGACCGCCAACAACATACTGAGTACAAAGTCCTTTGGAAAGGGTATCCCCTTCATGTGCTTCTTGGGAACCTTTTTCTCATCTCCAAAATGCACAAATTGTAATCTAGGAAGCTACTTGGTACCTTCCAAGTATTGGGTAATGTACATGCCAAGTGGTAACTTCTAAGAGGAAATTTTTTGGCTAGCTCAGCTTGCACGCCAAGTAGGTGACTTCTACAAGCAAGCTTCTTGGAAGTTTCCCGACTAGCTTAGCTTGCATGCCAAGTAGATGGCTTATAGAAAGAAGTTCTTGAGAAGTTTCCCAATTAACTTGGCTTGCACTCAAAGAATACAACTTCTAGGAAGCTTCTTGAGAAGCTTCTCAAGAGCCTTGTATATTCTTTATAAATACCAAAGCCCAAGCTCATGCTAAGCATTTGGAGTTTCCTTCATTCAAGAGTCCCAATTCGATCTTTCATTCCAATCTTCCATTCTCCTTTTTCTCTCGTTGGTCTTTTACATTCTTGCACACAAGTAGTGGTAAGTTCACATCATGTCCATTCTTAGATGGGAACCTACCATGTTGTTAGATGTAACTAAAGTTGGATCATAGGCTCACCATCTTTATCTTTGGTGGACAAACCTCCTACCTAGGGAGGTTTTATATCATGCCTATGATGGTATTCAACAATCATCACATCCAATTGTTAATGACATCTTGGATGTTAGGTGCAAGACTCAAACATTTGTAGTGGCTAATAGGTCACCTATGGCAATTGTGAACCTTGTTGGGTAGTGTAATGTTTTGAGGACAGGAAAATCCCCTAGAGAAACATAGAAGAAACACAAAGTTTCATTCCTCAATACTCCGATGCCCCAAAGGAACGCATTGTCTTTATTATATAACAAAGAGGATCCCCTCAAATGGAGCTACACCCTTGGATTAAATACACAATTTGTTAATCAGTGTTCAATATGTTAGCAAGCTCCACTCTTAGATTAGTTGTATGGATTGGTGACATGTTGATCCTTGTACTATTTGGTTGGTCAAACAAGTTTGACCAAAGGGAATCTTTGAGAAATCTTCCTATAAGAAGCTCAGAATAGCATTAGTATGGTACCATTGGAAAGATCTCAACAAGACCTTTTCATGACCTAATTAATTTTATTTTTTGAGGTCTAATTCAGTTTTTTAGACCTCCAAAATTTACTCTATATTTTTCAAAGGTGTTTTTGGCCTCTTGCCTATTAGTGGAAGTACTATTTTGGTGGCATCTCTATTTTTTCTACTTAGACCATTGTATATAACATCCCTAAAGATGTTACCAAACTAATTTCCACTTCTAGATAATTTATGTAGCTAATAGTATTATAGGTAACCTAGAGCAACTTTATCCACACTCATGAGTTTCCCAAGCTCCCATGCCTTTTGAGAAGGAGATCTTGGATTTTTTGGGATTCATGTTTACAGCAGTTCATGGAATCCAATGCCCACAAGAGAGAGTGTGCAATGGGTTTCCATATTGGTATTATCACCATTCTAGTATTGTTAGAGGTATCCAAGCATTAGATGTTAGGTTAAGCCATGGACCTGAATTGTTTGATTTGGATTATGAGCCTTGGATTAGTTGAGTAGCATAGCCATGGTACCCATATTTTTTGTTTTTAATGGGTTTTAAACAAGAAGTGTGTTGTTAAAGCCAAAGAAAAGCTAAATGGGGAAGAAATAAGAAGAATTGTGTGTTTGGGATAGACCCAAAGTTGAACTTAGGTTAGAGTCAAAAGGATTCTGATCGGACGGATGAAAGTATGAAGTCAAAGATAGAGGACTTTGTATTGGGATGCACAACCCAATCCAAAGAACCTAGAACAACTTTTCCTCAAGTTCAACCAATAAAGAAAGTACATGTAAAGAAAGTGATTGCCTCAGGATCAAGATGATATTGAGAGTGACAAAAAATAGACACATAGAATTGTCATGTCAATTGAAGATCAACTAAAGAATGACCAATCAGCAAAAGACTATAAAATTGAGACTTTGTTGAGGGCATTCTAAAATGTTACAAAAATATCCCATGCCTCTCAATCATTGTCCCAAAGGAGTTAGAATCTCATGTTTTGGGAAGGGTTTGATCTTTCAAAGACCAAGAGTGAGGAAGCAAACAATGGGCCTAAAGGGAAATAAGCAGAGTGTGGTGAAGGGCCTTGAAATTTGTTGATTAGATGTAGTGGCAAGGTTCAAAGTCTTAAATTGACTTTGCATCACATTTCTGGCATGGAATTAGATTTTGAGCTTTCCAAGTTTCATGACAAAAATTCTAGCCAACAATTGTAGAGACGGGCCCAAGATAGAAGGGAAGAGAGGAAATTTGGCTCAATGGACTGAGTTGGATTAGAGATTAGTCCTAGTGAGAGAAGCAAGAAAGTAGGGGGAGTCACCTTCTATCAAAATTGTGAGTCTTTGGAAGAAACTACCAAGGTGAAGAATTCTTTCAATAGACCTCACACCAAGAACAAGTACAAGGTGGATAGATATAAGGACCCAATACAAAGAGGGATCATTGGTGCAATGATGGCCATGTTTAAGCCAAAGTGAACCACCTATGTAATGATGCAATAGGTGGTGTTCTTTCACCAGATGTTTGCAGGAGAGGCGGTAGATTAGGCGAGGTGTTTGCACCAACACGTAAGGAAAATGATCACCATTTGGAGAATGGAGATGCCACCCAATTACTTTGTATCCTTTGCAACCCACTTCTACTTTGAATCAAGCTTACTTAGCTTAGAGGAGAGAGGATGGATGGTGTCCTACTTTCACCCCGACTTACAAAGAAAAGCGGATAAAGATGAGCAATATTACATTAAGCGGGTTTGAGAAGGTGATGACTACTACCTCAAGAGTGAGAAGGAGAGGATAGTGTTAGTGGAAATCCCCATACCAAGAAAGAGAAGTAGAACCAAAGGAAAAATAATGTTGATATAGCCATAAAAGATAAGAAGGCTGCATCCGAAGCCAACACCGGTAGTAGTGAGAGTTCAGCCTTTGAAGGACAAATTAGAAGGCAAAACTAAGTCAAAGTATGAATACTTAGGAGTAGAAGAAGAGTGAAATCTATAGAGTGGAGAGTCCAGTAGTGAGAGTGAGGGAGAGCCCAAAGTTTAGCAATCAAGGGAAGAGGTTGTTGGAGAAGGAGAGAAAGAGTACCACAAGGCAATTGACTAGATGGAGGGAGGATACAAGCCTTGTTTGTAGTTGCTTGTAGTCAAGTAAGAAGGCAAAAAAGTAGGAGAGGTTGCCTTGATATTTTTGAGGGCAAAAAGATTGAAGAGAAGTGCTCAAGTTGTAGTTGTAGGTCTGAGCAAAGTCAAAGAAGAAGGAGAGAGCTTGGATAGTGTAACATTGAAGGCACAAAGATTGTGTCTTTGGGGTAAAGCACCAGCCAAAGAAGTGCCTACCCAAGAAAAAGATGTAGAAGAAAATGAAGGAAGATACACCAGAGTCAAATATCTATCAAAGATCATTTGTTTGTTGTTGGTGAAACTACAAAAGAAGAAAGCAGAGTTGAAGAATGATCATCCTAGAGTGAAGGATGAGTTGAAAGTAGTAAATCAATGGAGTGAAGTGACCTTAAAGTTGAGGAGTAAGCTAACTCAAGGTGAGAAGGAAGCCCAAGAACTTTTGGTTGAAGCAATTCTTTGGAAGAAGAGCTTTGATACCTTGCAAGAGAACTTCTTGAAGCATTGTGAAGAGCTAAAAGAGCAGAAGGTGTTGTTTGAGAAGATGAAGCATGAAGTCCTTGATGCTAGAGTAGAAGTCATACACTTAAAGGCAATTGCAGTAGTAATGGAGCAAGAGCTGGAGAGTGTGAGAAAGAGCACAACAAAGCAGGGTCAAGCATGGCAATGTGAGTTGGCAGATAGACATCAAGAGGAAGATAAATTACGAGGCTTGATCAAAAGTGTAGAAGTTCAACTAGTCCAATATGTGGAAAAGAAGGGAGCGCTAATGGCAAAATTTGAGGACAAATTGATGATGTGTTGGAATGAGTTGGAGGTAGAGCAAAGTAAGGAGAAGATAGTTTTGAGTATGGAGTCAGGTTCAATAGGAGCAATTGTTGAGGAGTTAAAGGCAATATTGAGTGCTAATGCCAAGGTTAAGTTAGAAGAGGCAAGGCTGCACAAGTTAAAAAATTTGGTGCAAGAGATGAGAAGGAGGAACACAAAAGATGTTGATACAAATAATTTGTTGATTCATTGAATTGTTGTTCAACAATTTGTCTGAGAGATTGTGTAGATGGAAAGATGTTAGAGGCAAGAAATAGTGTGTGTCTCATATTAGATTTTGTTAGATCAGACTTAGATAGACTTCATAGTGAGATGAAGGTGAATAAGAAGCCCAAAGTAGTAGAAGTAGGAGTGCAAGTGTCTTTGGGTGAGTTACCTAAGACATTAGGAGAGATTGGGTTAGAGAATGAGAATATAGTTGAATTAGCCATGGTTCCAATTTTAGCTAAGACTAAAGAGATAGTAGAAAAAGCGATGAAGTACTTGTATCAGATAAACCCAAAGAAGAAGAAGTAATTATAGGAACCTCAGGTTTGGAAGCCAAAGTCAAGGTAGACATCGGATCAGAGTAGTAACAGATTTGAGATTTGAAGAGGTAGATATGAGGAAGTGGTTTTTCATTTTGGATCTATAGGTTGGTAAAGTTGTTAGGGAATGATATTTTAGTTAGTAACTATCAAGTAAAAAGCCTATTTAAGGGAACCATTTGTAGTGTTGTTATTTAGTATCTATATTTTTGAAGTTGAGTAAAGCAAAGTGTTGTAACTCAGTGCTTGTCATTTCAGCTTAATTCTGAGTATCAATCTTGTGTGTGTGTTTGTGAGTGTTTGGAGAAATTCAAAGTGCAAGTCAATGAGCTTGTTAGATGTTGGATTCCACAATTTTGATTTCATTTTGTGTGTTTGATCATGAGTGAATAGAAATCAAAGCAATACCTTGATAGATCCATAAGGAATTGTAGTGTTAGTAGTATTCTGCAATTGTGAGTGCAACATTGGATTAATGCAAAGCAATTTTGATTGAGGAAGTTGTGCCTTCAATGGAGGAGTAGAACACAATTTTGAGGTGAAGTCATTTTGTAGTGAAGTAGCTTTCTTCGAAAGAACTAACTCATCACAATCAAGTTTGTTTGGAAAGATTTGAAGTATTGTGATTATAAATGTTATGATTCGTGACAAGCATTGTTGTTGAGCTCTTGTTACTCTCTTTTGGGTATGGTTTCTACTTGAGAGATTAAAGATGCAACTAAGACAAACTGTCTGGTTACGGTTTTACTTTGTATTTGACCATTTTGGACTCATATCTTTGTGGGAACAAACTTTACTTACTGATTACCACAAAAGTGATACTTGTCGGGTTGTCATAATAGGATGTGCTTGATAAACATCACCATTTGGACACTTTTGAGCTCTATGCCTATTGAGAAAATTCAAGCAAGTTGGAGATGATGGACCGAGTGGATATGGTATTCTTGGGACACAACCAGGGACTACTAGTGAGAGTAGTCTACTTGGGGTGCAGTCATGTGAGTGAGGTTTACTTGGGATAGACACTTGGTCTACTTGGGACATAGCCAGAAGACAAGTGGAGCTTGCAACCAAAGCTAAGGGAGTATTTGCTTTGAGGTTGGGGATTCTATTGGTTGGGAGCATGAAATTATTGCTCCCAAGGCCTTGGTGAAGCAACCAATCAACATGTCTTTCATTTTTACATCAGTTACAAAGGATACTTGAGAGCCAATCATTTCATCCAAGCTTACAAGAGGAGAAAGATTGAGAGTTTGGAGGTTCTTGAGAGCTAAAAAATGTTTTTTACCTTTAATATGAAAATTTGGGTACTCTAAAAGGACTTGGTATTTAATTTGACATGACTAGTGACACACCAATTTTTTGGCATCCCTACATATATAGTGACATGGAGGGAGTCTTGATTCAAAGCTTGAGTAAAGACTTTATTGTGGTTGGTTTGGTGGAGATTTCACATGGAGAGTATACTTCAACTATAGTGATGTCATCCAAGAAGGATATATATGGCAACCATATAAATAAGCAAACGTGTGGAGATTACCATCTTATTAAATTGAAAAACTAAGGCTGATCTATATACTATGCCTACATCAAAAGAGATCTTTGATGTGATTGGGTATCCAAATATAGTCAATAATTTAGATCTTCATGCAAGATATCATCAATTGCTAATCAAGGAGAAGACAAGTCCGAGATGGCATTTTGGACTATTGATCCTCACAAAAAGTATTGTATCAATAGAAGTTACTACCATTTGGATTAAAGAACGTTCTTGCCAAGTTCTAGAGAGTCATGTGCATGATCCAAGCAAGATTAGAGTTTACTTAGTGCTATGTTGATGAAATTTTGGTCTATAGTACTATTATGGAAGAGCATGAGAGATATTTTTTGGAGATTTTTGAGAAATTGAATTCTCATGGACTCAAATTACATCTTGGGAAGTGTAGATTCTTTGTCGTGCGTATATACATCGCTACACAACATAAATCGCTACACAACATAAATCGCTACACAACATACATCACTATAAAAGCACAACTCACACATAAGTCATACATAGACTCTAAAGTGCCACAATAATCAGATTGCTTAACACTTTCAACTCAACTCAACTCAGATCAGTACTTGATCTATCACTCTATAAACTGCCAACAACTGGGCACTGATTACAGTCAAGCCACACCCACTCAAGCATAGAGAATCCAGGTGACGCTCGCCGGCCTCTATCCACCATAGCCAGGAACTCGAAGGCTCAACGTCAGAGAAGTGAGCTCTCTGGAGCTCACTTTGAAACTATACCCCCTGGACTTGAGCTAGCCCTGAAACCCTAACGGTCCCGCTGACGGCACACTCGATGGTGCAAAAGGTGCAAAGTGACGGTGGGCCCCACTGTGAAGTCAGCACCCCAAACACAAAATCTAACAGTCGGAAAGTAGTCCCTGAGAAACTGCTAGAATAACTCTAACTACCATCATTGGAACTCCAGTGTCCGAGCATCTAGATGCAGAACTACAAATGGCGTGACAGCTGTCGTGCATATATACATCGCTACACAACATACATCGCTGTCAACATCATACACTATAAAAGCACAACTCACACATAAGTCATACATAGACTCTAAAGTGCCACAATCGCCCCCCTAGCTGGCGGTTAGGTCCCTCTAACTCCAGATAGCCATCTACTCTAAGTATATGGTATATCCTCTAATGGGCAAAGATCAGGAGGCCGGGTGCTATGGAGCCCCATCGTTAGTCGCATGTCTGCAATCTATACCATATAAAGAATGAACTAGCTATAGGTCAAGTACATCTAGGACATAACCACTGTCCTTGAGGAACCACCGTGAGGGGAGGAGTCATACATGCCATATGCCATCCTCTCGAACAGTTATCACACACTAACATAGTAGCAGCTCCACCAGAAGAGCCACATAACATACACCTCAAGCCTGCACGTACAAGTGCCAAGCTTGGGTCCATAGTACCATCAATGTTTGGAAGGTGGCATGGCGCACAATTGCGCACATGATCCTTCCAAACAACACCATCACGTCCTTCTAACACAAGGACTCCAGATGGCAAAACCTCACGCACTCTCAAGATAGTGCGGCCCGTAGAAACATCAAGTGTCGTCGGTGCTGTCTATTGTAGATATACATAGTCGCCTGGATGAAATCGACGGATCGAGGGTCTATAACCTCCTCCTCGAATGGTAGCATAGCGTAAAGTATCTCTATGCTGAGCAATCGCCAAGTTCTCAAAGGCCATCGGCATCACTCTCCGAAAGATCTCTGCCCGCTGAGAACATGCGCTCATCCATACATCAAGGTCATCCAAGTCCAAAACTATAGTAGCATCTCGACAAATGGCTGTAGGTAAATCTGGATCTCGTCCATAGAGTAGGAAGTATGGAGAGAAGGATGCTAAGGAGGCTTGCCGGCTGAACCGATAGCCCATGGCCAACCAAGGTAACTGGAGATCCCAATCTCCCAAGTGGCCTCTCTGCAAACCATACTTTCGCAATCCTCTCTTCACCGTCTGAACCACTCTCTCTGCTAAGCCATCTACCTCAGGGTGATCTCGGGATGTAGTACGATGATCAATCAAAGCCTTGTCACACAAGACCTGAAACTCTCCCAAGAACTTTGTACCCTGATCAGTCAAAACCTCAACTGGTGCACCAAAATGACTAAGAACTCGATCCAGGAACGAGTAAGCTGTCCCTTCACTAGACTTGTCAGGAAGTGCCACCAACTCAATCCACTTGGAGAAGTGGTCCACCATCACCAAAACATACCGATGATGTCTCACAGTCAGCGGTAAAGGTCCGGCAAAGTCCAAACTCCAACGGTAACCCAATCCCATGATAGGTAATGGGTGTAACTGTGGTGTAGGAGCATTGAATGATGCTCTAACTCGGTCACAAACCATACATCTGGCAACAAACTGCTGTACCTCGGTCTGCATACCGCGCCACCAATAATGACTCTAGAGTAAGCTATATGTACGCTTTACTCCAAAATGTCCTAGCTCCTCATGAGCATGACGGACCAACTGTGGTCTCTATGATGGAAGTGGTACTACTCGCACTCTACCATCCTCCCATACACGCAAAAGGTGTCTACCCTCCAATCTGAACCGTCTGGCTCGCTGAAGAACACGGTCTCTCTCCTTGGCCCCAACTGTGCCACCCACAACACCAGTGCGAAGATAGTCCATCACTAAGACATCATCATGAATGTCTCGCTGAACTGTACCAATATCTTCACTCTCTGGATCTGTGACCTCAATAACTCCTCTTGTATGCGCTGAGAGAGATACCACCAATGTCTCTGCAAGTATACACAGAAAGGCTGATGCATGCCAACCTGGCACCATCTCCTCATCTGTCTCACCATGCCAACGTGCTCCGGTCTGATCCTGCTGGCTGGGACATGGGTTTCTACTCAACCCATCTACATCACGGTTCACCACTCCAGGTCTGTAAACAACCGTGAAATCATACTCTTGTAAAATCAGAGCCCATCGTGCAAGCTTCCCTGAAAGCTTGTCGGACTCCATCAACCACTTCAGCGGCTGATGATCAGTGATGAGAGTAAAGGGGTTACCAAATAGGTAACATCGGAAATGTGCTACTACCCAAACTGCTGCCAAGCACTCTCCCTCATATGAACTATACTTTGCCTCCGCTGAATTGTTGGAGCGACTAGCATAGGCCACCACAAACTCCTTCTCCTCATCATCATGTTGGGTGAGCACCGCTCCAAGCCCCAACATACTCCAATCAGTATGAACCTGAAATGGTCGTCCCCTGATCGGTCTCCTCAAAATAGGAGCAGATGTCAACCTCTCCTTGAGCTCTACAAAAGCTCTCTCCTGCTCATCTCCCCAACACCACTCCTGTGTAAGCTTGGTCAGCTTTGTCAAGGCCTTGGCAATGGCACTAAATCCTCTAACATAGCGGCGATAGAAGTTTGCCAACCCAAGGAATGCTCGCACTCTGCTCACATCTGTAGGCCAAGGAATACGTGCAATAGCCTCCACCTTGGTCTGCTGAACACCAAGTCCTCCGGGGTAGATAGTGTGACCCAAATACTCAACCTGCTCGTGGAAGAACCTACACTTCCCAAGATGTAGTTTGAGTCCATGAGATCTCAACCTCTCAAACACCTCCAACAACTGTCGCTCATGCTCCTCCACAGTAGTGCTATACACCAAAATGTCATCAATATATCACCGAGCAAAATCCAGTCCAACTAGGATCCTATCCATGACCCTCTGGAACTCAGCAGGAGCGTTCTTTAACCCAAATGGTAAGAACCTCCACTGATATAACACATCCTTGCCGTGAGGATCAATAGCCTAAAATGCTGTCTTGGACTTATCCTCCTCCCTGATCGGCAACTGATGATATCCCGCTCAAAGATCCAAAGTATTGAAGACCTTTGCATGCCCAACCGCATCAAAAATCTCCTCCGGTGTAGGCATGGCATACCGATCAGCCCTAGTTTGTCGGTTGATAGGACGGTAATCTCCACACATCCGCCTATCTATATAGTTGCCATGCATATCCTTCTTGGCTGGCATCACTGTTGTTGATGCATACTCTCCATGTGAAATCTCCACCAAACCAGCCTCAAAAAGGTCACTACTCCGGCTCTGAATCAATGTCCTCTCCATCTCACTATATCGATAAGGACGTCGGAAAACAGGTGTGTCGCTAGTCAGCTCAATCCGTATACCAGGTCCCTTCAGAGCACCCAAATCCTTCATACTGAAGGCAAAACAACTCGTGTGACTCCTCAAGAACCTCCAAACCCTCCGTCTTTCCTCTCCAGTAAGCTTGGGTCCAAGATCTGGCTCCCAAGTATCCTCTATAACTGTAGTAGGAGTGGAAGACGTACTGACTAGCTGCTATACTGGGCCCTTGGGAGCAATGGTGTCATGCTCCCGACCACTAGAGGTCCCAACCTCTGTGTGAAAAACTCCCTCCACTCTGGCTGCATCCCATGTGGACCAAGGGTGTAATCCAAGTAGCCCACGCTCACCTGGATGGACTCCAAGTAGACCACTCTCCCTAGTAGCTACTGGATGTGTCCCAAGAATACCATGTCCACTCGGTCCATCGCCCCCAGCATGTGCCTGAATCGTCTCGATAGGAACAGACAGGGCTCACAAGCGTCCGAGTGGTGATGCCTATCAAGCGCATCCTACGCTGCTCTGCCAAACCAAGGCTCACAATCCAGGTCAAACAGTTCAGGTCCATAGCTTGACCTAACACCTGACGCCTGGATGCCTCTGACACTGCTGGAACAGCGGTAATACCAGTGCGAAAACCCATCGCCCGCTCTCTCTCATCAGCATTAGGCTCAACCAACTGCTGTAACTGTGAGTCCCAAACAAGTCCAGGTCCTCCCTCTCGAAAAGCATGAGAGCCTGGGAAACTCATGAGTGTGGGAAATGCAGCTCTAGGCTATCCAACTAGGTTCACCACTGCCATGGGTGACCTATCAGCCACTACCACTGTCTGAGACTGACGCCCAACATCCAAGATATCATCAACAAGAATGTGGTCCAGTCGTTGAATCCCATCATAAGCACGCTGTAGAACCTCTCTGGGTAAGAGGTTTGTCCACCAAAGACAAAGACGATGAGCCCGTGATCCCACTCTGGCTGCATCTAACAATACAGCAGGTCCCATCCATGAATGGACCTGATGTGTACTCGCCACCACTCTATTGCGAGAATCACCCATCAATGGAACGTTCTCCAAAAGGTAAGCTGGAGAAACAGACTGATGAACTTGGAGATGTCGTAGTATCCGTAACATCTTCCAAAACACACCAAAACGAGGATCCTGAAGACCCAAACCGCGGCCCGCACGTGTATGTCCCTGACATGGCCATCCAGAAATCACCAAGTGGATAGGCCCATGTCTCTCTAGGTCATGTGCCCCCAGTAAGGAAATGTCTCCTGGTAAGGCCTTTTGGTAACCTCTAACTGCTGACATCGGTAATAACTCCGGATACCGATAGGCCAAGTGTGCCACATGATGTAGAGAGACTCGCCTAGCAGTCTCATCTCTCTCTACATACAAGTACCTCTGGACTCGGATACCCGCTTGTAACACCGCAGCTAGTCCGGTGCTGATCCCACCAAACAACTCCAATAGGCATATCCCCTCTACTGGGTACTCCCAAGCAATGAGTGTGGTATCCAGAGGTGTCAAAGCAATCGCCTCTGGAGGCTCATCCTCACACTCATCCCCTGATGGTACGAAGGCTCCACTCCAAGCCTGCTGCACCAACTGATCTGCATGCTGCTGCAATGCCTCCTCTGAACTCCACAATGGAACATCCAAGGTGGATGGAACAATCCCACTCGTACTCCATAGCCGAGTGATCTCCTCTGGTACTGGAGTATCCTCTGCATGGGCGTTCCCCTCCAACAAGTCACCAGGCCAAGTGACTGCACCGCTGAAAGCCAAAACTGATGCTGCCATGGTCCCGGACTGTAGTGAGCCAAGACTGCCACTACTGAAACGTACTGGTAGACGACATACCCGTCCCTCACCAGACTGCCAACCAGGTCTATAAGAGGCTGTCTCCTCCCAATAGTCAATACTGAAACCCATAGGGTATAACACTGCTCCCCCAACTAGCACATCATAGGACTCAGCTATCGTCGCAATAGCCTGAGCTCTCACCACTTAGCTATCAGTCGGATGACCAGGCTGAACCTGGACAACAAGCTCTCCACGTGTGATGTACTGTGTCGAACCACCACCTAGAGATGTCTGGATCTGAAATGGACACCTCTCCACATCGGTCTTCCGTAACTCCAGACCAACAACTGCAGCCTTCCCCAACATAAGGGGCTGCGCACCAGAGTCTAACAAGACTCTCTGTGGTGTATAGACCTTCCTTGAAGGTCCCACTAAACGAAAGATCCCCCTCTGGTTATCCAATAGGACAACACCAGGTGTAAACCGCGCTCTTTCAAAGGCCGGTCTAGCTGGCAACTCCTCCAGTCTAGCCGCTGCTGCCTGCCACAACCCATTGGTCGCTGAACGGATCCCATGCTCCTCAACCAAGTCAGCTCCACTACCAACCACCTCTGCTCTACTAGTAGGAACTGCACCATCCCTACTCTCACACAACGTGGCAGCCAACCGGAACACTGGAGCTGGGTCAACTCCCAATGTAAACATGTCACTGGCTGAAAATAAAGGATGCCGCATAATCAGCTGAGCCGCCCCCAACATCATGCTAGACTCAGTCTGTGTAGTAGTAGGTGGCTGACTAGCAGGTACTCCATCAGGTACTCCATCACCACCTACCACACCTGCATTGGGACGTCTAGGAACCATGGATGTCGTCTACAATGCCTCAGATAGCGTGAAAGACTGGGGAAGTCTGACCTGTCTCCCAACCTCTCCTCTCTGTGGGTCCAACTCCACTGATGCTCCTCTAAGCTCTGGAGCACATACTGCACTCCTAGTCACTGCTGCAGATGCATCCACCTGTGCTGCTCCGCACATGAAGTCCAAAGCATCTCTATCACCAGCATATGAGGTGGAAGCCTCAGCACCCAAATCTGATCTCCTCTGAGCAATAGCCATACTAGCCAATCTCTGCTCCAACTGCTCAATCCAAGTAGCCATAGCTGTGTCAGAAGTAAGGGCCAAAAAGCTGTTGATCCTCTACCACCACCTCTACCACCTCGTCCTCCATGAATTGGAGCTCCTCTACTACCTGCCATAGCAGCCCTACCACTCCGTAACTCCGGGTGTAGGTCAAAACACCGGTCACTAGTGTGACCAAATCTGTGGCAATGCTCACACTGCCTCTGTGCTGGCTGTGATGCACCAAAGGTATCAGGTCCGCTGCCCTGAGTACACTCTCTCCTATGGTGAGGTCCACCACAAGTCCAACAAGCAACACCACCACTCACTGGCTGCTGCTGACCCGAAAATGAAGGTAAGGGTCTAACTCCACTAGGCCCTCCACTCGCTCCATAGGATCTGGGCTGTCCACCCTGTCCTCGAAAACCAACTGGGCGTGGTGCACTCTGCTGCACTCTAGAAGAAGTCGCAACCGTGGATGAGGTCTCTCTACCAAATCCAGCTGTCACCACTCTCTCCTCCACCATGTTGAGCTCAATACGCTCAGCCAAACCAAAGACTACTGCCAAAGTAGGCGAAGTAGCCTGCAATAATGTAGCATCACGAACTCTACGTCGCAACTCCCTGTCCAGTATCCCATACCAAAACTGGACTGCCTGGGCCTCAGTAACTCCCTGAGTAAAATTGATCAGCCGCCTCATGCGAGTATATGCCTCGCGTAGGCTCTCTCCAGCCTTCCGCTAGAACTCCTGCAAGCTCCTCAGCTTGTCAGTCCGCACTCCTTGGTAGTTATGCCTCAAACATAGGAAGAACTCCACCATGGGGTTAAACCCCGGTACCACACCACCTCTTGCAGCGGTACCTCCACTCGTAGTAGCACTATCTCCAGCTAGTGCACCTCTACTAGCTCCACCAACACTACTCGAGCTAGAACTCGTAGGTACAGCCGATCTACTCCTGGCCACCAAGCCTGAAGTGATGGAGACATAGTGTGGAGACCAATACTGTCTCCATAACTCAATCTCCTCCAAATGAGCTCTCTTGAACTCATGGTAGTCGTCCATCGGTGGACCCTCCAAGTGCTGAAACAACCCCTTCCATGCCATGAAGGGTGTGAACAAAGTTGGGTTCCGCATCTGCTGCAGATCACACCAACTATCGAACTCCTTGATGAAGTCATCCAACTCAATGGTACCCACTGTACCAGAGTAATGCCTAGGGCCTTTGGAGGCCCCATAAATCTCGTCCATGTCCCACAACAACGGTGCGGACACACCAAGTGCACTCTCAACTGAATCAGCTCCTGTGTCGAACTCCAACTCAGAGTCAATCTCCTCCCTCATTGGGACCTGAGATACAGGCTGATACCGAGCACCACTCCAAGTAAACCCACTGCGTACTGCAGGGCTAACTCCTCTGGAATCTCCAAAGAACTCCGTCGTGACCACATAACTGCAACAGCAAACCCGAACCACCAACTGCAACCGCAAGTCGCAACCGCAAGTATCCCACCAAGTGCCAATACCACCGTGTGCCAACACTAACTAAACACCACCCACTAATGTAACTCTAACCGAGATAACTACACTAGGGGAAGGGCAACCTGTAACCTGCCATCATAACACGCGCTCTCACGGTCTGCAGGTCATCACTTCCTGCCTCACCGGAGAGAAACAAAGGTAGTCTGACTGGTCATCACTCCAGCCTCACCACCGAGAGCACACCAGAGCACCAACGCTCAAAAGTCAGGGCACTTCACACAAACGTGGTGCACAAACAGGAAGCAGAGAATGGAGGGGATCCAATCACAAGAAATCTAAACGAAAACCCTCCATCTCATAACACAACACGAGACTGACTCTGCCACCATTTGGCATTTGACATAAGAGTAGTTTGTATCTAAGTCCTAAGCTACCAGGATCACCAAGAATGGGATCAAACTGCCTCTCCTAGCCAAAGCTACATGTGTATAGATAACAATGGCACAGTCACTATGACAACAAGTGAGGGTGGACCAGTTGGCTAGGGCACCAGTCTAGGAACAAGAAATCTAGGGGTCAAACCCTGTTGCGCACAATCTAGCAAGAAAGGCAGATTTTGCCAACCAATGACCAAGATCTACACTAAACTAGCTAGCCTCACGCCAGCAAGCTGGCTTGCTGGCCCTTCTAGCCCTTCTAGCCTCTCATAGTCCACAGCCCTATGCCTCAAAACGCCAAAATTCAACCAAATGAGGCCTTTCTTGTTGCCACTTCGAACCTCCTCCAAAATTGGCGAAACTTCTCCAAATCTGCGAAACTCCTCCAAACTAGCGAAACTTCTCCAAATCTGGCCAAACAGCGAAACTCCTCCAATTCTGGCCCAAAAATCTGACGTAAACTCTAAAGATGGATGTCCGCCAAATCCCCCGCTAACTTTCCACTCGAGCCAAATTGACAAAACGGGTTTTTCCAAATCACAATTTCATGAGAAGAGCTTTCCAACTCCACCTTCAATTTCACTTTCTGAGCCCAACTCGCAGCAAATTGGTCCTGCCTTCACCTCCTGAGTTCAAAATCACAACACTGCTCAAAAATTGCTCCTTCTTTGCTCAAAATTTGGCCAACGCTTCCGCACACCGTCCGCTTAACTGCCAAATTTGCATCAACTACACGAGCTTCTGCACACTAGGGAAACACAGAACCTGAATCGAGCTACCACAATCCACCGAGCTTGGAGATACCACCAACACTCAACGTTCTTGCACCCGATTTCCCCCTGACTTCACTTCTTTGATGTAATCAGATTGCTTAACACTTTCAACTCAACTCAACTCAGATCAGTACTTGATTTGTCACTCTATAAACTGCCAACAACTGGGCACTGATTACAGTCAAGCCACACCCACTCAAGCATAGAGAATCCAGGTGACGCTCGCCGGCCTCTGTCCACCATAGCCAGGAACTCGAAGGCTCAACATCAGAGAAGTGAGCTCTCTGGAGCTCACTTCGAAACTATACCCCCTGGACTCGAGCTAGCCCTGAAACCCTAACGGTCCCGGTGACGGCACACTCGACGGTGCAAAGTGACGGTGGGCCCCACCGTGAAGTCAACACCCCGAACACGAAATCTAACCGTCGGAAAGTAGTCCCTGAGAAACTGCTAGAATAACTCTAACTACCATCACTGGAACTCCAATGTCCGAGCATCTAGATGCGGAACTACAAATGGCGTGACATCTTCCATGAGCAAGTTGAGTATTTAGGTCACATTAACTAACCTAACATCAAGGAGCGGTAAAGATGACAATTCTCTAGAGGTAGGGCAGGAGGTGGTGGAGACTCTACAACTTGATTTGCTATGCCATGGGCCCTAATGGTATATTGCTATGGGAGTGCTACCCAATCTCCTCTCAAAAACCTATGAATCCTAAAGGTATACTCTTGATGTCATGAAGCACCTCCATTGGCTAGAAGGAGTATTGTTTATGGAGGAAAAAGTGCAAATAACATTCAAGTGGAGACATCTCTATTGTGCTCATATGCCAAAATAATAGGAGGGAGAATGTAGAGCCAATGAGAGTACTTTAAGGTATAGGGATCTTGGTATACATCCATGGGCAATGCAAATCTAATGGGAATGCTCGAATGGGGTTCAAAGAGTGTAACCAAGAGTAGGAATCTAAGAGAGCTTGTAGAGATACTACCGGAGTATAGATAGAATCCAGAGGACTAGGAATAGAAGTGGATTGAACTCACATATACAAACAACAAGATCTATCTTTGTGTTGTGCTAAGACCTACTCATGGACAATCAAGACAAGACTGTGTAAGATGTTGATGGGGCGAGATGTATGGAGATCCTAAGGGTCAAGTGGAGAAGAGTGATCCTGATGGGAGACTGGGGTAGGAGGAGGGTTTGTAACATGCAGATGAGGGATAGGGAGGACTAATGGTGAGGAATCCTCCATATAGGAGTCACCACCTATAGGGCACACCGGTGGTAGAGGAAAAGTACATGACCTAAAGATGGAAGGTATTTCGTCTAAATAGACTTGAACTATTGTGAGAAAATTGCTATTAAAAAAAATTATATTGAAAAACTATTGCTGAAAAGTCAACAGAAGGTCTACCCCCACATACCCATATAGAATATAGAGTGTGAGATATAAAATGAGGAGTGCTACCTAAAGTAGTCTTTTTATGGCCCCCCACTAAGGAAAAGAAGAGACATTGAGATGTAAGCTACTAAAACTAAAAATCAAGACAACCCCAAAGAGTACTACTAAAATGTCATGGATGTGAGATATAAAATGAGGAGTGCTACCTAAAGTAGTCCTTTTATGGCCCCCTCTTAAGGAAAGAAGAGATATTGAGATATAAGCTACTAAAACTAGAAATACCCCAAAGCGTACAACTAAAATGTCATGAAAAAAAGAAAGACATAATAGAAAAATGTTATATGTCCATACACAAAAGTTAAAAATGAGAAAGGACAAAAAACATAGAAAAGTACGCAACTACGAGATGTAAGAACGACTTATATATGACCACTAGGGAGCTCCCACTATCGTTCGACTGCCCGTCCATGCTCACTGTGTTCGATTATAAATTCCAAACTGGCCGCCAATGAAGTCTACAAAAGTGAGGCCTACAATGGATACCTAGAGCTACTCCAAGACAAGAAAGTATAGAAAAAGACAAATTTGAGATGTGATAAATGTATATTTGAAACCAATGAAATCTACGAAAGTGAGGCCTACAATGGGTACCTAGAGCTACTCCAAGACAAGCAAATATAGAAAAAAAAACAAATTTGAGATGTGATAAAAGTGTATATGAGACCTAAAATGGCTTTTCCTTTGCTTCCAAAGCAACTCTGCTGCCAAATCCAACCACCCTGCCTTGCACACCGCCTACTATTCCCAAACCTCCAATCCCAAATATCATCCCCAAATATCATCATCGTAGTTGAATACACATACGAGAAAGACATCTGGAAAATTTTTATATCTCAATGGATATCATTGGAATCCTCTGATCTGGTGATGTTGCTGAATTCGCTTCTCGTCAAGCCACATTTGTCCCAAGATTGTCTCTTCCTGCGGCAGAAATAGAAAGAAGTAAGCGGAGATTCCTGTAAGCTTCACATATATGATCTGTTCCCTCTACCACCCTTCACAATCTTAGTGGGCGACTCTAAAGCCTGAAGCTAGCAGGGAAATCCCGGGTTACTAACGCGGATGGGACATGCGTGAAAGATTCAATATCCGATCTTTTGATAACCTTTTCACTCGGTGATAGAGACGCGGTACTGTATGGTCCTGGGCCCAGTAACGAGAACAGATGCACAGACAATCGGCATTTGGAGACTGGAGACCGGAAAGACATGTAAGATCAAGAACAAGACCCCCACTTGGTAGCAAGAGCCCCACTTTGACAGCATTATCAATTGGAGTAAGGCGGCTCCTCTCCACGCTGAGTAGTTGGATGAGCTTCGAGCGTTATAAGCGATATAGATAGTTATATTCGGGAGCTAAATGGAATGCAAAAGATCGAAGGATTAGTAAATAAATTATTCATATTAAGAAAATTCGGGCAGCAGTCTCTTATTGAAGCAGACCTGGACTTTGAAGTGGATCTAGTGTAGCTGAAACTTACCTCCTGTACAAGCTCGTATATCGTACTTGACCGGATGGATCAGAATTTGTAGAACGTGCCTTGAAGTTACTTGCGCTGTGTAGACATCTCGAGTGGACTATATATATTGTGCACAATGCGCAATACAAGTATGTTCGATTCGAGATACTTAAGCTAATAATACTATAAGCAGCAATATGTTGGATTATAGCAACATATATTGTGCACAATGTGCATCTCAACAGCCTACAAGAAGAAAAGGCAGAATCAAACTGTGCGGGCTACAATCAATGAGTTCAAGATGTACCCACAAAACGGAGAGGTTCATGGAAATTCTCGCGTTTGTGAGGTTCCCACTGAAAGCGAATGGAGACGACAGCGAAGTATGGAGACCGAACTTCACAACCACCATGACTCCATGGGAACAAGTCACAGCTGCTGGATACCATCAGCGGACTTTTTATGCACGCAAGCATCGGCCAAGTGGTATTCCAGCTCCCTTGATGGGGAGGGATGGAAGTATTAAATATAGAGACTGGAGGTACTGCGAGAGACACTGTGATCTTACACAACAACCCGGGATCATTGAATCGCGGGTAGTGAATATTTTATTCTCATCATTGCGTTTAAAATAGAGTCGGAGGGAATGACGCTGCTCTGCACAATGTAAACAAATGTGTAATCGCTAATGCTACTTAGGTTGCTGTAATCCAACATGTTCTCAAGGAGGTTCTCTTCTTCCCACAATGACGATGGCACATCTCTTTCTCTTCTATACGATTTCTCGCGGGTAAAGGGAAGAACGTGGGCGATGGTGGTGCTGATGATTGTTGTGAGGACTGACCGACAATGGGAGTTCAAACCGGGAGTTCTGATGAAGTATAGTAATGTGCATAACACACCACCATTGACGGGGTGCAATGAAGCTCCCCCTCCCTTCTTTACACCATTCCTACCATGTGTCACACTACCTGATTCCTCACCGTAAGAAATGTCTGTGCTGTTCGGTACAACCCGCGAGATAACGGCTTGGTTTCGAAGGTTTCAAAAATATTCTGAATAGGCTCGTCGACTCTTCTCATAAAGAATGAAGGGAACCAACATTGGACCGACTAAGAAGCAAGCGCTGGGATCTTCGCAGAAAAGCCCCACTGGACTGTTCCCACTTCACTTCCTCTGTCGCTCTGCGTTCTACAACTCCATTGAAAATTCAGAGCTGTGTCCCGGTTGTAAATTTCTTGTGCAAATTGGGCCCAGAAACATGCTCTAGCTAGCTTTCTTTAGTGGAAGCTCGTGGAAGATGAGGCATCTTGTTCCAGGATCCCAGGGGCGATTGTGTTGTGAAGGAGAGAGTCGCCTCGTTTGCCGTATAGATTCTGGTAAACTATTTGAGTCCGCTTGATAAGCTTGATGTTGAGACATACTCCAAACAGACACACGGCAGTCATGATGAAAAATGTAAGCTGGAAACAGACAGCTCCTTCACAGACCAAGGTCTCATCCGCTACTAGTCCTCTGGCATAAGCTCCTAGAGCTCCACTGCGCTGTTTTTGAGCCTCTGAGTCATAAATGGGTCCAGCAATGAATCCGGAGAATATCAACGAACCAATTGGTACGGCTATTGTAAGCACGTTGTACAGGGCTCCGAAGTTCTTCAGACCGAAAAGCTCGGATGCCGTTGCTGGTACAATAGCCCAATGACAGCCATACCCAAAACCAACCAACAATGAACCAATGTACATTGATCCGGGCCATGCCATGGCGAACATGAAGTGGCCGATTGCCAGCATTCCTTGTGCCACAGCCATCAGGATCGGTCTCGGGGCAGCGTAATCTCTGTAACAAAAATCGCAGTTCCTTCACGTCAGTCACTTAAGCCATTAAGACTGCCAATCATAGTAGTTCAGGACGAATAGGAATCTTAATGTTGGCACTGGAATATACAAAATATTGGTGAGAGGACTATGGACCGTGTAGAAAGGAGGACAGCCCCAGAATTGAACTCATGACAAAATGACAACATCAAATCTGATAACAAGGCAAGGCCATTGCCAAGGAATTTTAGCTGGGGTAACGTCTAAGAAATTGAGTTGAGTTCAAACTTAAGCTGGATGCTCGAAAACAAAATAGTTCTTTTGTTATGGAAGAAACCATCGGTGGCAAGGCAGAAGTACATTTCTTGTCAAAGACCCAAGGAAGGGAGGGGAAAAAGCTAACTAACCACTGCTCTTCAATTGAATGCTTAATTGTGCAATGGGTAGAGACCGGATCCACTAAACTGGAATTGCCACATAAGAAGAAGCTTACCGTGCAATGATTTCCGAAGCGTACCCGGCGCCTATTCGACCCAAATAACTCCATATGCTAATGAGAGAAACGAAAATGTGTGCATTTTGGAAGCCCTGAGCTTCGCCCATTTGACCAAGGTTGTCGATAGCTGTAATTCCCGTTCCGGCTCCACAGACGAGGGCTACAAACATGAGCCAGAAGTCTGCTTTAATGAGAGCCTGAGACAACGTGAAGTCCTCCCCTCTGTGAGGCCCTTTGCGTCTGCGCTTGACCTTCACGGCTCCCTCTGCCACTGCCTTGAACAACTTTGAGCTCATTCTCGCCAGTTTCTCACGTCTAACTCTTTCAGACACCTCTGGCCTCATCTTCTCATCCTCCATTTCACTAAAGTCGATAAAGTCCTGAGAAGGTGGGGATCCATATGGTCCTGGATACCCATGCTTGATCTCACGCCCGCTGGGGGTTCTCTCTGGTAGTGGTGGCGGCAAAAGTGGAGTTTTGGACGTGTCGATTGATTCTACATCAGGCTCAGGCTTGGCATCGGCCACAAAAACTTGGTAGAACGGCACAATGAGAGGGATGAAGAGGAGAAACAATAAGCCGAAGGCAAATGCAACTTGGATCTTATGGTTCACGGTGAAGAAGTCATGGATAATCATGGCTCCCATCAAGTAAGCTGCAATAACAAGACATACACTGTATATGATGTTGAAATTCTTGTTATCCTCCTTAGTGACAGATATGACCTGTGGAATGGGACGGATAATGAAAAGCGTGAAGAGGGCCACCATGGAAGGCCCGGTAGCCACCAGAAACACAAACTTCGATTGATCGGGAGCATAGAAAGATGTGTACAGCTGTGTGAAGATCGCTCCACTGAGACCTGTGAAACCTTTCAAAATTCCTACAATTCCTCCTCGGTTTTGTGGGAAGTTGCGCACGCAAGCCACCAGCGCTCCGGTGTTGAAGAAAGTCTCTCCGTTTGTTGCGAACAATATAATGATACACATCTACAAAGGAAATAGACACACCAGACTGATAAGTACATCTGGGTAAAACTAAAAGGGACCCACCTCGGTTTCAGTCATCATTCAGTCAGAACTTCTTCTGAGACAAATGACACTACTTATCCTGGCTGATCGTTATTAGCTCGGTATACAATGAGCACCAGAAGCAACTGCTGAACGAAGAGAACTAGTCGGCCACAATGCTCCCACTAAAGCGTCCAAACGCTTTGCAGACAACTGATACATTGCGACAGATGTCTCAACAGGAGAGGGAAAATATGAATAAACTTGAAATTAACAAATCCTGCGAGAGGAGGGGAGACGAACAGAGGTAGAAATGAATTGAATGTACTCACCGCCCACAGAGGAACTAGAGGCAGTTGCCTGGTAACTATAAGCCACATGGAACCATAACCGATGAGATTGATGAGAGCACCGCAGACAAAGAGACCCCATATTGGCAAGAGATCAGAGAGAGTGCCAGCAAGTAAGCCAACACTGTCTCCAAAGTCCTTGGCAACTCCCAAACGACTGATTCCCTTTTGGTCGTAGCCCAGAACACTCTTGAGGATTGGGGAATAACTTCCGAAGGCATAACCGACTCCAGAGCAGGATTGCATCCAAATGGAGAACGTAAGCACCAGCCACTTGTTCTTGTACAGTTTGCCCCATCGCTCTCCCATGTTGCTGATGCTCACCACCGCCTCTGAATCAGAAGCCTTGGCTTCACCCCCAGACCAGCACTCTAGAACATCTCCGGACACCCCAAGAGATATAGTAACTGAAGTAAGCAGCCACAGCCCTGACTGATGAGTGGATTCACTGAAGAATCCTTACGATTTGATCAATCCTTTAATCAGATGAATCTATGTGCAGAAAGGAGTCATTTCATCCTCTCAGCAAGTGTACAGCCTGCTGATCACATACGAACAGTGCGATGATGATGCTACTCCCTTTGAAGAATACTAATTCTCAGTCCACGGATTGTAGGTTGAATGAATGAATTCTCGTCCTGAATTCAATCCAATTCAATCCAATCTCCTCCTGCTGTTGTTGCGGTTGTCAAACAGCTGAGAAAACTTTGAGATGTTGGGTCTCCCTACGAATCAGTATCCGCTCTTCAAACTCCAGCTCTTTTTTAGCCACAAAAGCGCATCAAACGATGAAAGAAGCAAAGAAAGAGAGAGAGAGAGAGAGAGGCCTGACTCTGCTGCGAGCACGGTAGAAGAACTGAAACAGGTCTAACCGGGTTAGTGCAACACCGGCAATTGCTTGCACTAATGAGAATGCCACAAGCTTTGGCAGCCAGTGCGTTTTGTATATGCTGTGAAACAAGAACCACCACCAGAGCAGAGCTGGAGATAAACAGATGATTGTGGTGCACACCCTACCCCACCCTCAGGCATGCCCCACCCCTCATACTACTATTCTCCTCACCTCCCCCTTTGACTGAATGATCACTTCTTTAACCGATCTGGCTAGCTCTTTCTCAAGGTAGGCCGACTCTATACCTGCCCCCTCTCTCTCACTAAATCTATTTTTCAATCAACACCGACCAGCTCATAGCAGCAGCTCCTGCTGCACCACCACCAGCAGTAGTGCCCTGTTAATTATTAATTATGAATTGAGGCAGATCTGGGGGCTAGTTCGTATCTGAAATTCACTTGTTGTCCTTTACCCCTCTTCCTTAAAAACAATCAATCAAACAACCGGTAAGCCCAATCTGGAATGTAGAAGAATCTACAATCAGTTCCTTCTTTCTTCCCTTCTTCGCTCAATCCAACTCAAATCAACGCTCAAGAATACTTAGCAGCTGCTTCTGCACTCACTCAAAGACCACAACTGTACCAGGGGAGGCGTATACATAATGCTCTAAATCTTACAGCAAAAGAAGGTGTGAAACTCAACCCTGGTGAACCTTCGGGAAGTGTTGTTTCCGAATTGAACCAGATCTGAACCAAAGCTCTGCTCCACTCATGCTTCTCTGGCGATTCACTGGCGGAATCTTTCCGCCACTTTAGGCACGGGAACAGAACAGGTCTCTCTCGTTCGGCAGTCCTGAAAGTCCCGGCTAACGCTTTATCCTTACCGGCATATGTCAGTACAACGACATTCTGTGCCCGTAGAAAACCACCTCTCCCCAATTTGAGGCAACTCCGGTTTCCATCCGTTATGAAAGGAATTTTGACGTGTCCTCTCCTCCGTTTTCATTCCTTCCATTGTGCACGGAGATTCCGAGTGTATCATTGTCGGCTGTTTCGGGATCTTCTGGAACTCTCGGCAACTAGGATGAAAAACCGGCGCCCTTTTGACGGTAAGGTCGCCGGCAAAAACCGGTAATATTAGTCCAGTGAGAGCTGTCAGTTCTCTCCAAGTACTGTACCGAGTTGCAGATAAAATCTTCCCTAACGCCTACGCTCAAAACTCTTCTTGGCAATCCATGGACCGCAACTTCGTGTGAGGGTATCTCGGTAATTGTGACCCAAGCTAACCTTCTTCACCTGCGGGTTTCCACCGCTTTCTTTCCTTCTCAACGATTACGTGCACTCTTTGTAGGGGAATCCTCTAAGATTCTTCTTTCTTTTCAACAAAGAGAAAAAGGGCGACCGTGTAGAAAAACAACAAGGATGGGACCTATCAAGCCGTACTAGGGAGACATGAGAAAGGTAAAATGGGGCTAAGCCCCAATAGAGTCTGTATGAAAAATTTGCCCTAGTGCACCTAAGATATCCGAGCTATGTAAATTGTACTGTCTACAAACAACCAGAGCATCCGAAAAAGCAGCATCTAATGTGATTGCTCTCCTATGGATTGCATTTGCCACTGCCCTCCATAGAGCAATGTACACACGCTGTCTAAAGTATGATAGTGAGAGTGGTACCCCTGGCGACTAACATAATAAGCTCTTGTGCACTCCTTTACAAATGTGTCAAACGCCGTGTCCATCGCCAAACATGATAAGAACCACACTCATAAGTGAGTAATGAAGATGCCGATGGGTGGACCAAACCTAAGCAAAACCTCATCGCGGTAGAGAAAGTAGTTGGTGCAAGTCCGAATGCTCGAATGCACGATCGAGCTAAGATCAAAGAGCCTGCATCCTTACCATAGCAAGAGCAAAGATGTGCTCTAGTAGCATGAGGAATGGACGAGTCAACTAAGTGAGAATGTAGCATATGCTCACATTGTCGCTCCATCAAGGAAGATTGTGAACCTCTAGTCCAATCTGACGATAGTGAAGCAAACGATGGAAAGTCCTCTTATGTCCATGGAGATAGACTATCTCTCATCTATCGCAATAACATTTGGAGAGAAAAGGATCCACCTTCCACCTCTGTCACATAAGTCTCCAGAATTGGCCTATCAACAACCATAAAACAAGAGGAAAGTAGGAGTGCCTAGCAAGCCCAACTACCCAAAAATGCTAAAGGTGTTATCTCCTCCATAGATAGCAAGCCAACCCTCCACACAAGATCGGCAAAGTCGTCTGTCTATGTGCCAAGTCCCTTGTCACACACTCAAATGTCCTTGGTCCAATAATATCACCAAAGACTCCCACAATCCTCCTAGCAAAGGCTCTCAGATGGGATAGGAAGGATGAGGAAGGGAGAATTGTACGGATGAGGTAGGATGGTCAACAAGCAATACTAGAAGAGAGTATTGTCGTGCGTATATACATCATTGCACAACATACATTGTTGTCAACATCATACACTATAGAAGCACAACTCACACTTAAGTCATACATAGACTCTAAAGTGCCATAATAATCAGATTTTTTACAACTCTCAAATCAACTCAACTCAGATCGGTACTTGATCTGTTACTCTATAAACGGCCACCAATTGGGCACTGATTACAGTCAAGCCACACCCACTCTAGCTAAGAGAATCTAGGTGATGCTCGCCGGCCTCTGTCCACCATAGCCAAGAACATCAAAGAAGTGAGCTCTCTAGAGCTGCACTTCAAAATTATACCCCTGGACTCAAGCTAGGTCTAAAACCCTAACTATCTCCCTGACGGCACACTTGATGGTGAAAATGGTGAAAAGTGACGGTGGGCTCCACCATGAAGTCAGTAACGTGAACACAAAATCTGACCATTGGAAAGTAGCCTTTGAGAAACTGCTGAAATAACTCTAATTACTATCACTGCAACTCCAATGTCCGAGCAATCTAGCTGCGACACTACAAATGGTGTGATAGCTATCGTGCGTATATACATCACTATCAACATCATACACTATAGAAGCACAACTCACACATAAGTCATACATAGACTCTAAAGTGCCATAATCGCCCCCCCTAGCTGGCGGTTAGGTTCCTCTAACTCCAAATAGCCATCTACTCCAAATATATGATATACCCTATGATGGGCAAAGATCACGAGGCCGGGTGTTATGGATCAAGAAGCCGTGTGCTATAGTGCCCCATCGTTAGTCTTATGTCTGCAATCTATACCATATAAAGAATGAACTAGCTATAGGTCAAGTACATCTAGGACATAACCACTATCCCTAAGGAACCACCGTGAGGGGAGGAGTCATACATGCCATATGCCATCCTCTCAAACAGCTATCACACACTAACATAGTAGCAGCTCCACCAGAAGAGCCACATAACATACACCTCATGCCTGCACGTACAAGTGCCAAGCTTGGGTCCATAGTACCATCAATGTTTGGGAGGTGGCATGGTACACAATTGCACACATGATCCTTCCAAACAACACCATCACATCCTTCCAACACAAGGACTCTAGATGGCAAAACCTCACACACTCTCAAGATAGTGCCGCCTGTCGAAACATCAAGTGTCGTCAGTGTTGTCTGTTGTAGATATACATAGTCTCTTAGATGAAATTGACAGATTGAGGGTCTATAACCTCTTCCTCAAATGGTAGCATAGCGTAAAGTATCTCTATGTTGAGAAATCGCCAAGTTTTCAAAGGCCATCGGCATCACTCTCTAAAAGATCTCTGCCGCTGAGAACATGCGCTCATCTATACATGGGTCATCCAAGTCCAAAACTACAGTAGCATCTTGACGAATGGCTACAAGTAAATCTGGATCTTGTCCATAGAGTAGGAAGTAAGGAGAGAAGGATGCTAAGGAGGCTTGCCGGCTGAACCGATAGCCCGTGGCCAACCAAGGTAATTGGAGATCCTAAGTGGCCTCTCTGCAAGTGGCCTCTCTCCAAACCATACTTTTGCAATCCTCTCTTCACCATCTGAACCACTCTCTCTACTAAGCTATCTACCTCAAGGTGATCTCGGGAGGTAGTACAATCATCAATCAAAGCCTTGTCACACAAGACCTGAACTCCCCCAAGAACCCTGTACCCTAATCAGTCAAAACCTCAGTTGGTGCACTTGATCCAAGAACGAGTAAGTTGTCCCTTCATTGGACTTGTCAGGAAGTGCCACCAACTCAATCCACTTGGAGAAGTGCTCCACTATCACCAAGATATATTGATGATGTCTCACAGTAAGCGGTAAAGGTCTAGCAAAGTCCAAACTCCAAAGGTAACCCAATCCTATGATAGGTAATGGGTGTAGCTATGGTGTAGGGGCATTGAATGATGCTCCAACTCGGTCACAAACCATACATCTAGCAACAAATTGTTGTACCTTGGTCTACATACCATGCCACCAATAATGACTTTGGAGTAAGTCATATGTACGCTTTACTCCAAAATGTCCTAGCTCCTCATGAGCATGACGGACCAATTGTGGTCTTTGAGATGGAAGTGGTCCTACTCGCACTTGACTATCCTCCCATACACGCAAAAGGTGTTTGCACTCCAATCTAAACCGTTTGACTCACTGAAGAACATGGTCTCTCTCCTTGGCCCCAACTGTGCCACCTACAACACCAATGCAAAGATAGTCCATCACTAAGACATCATCATGAATGTCTCACTGAATTGTACCAATATCTTCACTCTTTAGATCTATGACCTCAATAACTCCTTTCACACTATTTGTAATGTCGCATCTAGATTGCTCGAACACTAGAGTTCTAGTGTTAGTAGTTAGAGGCATTTTGGTAGTTACTCTTAAACTACTTTCTGATGGTCAGATTTTGTGTTTAGGGTACTGACTTCATGGTGGGGCCCACCGTCACTTGCACCGTCTATACCGTCGGGTATGCTGTCAGCGGGACTGTTAGGATAAGACCTAGGTCAAAATCAAGAGTATACCCAGGAAGTGCAACTCTAGAGAGCTCACTTCTTTGATGTTGAGCCTTTGAGTTCTTGGCTAGAGTGGACAAAAAGCCGGCAAGCGTCACCTGGAGTCTCTTAGCTAGAGTGGGTATAGCTTGATTGTAATCAATGCCCAGTTGTTGGCAAGTTGTTGAGGATCAGATCAAGTATTGATCTGAGTTCAATTGATTTGAGTTGTAAACAATCTGATTATATCATAGAAGTGAGTCAGGGGGAAATTGGATCTACGAACCGCAAGTGTTGGTGGTATCTCTAAGCTTGGTGGATCATGGTATCTCAATCAAGTAGTTCAGATTTCCGTAAGAAAGTATGTGTGCGGAAGCACTGGCAAAATTTGGAGCAAAGGAAAAAGCAATTTTAAGCGGTAGTTGTGATTTTTAGCTCAGGACCAATTTGTTACAAGTTGAGCTCAAAAATTGAAATTGAAGGTGGAGTTAAAGCAGATCCTCACGAATTGAAGATTGGACAAAACGCATTTTTCCAATTTGGCTCAAGTGAAGAGTTAGCTGAGGATTTAGTGGTCAGCCATTTTTAGGGATTTAAGTCAGATTTTATGTCAGATTTTGTAAAGGAGTTACGTCAGATTTTGCCAAGAAGAACTTGAATCCGATCCTTGGTGATCCTTGTAGTTCAACAAGTAGATAGGTACTCCGATTATGTCAAATACCAAATGGTGGCAGAGTTAGTCCTATGTTGATTTATGAAATGGAAGGTTGTTGTTTAGCATTCTTGTGATTGGATCCCCTCCTTTCTTTGCTTCATGTTTGTGCACCTTGTTTGTGTGAAGTGCCGTGAATTTTGAGTGTTGATGCTTTGGTGTGCTCTCCATAGTGAGGTTGGAATGATGACCAATTAGACTATCTTTATTTCTCTCCAGTGAGGCAAGAAGTGATGACGTGTAGACCGTGAGAATGTGTAATACCAAGAGCTAACCATATGATCTAGATGTGAAATTTGGTTTGGTAACATCTAGAATGACGTTATATATGATGGTCAAAATAGATAAGATAGCAGTATCACCAAAAGAGTACTTCTACTTATAGGGCAGAAATTGAAATAGACTTGAGAACCTTAGAACCAATAGCTAGACATATGATTTAAAGGTGAGAATTGGTTTGGTAACATTTGGAAAGATGTTACACATGATAGACTAAATAGATCAGAAAGAGGTATCACCAAAAGGGAACTTTTACTAATAGAGTAGGAATAAAAATATGCCTGAAATCTTTGAAGGTAATTTTGGAGGCCTAACGGAGGAATTAGGCCTCAAAAATGTGCAGATCTCCCCCCCCCCCCTCAATGGAGGAGACATTGGCCTTACCTCCCCCCAACTTTGTCTCGTCAAGAGCTTTCCAACATGATTCTGAGATTCCTATCGGAAGATTCCCTAAAAGATTCCTTCCCAGTCAAAGCTTGTTTGACCAACCAAATAGGACCTAGACCAGACATGTCACCCATCCAAGTAAGTAATCCAAGGGTGGAGCTTGTTGACATGTCACCTATCTGTGTCCCTAATCCTATGGTGGAGCTTCCTTGGAGGAGATCCTCTTTGTCTATATAATAAAGAGAAGGTCTTCCTTTGGGGCATCAAATGTTTGAGTGAGCAATCTATATTTTCTCTCTTCTCTTGTCCTTGGAGTATTACAAAATGCATCTTGTGATAGCAAGTTACAGGTTGCCCTTGCTCCTAGTGTAGTTGTCTCGATTAGAGTTACATTAGTGGACAATGTTCCGTTAGTTTTGGCACTTGGTGGTGCTCGGTTGGTATTGGCACTTGGTGGTGTTTGGTTGGTGTTGGCACTTGGTTGTGCTTGGTTAGTGTTGGCACTTGGTGGGGTACTTGTTGTTGCAGTTTGTGATTTCCATTGTGATTGTAGTTACTTTGTCACAATAGAGTTCTTTAGGGATTCCAAAGGAGATAGCACTGTAGTAAGCAGTGGGTTTACTTAGAGTGGCAATTGATATCAGCTTGTATCTCAGGTCCTAGTGAGGGAGGAGATTGACTATGAGGTGGAGTTTGACACAGGAGTTGATCTAGTTGAGAGTGCACTTGTCGTGTATGCACTGTTGTTGTGGGACATGGATGAGACTTATGGAGCCTCCAAAGGCCCTAGGCGTTACTCTGGTATAGTGGGTACCATTGAGTTAGATGACTTCATCCAAGAGTTTGATAGTTGGTGTGATTTGTAGTAGATGCGGAACCCAACTTTGTTTATACCTTTCATGGCATGGAAGGGGTTGTTTTAGCATTTGGAAGGTCCGTCGATGGTTGACTACCATGAGTTCAAGAGAGCTCATTTGAAGGAGATTAAGTTATGGAGATAGAATTGGTGTCCAAACTATATCTTTATCACTTTAGGCTTGGTTGCCAGGAGTAGATCGGCTGTACCCATGAGTTCTAGCTCGAGTAGTGTTAGTGGAGCTAGTGGATGTGCACTACCTAGAGATAGTGTTACCACGAGTGGAGGTACCATTACAGAAGGTGTTGTGGTACCAAGGTTTAACCCTATGGTGGAGTTCTTTTAGTGTTTGAGGCAGAACTACCCAAGAGTGCGGACTGGCAAGCTGAGAAGCTTGCAAGAGTTCCAACAAAAGGCTAGAGAGAGCCTATGTGAGGCATACACTTGCATGAGGTGGCTGATCAGTTTCACTCAGGAAGTTACTTAGGCCCTGGCAGTCCAATTTTGGTATGGGATACTAGATAGGGAGTTGCAACGTAGAGTTAGTGATGCTATGTTGTTACAAGCTATTTTTCCTACTTTGGCAGTGGTCTTTGATTTGGCTGAGTGTATTGAGCTCAACATGGTGGTGGAGAGAGTGGTGACATCTGGATTTGGTAGGGAGACCTCATCTACAGCTGTTACTTCTTCTAGAGTGCAGCATAGTGCACAACACCTAGTTGGTTTTTGAGGATAGAGTGGATAGCCTAGATCCTATGGAGCGAGTGGAGGACCTAGTAGAGTTAGACCCTTACCTTCATTTTTGGGTCAACAGCAGCTAGTGAGTAGTGGTGTTGCTTGTTGGACTTGTGGTGGACCTCACCATTAGAGAGAGTGTACTCAGGGTAGTGGACCTGATACCTTGGTTGCATCATAGCAAACATAGAGGCAGTGTGAGCATTGCCATAGATTTGGTCACATTAGTGATGGATGCTTTGACCTACACCCGGAGTTACGGAGTGGTAAGGCTGCTATGGCAGGTAGTAGAGGAGCTCCATTTCATGGAGGACAAGGTGGTAGAGGAACTACACCTAGTAGGGGTGCAATACTTGCCTCTACTTCTGATATAGCTATGGCTACTTGGATTAAGCAATTGGAGCAGAGATTGGCTAGAATGGTTATTGCTCAGAGGAGATCAAATTTGGGTGCTGAGTCTTCCACCTCATATGCTGGTGATAGAGATGCTTTGGACTTCATAGGTGGATAGCAACATAGGTGGATGCATCTGCAATAGTGACTAGGAGTGCAGTACATGCTCCAAAGCCTAGAGGAGCATCAGTGGAGTTGGACCCATAGAGAGGAGAGGTTGGGAGACAAGTCAGACGCCCCCAATCTTTCACGCTATCTGAGGCATTGTAGACGACATCCATGGTTCCTAGATGTCCTAGTGTAGGTGTGGTAGGTGGTGATGGAATACATGATAGACTTCCTGCTAGTCAGCCACCTGCTACTACACAAATTGAGTCTAGCACGATGTTGGGGGCGGCTTAGCTGATTATGCGGTGCTCTGTGTTTTTAGCCAATGACATGTTTACATTGGGAGTAGATCTAGCCCTAGTGTTTTGGTTGGCTACCATGCTTTGTGAGAGTAGGGATGATGCGGTTCCTACTACTAGAGTAGAGGTGGTTGATGGTGGAGCTGACTTGGTTGAGGAGCATATGATCCGTTCAACAACCAATCGTTTATGGCAGGCAGCAACGGCTAGACTGGAGAAGTTGCTAGCTAGACCGGCCTTTGAGAGAGTGCGGTTCACACCTGGTGTTGTCCTCTTGGATAACCAAAGGGGGATTTTCCATTTGGTGGGACCTTCAAGGAAGATCTGTACACCACAAAGAGTCTTGTTAGACTCTGGTGCGCAGCCCCTAATGTTGGGGAAGGTTGCAGTAGTCGGTCTAGACTTACAAAACACCAATTTGGAGAAGTGGTGGTTCAACATAGTACATCACACATGGGGAGCTTGTTGTCTAGGTTCAGCCTGGTCATCCGACTGATAGCTTGGTGGTGAGAGCTCAAGCTATTGCGACAATAGCTAAGTCATATGAGGTGCTAGTTGGGAGAGCAGTGTTATACCCCATGGGTTTCATTATTGACCATTGGGAGGAGACATCCTTCTATAGACCACGTTGGCAGTCTGGTGAGGGACGGGTATGTTGTCTACCAATATGCTTTAGTAGCGGCAGTCTTGGCTCACTACAATCCGAGACCATGGCAACATCAGTTTTAGCTTTTAGTGGTGCAATTACTTGGCATGGTGACTTGTTGGAGTGGAACACCCATGCAGAGGATACTCTAGTACCAGAGGAGACCACTCGGATTTGGAGTACAAGTGGGATTGTTCCATCCACCTTGGATGTTCCATTGTGGAGTTCAAGGAGGCGTTACAACAACATGCAAATCAGTTGGTGCAACAAAATTAGAGTGAAGACTTTGTACCATTGGCAGATGAGTGTGAGGATGAGCCTCCAGAGTCAATTACTTTGACACCTCTAGATACCACACTCATTGCTTGGCAGTATCTAGTAGAGGGGATTTGGCTATTGGAGTTGTTTGGTGGGATTAACACCAAACTAGTTACGATATTATAGGTTGGTATACGAGTACAAAGGTACTTGTATGTAGAGAGATAAGACTGCTAGGTGAGTCTCTCTACATCATGTGGCACACTTGGCCTATTAGTATCCAGAGTTATTACCAATGTCAGCAGTCAGAGGTTACCAGAAGGCCCTACCAACAGATATTTCTTTATTGGGGGCGCATGATCTGGAGAGACATGGACCTCTTCACTTGGTGATTTTTGGATGGTCATGTTAGGGACATACACGTACGGGCCAAGGTTTGGGTCTTCAAGATCCTTGTTCTAGTGTGTTTTGAGAGATGTTACATAAACTACAATATCTCCAAGTTCATCAGTCTGTTCTCCAACTTACCTTTTGGAGAACGTTCCTTTGATAGGTGATTCTCACACCCGAGTGGTGGCGAGTACACATCAAGTCCATTCTTGGATGGGACCTACTATATTGTTAGATGCAGCCAGAGTGGGATCACGTGTGCATCATCTTTGTTTTTGGTGGACAAACCTCTTACCCATAGAGGTTTTACAATGTGCTTATGATGAGATTCAACAACTTGACCACATCCTTGTTGATGATATCTTGGATGTTGGATGTCAGTCTTAGATAGTAGTAGTGGATGATAGGTCACCTATGGTAGTGGTGAACCTACTTGGACAGCCAAGAGCTGCATTTCCCACACTCATGAGTTTCCCAAGCTCTCATGCTTTTTGAGAGGGAGGACTTGGACTTGTTTGGGACTCACAATTGGTGGAGCACAACGCTAATGAGAGAGAGCAGGCAATGGGTTTTTGCACCAATATCACCACTGTTCCAACAATGTCAGAGGCATCCAGGCATCAAGTGTTAGGTCAAGCTATGGACATGAATTGTTTGACCTGGATTATGAGCCTTGGCTTGGCAGAGCAGCGTAGGATGCGCTTGATAGGCATCACCACTTGAACACTTGTGAGCCTTGTGCCTATCAAGATGATTCAGGCACATGCTTAGGGTGATGGACCAAGTGGACATGGTATTCTTGGGACACAGCCAATAGCTAATATGGAGAGTGGTCTACTTGGAGTCCATCCAGGTGAGCATGGGCTACTTGGATTACACCCTTGGTCCACTTGGGATGCAGCTAGAGGACAAGCGGAGGGAGTTTTTTACACAGAGGTTGGGACCTCTAGTGGTCAAGAGCATGTCACTATTGCTCCCAAGGGCCTAGTATAGCAGCCAGCTAGTACGTCTTCCACTCCTATGACAATTACAAAGGATACTTAGGAGCCAGATCTTGGGCCCAAGCTTACTAGAGAGGAAAGACAAAAGGTTTGGAGGTTCTTGATGAGCCAAACGAGTTGTTTCACCTTCAGTATGAAGGATTTGGGTGCTCTAAAGGGACCTAGTATACTGATTGAGCTGACTAGCAATACACCAATTTTTTGACATCCTTATTGATATAGTGATATGGAGAGGACATTAATTTAGAGCTGGAGTAGTGACCTTTTTGAGGTTGGTTTGGTAGAGATTTCACATGGAGAGTATGCATCAACAATAGTGATGTCAACCAAGAAGGATATGCATGGCAACTACACACATAGGCCAATATGTGGAGATTACCGTCCTATCAACCAATAGACCAAGGCTGATCGGTATGCCATGCCTACACCAAAGGAGATTTTTTATGCAAATGGGCATACAAAGGTCTTTAGTACTTTGATCTTTGAGTGGGATATCATTAGTTGCCAATTAGGGAGGAGGATAAGTCCAAGACAACACTTAGGGCTATTGATCCTTACGGCAAGGATGTGTCATATCGGTGGAGGTTCTTGCCGTTTGGGTTAAAGAACACTCTTGCTGAGTTCCAAAGGGTCATGGATAGGATCCTACCTAGGTTGGATTTTGCTTGGTGCTATATTGATGACATTTTGGTCTATAGCACTATTGTGGAGAAGCATGAGAGACAGTTGTTGGAGGTGTTTGAGAGGTTGAGAGCTCATGGACTCAAATTACATCCGAGGAAGTGTAGGTTCTTCCACAAGCAAATTGAGTATTTGGGTCACACTATCTACCCCGGAGGACTTGGTGTTCAACAGACCAAGGTGGAAGCCATTGCATGTATTCCTTGGCCTACAAATATGAGCAGAGTGCAAGCATTTCTTGGGTTGGAAAACTTCTATCACCTCTATGTTAGAGGATTTAGTGCCATTGCCAAGGCCTTGACAAATTTGACCAAGCTTACACAAGAGTGGTGTTGGGGAGGTGAGCAGGAGAGAGCTTTTGTAGAGCTCACGGAGAGGTTGACATCTGTTCCTATTTTGAGGAGACCGATAAGAGGACGACCATTTCAAGTTCATATTGATTGGAGTACGTTGGAGCTTGGAGCAGTGCTCACCCAGCATGATGATGAGGGGTAGGAGATTGTGGTGACCTATGCTAGTCACTCCAACAATTCAGCAGAAGCGAAGTATAGTTCATATGAGGGAAAGTGCTTGGTGGCAATTTGGGCAGTAGCACATTTCCGATGTTACCTATTTGGTAACCCCTTCACTCTCATCATTGATCATCAGCCGCTAAAGTGGTTGACAAAGTCCGACAAGCTTTCAAGGAAGCTTGCACGATGGACTTCAATTTTACAAGAGTATGATTTTATAGTTGTTCATAGACCTGGAGTGGTGAACCATGATGCAGATGGGTTGAGTAGAAACCCATGTCCCAGCCATCAGGATCAGACCAGAGCACATTGGCATGGTAAGATTGATGACTAGATGGTGCCAGGCTGGCATGCATCTGCCTTTCTTGGTATATTTTCTGAGGCTTTGGTGGTATCTCTCCCAGCGTATACAAGAGGAGTTATTGAGGTCATAGATCTAGAGAGTGAAGATCTTGGTACAGTTCAGCAAGACATTCATGATGATGTCTTAGTGATGGACTATCTTTGCACAAGTGTTGTGGGTGGCACAATTGGGGCCAAGGAGAGAGACTATGTTCTTCAGCAAGCTAGACGGTTCAGATTGGAGGGCAGATACCTTTTGCATGTATGGGAGGACGGTAGAGTGCAAGTAGTACCACTCCCATCTCAGAGACTACAGTTCGTCCATCATGCTCATGAGGAGCTAGGACATTTTGGAGTAAAGTGTACATACAGCTTACTCCCGAGTCATTATTGGTGGCACACCAAGGTACAGAAGTTTGTTGCTAGATGTGTGGTTTGTGACCAAGTTAGAGCATCATTCAATGCTCTTACACCACAATTACACCCATTACCTATCATGGGATTGGGTTACTGTTGGAGTTTGGACTTTGCTAGACCTTTACAGGTCTAGACAAGTATGCACACCAAGGTATAGAAGTTTGTTGTTGTAATACCAAGAGCTAGCCATATGATCTAGATGTGAAATTTGGTTTGGTAACATCTAGAATGATGTTATACATGATGGTTGAAATAGACCAGATAGAAGTATCACCAAAAGAGTACTTCTACTAATAGGGCAGAAACTGAAATAGACTTGAGAACCTTAGAACCAATAGCTAGACATATGATTTAAAGGTGAGAATTGGTTTGGTAACATCTGGAAGGATGTTACACATGATGGACTAAACAGATCAAAAAGAGGTATCACCGAAAGGGGACTTCTACTAATAGAGTAGGAACCAAAATATGCGTGAAATCTTTGAAGGCAATTTTGGAGGCCTAAATAGATGAATTAGACCTCAAAAATGTGTGGATCCCCCCCAACGGAGGAAAGGTTGGCCTTCCCTCCCCCTTGCTTTGTCTTGTCGAGAGCTTTCCAACGGTACCTTACTCATGTGATTCTGAGATTCCTACAGGAAGATTCCCTAAAAGATTCCCTCCAGTCAAAGCTTGTTTGACCAACCAGATAGGACCTAGACCAGACATGTCACCCATCCAAGTAAGTAATCCAAGGGTGGAGCTTGCTGACATGTCACCTATCTGTGTCCCTAATCCTATGGTGGAGCTTCCTTGGAGGAGATCCTCTTTGTCTATATAATAAAGAGAAGGTGCTCCCTTGGGGCATCAAATGTTTGAGTATGCAATCTGTGTTTTCTCTCTTCTCTTGTCCTCGGAGTATTATAGTTGCTAGATGTGTGGTTTGTGACTGAGTTAGAGCATCATTCAATGCTTTTACACCACAGTTACACCCATTACCTATCATGGGATTGGGTTATTGTTGGAGTTTGGACTTTGCTAGACCTTTACCGCTGATTGTGAGACATCATTGGTATGTCTTGGTGATGGTAGAGCACTTCTCCAAGTGGATTGAGTTGGTGGCACTTCCTGACAAGTCTAGTGAAGGGAAAGCTTACTCGTTCTTGGATCGAGTTTTTAGTCATTTTGGTGCACCAACTGAGGTTTTGACTGATCAAGGTACAGAGTTCTTGGGAGAGTTTCAGGTCTTGTGTGACAAGGCTTTGATTGATCACCGTACTACCTACCAAGATCACCCTGAGGTAGATGACTTAGCAAAGAAAGTGGTTCAGACAATGAAGAGAGGATTGCAAAAGTATGGTTTGTAGAGAGACCACTTGGGAGATTGCGATCTCCAATTACCTTGGTTGGCCATGGGCTATTGGTTCAGCCGGCAAGCCTCCTAAGCATCCTTCTCTCCGTACTTTCTACTCTATGAACAAGATCCAGATTTACTTATAGCCATTTGTTGAGATGCTATTGTAATCTTGGACTTGGATGACCTAGATGTATGGATGAGCGCATGTTCTCATCGGGCAGAGATCTTTTGGAGATGATGTTGATGGCCTTTGAGAACTTGGCGATTGCTCAACATAGAGATACTTTATGCTATGCTACCATTTGAGGATGAGGTTATAGACCCTTGATCCGTCAATTTCATCCAGAAGACTATGTATATCTACAACAAATAACACCAACAACACTTGATGTTTTTACAAGCCATACTATCTTGAGAGTGTGTGAGGTTTTGCCATCTGGAGTCCTTGTGTTAGAAGGACGTGATGGTGTTTTTTGGAAGGATCATGTGCACAATTGTACACCATGCCACCTCCCAAACATTGATGGTACTATGGACCCAAGCTTGGCACTTGTACGCGCAAGCTTGAGGTGTTTGTTATGTGGCTCTTGTGACAACCCGGCAAATCTCACTTTTGCGGTAATCGGGTAAGTAAAGTTTGTCCCCACAAAGATATGATTCAGAAATGGTCAAATATGAAGTCAAATAGTAACTTGTAGTTCTTCTTGATTGCTTCTTTAATCTCTCAGGTAGAAACTACACCCAAAAGAGAGTAACAAGCTCACAATCTTGACAACTTGTCACAAATACACACACACATAATCACAACATAGCAAATTCTGTCCAAACAACTCTTGATTGTGATGATTCAGATTCTCCCAAAGATGGCACTTCAATGCAAAGAACAATTTCACCTCAGAATTGTGTTCCACCCCTCCACTGAAGGCAAAACTTCTTCAATCAAAATTGCTTCACATCAACTTCGTGTTGCACTCACAAATGCAGAATACTACAAACACTACAATTCTTCTCAAATTTGTCAAGGCATTGCTCCAATGCACTTCACTCAAGATCAAACACACAGAATGAAGATCAAAGCTACAAAATCCAACATCCACAGGCACACTGACTTGCACTTTGGAATTCTCCACACACTCACAAACACAAACAAAAAAGTGACAATTGGAATTAAGCTCAAACGACAAACACTAAAAACAGCACTTTGCTTTATCTATCTTCAAAACTTTGAATATTGAACAACATTGTATTGTGAATGTTTCCCTTAAATACTGAAGCAAACGGTAGTTCTTCTTACCTATGCACTACTTCCTAACATCTCTTCCTACCTGCAGATCCAAACTGACAATCCATCTCTTCATATCTGCCTATTCCTATCTCAAAATTGTTACTTACACCGATCTGATGTCTACCTCATCATCGGCTTCCAAACCCAATGATCTTCCTAGTACTTCTCCTTCTTCAGGTATAGCTAATTCTACTAATTCCTCCACTATTTTGACTACTTCTACACTAGGAACTACAATTGCACTAAGGAGTGACTTATCTAACTCTTTATCTCCTGACCCACTACTCTCTAATGTCTCTAATAATAAATCCAATGACACCTCAATTCCTACTTCTGCGACATCGGACTTCCTCTCCGCTGTCACACTATTCCTAATTTTCTCTAACTTCAAATTGACTAAATCTAATCTGAGACTAACATTGTCGTCTACTTCTAACATCTTCCGGTCTACATGCTCCCTCAATCGAATCAGCAATGTGTTCATATCCACATCTTTGGCTTTTCTCTTCCGAGTTTCGTGCACAAGCAACTTCAACTCATGTAGACAGGCTTCTTCCAATCTCCCTTCAGCCTCTGTGCTCAAGATTTCTCTCAACTTCCCTGCAACTTCTCCTACCTATTCCGACTCATATCCTCAAGAGCGCTCTACCTTCAACTCTTCACGATACATCTTCAGCTTGTCTTTGTACTCAGCAGCAAGCATCTTCTTCTCCTCCCTATACTATGTACTCTTTAATTCAGCACTTTCAACCAGCTCTTGTAATCGTCCTTCTTCTTCATGCCTGGCTGCTAACTCTCTCTGTCATGCTTGATCCTTCCCCGCTGCACTCTTCTTCAAGCTGTCCAACTCCTGCTCCATTATTGTTGCCATCGCCTTCAAATGAATATTCTCAATGCGCACCTCACTCACTTCCTCCTTCATTTTGCTCAGCCACATCGCCTGCTCCTTCAATTCTCCGGCTTGCCTCTGCATTTCTTTCTCTTTTGACTCGCAGCTCTCTTGTAACACCTTGAAAGTCTTCTTCTTCAAGACTTCATCCCTCTGAAGTTCTTCAATTTCTTCATTTCTTTGGACTTGTTGCTCCTGCAACCCCTTCACTTCACTCAATAGATGCCTCACCATCTGCAACACATTCATCCCCTTCCTACGATCTTGGGGAATTACATTCTGATGCTCCTTTAATAGCTCCAGCAACGAGGTGTCCACTTTTGTCAGATATAGTATTCCACCGAAGCTATCTTTTTCTTCGTTGCCGTCTTCGTCTTCAGTCTTTGACTCCTTCATAGGCTCATTCATCTGAAGTCGCAATCTTTGTATCTTCAAAGACACCGTATCTTAACTTTCTTCTTCTTTACCGATTAAACTCGGCCTCGCAAGATACTCCTCCTTGTCCTATAGTCTCTGCTTATTCACCACCATGGCTACGCAATGACTCGTTGTTCCAGGTACTCTATCAATCATTGCATGACAAGCTTCATTGACCACCACCGATTGCTGAACCTCGGGTTCCCCATCACTATCACTTCCAGACTCCTCACTTTTTAAGGTGAGTTCATCTTCTTTGGATTCCTCTTCTGCAACTCAATTTCTTCTTCAGACTCTGACTCCGATGATGCTTCTCTCACCATCTTCTTATTCTGCACAACCAGTCTTTGAGTCTTCCTTTGAGCTAGAGGTGACTTTGCTTCTTTGGGTTTACTGTGCTTCTTCGTCTTCGGACTTATGACTTCTTTTATCTTCCATTGTCTTGTCTTCAAGAAATGATCATCATTGGCTCGCAGGTGTATCATATATTGTCGCTCTTCTTTGTCCGCTTCCTGTCTTAAGTCAAGATGGAAATAGGACACCATGCGATGCCGCTCTTCTACTGTCAACAAGTTCAACCCAAAGTAGAAATGCATTGCAAATGGTGTGAAATAATGAGGAGGAGAACCTATTTGCCAATTGATCACCATTTGCCTTGTTTGGTGGTGAAAACACTTTGCCCAATTCACCTTGACCCCTGCAAAAATCTAGTGGAAGAAGACCACTTGTTGCATGTTCACATATGTTGTTAGTTCTGGCTTGAACATGGCCATCATCGCCCCCATGATACTTCTCCTAATCGGATCCCGATAGGACTCCACCTTGTAGCCATTCGTGGTTCTCGGAGCAAAGAATGAGTTTTGGATTTCCGTTGTCTGTTCTACAGCATCACACTTCCAATAGAAGGTGATCCCCATTGGCTCTCCTACTTCCTTCCCCAATACTAACCTCCAATCTGACTCAGTCCATCAAGCCGGATTTCCTCTCTTCCCTTCAACTTTGGGACCATCCTCACAATTACTGGCAGCTATCTCTGCCATCACTCCTGGGAAACTGAAATTCCAGTTCCATGCTAAATACAAAGTCTATTCAAGACTTTAATTCTGGCTACTACATCTAGCCTACAAATTGCAAAACTTTGCACCACCAGTGCATTTGTGACCTTCTTAGCCATGATCTGCTCTCGCGTTCTACGACACTGAAAGATAATGCCCTCTCCTGGATGAGACACTCTAACTCCTTCTGGATTTTGGAAAATTTCATGCTCAATTGGCTTTCGGACACGCATTACTATAGGACAACTACTCAAAGTTATTGGAAATTTACTTGGCATATTCAACTTGTTTGTGCGCAATTGCAATCTTGTATTACCCCGAATTGCAGTCATTCTTTAGTCGATTTCAAATTTGACTCTTCTACGTGTTGATGTCCGGTCACTGTCAAGACATGCTTCTTTTGCCTCCACCATTTCTTGAAGTGTACTTTCTTGCCACGTACCAAGGTTGTTAGCCAGTCTTTGTATCACTTGCGCCTTTCGACCCGCAGACAATGCTCTTTGGACTTTTTTCCGTCGTACCCTTCTTTTGAGTACCTCCATCATCGGATCCAATGTCACCTTCTTCGGATGTCCTCCGAAGTCACTTTCATCCATTCTTCTTTTGCAATTCGGCTTTTCGTGCTTACTTCTTCCCTCAAACACTAATAAACAGAGAAAAACAAAAAATGTGGGTACCACAACTCTTCTAGTGGAGTTGCTTCTATGTTGGTGTGTGATAGTTGTTTGAGAGGATGGCATATGGCATGTATGACTCCTCTCCTCATAGTGATTCCTTAGGGACAGTGGTTATGTCCTAGATAGACTTGACCTATAGCTAATTCATTCTTTATATGGTTAGATTGCAGACAAGCAACTAACAATGGGGCTCCATAGCACCCGGCCTCTTGATCTTTGCCCATCATAGGGTATACCATATACTTAGAGTAGATGCTATCTGGAGTTAGACGGACCTAATTGCCAGCTAGGAGGTGATTGTGGCACTTTAGAGTTTATGTATGACTTAAGTGTGAGTTGTGCTTTTATTTTGTATGATGTTGACAACGATGTATGTTGTGTAGCAATGTACATATGCATGACAGCTGTCATGCCATTTGTGATGTCACATCTAGATTGCTCAAACATTGGAGTTCCAGTGTTAGTAGTTAGAGGTATTTTGGCACTTACTCATAGACTACTTTCCAACGATCAAATTTGTGTTTAGGGTACTTACTTCATGGTGGGGCCCACCATCACTTGCACCGTCCACACCATCGGGTGTGCCGTCAGCGGGACCGTTGGGATGAGACCTAGGTCAAAATCAAGAGTATACCATGGAAGTGCAGCTCTAGAGAGCTCACTTCTTTGATGTTGAGCCTTCGAGTTCCTGGCTAGAGTGCATAGAAAGTCGGTGAGCATCACCCGGAGTCTCTTAGCTAGAGTGGGTGTAGCTTGACTGTAATCAATACCTAGTTGTTAGCAAGTTGTTGAGGATCAAATCAAGTATTGATCTGAGTTCAATTGATTTGAGTTGTAAACAATCTGATTATTATGGCACTTTAGAATTTATGTATGACTTATGTGTGAGTTGTGCTTCTATTGTGTATGATGTTCATAGTGATGTATGTTGTGTAGCGATGTATATATGCATGACACTCCTCCTATATGCATTGAGAGAGATACCACCAAAGCTTTAGAAAATACACACAAAAAGGCCAATGCATGCCAACCTGGCTCCATCTCCTCATCTATCTCACCATGCCAATGTGCTATGGTCTGATCTTGCTGGTTGGGACATGGGTTTCTACTCAACCCATCTACATCACGGTTCACCACTCTAGGTCTATGAATAATCGTGAAATTATACTCCTATAAAATCAGAGCCCATTGTGCAAGCTTCCTTGAAAGCTTGTCGGGCTTCAACAACCACTTTAGTGGCTGATGATCAATGATGAGAGTGAAGGGGTTACCAAATAGGTAACATCAAAAATGTACTACTGCCCAAACAGCTGCCAAGTACTCTCCCTCATATGAACTATACTTTGCCTTTGTTGAATTGTTGGAGCAACTAGTATAGGTCACCATAAACTCCTTCTTCTCATCATCATGCTGGGTGAGCACTGCTCCAAGCCCCAACATACTCCAATCAGTATGAACTTGAAATGGTCATCCTCTAATCGGTCTCCTCAAAATAGGAGCAAATGTCAACCTCTCCTTGAGCTCTACAAAAGCTCTCTCCTGCTCATCTCCCCAATACCACTATTGTGTAAGCTTGGTCAGCTTCGTCAAGGGCTTGGCAATGGCACTAAATCCTCTAACATAGCGGCAATAGAAGTTTGCAAACCACTCTAGCTACATCCCTAGTGGACCAAGGGTGTAATCCAAGTAGTCCACGCTCACCTGGATGGACTTGAAGTAGACCACTCTCCCTAGTAGCTACTGGCTATGTCCCAAGAATACCATATCCACCCAGTTCATCGCTCCTAGCATGTGCTTGAATCGTCTCGATAGGCACATGGCTCACAAGTGTCTGAGTAGTGATGCCTATCAAGCACATCCTATGCTCCTTTGCCAAGCCAAGGCTTATAATCCAGGTCAAACAATTCAAGTCCAGAGCTTGACCTTACACCTGATGCCTGGATGCCTCTGACACTGCTGGAACAGTGGTAATACTGGTGCAAAAACCTATCGCTTGCTCTCTCTCATTGGCATTGGGCTCCACCAACTGCTATAACTATGATTCCCAAACAAGTCCAGGTCCTCCCTCTTAAAAAGCATGAGAACCTCGGAAACTCATGAGTGTGGAAATGCAGCTCTAGGCTGTCCAACTATGTTTAGCATTGCCATATGTGACCTATCAGCCACTACCACTGTCTGAGATTGACGTCCAACATCCAAGATATCATCAACAAGGATGTGGTCAAGTTGTTGAATCCCATCATAAGCAAGTTGTAAAACCTCTCTGGGTAAGAAGTTCATCCACCAAAGACAAAGATGATGAGCCCGTGATCCCACTTTGGCTACATCCAACAATACAATAGGTCCCATCCAAGAATGGACTTGATGTGTACTCGCCACCACTCTAGTGCAAGAATCACCCATCAAAGGAATGTTCTCCAAAAGGTAAATTGGAGAAATAGACTGATGAACCTGGAGATGTCTTAGTATCCATAAAATCTCCCAAAACACACCACAATGAGGATCTTGAAGACCCAAACCTTGGCTTGCACATGTATATCTCTGACATGGCCATCCAAAAATCACCAAGTGAATAGGCCCATGTCTCTCCAGATCATGCGCCCCCAATAAAGAAATGTCTGTTGGTAGGGCCTTCTGGTAACCTATGACTGTTGACATTGGTAATAACTCCAGATACCGATAGGCCAAGTGTGCCACATGATGTAGAGAGACTTGCCTAGCAGTCTCATCTCTCTCTACATACAAGTACCTCTATACTCGTATACCGGCCTATAATACCGCAGCCAATCTGGTGCTAATCCCACCAAATAACTCCAATAGACATATCTTCTCTATTGGATACTACCAAGAAATGAATGTGGTATCTAGAGGTGTCAAAGTAATTGACTCTAGAGGCTCATCCTCACACTCATCTCTGATGGTACGAAGGCTCCACTTCAAGCCTCTTGCACCAACTGATCTACATGTTGCTACAATGCCTCCTTTGAACTCCACAATGGAACATCCAAGATGGATGGAACAATCCCACTTGTACTCCAAATCCGAGTGATCTCCTTTGGTACTGGAGTATCCTCTGCATGGGCATTCCACTCCAACAAGTCACCAGGCCAAGTAACTACACCAATGAAAGCTAAAATTGATGTTGCCATGGTCTTAGATTGTAGTGAGCCAAGACTGCCACTACTAAAGCATATTGGTAGGCAACATACCTATTGCTCACCGGACTGCCAACCTGGTCTATAGGAGGTTGTCTCCTCCCAATAGTCAAAGTTGAAACCCATGGGGTATAACACTGCTCTCCCAATTAGCACATCATATGACTCAACTATTGTCGCAATAGCCTAAGCTCTCACCACCGAGCTATCAGTCGGATGACCAGGTTGAAGCTAGACAACAAGCTCCCCACGTGTGATGTATTGTGTCAAACCACCACCTAAAGATGTTTGGATCTGAAATGGACACCTCTCCACATTGGTCTTCCGTAAGTCCAGACCGACTATTGCAGCCTTCCCCAACATAAGAGGTTGTGCACTAGAGTCTAATAAGACTCTCTATGGTGTATAGACCTTCCCTGAAGGTCCCACCAAACGGAAAATCCCCCATATGACAACACCAGGTGTGAATTGCACTCTCTCAAAGGCCGGTCTAGCTGGCAACTCCTCCAATCTAGTAGTTGTTGCCTGCCATAAACCACGGGTCGCTGAACGGATCCCATGCTCCTCAACCAAGTCAGCTCCACTACCAACCACCTCTGCTCTAGTAGTAGGAACCGCATCATCCCTACTCTCATAAAGTGTGGCAGCCAATTGGAACATTGGAGCTAGGTCAACTCCCAATGTAAACATATCACTGGCTGAAAACAAAGAGCACCGCATAATCAGCTGAGCCGCCTCCAACATTGTGCTAGACTCAGTCTGTGTAGTAGCAAGTGGTTGACTAGCAAGTAGTCAATCATGCACTCCATCACCACCTACCACACTTGCACTGGGACGTCTAGGAGCCATGGATGTCATCTGCAATGTCTCAGATAGCATGAAAGACTGGGGAAGTCTAACTTGTCTCCCAACCTCTCCTCTAGGCCTCTATGGGTCCAACTCCATTGATGCTCCTCTAGGCTCTAGAGCACGTACTGCACTCCTAGTCACTATTGCAGATGCATCCACCTGTGCTGCTCCGCACATGAAGTCCAAAGCATCTCTATCACCAACATATGAGGTGGAAGCTTCAACACCCAAATCTCATCTCCTTTGAGCAATGGCCATACTAGCTAATCTTTGCTCCAACTGCTCAATCTGAGTAGCCACAGCTATATCAGAAGTAAGGGCAGGTATTGCACCTCTACTAGGTGTAGATCCTCTACCACCATGAACTAGAGCTCCTCCGGGTGTAGGTCAAAGCATTGGTCATTAGTGTGACCAAATCTATGGCAATGCTCACACTACCTCTATGCTGGTTGTGATGCACCAGAGGTATCAGGTCCGTTGTCCTAAGTACACTCTCTCCTATGGTGAGGTCCACCATAAGTCCAACAAGCAACACCACTACTCATTGCTTACCTAAAAATGAAGGTAAGAGTCTAGCTCCATTAGGCCCTCCACTTTCTCCATAGGATCTGGGCTATCCACTTTGTCCTCAAAAACCAATTGGGCGTGGTGCACTGTGTTGCACTCTAGAAGAAGTCACAACCGTGGATGAGGTCTCCCTACCAAATCCAGATGTCACCACTCTCTCCTCTACCATGTTGAGCTTAATACGCTCAGCCAAACTAAAGACCACTGCCAAAGTAGCCTGTAACAACATAACATCACAAACTCTATGTTGCAACTCCTTAGTAGTTCTACCTCAAACACAAAAAGAACATCACCATGTGGTTAAACCCCAATACCACACCACCTCGTGTAGCAGTACCTCCACTTGTAGTAGCATTATCTCCAGCTAGTGCACCTCCACTAGCTTCACCAACACTACTCAAGCTAGAACTCGTGGGTATAGCCAATCTACTCTTGGCCACCAAACTTGAAGTGATAGAGACATAGTTTGGAGACCAATACTATCTCCATAACTCAATCTCCTCCAAATGAGCTCTCTTGAACTCATGGTAGTCATCCATCAGCGGACCCTCCATATGCTGAAACAACCCCTTCCATGCCATGAAGGGTATAAACAAAGTCAAGTTCTGCATCTATTGCAGATCATACCAACTATTAGACTCTTGGATGAAGTCATCCAACTCAATGGTACCCACTGTACCAGAGTAATGCCTAGGGCCTTTAGAGGCCCCATAAATCTTGTCCATGTCCCACAACAACGGTACGGACACGCCAAGTGCACTCTCAATTGAATCAACTCTTGTGTCAAACTCCAACTCAGCATCAATCTCCTCCCTCATTGGAACATGAGATACCAAGTGCCACTCCAAGTAAACCTATTGCGCACTACAGGGCTAACTCCTCTGGAATCCCCAACAAACTCTATTGTGACAAAGTAACCGCAATTGCAACCACAAACCAAAACCAAAACCATAAACTGCAACCGCAAGTTGCAACCACAAGTACCTCACCAAGTGCCATCACCAACTAAGCACCACCAAGTGCCAATATCCATAAAACACCACTCACTAATATAACTCTAACAAAGATAACTACACTAAGAGAAAGGGCAACTTGTAACCTGTCATCACAACATGCACTCTCACGGTCTACAGATCATCACTTCTTGCCTCACCAGAGAGACACAAAGGTAGTCTGATTGGTCATCACTCCAGTCTCACTACCGAGAGCACACTAGAGCACCAATGCTCAAAAGTCAAGGCACCTCACACAAACATGGTGCACAAACAAGAAGTAAAGAATGGAGAGGGTCCAATCACAAGAAATCTAAACAAAAACTCTCCATCTCATAAAACAACACGGGATTTACTCTGCCATCATTTGGTATTTGACATAAGAGAAGTTCATATCTAAGTCCTAAACTACCATGATAACCAAGAATGGGATCAAATTGCCTCTTCTAGCCAAAGCTACAAGTGTATAGATAACAGTGGCACAAACACTAGGACAACAAGTGAGGGTGGACCAATTGGCTAGGGCACCAGTCTAGGAACAAGAGATCTAGGGGTCAAACCCTATTGCGCACAATCCAATAGGAAAGGCACATTTGCCAACCAATGACCAAGATCTACTCTAAACTAGCTAGCCTCAGGCATAGGGCTGTGGGCTATGAGAGGCCTCATTAGCCTCTCATAGCCCACAGCCCTATGCCTCAAAGCCTCTAAATGCCAAATAAGGCATTTCTTCTTGCCACTTTGAACCTCCTCCAAAATCTGACAAAACTCCTCTAAATCTGGCCAAATCTAACATAAACTCTAGCAAAATCTGACATAAAACCTAAATTTGGCTGACCACCAAATCCTCCACTAACTCTTCACTTGAGCTAAATTGAAAACATGAGTTTCTCCAAATCACATATTCACAAGAATAGCTTCCCAACTTCACCTTTGATTTTACTTTTTGAGCACAACCCACAACAAATTGGTCCTACCTTCAACTCTTGAGTTCAAAATCACAACCACTGCTCAAAAATTGATTCTTCTTTGCTCAAAAATTGGCCAACGCTTCTGCACACTATCCACCTTGCTGCCAAATCTACATCAAGAAATGAGCTTTTGCACCCTAGTGAAAACTAAACTTCAATTGAGCTACCAATGATCCACGGAGCTTAGAGATACCATCAACATTCAAAGTTCTTGCACCCGATTTCTCCTTGACTTCACTTCTTTGATGTAATCAGATTGTTTACAACTCTCAAATCAACTCAACTTAGATCAGTACTTGATCTGTCACTCTCTAAACTGCCAACAACTGGGCACTAATTATAGTCACGCCACACCAACTCTAGCTAAGAGAATCTAGGTGACGCTCATTGGCCTCTGTCCACCATAGCTAGGAACTCGAAGGCTCAACATTAGAGAAGTGAGCTCTCTAGAGTTGCACTTCAAAAGTATACCCATGGACTCAAGCTAGGTCTAAAACCCTAATGGTCCCACTGACGGCACACTTGACGGTGCAAATGGTGCAAAATGACGGTGGGCTCCATTGTGAAGTCAGTACCCCAAACACAAAATCTGACCATCGGAAAGTATTCTCTGAGAAATTGCTAAAATAACTCTAACTACTATCACTACAACTTTAGTGTCCGAGCAATCTAGATGCAACACTACAAATGGCATGATAGTATACCAAATGCCACCTGCGGATCTCCTAGTAATGGAAGTCATCCACATGAAGAACATCATCTACAAGCGCAATGTCTAAGAAGCATATGACAAAATCCTCGGATCCTATTGGCAACTCCAAGAACATGTAGTCCATCTATAGATATAATACACTCCTTTGGAAGCTCAAGGTGGGAAGGGATAACTAAAGGGGACCATGCCCTACAATTTGACACCTTGACTTTCAAGCCTACTAGATGTAGGTCAAGAGTCAAGTGGTCAAAAGCATGCCTAATCTGATCTACAGGGCTCACAATGTGTGTATCATCTGTCAAGGAGAGAAATATACAACCTAGCATGGCCAAAGTAGCAGATAGGAGAGCTCTAAAGTAAACCATGGCAAATAAGGGTCCCCCTAAAGGATCTCCCTAACATGTATCAATAGTTGACTCCAAGACGGTAACTCCTTCCTGTGAACAACTATGCTTGTAGTAAAGGAAGCAAGAGAGCCATAAAAAGACCACACAAAAGGAGTAAGACTTGCCACTGATCCAACAACCTCCCTAAGCTCTCTAAAGATGGATGCATATGAGATGTTTTTAAAATTGTTCTCAACATCCACTTGTAGGACGACACACTCTAGATAGATATCTAGGAGTGCCTTAATGCCTAGAGATATCCTCACATCCTCCTGGTATAGCTACTCCAAATTGATGTGGATTGAGGTGTTGTTGAAAGTGAAAATGATGTTGAAGGACAATGGTACGATTGATCAAACACAAAAAGATCTCTCCAATAGTAGTCAGTCTAATGCTCCCTCCCCCCCCTCATATCCTTCTCTATCACGAGAAGTCAACTAGCACCTAACACATAGCTAACGAACATAAGAATGTCTCCTTTTGCTATTATTGCAGCCACTTGAAACAACTAGGTAAAACCACTAGAAGGATCATTTTCCTTAAAGCAATCTTTAAGGTGCTCATAAACTATCCTTGACAAGCTTCTTGAGGAAAGGCAAGGTGTAGTGCACAATGCTTGTGCATAAAGCGACCTATCAAGACATAAAGGCTCCCCAAGTTAATAATCTAAGACCTCTAGTGGTAGTCCCTCTACTGCTATAGGATGGAGTGAGCATAGGGAAGAGATAGTCTCATCAATAGGACTTGCCATAGACAAAGGATGTAGCGCCTATGTTGCTCTACTAAATTCTCCAGCCTGATGCAATGTCCTACACCGTCTTAATCCAATGGACTCTATGGTATCTTGTGGTGAAACCTGTCTCCTAAAAAGTGTAGCCCTAATAGACTCCTCTTGAAGGGCTGCCCAATTGCCCACTCAAAATAGAAAAAGTCTAGCAGCCACCTCTCTATGCCCTACACATCCTAATAGACAAAATCTAGCAGCCACCTTTCTATGCCCTGCACATCCTCCTCTAGCATAATGAAGACACCATCGAGGGAATAAGAGGATATGGACCATGTTAACTCGTCCAAGGGATCACGTGCCAAATGATCAAGTGTTAGGCAAAAAGCATGTCTAGCCTCATCATGGAGTGTATGGGGTAGCCTATGGAATAGACATGGATATGGAAACTAGTCTCAAATAACCCTAAAATGCAACCCACTTGAGAAGCCAACCACTCCCACGATTAGATTGGTATCCTTGGAACGGTCAACAAAGGGATAGAAGAAGCGTGTGTAATCTCAAGTGTCATTGTTGTTGATGTGGCCGCTCGTCTCATGTGGGCATCCCAAGTGGTCCAATCATAGTCCTTGTGCACCCTTGCAACATGTGTCTTTGTCCCTTGCAAGAATGAGCATTGGTGACACACCGGGCATGGTGTATCCCGAACCGCTCTAAACGTCAAGCAAGAGAGTGTAGCCATGGCTAGCACAAGAATAACTATAGTAACATGTGATATTCCTCTATATATCTCCCCATACCTAAAAACCACAACCCTTCACATTCCAACTCACATAAGAAAAAACAATCTCTCCAAACCCTAAAAACTATAAAATCTCATAACTTTCAATTTCCATCTCTACAATTTTCAAACTAAATTCCAATGGAACTTAATCATAAAAACTAAGAGATTAGAAATGAAAAAATAGACCCATCACTCTCAATGATGTAATGATCATTCTAAACTCTAAAAAACTTAAAAATACTCATTTCTACTCAATACTCCATAGTCTTCAATCTAGGTACCAATGGAACCAAAATTGAAAAAAAAACAGAATTTACTATTCACTCAAGTGCTATATGCTAGAGAACTCTTATAAAATATAGATCTTTCCTCTCACATCTCTCTCATCTCCACACACTCCTGAACTCCTCCCAAATGGCTCAAAATCCAAGTGGATTGATTGGACTTGATTGGGCTTCTCAACAAAAGGTTTTTTCATGTGTGTTTTCTTCTTGCCAGTTGTCAACCTTTGAAGGAATGTCCTCCTTTCATCCACTATGCCGTAAAACTGCAAGTGCCTAAGTAACTTTTTATTCTCAACCATTGAACCTCATCAAGTTACCATCTTTTCAACTTTGTCGTGTGTATATACATTGTACACAACATACATTGTTGTCAACATCATACACTATAGAAGCACAACTCACACATAAGTCATACATAGACTCTAAAGTGCCACAATAATCAGATTGTTTACCACTCTCAACTCAACTCAACTCAACTCAACTCAGATCAGTACTTGATCTGTCACTCTATAAATTGCCAACAATTGGGCACTAAATACAGTCAAGCCACACTCACTCTAGCTAAAAGAATCCAAGTGACGCTCACCGGCCTCAGTCCACCATAGCCAGGAACTCGAAGGCTCAACATCAAAGAAGTGAGCTCTCTGGAGCTACACTTCAAAAGTATACCCCCTAGACTCGAGCTAGGTCTGAAACCCTAGCGGTCCGCTGATGGCACACTAGACGATGCAAATGGTGCAAAGTGACAGTGGGCCCCACCATGAAGTCAATAACCCAAACATGAAATCTGACCGTCGGAAAGTAGCCTCTAAGAAATTGCTGAAATAACTCTAACTACTATCACTAGAAGTCGATGTTCAAGCAATATAAATGTGACACTACAAATGGCGTGACAGCTATCATGCGTATATATATATCGCTACATAACATACATTGCTGTCAACATCATACACTTTAGAAGCACAACTCACACATAAGTCATACATAGACTCTAAAGTGCCACAATTGCCCCCTAGCTGGCAATTAGGTTCCTCTAACTCCAGATAGTCATCTACTCTAAGTATATGGTATACCTATAATGGGCAAAGATCAGGAGGCCGGGTGCTATGGAGCCCTATCATTAATCGCCTGTCTACAATCTATATCATATAAAGAATGAACTAGCTATAGGTCAAGTACATTTAGGACATAACCACTGTCCTTGAGGAACTACCATGAAGGGAGGAGTCAAACATGACATATGCCATCCTCTTGAACAACTATCACACACAAACATAGTAGTAGCTCCACCAAAAGAGCCACATAACATACACCTCAAGCTTGCACGTACAAGTCCCAAGCTTGAGTCCATAGTACCATCAATGTTTGGGGGGTGGCATGCGCACAATTGCGCACATGATCCTTCCAAACAACACCATCACGTCCTTCTAACACAAGGACTCCAGATGGCAAAACCTCACGCACTCTCAAGATTTACGCTTGTCAAAACATTGAGTGTCATTGGTACTATCTGCTGTAGATATACAGAGTCTCTTGGATCAAATTGATGGATCAAGGGTCTATAACCTCCTCCTCTAATGGTAGCATAGCATAAAGTATCTCTATGTTGAGTAATCGCCAAGTTCTCAAAGGCCATCAGCATCACTCTCCAAAAGATCTCTACCCGCTGAGAACATGCGCTCATCCATACATTGGGGTCATCCAAGTCCAAAACTACATTAGCATCTTGATAGATGGCTACGGGTAAATCAGGATCTTGTCCATAGAGTAGAAAGTACGGAGAGAAGGATGCTAAGGAGGCTTGCCGGCTAAACCGATAGCCCATGGCCAACCAAGGTAACTGGAGATCCCAATCTCCCAAGTGTCCTCTCTGCAAACCATACTTTTGCAATCCTCTCTTCATTGTCTGAACCACTTTCTTTGCTAAGCCATCTACCTTAGGGTGATCTTGGGAGGTAGTATGGTGATCAATCAAAGCCTGATCACACAAGACCTGAAACTCCCCTAAGAACTTTGTACCCTGATCAGTCAAAACCTCAATTGGTGCACCAAAATGACTAAGAACTCGATCCAAGAACAAGTAAGTTGTCCCTTCACTAGACTTGTCAAGAAGTGCCACCAACTCAATCCACTTGGAGAAATGCTCCACCATCACCAAACATACCGATGATGTCTCACAATCAGCGGTAAAGGTCCAACAAAGTCCAAACTCCAACGGTAACCCAATTCCATGATAGGTAATGGGTGTAATTGTGGCATAGGAGCATTGAATGATGCTCTAACTTGGTCACAAACCACACATCTAGTAACAAATTGTTGTACCTCGATCTGCACACCAATAATGGCTCTAGAGTAAGCTATATGTATACTTTACTCCAAAATGTCCTAGCTCCTGATGAGCATGACGGACCAACTATGGTCTCTGAGATGGAAGTGGTACTACTCGCACTCTACCATCCTCCCATACACGCAAAAGGTGTCTGCCCTCCAATCTCAACTGTCGAGCTTGCTGAAGAACACGGTCTCTCTCCTTGGCCCCAACTGTGCCACCCACAACACCAGTGCAAAGATAGTCCATCACAAAGACATCATCATGATTGTCTCACTGAACTGTACCAATATCTTCACGCTTTGGATCTATGACCTCAATAACTCCTCTTGTATGTGCCAAGAGAGATACCACCAAAGCCTCTAAAAATATACACAGAAAGGCAGATGCATGCCAACCTAGCACCATCTCCTCATCTATCTCACCATGCCAACGTGCTCCAATCTGATCCTATTGGCTGTTTCTACTCAACCCATCTGCATCACGGTTCACCACTCTAGGTCTATGAACAACCGTGAAATCATACTCTTGTAAAATCAGAGCCCATCGTGCAAGATTCCTTGAAAGCTTGTCAGACTCCATCAACCACTTCAGTGGCTGATGATTAGTGATGAGAGTGAAGGGGTTACCAAATAGGTAACATCAAAAATGTGCTACAGCCCAAACTGCTGCCAAGCACTCTCCCTCATATGAACTATACTTCACCTCCGCTGAATTGTTGGAGCAACTAGCATAGGCCACCACAAACTCCTTCCCCATATCATCATGTTGGGTGAGCAGCTCTCCAAGCCCCAACATACTCCAATCAATATGAACCTGAAATGGTCATCCTTTGATCGGTCTCCTCAAAATAGAAGCATATATCAACCTCTCCTTGAGCTCTACAAAAGCTCTCTCATGCTCATCTCCCTAACACTACTCATGTGTAAGTTTAGTCAACTTTGTCAAGGCCTTGGCAATAGCACTAAATCCTCTAACATAGCGGTGATAAAAGTTTGCCAACCCAAGGAATGCTTGCACTCTGCTCACATCTATAGGCCGAGGAATACATACAATAGCGTCCACCTTGGTCTACTGAACACCAAGTCCTCCGGGGTAGATAGTATGACCCAAATACTCAACTTGCTTGTGGAAGAACCTACACTTCCCAGGATGTAATTTGAGTCCATGAGATCTCAACCTCTCAAACACCTCCAATAATTGTCTCTCATGCTCCTCCACAATAGTGCTATAGACCCAAATGTCATCATATAGCACCGAGCAAAATCCAATCTAGCTAGGATCCTATCCATGACCCTCTGGAACTCAATAGGAGCGTTCTTTAACCCAAATGGTAAGAACCTCCACTGATATAACACATCCTTGCCGTGAGCATCAATAGCCCAAAATGTTGTCTTGGACTTATCCTCCTCCCTGATTGGCAACTGATGATATCCCGCTCAAAGATCCAAAGTACTAAAGACCTTTGCATGCCCAATTGATTCAAAAATCTCCTCCAATGTAGGCATGGCATACCGATCAGCCCTGGTCTGTCAGTCGATAAGATGGTAATCTCCACACATCCGCCTATCTGTGTAGTTGCCATGCATATCCTTCTTGGTTGGCATCAATGTCGCTGATGCATACTCTCCATGTGAAACCTCCACTAAACCAGCCTCAAAAAGGTCACTACTCCGGCTCTGAATAAATGTCCTCTCCATATCACTATATCGATAAGGATGTCAGAAAACTATTGTATAGCTAATCAGCTCAATCCCTATACCAGGTCCCTTTAGAGCACCCAAATCCTTCATAATTAAGGCTAAACAACTCATGTGGCTCCTCAAGAACCTCCAACCCTCCATCTTTCCTCTCTAGTAAGCTTGGGTCCAAGGTCTGGCTCACTAGTATCCTTTGTAACTATTGTAGGAGTGGAAGACGTATTGACTGGCTGCTACCATGGGCCCTTGGGAGCAATAGTATCATGCCCCCAACCACTAGAGGTCTCAATCTCTGTGTGAAAAACTCCCTTCACTTTGGCTGCAAGCTCCACACGTCCTCTAGTTGCATCCCAAGTGGACCAAGGGTGTAATCCAAGTAGCCCACGCTCACCTGGATGGATTCCAAGTAGTGCACTCTCCCTAGTAGCTACTGATTGTTTCCCAAGAATCCCATGCCCACTCTGTCCATCACCCCTAGAATGTGCCTCAATCATCTTGATAGGCACAAGGCTCACAAGTGTCCAAGTAGTGATGCCTATCAAGTGCCAAGCCAAGGCTCACAATCTAGGTCAAAAAATTCAGATCCATAGCTTGACCTAACACTTGACACCTTGATGCCTCTGACATTGCTAGAACAGCGTTAATACCAGTGCAAAAACCCATTGCCCGCTCTCTCTCATCAGCATTGGGCTCCACCAATTGCTGTAATTGTGAGTCCCAAACAAGTCTAGGTCCTCCCTCTTGAAAAGCATGAGAGCCTAGGAAACTCATGAGTGTGAGAAATGTGGCTCTAGGCTGTCCAACTAGGTTCATCAGTGCCATAGGTGACCTATCAGCCACTACCACTATTTGATATTGATGCCCAACATCCAAGATATCTTTGACAAGGATGTGGTCAAGTCGCTAAATCCCATCATAAGCAAGTTGTAGAACCTCTTTGGGTAAGAGGTTTGTCCACCAAAGATGAAGACGATGAGCCCGAGATCCCACTCTAGCTACATCTAACAAAATAGCAGGTCCCATCTAAGAATAGACCTGATGTGTACTCGCCACCACTATGGTGCGAGAATCACCCATCAAAGGCACATTCTCCAAAAGGTAAGCTCAAGAAACGGACTGATGAACTTGGAGATGTCGTAATATCCATAACATCTCCCAAAACACACCTGAACAAGGATCTTGAAGACCCAAACCTTTACCATCACATGTATGCTCCTGACATGGCCATCCAAAAATCACCTAGTGAATAGGCCCATGTCTCTTCAGATCATGCGCCTGTAGTAAGGAAATGTCTACTGGTATGGCCTTCTAGTAACCTCTGATTGCTGACATCGGTAATAACTTTGGATACTAATAGGCCAAGTGTGCCACATGATATAGAGAGACTTGCCTAGCAGTCTCATCTCTCTCTACATACAAGTACCTCTGTACTTGTATACCCGCCTATAATACCACAGGTAGTCCGGTGCTAATCCCACCGAATAACTCCAATAGACATATCCCCTCTATTGGATATTGCCAAGCAATGAGTGTGGTATCCAGAGGTGTCAAAGCAATCGACTCCAAAGGCTCATTCTCACACTCATCTCTTGATGGTACGAAGGCTCCACTCCAAGCTTGTTGCACCAACGGATCTGCATGATGCTGCAATGCCTCCTTGGAACTCCACAATGGAACATCCAAGGTGGATGGAACAATCCCACTCGTACTCCAAATCCGAGTGATCTTCTCTGGTATAAGAGTATCTTTTGCATGGACATTCCCCTCCAACAAATCAGTAGGCCAAGTAATTGCACCACTGAAAGCTAAAACTGATGTTACCATGGTCCCGAACTGTAGTGAGCCAAGACTTCCACTATTGAAGCGTACAGGTAGGCAACGTACCTATCTCTCACCAGACTGCCAACCTAGTCTATAGGAGGTTGTCTCCTCCCAATTGTCAATGTTGAAACCCGTGGGTATAACACTGCCCCTCCAACTAGCACATCATATGACTCAGCTATTGTCGCAATAGCCTGAGATCTCACCACCAAGCTATCAGTCGGATGACCAGGCTGAACTTGGACAACAAGCTCCCCATGTGTGATGTATTGTGTTGAACCACCACCAAGAGATGTCTAGATCCGAAATGGACACCTCTCCATATTGGTCTTTCGTAACTCCAGATTGACAACTGCAGCCTTCCCTAACATAAAGGGCTATGCACCAAAGTCTAACAAGACTCTCTATGGTATGTAGACCTTCCCCTGAAGGTCCCACCAAACGGAAAATCCCCCTTTGGTTATCCAATAGGACAACACCAGGTGTGAACCATGCTCTCTCAAAGGCCGGTCTACTTGGCAACTCCTCCAGTCTAGCCATTGCTGCTTGCCATAAACCACTAGTCGCTGAACGGATCCCATGCTCCTCAACCAAGTTAGCTCCACTACCAACCACCTCTACTCTAGTAGTAGGAATTGCATCATCCCTACTCTCACACAGCATGGCAGCCAACCGAAACACTAGGGTTGGGTCAACTTCGAGTGTAAACATGTCATTGGCCGAAAACAAAGGACACCGCATAATCAATTGAGCCGCCCCCAACATCATGCTAGACTCAGTTTGTGTAATAGCAAGTGGCTGACTAGGAGGTAGTCCATCATGTACTCTATCACCACCTACCACACCTGCACTGGGACATCTAGGAACCATGGATGTCGTCTACAATGCCTCAAATAGTGTGAAAGATTAGGGAAGTCTGACCTATCTCCCAACCTCTCTTCTTTGTGGGTCCAAATCCATTGATGCTCCTCTAGGCTTTGGAGCACGTACTGCACTCCTAGTCATTGCTGTAGATGCATCTACCTATGCTGCTCCGCACATGAAGTCCAAAGCATCTCTATCACCAGCATATGAGGTGGAAGCCTCAACACCCAAATCTGATCTCCTCTGAGCAATAGCCATACTAGCCAATCTCTGCTCCAACTGCTCAATCTGAGTAACCATAGTTGTATCAGAAGTAAGGGCAGGTACTGCACCCCTACTAGGTGTAGATCCTCTACCACTTCTTGTAGCGGTACCTCCATTTGTAGTAGCACTATCTCCAGCTAGTGCACCTCCATTAGCTCCACCAACACTACTCGAGCTAGAACTCATAAGTACAGCCAATCTACTCTTGGCCACCAAACCTGAAGTGATAGAGACATAGTTCGGAGACCAATACTATCTCTATAACTCAATCTCCTCAAACTGAGCTCTCCTGAACTCATGGTAGTCATCCATCGGCAGACCTTCCAAATGCTGAAACAACCCCTTCCATGCCATGAAAGGTGTAAACAAAGTTGAGTTCTGCATTTGCTACAGATCACATCAACTATCAAACTCCTGGATGAATTCATCCAACTCAATGGTACTCACTGTACCAGTGTAACATCTAGGGCCTTTGGAGGCTCCATCAATCTCGTCCATGTCCCACAACAATGGTGCAGACACACCAAGTGCACTCTCAACTGAATCAACTCCTATGTCAAACTCCAACTCAGAGTCAATCTCCTCCCTCACTGGGACCTGAGATACAAGCTGATCCCGAGTACCACTCCAAGTTAACCCATTGCGTACCGCAGGGCTAACTCCTCTAGAATCCCCGACAAACTCCGTTGTGACAAAGTAATCGCAACTGCAATTGCAAACCGGAACCACAAACTGCAACCGCAAGTCACAACCGCATGTACCCCACCAAGTGCCAACACCACCAAGTGCCAACACCAATTAAGCACCACCCACTAATGTAACTCTAACCGAGATAACTACACTAGGGGAAAGGTAACCTAGAACCTACATCACAACACGCACTCTCATGGTCTGCATATCATCACTTCTTGCCTCACCAAAGAGACACAAAGGTAGTCTAATTGGTCATCACTCCAGTCTCACTATTGAGAGCACACCAGAGCACCAATGCTCAAAAGTCAAGGCACCTCACACAAACATGGTGCACAAACAGGAAGTAGAGAATGGAGAGGGTCCAATCACAAGAAATCTAAACAAAACCCTCCATCTCATAAAACAACACGAGACTGACTCTGCCACCATTTGGCATTTGACATAAGAGAAGTTTGTATCTAAGTCCTAAGCTACCAGGATCACCAAGAAGGGATCAAATTGCCTCTCCTAGCCAAAGCTACATGTGTATAGATAACAGTGGCACAATCACTAGGTCAACAAGTGAGGGTGGACCAGTTGGCTAGGACACCAATCTAGGAACAAGAGATCTAGGGCTCAAACCCTACTGCACACAATCTAGTAGGAAAGGCAGATTTTTCCAACTAATGACCAAGATCTATTCTAAACTAGCTAGCCTCACTCCAGCAAGTTGGCTCGCTGGCCTTTCTAGGCCTTCATAGCCCACATCCCTATGCCAAATGAGGCCTTTCTTCTTGCCACTTTGAATTTCCTCCAAAATTTGGCAAAACTCCTCCAAACTTGCAAAAGTCCTCCAAACTAGTGAAATCCTCCAAATCTGGCCAAAATCTGACGTAAAATCCAGCCAAAATCTGACATAAACCCTAAAGTTGGCTGCCCGCCAAATCCCCCGCTAACTCTTCACTCAAGCCAAATTGAAAACACTGGTTTCTCCAAATCACAAATTCACAAGAATAGCTTCACAACTCCACCTTCAATTTTACTTTCTAAGCCCAACTCACAACAAATTGGTCTTGCTTTCACCTCATGAGCTCAAAATCACAACCACTGCTCAAAATTTGCTCCTTTTGTGCTCAAAAATTAGCCAGCGCTTCCGTACACAGTCTTCCTTACAACCAAATCTCCATCAAGCAACGAGCTTCTACACACCAGGGAAAAACTGAACTTCAATTGAGCTACCAACGATCCACCGAGCTTGGAGATACCACCAACACTCAAAGTTCATGCACCCGATTTCCCCTTGATTTCACTTCTCTGATGTAATCAGATTGTTTACCACTCTCAACTCAACTCAGATCAATACTTGATCCATCACTCTATAAACTGCCAACAACTGGGCATTGAATACAATCAAGCCACACCCACTCTAGCCAAGAGAATCCAGGTGACGCTGGCCAGCCTCTGTCCACCATAGCCAGGAACTCGAAGGCTCAACATCAAAGAAGTGAGCTCTCTGGAGCTGCACTTTGAAAGTATACTCCCTAAACTCGAGCTAGATCTGAAACCCTAACGGTCTCGCTGACAGCACACTCAACGGTGCAAACGGTGCAAAGTGACGGTGGGCCCCACCATGAAGTCAGTACCCCAAACATGAAATCTGACCGTTGGAAAGTAGCCTCGGAGAAACTGTTGAAATAACTCTAACTACTATCACTAGAACTCCAATGTCTGAGCAATCTAAGATGTGACACTACAAATGGCATGACAACTTGCCTACAAATCCTATACAATAACTAGTGTCCAAAATCACTTCACAATCTGGTTTCAAATTTCTAAGCTCTCATTTAATGGAGAGAGTATAGCAGATTTTGGGATTCATCTAAGGGACTAGAACATGAATAATCTATGCATTTCAATTTAGAGCAAGAGGACCAAGAGTAAATAATAGTTACAAAGTATATCGTTCTCGGAGAATGCACTAAGCTTTTTTGTAGTTTGATAGGTTGAATAGACCTCACGATAAGTAATTCTAATAAGCATTATATGGAGTAGAAAGGCGACTGCGTAGCAAACATGAAGGATGGGAAGACCCCATCAAGCCGTACAAGGGAGAGATGAAAAAGATGATGGGGCTAAGCCCAAATAGAGTCTAGATGAGAAATCTACCCCACTGCATCTAAGATATCCGAGCTATGCAAGTCGAGTGGTCTACAAACAAGGGGAGCATCCAAAGAAGCATCACCTAGTGTGGTTCAACATATCAAACTTCAAAAAGGCTTAGTGCATGCAGGGGAATGATATACTCTATAACCATTATTTACTCCTGGTCCTCTTGCTCTAAATTGAAATGCCTAGATTATTCATGTTCTAATCCCTTAGTTGAAGGTAAAAGGGGGCTAGACCCCAATAGTATCGATAGAATTTGAATAGAATAGAATTTGGTTGTTAGAACTTTAGGCTACGGCTCTCGGACAGGTCTCTAGATGAAAAAAAGGACGACCGCGATGAAAAAATGAAGGATGGGAAGACCCCATCAAGCCGTACAAGGGAGAGATGAAAAAGATGTTTAAAAGACGTTAATCCCCTTACCTAAACTAGACTACTACGTGGATTTCATTCATAAAGCTGTTGTCAAATCTTAAAATAGGTTGCAATACCTGTCCGTATGGCAGCATATTAACCTGTCAATCGAAAATAGATGAGATGACAATAAGAGTTCGTACATGGTCACTTCCTCCATACTGCTATATATTGGAGGAGTTAAGAGCAACGGAGGTGCTTACACCTGTTTTCCTTAACATTCCTTGCCGATACCCACATTGAATATGATGACACGCGCTGACCGAGGTGGAAAGCAAGGGACAGATGATAAGACCGGTGGTGGAGATAAAGAGAGTGTTTAGTTACCTACCCAAGAAGTCGGTTTACGTTCGGGCTGCGATCAAGGATTTATGTCCTTTTCACTGGCGTTTTGAAAGAGTGAGGTTCCCAACTGAACTCCATTAAAGATCGATACACAACCCATGGTGTAAATTTGTCGCTTCATGCATCCCATATCCATCTCTTCCGCAACCACCGTCTCAGAAATCCATTCTTCTGTGAAAATGCAGAAACGGGACGTACGAAAAACGAGAAGCTCGATTTTCAGGAAAAAGATCTAAAACCTTCAAGGAGAAAAGACGATCGCGTAGAAAAAATGAAGGATGGAAGACTCCATCGAACCGTACAAGGGAGTGATGAAAAAGGTAAAATGGGGCTAAATCCCTCAATAGGCTAAAACCTTCAAGAGGACAAGACAAAACCGGGATTAGCATAAGAATGAATGCTCATGTTTCGTCATTACTGTATGTAATCGATGACCGGAAGTAGCTTTGACAAACTCGAAGTACCCGAGCGCCGACTAGTAAACTTACGCCTTTAAATGTTTTGGAATGGATCGTTAGATTCTGAATATAAGGATGGAATTTAAGCACGAAATCCAAATTTCATTTCTAAACAATTCCTAAGAGACAAGCACAATTTAAAGGAAACTCGTTAATAGAATTTCAACAGTTCATGGTTTACAGGTTAATCTCTCACATTTTGCACCCCTCGCAAGCTCAAGTATCCCATGATCGAGGTTCAAGATCATTGGAGATTAATTCTTTTTGGAAGATCCTTATGGCTGCAAGCGAAGCTACAAAAGAAAATTATTATTTCTTCGATTCCTCTCACCATCATCAATCATTTTAGTTTAACTCAAGATTTTGTTTTTATTTTATTTTAGTTGAAGGTCTTGTGGATACTAGTCTCTTTTTCTCACTAAGAGGTTTATCCGGTTATCTTTTATGCAAACTTTCTCAACTTTTTCTTCAGTTGTTCTCGATCTCTGAATAAATTTCAGACACGAGTGCTCTAAACCATAATATTTATCAACTAGGTGCTTTATAAAAGTCTATGGATTGGGTTGAATGGTTAGGTGTTTGTACAAGATTACCATGTGTAGAAACTATTTTACAATCTAATTCTTGTCAATGTATCCTTGCAATGTATCATTGATGTATCGAACATCACTTGGTTAAACTCTCATTAATTCAATGTGCATATACATATATATCTTACTTCACCAATCCAACTTAAATTAGAAGATCAAGCATTAGAGAATCTAATGAATTACATTTCAGGGTCCCTCTATTTCACTGGTTCCCTCAAATATCGGTTCTCATAAGGTAGACTTGGTTAAGTACTGATTGGTATACAGTTCCGTATAACTTTTTTCCACACTTTAGATTTGTTTGTCTCATTTACTCGCTTAAATCCTAAAGTTTATATACTCAGAGGGGGATGAAATACTTTGTTTGAAATATCATTTGCTTGACCCATACCGAAATCGTGCGCGTCGACTTGACTACCTTGACCCAGCCCGAAGTCCTCGCGTCGGGCCGACTATGTGGATTATCTGTATTAATAGTATGGAGAGACCAAGAACGTCGATTGCGAACACCCCTCATCTGTTGCCAACTGTAATGAAACGTTCCATATCTCCCATGTGGCATATGATGTACTATTCACTTGTTTTGCCTAATTTAGGATTGTGCTTGATCCATTCTATTTCTTTTGTTTCTCCTTTGTACGGCTCGGCGGGATCTTCCTCTCTTTCTTGTGTTCTATGTGATCGTCTTTTTCCATTTAGAATGCCCCTAAGTCAATGTCCCAATTTTGGGTAAGTGCGGTAGGGCAAATTTCTCATACAGACTCTATTGGGGCTTAGTCCCATGTTACCTTTTTTTCTCAGCTTTGTCCGGCTCGATGGGGTCTTCCCATCTTTCGTTTTTCCTATGCAGTCGCCTTTTTCTCACTTTGGGTAATTTAAAGTCTTTCCTTGCACCTAAAAGTCCAACTTTTAAAAAAACTAGACAAATGACTTCAAGTTAGATAGAGAAGATGTTCGCTAATCCGATGCTCAAACTATGTGCAAGAGGTGAAAGTCCTAACTTTCTCGCGAGCCGTGGATGGCCAGAGAAAAGAGCCCGACACTTTGTGTCAGGAGTCTGAGCCTAGAGGGGACAAGTTTAGGCAATGGAGGCCCTAGCTTCCACCTAGATTATAGCACTTTTGCGTGGCGGATGACTCTAGCTTAAAGGTCACTACTGTAGGTATAGTCACAGCGTGCGCGGCAGCGTGACGCGATGGAGATGAGCTGCGCTGGTTACGCAAAGGAATCGACAACTCATAGACTCGGAGTACACCCGTTTTGTGAATTTTAACTGCTCACGGGAAGCTAAAGCCTCAGAGATGGACTTAACAGTACCCTCACTTTGGCAGTTCGACTGAATGGCACGCAGAAAGACTTAACAGTGACCACAGGGCTTGACGTGAACATGGTGAGTCCGAACGGGCCCTGAAATTCACGGACAAGTAGATTTTGCTCTTTTAGATGTTCATTATAAGGTACTGAAACTTCAATATAGAAAAAGGCGACCGCGTAGAGAACACTAAGGATGGGAGAGGCAAAAAAAGGTACAATGGGGCTAGGTCCCATTGTATCTTTTTGCCCTACATGAGAAATCTGCCCTATTGCACCTAAGATATCCAAGCTATGCAAGCCGTATGGTCTACAAACAACTGGAACATCCGAAGAAACATCATCTAGTGTGATTGCTCTCCTATGGATTGCACCAGCCAGTGCACTCTGTTGAGCAATGGACACACGCTGCCTAAAATATACTATAAAGTATGATAATGAGAGTGGTACCCCTTCGGGCCTAACATGATAAGCTCTCGTGCACTCTTTGACAAATGTGTCAAACGTCGTGTCCATCACTCCATATAACTCCAAGGCTAGAGGGATAAAGAGGTGACCTCGCTGCATGTCCCTATACTTGGAGACCTTGCAACCTACTGCTGCACTCGGCCCTCATCCAAGGGGATGGGTAATCACTCCCTCCGAAACTATATCCCGCATAGGGTCCATAACCATGACATCCATTACTATCACCTGATCATCTCGGACCAAGTATAAATCTGCCCTGACACTTGTCATCTGCAAAGCATATGAACGCTCTCTCCAAGCCAAGTATCCACCCTCTCCTGCCATAGCCAACACTATGTCCCTTATAGCATCATGGGTAGCTATCCTCTGTCCTCTAACAAGACACCATGTCATATGGACCGCTGTTGCATCTAGTGTAGAACCACACTCACAAGTGAGTAATGAAGATACAGATGGGTGGACCAAACCTAGGCAAAACCTCATCGCTGTAGAGAGAGTAGCTAGTGCAAGTCAGAATCCCCTAATGCACGGTCAAGCTAGGATCCAAGTGCTTGCACCCTTGCCGAAGCAAGAGCAAAGACATGCTCTAGTAGTGTGAGGAATGGACGAGTAAACTAAGAGAGAATGTAGAGTATGCTCACATTGTCGCTCCATCAAGGAAGACTATAAACATCTAGTCCAATCTGACGATAGTGAAGCAAAAGATGGAAATTCCTCTCGTGCCCATAGGGAAAGACTATCTCTTGTCTGCCATAGTAACATCTGGAGAGAATAGGATCACTCCTCCACCTTTGCCACATAAGTCTCCAAAACCGGCCTATCAATAACCACAAAACAAGAGGAAAGTAGGAGTGCCAAGAGAGTCCAACTACCCAAAAAAGCTATAGGTGTTGTCTCCTCCATAGATAGTAAACCAACTCCTCCACACAAGATCAACAAAGCCATCTGTCTATGTGCCAAGTCCCCTGTCACACACTCAAAAGTCCATGGTCCAATAATATCACCAAGATTCCCATAATCCTCATATCAAAGGCTCTCAGACTTGATGAGAAGGACGAAGAAGGAGGAATTGTGTGTATGAGGTATGTCAATCGACAAGAGACACTCAAGGAGAGTATACCAAATGCCGCCTACGTATCTCATATTAATGGAAGGTCATCCACATAGAGAACATCCTCTACAAGGGCAGCATTTAAGAAGCATATGACAAAATCCTTGGATCCTATCGGCACTCCAAGAACACATAGTTCATCCGTAGATGTGATGCACCCATCTAGAAGCTCAAGATGGGTGTAACAATATGGAGTTTAGCGATGTAGTTAGTAAGGCTAACAAAGTAGAGATTAAGCCAAATTAACCTAGAATATTCCAAAAGCATCTAGGAAGTTTCTTGGGAAGCTTCACAACTAGTTAACTTACGGTAGCTTCTAGAAGCTTCTAACTAGCTTAGCTTGCACGCCAAGTAGATGACTTCTAGAAGGAAGCTTCTTGAGAAGCTTCTCAAGGGCCTTGTATGCTACCTATAAATACCAAAGCCAAAGTCATGCTAGGCATTTGGAGTTTTTCCTCATTCAAGTACCCCAATGTGAGTTTCCATTCTCCTATTTCTCTCCTTGGTCTTGGTCTTTTACAGTGGGGAGGGATACCTAAAGAGGACCATGCCTTGCACTTTGACACCTTGACTCTCAAGCCAACTAGATGTAGCTTGATACTCAAGTGGTCAAAGGCCTGCCTAATCTGATCTACAAGGCCCACTATGTGTGTATCATTTGCCAAGGAGAGAAATACACAACCTGGCATGGCCAAAGTAGTAGATAGGAGAGCTCTAAAGTGAGCCATGGCAAATAAGGGTCCTCCTAAAGGATCTCCCTCACATGTACCAATAGCTAACTCCAAGACAGTGACTCCTTCTTGTGAACAACCGTGTTGGTAGTAAAGGGAAGCAAGAGAGCCATAAAAAGACCACACAAAAGGAATAAGTCTCGCCAAGGATCCACCAGCCTCCCTAAGCTCTCTAAAGATGAATGCACATGAGATGCTATAAAATATTATTCTCAACATCCACTTATTGGACAACCCACTTTGGATAGATATTTAGGAGTGCTCTAATACCTAGAGTTATAGCCTCACATCCTCCAGGTGTAGCTACTCCAAATTGATGTGGATTGAGGTGTTGTCAAAAGTGAGAACGGTGTTGAAGGACAATGGTATGACTAACCAAATGCAAAAGGATCTCTCTAATAGCAATCAGTCTAATGCCCCCCGTGTCCTTCTCCATCACAAGAAATTGACTAGCACCTAACACCCGGCTAACAAACAGAAGAATGTCTCCTCTTGCTACTATTGCAACCACTTAAAACAACTCAGTAAAACCACTAGAAGATCATCTCCTTGAAAGCAATCTCTAAGGTGCTCATAAACTATCCCTGACAAGCCTCTTAAGGAAAGGCGAGGGGCAATGCACAGTGCTTTTGCAAAAAGTGATCTATCAAGACATAGGGGCTGCTCCGGCTGATAATCTAAGACCTCTAGAGGTAGTCCTTCTATTGCCATAAGATATAGTGAGCATAGGGAAGAGATAGTCTCATCAATAAGACTAACCATAGACAAAGGGTGTAGTGCTTGTGCTGCTCTACTAAACTCCACCGCTTGATCCAATGTCCTACATTGTTGTAATCAAGTGGACTCTATGGTATCCTATGGCAAAACTTGTCTCCTCAAGCATGTAGCCCCAATAGACTTCTCTTGAAGGGCCACCCAATCCCCTACTCAAAATCAACAAAATCTAGCAACCACCTCTCTATGCTCCACACATCTCCCTATAGCACAACAAAGACACCATCGTGGGAGTAAGAGGAATAGGAACTATGCTAACTCATCCAAGGGATCACATGCCAAATGATCAAGTGGTAGGTGAAAAGCTTGTCTAGCCTCATCATAGAGTTTTCAAGGTAGCCTATGGAATAGACGTGGACATGGAAAACTAGTCTCAAATAACCCCAAAATACAACCCGTCTAAGAAACTAACCACTCCCAGGACTAGATCAATATCCCTGGAACGGTCAACAAAGGGATAAAAGAAGCGTGCATAATCCCAAGTATCACTACTGTTGATGTGGTTGCTTGCCTCATTTGGGCATCCCAAGTGGTCCAATCATAGTTCTTGTGCATCCTTCTTACATGGGTATTTACCTCTTGCAAGGTAAGGACATGCCGGATATGGTGTATCTCAAGCCGCTCTAGGTGGCCCCACATGGCGAGGTGTAGCCATAGCTAGCACAAGAATAACAACAGTAACACATGATGCACTCCTCCATATCTCTCCATACTTGCAAAACCACAACCCGTCACATAAGAAAATACAATCTCTCCAAACCCTAAAATCTACAAACTCTCATAACTTTCAAATTCCATCTCCAAAATTTTCAAACTAAATTCCCATGGAACTTAGTCATGAAAATCAAGAGATTAGAAATGAAAATTCCTGACCCATCACTCTCAATGGGTACAGATCACTCTAAACCCTAGAAAACCTAAAAATTCTTATAAATTTCTACTCAGTTATCCATAGTCTTCAATCTAGGCACCAATGGAATCAAAATTGATAAACAGACAAAATCGACTATTCACTCGAGTGTTATATGCTAGGGAACCCTCATAACATTTGGATCTTTCATCTCCCATCTCTCCTTCTATCTCCCATCTCCACACTCTCCCAAAGCATCCCAATATAGAACATTGCAATTCATCTTCTCTTTGTCTACTTTCCTTGTGAGAGGAAATCCTCAAAAATCAATCTCTAGACCATAGAATTTGAAGAGTTCACCGTTTAATTTAAGCACCTTCTTTGACTTTGGGAGAGCGTGGAGTGGAGAGGAGAGGAGAAGGGAGATACAAGAAGAAGAAAGATATATATTTTTTGAGGTTTTCTAGCATATAGCATTTGAGTGAATAGTAGATTCTGTTCTTTTTTTTTCCAATCTTGGTTCCATTGGTACCTAGATTGAAGACTATGGGGAATTGAGTAGAAATTTATGGAGATTTTTAGGTTTTTTAAGGTTTAGAGTGATCATTACACATTGAGTCATGGGTCAGGAATTTTCATTTCTAATCTTTTGGATTTCATGGTTGAGTTCCATGTGAAGTTAGTTTTAAAGTTTTTGAAATGAAAATTGAAAGTTATGAAAGATTATAATTGTTAGGGTTTGGAGAGATTATATTTTCTCATGTGAGTTGGGATGTGAGGGGTTGTGGTTATGCAAGTATGGGGAGATATGGAGAGGACCATCATGTGTTAGTATCTGTAATACAAAGAGCTAGCCATGTGATCTAGATGTGAAATTCAATTTGGTAACATTTGAAATGATGTTAAACATGATGGACAAAATAGATCAGAAAGAAGTATCACCAAAAGAGTACTTCTACTAATAGTGCAAAAACTGAAATAGACTTAGAACCAATAGCTAGACATATGATTTAAAGGTGAGAATTGGTTTGGTAACATCTGGAAGGATGTTTCACATGATGTACTAAATATATCAAAAAAAGGTATCACCAAAAGAGTACTTCTACTAATAGAGTAGGAACCAAAATATGTCTGAAATTTTTGAAAGCAATTTTGGAGGCCTAAATGGATGAATTAGGCCTTGAAAATGTGCAACTTCCAACCCCATCCCCCCCCCCCCCAATAGAGGAGAGGTTGGCCTTCCTTCCCATTGCTTTCTCTTGTCTAGAGCTTTCCAATGGGACCTCACCCATGAGATTATGCGATTCTTATAGGAAGATTCCCTAAAAGATTCCTTTTGGTCAAAGCTTGTTTGACCAACCAGATAAGACTAGGACCAACACGTCACCCATCCAAGTAACTAATCCAAGGGTGAAGCTTGCTGACATGTCACCTATCTATGTGCCTAATCCTATGGTGGAGCTTCTTTAGAGGAGATCCTCTTTGTCTATATAATAAAGAGAAGATGCTCCTTTGGAGCATCGGAGGATTGAGTGTGAAATCTATGTTTTCTCTCTTCTCTTGTCCTTAGAGTATTACATTATTGTTATTCTTGTGGTAGCCATGACTACACCTCTCCATGTGGGGCTGCGTAGAGCGGCTCATGATACACCATGTCTAGTGTATCATTGACGCTTTACCTCACAAGGGGTAAATACCCATATGGGAAGGATGCACAAGGATTACAATTGACAGTTTGGGATGCTCATGTGAGGCAAGCAATCTCATCGACAATAGTGACATTGGGAATTATGCATCCTTCCTCTATCTCTTTGTTGACTATTCCAAGGATACCGATCAAGTCATGGATATGGTTAGCTTCTCAACCGAGTTGCATTTTGGGGTTGTTTGAGACTAGTTTTCCATGTCCACATGAATTCCATAGATAACCCGGTACACTCCATGATGATGCTAGAGATGCTTTTTGCTTACCACTTGATCATTTGGCATGTGATTCCTTGGACAAGTTAGCATGGTTCTTATTCCTCTCACTCCCTCGATGGTGTCTTTGTTATGCTAGAGGGGGGCGTGTGGGGCATAAAAGGTGGCTATTAGATTCTGTTAATTCCAAGTCGGGGATTGGGCAGCCCTTCAGGAGGAGTCTATTAGGGCTACATTTTTTACAAGACAAGTTTTTCCATAGGATACCATAGAGTCCACTCAATTATCTTGGTGTAGGACCTTGGGTCAAGCAAGAGAGTTTAGTAGAGCAGCATGAGCATTACACCCTTTGCCTATGGCTAGTCCTACCAATGAGATTATTTGTAATACTCCGAGGACAAGAGAAGAGAGAAAACACAGATTGCACACTCAAACATTCGATGCCCCAAGGGAGCACCTTCTCTTTATTATATAGACAAAGAGGATCTCCTCCAAGGAAGCTCCACCATAGGATTAGGGACACAAATAGGTGACATGTCAGCAAGGTCCACCCTTGTATTACTTACTTGGATGGGTGACATGTCTGGTCTAGGTCCTATCTGGTTGGTCAAACAAGCTTTGACCGGAAGGAATCTTTTAGGGAATCTTCTTGTAGGAATCTCAGAATCACGTAAGGTACCATTGGAAAGCTCTCGACAAGACAAACCAGGGGGGAGGGAAGGCCAGCCTTTCCTCTATTTGTTGGGGGGGGGGAACCGCACATTTTTTAGGCCTAATTCATCCGTTTAGGCCTCCGAAATTGCCTTCAAAGATTTCAAGCATATTTTGGTTCCTACTCTATTAGTAGAAGTCCCCTTTTTGTGATACCTCTTTCTGATCTGTTTAGTCCATCATGTGTAGCATCCTTCCAGATGTTACCAAACCAATTCTCACCTTTAAATCATATGTCTAGCTATTGGTTCTAAGGTTCTCAAGTCTATTTTGGTTTCTGCCCTATAAGTAGAATACTCTTTTGGTGATACTTCTATCTGATCTATTTTGACCATCATGTAGATGTTACCAAACCGAATTTCACATGTAGATCATATGGCTAACCCTTGGTATTACATTATCTTTTCCCTATGCTCACTGTATCCTATGGCAGGAGAGGAATTACCACTAGAGGTCTTAGATTATTAGATTGAGTAGCCTTTATGTCTTGATAGGTCACTTTTTGCACAAGCATTGTGTACTGCACCTTGCCTTTCCTCAATAGGCTTGTTAAGGTATATGAGCATCTTAGAGATCGATTTCAGCCAAATGATCCTTCTAGTGGTTTTACCCAATTGTTTTAGGTGGCTGTAGCAATAATGAGTGGAGACATTCCTATGTTGGTTAGTCAAGTGTTAGGTGTTAGTCAACTTTTCATGATGGAGAAAGACACGGGAGGCATTAGACCGATTGCTATTAGAGAGATCTTTTTGTGCTTGGTCAGCCGCACCATTGACCTTCAGCATTGTTCTCACTTCTAACAACACCTCAATCCATATCAATTTGGAGAAGCTACACTTGGAGGATGTAAGGCTATATCTCTAGGCATTAGGGCACTCTTAGATAGTCATCCAAAGTGGGTTTTCCTATAGGTGGATGTTGAGAACACTTTTGATAACATCTCATGAGCATCCATGTTAGAGAGCTTAGGGAGGTTGGTGGACCCTTGGCAAGTCTTATTCCTTTTGTGCGGTCTTTTTATAGCTCTCCTACTTCCCTTTACTACCAGCATGATTGTTCATATGAGAGAGTCACCATCTTGGAGTCAATTGTTGGTACATGTCAAGGAGATCCTTTAGGGGGAACCTTATTTGCCATGGTTCACTTTAGAGCTCTCTTATCTACTATTGTGGCCATGTTAGGTTGTATGTTTCTCTCCTTGGCAAATGATACACACATCATGGGCCATGTAGATCAGTTTAGACAGGCCTTTGACCACGTGACTATTGAGCTACATCTAGTAAACTTGAGAGTCAAGGTCTCAAAGTGTAGGGCATAGTCCCCTTTAGGTATCCTTCCCAACTTGAGCTTCTAGAGGAGTGTATTACATCTATAGATAGACTATGTGTTCTTGGAGTGCCAATAGGATCCGAGTATTTTGTCACACGCTTCTTAGGTGTTGCCCTTACAGAGGATGTTCTCCATGTTGATGACCTTTTGTTACTAGGAGATTTGCATGTGGTATTTGGTATACTCTCCTCTAGTATTGCTCATTGACCGACTTACCTCCTCAGCATAGTTCCTCACTCCTTTTCCTTCATATAATGTCTGAGAGCCTTTGATAGGAGGATTATGGGAGTCTTTGGTCATATTATTGGACCAGGGGTATTTTGAGTGTCTGATAAGGGATTTGGCACAAAGACAAACATCTCTACAAATCTTGTGTGGAGTGGTTGGCTTGCTTTTTTGGAGGAGACTGTACCTATAGCATTTTGGGTAATTAGGCTCTCTCGGCACTCCTACTTTCCTCTCATTTTTTGGTTGTTGATAAGGTAGTTTTGGAGACTTATGCGATAAAAGTGGAAGGGAGATCCTTTTCTCTTCAAATGTTATTGAGGCAGATGAGAGATAGGCTATCTCCATGGGCACACAAGGACTCTCCATCTTTTGCTTCACTATTTTCAGATTGGACTAGAGGTTTACAGCCTTCCTTAATGGAGCAACAATGTCAACATATGCTATATTCTCTCTTAGTTGAATCATCCATTGCTCAGGCTACTAGAGCACATCTTTGTTCTTGCTCTAGCAAGGGTGCATGCTCTTGGATCCTAGCACAAATGTGCATTAGAGCATTTTGGCTTGCACTAGCTACATTCTTTACAGCAATGAGGTTTCACCTAGGTTTAGTCCACCCATCTTCATCTTTATTACTCACTTGTGAGTATGGTTATAAACTAGACGCAGCAGCAGTCCACATGACACAATGTCCTTTTGGAGGATAGAGGATAGCTACCCATGATGCTATTAGGGACATAGTGTGTGCTATGATACAAGAGAGTGAATACTTGGCTTGGAGGGAGCGTTGTATACTTTGCAGATGATATGTGTCAGGGTAGACTTATACTTGGTCCAAGATGATCAGGTGATAGTAGCGGATGTCATGGTTATGGACCTAAAGCGTGATACAAATTTGGAGGGATTGATTACCTATCCCCTTGGATGGGCAACAAGTGCAGTAGTAGCTTGCAAGGTCTCCAAGTATAGGGGCATGCATTAAAATCACCTCTTTGTTCCTCAAGCCTTGGAGTTATATGGAGCAATGGACATGGCGTTTGATACATTTGTCATGGAGTGCACGAGAGCTTATCATGTTAGGCGCCAGGGGGTACCACTCTCACTCTCATACTTTGTGGCATATTTTAGACAACATGTGCCCATTGCTCTATAGAGTGTAATGGCAGGTGCAATTCATAGGAGAGCAATCACACTAGTTGATGATTCTTCAAATGCTCCAATTGTTTGTAGACCATATGACTTGCATAGCTTAGATATCTTAGGTGCACTAGGGAAGATTTCTCATATTGACTCTATTAGGGCTAAGCCCCATTTTACCTATTTTGTCTCACCTTTGTACGGCTTGATGGGGTCTTCCCATCCTTCATATTTTCTACACAATTGCCCTTGATCACCTTGACATGATAACTATCCTTTAGTGATTTCCTTGAATTATCCTTCAAAATTGTCAGGTTGAAGAGTTCATCTCCAATTTTTGGGAGTTCACCCCAAAGTGGAGTATTTTGAAGATTTCATCTCCAACTTCCTAGGAGGTCATCCCTAAGCAAATGATTACCTCCTTGCTTACTAGGGACACATAACACTTGTCCTTCATCAATAGAGTCATTGCTGATCTGATAAGACAACTTATCTTTTCTTTCAAGCTACATCAGACTCATCAGTCTAAAGCAAATTAGTGCGTTCATGTAGATGGTCTAAAGCTAGTCAAAAGCTCATTAATTTCTTCAACATGATTGATGAGAAAATGATCTCTAGCAATTTGAACTAAAAAATTGTACATGAGGAAACGAACATAGACCTTGAAAATATGTCATTTTTAGGATCCAAAGCTATCTTATAAATAGCAGAAGCACTTCTAGCTATTTATCCCTTCTACTTGACTGAATGAGAAAATGATCTCCAACTAGTTAGAAATTTGAACTTCAAAACTGTACGTGAGTAAAGTAAGAGTAGCCCTTGAACATATGTCATTCTCAAGATTTAAAGCAATCTTATAAGCAGCTAAACCCCTTGTAACTTGGCATTGATTGTGTCCATTATACAAGTAGAATCCCCTATAGCTCAACACTGATCTTGTCCATGACAAATGCAAGGAATTGCCTCTCTCCAAATATGCCAAACTCAAGCTTCCTCCTTCTCTTTGCTTTTTGCCAATGTATTGCCTTGGGTTTGGTTTCCGTGTGTGCTGCTAGTTTTTTTGGTGCATCTCAGTCCCCTAGCTCTGTCCAAGGAGACTTCAAGTGATCGCTCTATTGCCATTGGGGATGTTTTCTTACGGTTGGTCTCACGTACTATATGCTACCATTTTATCATTTATTTTCATCTTCCTTCTCTCTCATCAGTATGCGGTAGCCACACCATGTGATTGTGAGATGGTTATTGCAAGCATTGGTGCCTCCTTGGACCTCCACACTGATTGGGTGGTTGTCCAAGTGGATGTCTCAAATACCTTCAATACAATTTCTTGGTCAGCTTTGTTTTGCACTTTGTTTTGCACTTTGTTTGGCACGGGATCAGATCCTCTCCCTTATTCCTTTTGTGTGTATTTTCTATGGTGTTGATACACCTTTTTTGTACAATCACCTTACTACCGTAGCAGAGTTCTCTTTGTTGGCATTGGCGGAAGGTACACGCCATGGCAATCCTTTGAATGGGCCATTATTTGCCATAGCTCACAACATAGCTTTGTATGAGGTTTCATCAGCCTTTCCCATATGCCTTTTTCCATCCCTATCACATGATACCCACATCTTGAGCCCCATGTAGAACATATTTTGGGCAATGCAAGCTTTCACACTTAGCCTAGAGTCCTTGGGTTTATGAGTTCAAACTCATAAATGCAAGGTCTAGAGCTCCCGCACAATCCTCTCTCCCTTTGACTTCCCACTAGGATTTCAATTCCCATTAGGAGGTTTGAGAGTTTTAAGCTTCTCTCTCAAAGAGGAGGCATTTTATAGCTCATTTATCTTGGAGACTTTGATTCATGCTACTACACATGCTCATCTCTTCCCGTGGTTTGGGAACACACATGTGGCCTACTCTCTTCTTTTAAGATGTTATATCTTGGGAGCATCTTATTTGGCACGTATGTATCCTCCCACAAAGGTACTCTTACCACATCTATGGTCCTTTGATAATACCTTGCGGCATGCCTTCTCCACACTTTTAGGACCATCTATGCTCTCACAATTATCAAATGATTGGCATTGATTACAAGTAGCTCTTCCCATAGTCATGGGAAGATGTGGTATCACATCACTAGAGGCTATTGCACCAATGGCTTACCTTGGAGCATGGGCACTAGTGGATCCCTTGTTGGCATATAGGTTCTTACATGAGGGTCACCCTTTTTTATTACCACCCATTTTGATAATCTACTTAGGCACTTATTATTTCTAGATATCTCTTTGATTGGCTTGGGATCAATTGCCAAACCTAGCACGTACAACACTCTCTCCCTTTGTAGACTATGTATCCCTAGATTCTAGGAAGTTTCATGTGGAGCTCAATGAGCATATGCACACTCACACCCTTTCTAGCATCCTCATAAATGTGCCTTTACTTGATAGAGTTAAGATCCTCTCTTGTAGTGGGAAGGTTGCAAGAGCTTAGCATCATGCTTCTCCTTTGATTGAGGACTTTTGATTCACGTCAAAGGAGTTCACCATGGCACTTCGTCTTAGGCTAGGCCTACCACATCCATCACTCTTGGGCTTACCAAACCATTGCTCATGTGGTTCTTCATTGGATGTTGAGTGCATACATCTCCTACTCTATGTTATAGGAGGCAAGCCTATTGGGGTCCATGATGCCATTAGAGATACGGTGGCACAGATCCTACGATCTACACGCTCACAGGTTTAGATCGAGTGATGGATGATCTTACTGGACCCAACTCACTGGAGAGTGTGCACAGATATTGTCACCTTCAAAGATGGCTGATGATCATTATATGTTGTGGTGGTGGCGAACCCACTTAGACTAGAGTCTTTGGTACAAGCTAGCATCCAAGCAGGAGCTACAATGATCACCACCACTAGGCGGAAGGAAGGACCACTATGCCCCATGGCTTGCCTCTGACACCTTTGTCTCCCTCGTAGTGGAGCTCTTTGGCCACCTTCATCATCAATTTGATGGTCTCCTTCACGAGGCGGCATGAGGCTTGCTACAAAGGAAATGCGCTTTGACTTTCTCACCAGCCATGCTTACCTCATATTTTAGACAATGGGTCTCTATCACCCTATATAGATCACATGCTTTGAGTCTTTTGTCTACCAGTCTCGGAAGTGAGAGCGCCCGGTTCATTGATAGACCTTCCCTCACTTTTGCCATACATACCATTGAAGGATCTATATCACTCAGTGCAACTATAGTACCTTTGTCACTTAGATTGCATATTTTTAATGTTGTATATTATCGTGCCTGTTAAATTTTACTCTAAAAGAAAGTAAAAATTTAAATAATTGTGTAAAGCTAGTCCTAGTCCCGGAAGAGGTCCCGGAATTGATCACGAGTGAACTATTATGCTCTATCATTACGTAGTTCAATCATTTACCTCCGTGTTAATTCTATCTGTCACCGACTGCGTAGTTCAATTCACATAAGCACACTGCAAATTTCCGTCGACACGTCGGTTAACGACTGAGACAATCAATTGCCACGTTGGTTCAAGTCAAGCCCTACCGCGGGACTGTTTATGTCTTGCTGCCAACTTGCGGTCCCGTTAAGTCGAGCGCTAGTAACTTTAGTTAGACTTTAAACATATACATAGTGGTTTCAGATTTAAGATTTAAGATTTTTGTTTTCCTAATAAGGTACCTGTGAAAAAGTGACAAATACCCATAAAAAAGTTCGAGATATTAATTTTGAAATTTAAATAAAATTTATGAATATAACACTCGTAACCATAAATTTGTTACATGTCATGGAAATGCTGACCTGTAAAATATTCACCAGTATTAGAGTTATACGGGTGTCTTTAAATCTTGAAAGTTCATAAATCATTTTGAAAGTGTTCATGTAAACCAAGTCGGAGCACTCTTGTTTTCCATCACTCAACATTATTGTCATCGTGCTTTCTCACGCAGAAAAGAAAATATATAAAAAAACTCGTTTATTCATTACCTTATTGTCTCGTGTTCACGTAAATTATATGTCTAACTAAACGTAAATCAATCACATCTCATTATAATGAAAAGCTGGACGTTAGAGCTGAAACCCATCTAGCCGTAAAGCCTTTTCCCCTACCTGTAAACAGATTTACGGGTGCGTTAGTTTTTCGGGACCAAAGACTTATGGGTACCCGTGAAAAACTTTACGGGTACTCGATGCTCTACCGATTAAAATCTTATTTTCCGAAATCTGAAACTCCTAGTATCTTTATGTGTTTTTCTAATGATTTTATTTCACTAACTGGGTTGACAGAAAGTTCAAAATCATTTTAACTTAAATCAGTTGACTCCCGTCTGTATTTTAGTGGTTTGCAACCAACCCCACATAATTTATTACTGTTGTATTTTTTTATTACGCAAATGTAATTAAACTACCTTGTACGCTAGAAGGAATTATATATTTGCAATTAGAGAAAAGTGAACAATCGCATGTGATTATCTTATATACCTTTGTGCCCGAAATATACTTTGCTGTAAAATGAACCAACTCTTACTTACCCCCAAAACACCCGGCGAAGAATTGGGCCTAAACCTCTGCAACTTCCCACAACACTCTTTATCGTATTCCTTTATTATAAAGACTATCAACCAAATTTACTAATAATATTAAAATTATTCTAAATACGGATAGAGTACATAAGAACCCAAGTAGTCCTGATAATCCAAGGGATGTCTAGCCTCTATTATACAACCTTATGCTCTAAGGTCCATCATTTCTGCAAGGAGAAAATAAAGACCGAAATTTGAAATTTCAAGTGTACGCGACCAAAAGCTCGTCTTGTGCATATATATCAAAATAGTGTTCAGTTGACTAGGTAAAGTCTTCTTTTGTTTATGAATCCAAATTGTGTTCAGAATATTGCTTTATCCGTACATGTAAATAATTTTCATTACATTGGAACAACAGATATTTATGTTTATTATTTCACTCTTTATTAGTGCACTCCTGTAGATATAGTTAATTGTAATTAAACTAGATTGAAGAATTTTCAAAGAATCACTATTCTCATTAGCGAAATAGTGTGGTCCACAGTATTGAAGTGTGATAGAGAAAATCAAGTACTTCTGTATCTACACCTGGAACGTGGTCGGTTGAGTCACTCTGGTAGTGGGTGAAAGCTGATGAAACAATCCATTAAACTGGAACTACATAACACCTGGTAAGTCACCTGGTACTGAGAACTATCTAAATTGTTGTCGTAATAGTGTGCACTATGCTATCTGAGTTCCGTGATTTTTGGAGCACCTCGTTCTTATTAAAGTTCTTATTAAAGTAATCATATTAATATATATATATATATATATATATATATATATATATATATATGGAATATAAGTAAAAATTTGAAATAAATAATTTAATTCTATACTATTTCAAATTATATTTTAATCCATATATATTACATTTTTTAAATACATGCATAAACAAAAAAAATTGTTCTACCATAGCCAATGGGAAAAATAAACTTCTGAATTTAAGATTTACTCAACCTGAATTTGAGCTTAAATGTGTAGACTATATATAACGATGATAAACATTCTCTAGATTGGAATTAAAATTTTTAGATCTTGATAATTCACCCGCAAAGTTTTAGCAAAAAATGAATAAGCCTGTCTTTTCTAGTAATTTTCTAAAAAGTTTCTAAGACCTCCATAAAAATGTATACTTTAGAAAAATAAAATCTTACATGCATTTACTTTAGTTCAATTTTTATTTTATTTTCTCAAGTCTCTGTTAAGGCAATCCACGCTATATAGGGTTTCATCCTATAAGGTTCCAACCTAACTAGGGGAAATTTGAGCTGACAAGCGTCACTCTTCCACCGTCGATTTCCAAAAAATAAACCACAGTAAATGATGCTATAGCATTGGTTCTTGTTCATGGACGGATTGTTTGAAATTGGGATTTAAGAACTTAGGAAAAAGAAAAATGGAAGTGACCCAAAGTTCCTGCTACAAGAAAACAATTCTCACCCAGAGTATGCTTGGACTAGTCCACATTTTCTGGAATAGTTTTGCGGGTCGTCCTTATGCCCATTGTCTGCACTTTATCAGAAGCTCATCTCGTTCTCACTTAAGATTATTTTCATTCCAGAGCAAAACTACATATAGATAAGTCCTGTAAAGGAGAGAATAGCAAAAAGTGGGGCAGGAATTTGACCGCAACAAAAACTTTCCTGCTTCCATTGAAGGTATCATGAATTAAACAGCTTCTGTCCTCATCTATCCAATATTATGAATTAAAGTCAGTTCTCTGAGTTAAGAAACTCATTTTCTTCTTAGATATGGGAAAGAAAGCCATGAAGAAAAATAACACTACAACATCACATGGTAAGACGTCTGGATCTCCAAATGTTCCGGATGTCATTACAAAGGCGGACTTCCTTCCCCATGTTACCTTTTTTGTCTCTCCCTTGTTCGGCTTGATGGGGTTTTCCCATCCTTAGTTTTTTCTACGCGATCGCCTTTTTTCTTCCCGTAGTGTAGATCGGGTGAAGTGGCCAAACTAGCTAAACTTCCTAGCTAGTTAGGCCACTAGTTTAGCTAGTTTGGCCAACTGGAGCTAAACTGACCTACATGTGACGTGGCCTGCCAGTTAAACTTTGAAACCTTGGAAGAGAGAACAGGCACAGTAACGACTTTTATCCTACGTGCGTCGCGTTTCTTTTACCGACAAAGACTCGCACGACTGTCCTTGAGACTAAATCCTAGCCAAGGTAGACGGATGGATATAGGGGAAGGTTCATAGCCATTTCACGGACGGCGTCTACTCTCAAACGAGGGTTAAAGCTTTCCATTTTGGAGTTTTACCCTTACGTAGTCTGTGGTTAAAACAAGTTTTTCTTTTTCTTTTTCCCTTAAGCGATCGTGTAAGATAACAAAAAGATTAGAAGACCCCATCATGTCGTACTAGGATAGGACCCGTAAAATGGTGCTAAACCCCAATAGTATCAGTAGGAGAAATCATTAAGGGTTATCAGTTATCACACTGATTCACCAGAGTGTAGCGTGCGAGAAAACCTGCGTGAACTGAGGTTGGCGGGGAATGGCCATGAACCACGGAGGGATATAATAAGGCGATTCAGCAAGGCCGAACCAAAGTTAGCCTACGCACGATAGTTAAAAGTTTTCCATCTTTCATGAAGCTTTACCCTTTCATAGTCCTTGGTTAACAGAGGCTAATTAAAGGATGAGATATAATCTCACCTTCATTTACCAGACTGTAGCTTGTGGAACCTGTGTTAACTCTGCTCTGCTAACTGAGGTTGGGCGGGGAAATGGCCTAGGAAAAAACCAAAAAGGACCAAAAGACCACGGAGGGACATATTCACCAAGGCCTAACTAAAGTTAGCTTCACGGACAGTGATGCTGCAGTCAAGGGCATGTGTACTTAAGCTTACTGAATACGCGGCACCTTAGGATTCCTAGGACCCAACTAAACTAGAGGCCCGGACAGTGCAAGTCAAGCGATACCTTAGCCAGATAAGACAGTCCCATGCTGACTCCACTACGTGCTTCAGTAGCTAGAATTTGCCACAGCTCAAAACTGGCTCCCAAGCAGAGTAAATGGGGCCTAGCCCCATTTGACTTTTTCGTCTCTCCCTTGTACGGTTTGATGGGGTCGTCCCATCCTTCCTAAACCCATCCTTCCTGTTCTCTACGCGGTCGCCTTTTTCTCTCAGCAGAGTAAATTCAGACAAGACAGAGGTTGGAGAATGCCAAACGGGACTGAGGATCGAAGGAGGTGTTGACTCAAGAAAAGTTAATGGAACCGACAGAGGAGCAGTGGGGAGTCAAGTCTGCGCGGAGCCAGGAGGCATGAGCTGGGCCGAATCACAAGCTGCGGGGAACGAATGCCACCGCCTTTTGGTGCTACCGTGTTAGTGCTATTTAGAACGGACAAAATGTGGCTGTAGATAAGATGCAACCAGACTTGGAAAAGAGGTTCCCTTCTATTTCAGTCTATATTTCAGTGTTCTATGTGGTCGCCTCTTGTCTCTATTTCAGTCTATGTCGTTTATGCTGTTGCGGTGGAATTCCTTCTCCATGACGTGGATCCTGGTACCATAACCATACCCATTTGTATTCCTTGTACACTCATAGCTGCCTCTCCTTATCCAAGATCCCGAGGCACATTATGGTCTTGCACCAAATTCTGTCCGATGCTAAATTGGAAAGTGGCAACCGCGTAGGATAGGAACACCCACATCAAGCCGTACAAGGAAAAGACATAGGAAGCAAAATGGGGTTAAGTTCCAATAGTAGCAGCATCGATAAGATTTGCTAGTTCAGATAATGCGGTAAGGCAGATTCCTCAATTCTAAATTGCATGTTTCAACTGGAGGAAACAGAAAATTTGGCCGACAGTAACTTCTGATCGGGTAAAATATTAAAATTTACTGCTTCCGTTTCTATCCAAATAAATGTGCGACTATATCCGTTGATATATGCAATTTTGTATTTTCAAGCCTACATGATCCACTGCGTTGCTTCCACATTCTCTTGATGAAACGTCTGTATAAAAGTCATACAAAAAAGTCATCCTTCTTCTAGTCAAATTAAAAAAAAATTGTTCCAACTTACACATGAAATCTATAAGGTTAAGGGTATATATTATAATCCATCTCAGCTATTGCTCGAATTTACAAATACAAATAGGACCTTTTATAATCAAACACAATGATGCAACACGACAAATTTGGAGCCCTAAGTTTCGCAACTAGAAAGTGTTAACCAATTAAGGCATTAACTGCTTTTTAAGGGAGGGGATATAGACTACTTGAAAAAAGGCAACCTAATAATGCGATCATCATGATATCCTCTATTCACCTCTTTAGTATTAATCGTATAATTCATTTGAGAATGGACTTTAGACCCTCATTAACACAATTCCATATTGAGTGTCTCTACATATGTCATGTACAGGCTTGGTTGACTAGGGATAGGGTGGTCAGTCATAGGGACTTAACTTACAAGAGAAATGGGAGGTGTAAGTAGCAGTTAAAAAAAATCCTTTCACTCCTTCATTTGTCTTCTGAGCAGACAATACGTCTATTACATACATATACATATATTTTACGTTATCCTAAGAAAGAGTGCACCACATTGTAAATGTATGGACTTCGGAAGACAAAACCATCAGCCATAATGAATGAACTGGTTCTAATGCTTGTGAAGGATGAAGCACGGTAAGCAATTCTGTTAAATGTAAACGCAAAGCTCGAGAATTTGATGTCTTCATCCATATAATCTAGCTTCCAGCATTTAAGTTCTTAATTTTTCCGTATTGGCATGACCGACCTGCTTGTCACTAGTTCTAGAAGGGTGTGATGCTGTTCTATTGCATGATCTAAAAACAATCAGGGGTTTTATCGTCTTTAATTGACGGATGACCATAACCTTGGATTTTCATATGGACCAATAACTCCGGGTTAGTTTGGCTTTCTCTGGGTAGCTTCTGCAGAATGCAATTATACTATCCTGTCTAACAAAAGCCAAGAAAGACTATAATCGTAAATTTCATGCTCTTTGACTTTATATGCGCAGTCAACGTGTTTTTGCCCAAAAGTATGATTCCATTCGTACGCCACTCGTCGTGAAATACTATTTGACATGAATTGGCAACAAGGCCATGATATAAGTTTGCAAGATGGACGCTATATACCTTTCTGGATCATGTTTGTTCGTATGTAGGGAAATGCAATTATGAGCATGATGTTAAGTTCGCAGCAGAACATAAGCTTTGAAAATTACGAAAGGCAAACATTAAGAGTGACACATTAAGACAAAAGCAAAGAGTGACACATTAAGACAAAAGCAAACAGAAAGTGGTTGTTATACAATGCTTGGGGACAAACTGGACCAACGTTAACTAGTTTGACCTTGAAGCTCAAAGCATTTCCTAAGATTTTGAAGCTATGAATGTTGTTTGTTTTTACACTATTCTAAACTGGCATCCTTCAAAGTCCACGACGGAAACAAAACTTGAAAATACAGTACATGAATCAATCCAAAAGACACTTTCAACTATTTCACACAAAAATGCCGGCGAATCATGTAACCCTGGACCACGTCAAGAGTCGAAATTCTTAATTCTCCCATCGGCTTTTCGGTTAAACCCACAATGGGTTGCAGGTTATACTGGTTCAAAAGGAATTTGGGAGCATCAGGAAATATCTCATCAATTATTCAGAAAGAGCCAAGAGCCCTGACCAGTAATCGCCGACACGTCACCAGATGGCGCAACCACAGTACCACTGAAAATTTGTCACATTTGTACAAACTGGATATTATTACACACATTGTTGCAAAATTCCTCTTTCATTTGAAGCTACCACACACATATATGTTGTAGGATGAATAATGGAGAGGATCATGGCCCTACAGTCTTAAATTCTCTGAACTTCTCCAGCCACTACCTGTTGGTGGTGATGAAAAGTAATCTCCGCATTGCACAATACACGGCTTTCAAATTCTCTCACTAAATGCGATATGAAAAGGCCAGTGCTAAGAGTTGATGCACTGACGGAAGCTGATTGATAGGTGAGAAGTATATACAAATTTCCACCATTCTAACTTTTAGCATTTTATTCGGGGATCATAAGTCTTGGGGGAGGAGACGGGATTCCTACGCTTGGTTAGGAAACAGCAAAATAGTTGAAGTATATTGCTGACAGTTCCATTTGGATATTATTTGAGGACGTGCCATTCAGTAAACTTGGGAAAGTTGATGTTCATGACTCGGTCAAAGCTGTCACAGACGTATTATCCTATGCTAGGGTTGTTTAACACGATATTCTAAAGGAGTAGCGCACGTTTGTTGATGAACGATAAAGGGTAACAAAATATATTAGGACTCCGGTAAAGAAGGCTCTTATCTGGGCAAAAGTTTCTGTAGCAGTCCACATTCTTTAGAACATCAATAAATGCTCAAATCAGACTATTTAAAAACATATATATGTTCTTAAATAGTAATCCGCATATCAACACTTCCCAAGGATATAATTGGAATAAATATATGTGTAAAAAGTAATCCGCATGAATGGTTTTATACTATATGAATTTTTTGGTGTGCACGAACATTGCAAAAAATTTTTTTAGTAATGTCATAATAAAATTGTAACCTCAATATTGTAATAATTTACTTGGGTCCTCATAACTTCACCAACCTAAATAGTTACCTCATTTCGGACACCTCAGTACAGTTCATAGCCCATGCTCACCTCCTCCCCGGGTTGGGAATATTCCATTCTTACAGTTGTGTTACTCACCTAGGGCTTTATACTGGCATGGACCTCCCCATCTACACAAGCATTGTTGCCACATTCGTGGACTTTAGACAATACAATCCTCCATATTTTCTCCGCTTTGTTAGGGCCATGCATGTTCCCACAGCTATCAGATAGATGAGTGGCATAATCAGCAGATAGCTCTACCTGTAATCATGGATGGATGCTGACTCATAGGGCAAGAGGACATAGCACCAATAACTCATATTGGAGCATGGGCTCTAGTGGTCCTTTGTTTAGCGTACATGTTCTTACATGAGGGCTGTCCTTTTTTTGTTGGGACCTACTGTGATAGTGGATTCAAGCACTTATGCCATCTAGGTACATCTTTGTTTGGATCGTAACTTATTGCCAAGCATTGCATGCTTGTCACTCTCCAAGTTTGTTGATTTTATACCCCTAGACTTTAGGAAGGTTCAAGCGGATCTAAGTGAACATGTGCACACTCACACACTTTCCAACATCCTTATTGATGCACCTCTACTTGACAAAGCTAGGATCTTCTCCTGTAGGGGGAAAAGGCTTTGGAGCTTGGCTCCATGCTTCTCCATTGATAGTTGACTTTTGATTTACTTTTGAGTAGTTTAACATAGTGCAATGATTGAGGTTGGATCTCTCACATCCAACTCTCATATGGCTTCCATACCAATGCGCATGTGGTTCCATAGAAGATCCTCAATGCATACACTTTTTATGATGTGTAGTCGGTGGAAAGCCCATTAGGGTCCATGATGCAGTTTGTGATACAATGGCTCAGATCTTATGAGCTAGATGTGCCCATGTACAGATTGAGCAATGGTTGAATCTACCAAGACCACCCATCTATTAGGTGCAAGCAAATATTGTTACTTTCACATATGGTAGTCGAACCTTGCATTACGTGGTGGTGGTGAAACCCCTATGAGAAGAGATATTAGCACAGGCAGGTGTACAGTCGGTAGTAGCAACAACCATTGCTTCTAGAGGCAAGGACGACAACTATGCACCCCGGCTATCCTTAGATGCCTTTGTCTCTCTAACTATAGAGATTTTGGGTGCCTACATCACCACTTTTGACAGTCTCCTCAATAAATGCAGCACTAGGTTCTTTGCAAAGTAGAGGGGTACAGGTTATCTCTCCGACCATGCTCACATCATACTATTGACAACATGTATCAATCACTTCACAATGCGCTCAAGCTTTGGGTCTTCACCAATGAGCAGTTGCAATTGGCACACCCATCATGGCTAGGATCCTCACTCCCCACTTACCAGATATATTATCAGAAGACCTCTACCACACAGTTCAAGAATAGGATAGAGTTGACTACCCTCTTCTTGGCTTCTATGGTGCTAGTTGGTACCATCTTTTTTCTCTTTGTACAATTGGGCCTTCTTCTGGTCTCTTTCTTGAATGCTTGTGACTATTGTGCCTCACACCATTTTCTTCCTCTTGCACTTGGTTGTGGCTTGTACTCCTTTCCCCTTTCCTTCAGGGTATTATTTTTATATATGCAAAGTGCACTATAGTGATGATTTTTGGCTTTTTAGGTGCTTGCGTGTCTTGAGGAATTTTTCATCTTTCATGGAACTTAAGATAGATTGCATCAAGGGGATTGCCTCTTGCCATCTTACCATTGTGTGTGATGTTTCATGGTTTCATCCCAATATCAAAACACGACCAAATATTGTAGAGATCTAATCAATGATAGCAATGACAAATTTTCATACCAAAGGCTATATACAAAGCTAGAAATGAGAAATTTATCAAAGACAAATTCTAAATCCCAGATCAATGGCTTTGTGACAAACCACAAGGGACCATACTAGTGAAGCTCAGAGCTTTGTGGGTGTCAACTGATCTCATTGCACTCCAACATTCATCTTTGATCTGATCCAAAAACATTTTCTTTGTTCAAAACCTTAGTGCGTTGCATTTAAAGAGACCGACCTTTGTTGAAACATGACAAGAAAATGGTGGCTCACTGCTCTTTTGGAAAGACATAATAAGAATTAATACAAATCATACAAGATGAAATTTGTTGCTTTTTTGTACCATTATTGTTGAGCGGGGTTCAGATTGATTATGGTTTCTAACTGTAATATTATGATGACTGAATTATTGGGTAAGTTCAGTATAAATACTCTGATTTATTCCTAAAGGAATTGTCAAAAATACCCCAAACACTTTAACATATTATAAATGTACTCCAAACAATCTTATATTTTTAAATGTAGCCTTAGAACTTACCAAGCCTGAGGTGTTGGTTTGGAGGTCTGGTTCCTGGTGTTTGGTCGTCAGGGGAGTGCGGGCCATGCCGTGCCTTGGGGTGACACCAACTTGGTACCTTTCATGAGCAACCAGAAAAGGCACTTGGTCCCTCATGCTCATCTCTATAAGGCTTTTGTTTTATTGAATCAATTTAACCTTGAGAAGACAATAGACAGCAATGTGGAGGACTAAGTGACAGAGAAATCAAGAAAAAGACTAGGGAGAGAAAGGAGAAAGAGGTGGAGGAGGAACGTACAGGAATTCATTTGATTTTGCTAACATGAAGAATATCTACCACTACTGTGAAGAATTTATCTTACAAAGATGTTGGTGCGAGGACATATTTTATCTGTACCTATTTAGAGGACTCAAAGCAGTGGTGAATTTATGCTCTCTTGTTGATGGCTATATTCCAATCTGACTCAACATTAAACCTAGTCTAGGAAGCTCCAAGAACCAACATAATTTACAATGTAATATTTGGTTTTCTTTACGTGTCATGACTTGCTAAACCAATGTGGTGGAGAAATGTGCAGAGAATACTTTACAACTTTTGCGTATTTGGAACTTGAGTTTTGCGTACATAGTAGATTGTGTTATTACTCATATTGCATTGAATTTCTGTTTTCACATAAAGCTAATGTGTAACTTTGTTTGACAAGCAATGCTTGCATCAATCAAGTCTTACAAGGATACAAAAGACAAAGGGGAGAACCTATATAAGCAGACCAAGGAGTTCTGGTTTAGTAAGTAAAATGTGCGATGTGCAGTGATTAATAGAATCCAAAGCCTCATCAAATCACTACAGGATTCCAATATATGTTTTCATCTCAATCCTTGGTGACTGTGATTAGTTTTCACGTTCTTGTTCTTGCTTGTGAGAAAGTTTGTTTGACACACAAGGACTTACACCAAAGAGTTACACAGTTCTACAATTGTACAAAGAGAGAGGTGAGAGCTAAATTCATGTTGGCCAGAGAGCTTTGGCTCACTCTCCCCATTATTCCAAGAAGTTTACAGTGTCCAGGGGTCTTTCCCTTGGTTGCAGTTTTGTTTTTTTCTACAGCTGTTCTTCTAATTGTATCCTACTTTAGGAAGCAAAACAATCACATGGGTGCATAATATTAATGGAAACAAACGATCCATTGTAACTTATCAACATACTGGATGCAGGAATGTTGACAAAGAATCTCGTCTTGGTCCTACATGTTTGTGAGTGATGTTGGGCAATGCGGAGTTTACATGCATATGCAATCAATCTGTCCATTTAAAGACCATCATATAGACGAAGAAAAATTCCTATGGACATATTACTTCTGGATGTTGGATATGTAAAGTCATGGTGAATTGAAAATTAAAGTAGAAGAGTTCTATCGTCTACTCGATTTCGAATCCCAGTAAAGCAAAAGCCCCGAGAGATGAGTGTGAGTAACCCTTATTGGTCGCTCACGGAAAGTACCAAGTCGATACCACCCATGAACCCAAAACCCGGCATAGCTTGCCTTCTCCCAACCCAACGCACGAAAGCAACGCCAAGTTTTGGTAAATTACAAAGCTACTTTCGTAACTATTAAATTGTTTAAGGTACGTTTATATTATATGCATTTGTTAGGGGCATTTTTGACAATTCCCTTATTCCTATCAACGTAGGGAATCTTGCTAGAAATTCTATTTAACTTATTCTATTTAACCGGCTGTCTCACGATTCTACCTCTGTCTTCACTTTTCCCATTACTCTGAACACTCAACTGCCTTCCTGATTAGAATTGTTCAGATTTGCGCTCAAAAATATTAGACTTTTGACTATCATATGCTTTTAAGAACGCGTATTTGGTTGCGTTGAATGTTCAAGAAGAACAAGAGTCAGTTCTACCATTAGCTGTATTGGAGTTCGTAAGTAACCGTATATGGATAGATTCATGACGAGGAGTCTTTACTGGATCTAGACGCTTAATCGAAAAGTTAAACATCCACACGAATGAAAACTATCTTTACAAAGAAAAAGGCCGACCGCGTAGAGAAAAGAGAGGATGGAAGGCACCATCCTTCTTTTTGAAAAAGGTAAAATGAAGCTAAGATAGAGTCTTTATGAAAAATCTGCCATACTGCACCTAAGATATCCGATCAGATCCTAAAATAACATATCTTTTCTAGAGAACAAATTTATCAAAGAGATCTGGCGTCGTGGATTTACTGATGCATCCCTTCTTTCCTTGTGAACATACGCTGTAAGTCTCATACCGGTCCCTAGCACTTTCTAGTGTCATTACGACTGTGAATGTAGTCACTACGGTGACTACACAGCAGAGCTGTAGCCTCTACGAGCGGTGGTCGTCATGGACATTAGCACAATCACTCCACGAAAGCGTCGAGATTGTCCAAGAAAGAGTGTACAACTGGGTCCAACGTCACTACGTCACTACGTCACTCCAAAAGCTCTCGCCGAGAAGTAAGTTCGCGGGCTGTGTAGACTTGTGAAATACACATCTTTAATGTCCAATTCCAAAGCAGAGCTTTCAGGAATTTCCTTAGTGATGGGACAACGTTGGAACATACGCTATTTGGGAATCTGTCGAAATGGAACAGTCTATTCGTCTAGAGTGCTTCAGAGAGCTCATCACACACACCAGCAATTTGGTCACAAGCCTATCATAATATGTCGTTCTTGAGCAGAAAGCTGGTGGCGTGCACAGACAATCTGCGTTATTAAATTGTTGCTTTTCCCTCACTGGTGTAGTGTGTTTGATTCAGTCTTTGCTCCACTGTCCGATCTTTGTGCTTTGTCTGCTATGTATATGATTCCCAAGGGAATCATATACATGGGCCCCAATTTATTTACATGACTTTGCGAGACTATGGTTGATCCAAGATCGAAGGAAACAGCGTTGTCACACTCCAAGAGATTTATCAAAGCCCACGAGAAAATTTTGCTGCACATGGTTCACGACATATCAAGTCCGGAATTTTCCTGAATCGCTTCGTGAATGGGGTGACCACCATAACAGGCTAATTGAAATCCCTATTGCTTCCAAAGGACCTGAGAAAAGCTTGATAATGGTTGATACGAAAGCTCGACATTACAAAGCTGATGCACCAGCGACCGAAAGATTTCGGGGGAAGACAAGAATCTCGAGTCTAGGTGATGCTTTACCTTTAGTATCGTGATATTCTACCCATGATAGTATGTCAACTATGCACCATAATATTATTTGTATTTGTATAATAAGGAGTCATATTAACCTCGCAATTATTTCTCTTGAGTTTCTTCGAATGAACTGTTTCGCTTTCAATGATCCATCCTTTAGAATGTCCCAAAATTGTCAAGTGCTAGGTCTGAGGAACATCTGCATCGAATCAACCTGAAATTCCTCGGACAAGCATCACACGATGTCAACTCACTTAACGTGATGCTTGTATTTCACGTAATGTATGGTCACGAAGCAATATATCACATTACTTAGTAGGATCCGACATGATATTATGACATGAAATCATGATCATGACGGTGAGATTGAATATCCTGGCATGAAATCACAAATACTTGACAATAGTTTAATATATGACACCAAGATCCGTTAGGGATTAGCATATAAATCTCCTATTCCGTAACATTACATTTGTCACGCCATTTGTAGTGTCGCATCTAGAATGCTCGGACATTGGAGTTCCAATGATAGTAGTTAGAAGTATTTTGGCAGTTACTCATAGACTATTTTCTGATGGTCAGATTTTGTGTTTAGTGTATTGACTTCATGGTGGGGCTCACCGTCACTTGCACCATCCACACCGTCAGGTGTGTTGTCAGCGGGACCGTTGGGATGAGACCTAGGTCAAAATGAGGAGTATACCCTGGAAGTGCAGCTCTAGAGAGCTCACTTCTATGATGTTGAGTCTTCAAGTTCATGGCTAGAGTGGACAAAAAGCCGATGAGCGTCACTTGGATTCTCTTAGCTAGAGTGGGTGTGGCTTGATTGTAATTAGTGTACTGTTGTTTGAAAGTTGTTGAAAATCAGATCAAGTATTGATCTGAGTTCAATTCATTCAAGTTGTAAACAATCTGATTACATCAAAGAAGTCAATCAGGGAGAAATTGAGGTAGGAACTACGAGTGTTGGTGGTATCTCCAAGCTCGATAGATTGTGGTGTCTCGATCGAGTAGTTCAGATTTCCCTAAGAGAGAGTGTGTGCGGAAACACTGGCAAAATTTGGAGACACGGAGAAGCAATTTTCAAGCGGTAGCTGTGATTTTGAGTTCAAGACCTATTTGTTGCGAGTTGAGCACAGAAACTAAAATTGAAGGTGGAGTTGGGAGCAGATCCTTGCAAATTAGAGTTTGGACGAAACCCATTTTTCCAATTTGGCTCCAGTGAAGAGTTAGTGGAGGATTTAGCGGTCAGCCATTTTTAGGGATTTATGTCAGATTTTACATCAAATTTATGTCAAATTTTACGTCAGGTTGTGTGAAGGATTTATGTCAAAATTTGGCAAGAAGAACTTTGATCCGATCCTTGATGATCCTCGTAGCTCAAGAAGTAGATAGGTACTCCGATTATCTCAAATGCCAAATGGTGGTAGAGTCAATCTTGTGTTGATTTATGAGGTGGAGAGTTGTTGTTCAACATTCTTGTGATTGGACTCACTCCATTCTTTGCTTCTTGTTTGTGCACCATGTTTGTGTGAGATGCCATGAATTTTGAGTATTGGTGCTCTGGTGTGCTCTTGGTAGTGAGCCTGGAGTGATGATCAGTCAGACTATCTTTGTTTCTTTTTGGTGAGGCAAGAAGTGATGACTTGCAAACCATGAGAGTGCATGTTGTGATGACAGGTTATAGGGAAGCCTTGCTCCTAGTGTAGTTGTCTTAATTAGAGTTACATTAGTAGATAGTGATTCGTTAGTTTTGGCACTTGGTTGTGCTGGGTTGGTGTTGGCACTTGGTGGTGCTTGGTTGGTGTTGGCACTTGGTGAAATACATGTGGTTGCAGTTTGCGGTTACATTTGGTGGTTCCGGTTAGTTTGTCACGACGGAGTTCTTTGGGGATTCCAAGGGAGTTAACCTTGAAATACGTAGTGGGTTTACTTGGAGTGACACTCGGTATCAGCTTGTATCTCAAGTCTCAATGAGAGAGGAGATTGACTCTAAGTTGGAGTTTGATATAGGAGTTGATTTAGTTGAGAGTGCACTTGGCGTGTCCACACTGTTGTTGTGGGACATGGATGAGATTTATGGGGCCTCCAAAAGCCCTAGGTGTTACTCTGGTATAATGGGTACCATTGAGTTGGATGACTTCATACAAGAGTTTGATAGTTGGTATGATCTACAGTAGATGCAAAACCCGACTTTGTTTACACCCTTCATGGCATGGAAGGGGTTGTTTCAACACTTGGAGGGTCCGTCAATGAATGACTACCATGAGTTCAAGAGAGCTCATTTGGAGGAGATTGAGTTATGGAGATAGTAATAGTCTCCAAATTGTGTCTCTATCACTTTAGGTTTGGTTGCTAAGAATAGATCGGTTGTACCCACGAGTCTAGCTCGAGTAATGTTGGTGGAGCTAGTGGAGGTGCACTAGATGGAGATAGTGTTACCACGAGTGGAGGTACCGCTATAGGAGGTGGTGTGGTACCGGGGTTTAACCCTATGGTGGAGTTCTTCTAGTGTTTGAGGCAAAACTACCGAGGAGTGCGGACTGACAAGCTGAGGAGCTTGCAATAGTTCCAACAAAAGGCTAGAGAGAGCCTACTCGAGGCATACACTCACATGAGGCGGCTGATCAATTTCACTTAGGGAGTTATTGAGGCCCAAGCAGTCCAATTTTGGTATGGGATACTGGATAGGGAGTTGCAACGTAGAGTTTGTGATGCTATGTTGTTACAGGCTACTTTGCCTACTTTGGCAGTGGTCTTTGGTTTGGCTGAGCCTATTGAGCTAAACATGGTGGAGGAGAGGGTGGTGACATCTAGATTTGGTAGGGAGACCTCATCCACAATTGTGACTTCTTCTAGAGTGTAGCAAAGTGCACCACGCCCAGTTGGTTTTTGAGGACAAGGTGGATAGCCCATATCTTATGGAGCGAGTGGAGGGCCTACTATAGTTAGACCCTTACCTTCATTTTTGGGTCAACAGCAGCCAATGAGTAGTAGTGTTGCTTGTAGGACTTGTGGTGGACCTCACCATAAGAGAGAGTGTACTCAAGGCAGCGGACCTGATACCTCTGGTGCATCACAGCCAACACAGAGGCAGTGTGAGCATTGCCACAGATTTGGCCCCACTAGTGACCGGTGCTTTGACCTACATTTAGAGTTATGGAGTGGTAGGGCTGCTATGGCAGTAGTAGAGGAGCTCTAGTTCATGGAGGACAAGGTGTTAGGGGTGGTGGTAGAGGATCGACACATTGTAGAGGTGCGATACATGCCCTTACTTCTGATACAACAATGGCTATGCAGATTGAGCAGTTAGAGCAGAGATTGGCTAGTATGGCTATTGCTTAGAGGAGATCAAATTTGGGTGTTGAGGCTTCCACCTCATATGTTGGTAATAGAGATGCTTTGGACTTCATGTGTGCAGCAGCACAGGTAGGTGCTGTGGTACCCACATTTTTGTTTTTTTTCTCAATTTTGAAGAAGAAGTGTACAGAGAAGTTGAATTGCACCTGTATGGCCCTAGAAGGCAAAGAAAAGTGTCCTCGGGGTGTAACCCAAGGTAAAGTGACTTTGTGTCAGAAGGCGAGTTACTTGGAATTGCCTTGTCAGCATAAAACCTAAAGTAAGGAGTCTTTGTATTGGGAGTGCTCAACCTGAGGCAAGGATAGTGTAACAACTTTCCTTTGGGGTGAGACATTCAAGAAGGTACCATTCAAAAACCGCGGTCATACACGTGAAGGACACTTGATAGTGACAGGAGCATGCAGGAGTTGTGATTTCTTTGTAGAAACTTGAATTGAAGAAAGACAGAGACGGCGCGACTCTATAAAATTTGGGCTAAAGATGAAGCAATGACAAGCAATTTCCCATTGTAGTTAAGAAGTCGTCCTTCAGGAGATCGTGGGAAGGGAAGTGTAGTCAAAGACGCATTGGTGTGTTGAGAGGAAGTCAAGAGAGTTAATCCGGGAATCAATAAGAAGAATAGTCCCCAACCCAGAGTAGAAGAGAGAAAGATGGGAGGTGGGAAGAAGAACTCCAAATTCGTAGTGAGAAATCATATGATTTGGAGGTTAGATGTGATCGCAAAAATCAAAGTCTTGAGTAGGCTTCAGATCACATTCTTGGCATGGAATTGGAATGTTAGTTTTCCAAGTTTCATGAGTGAGATCATCAAGAGTAAGTGTCTTGATGGCCTTGAAGAAGAAGGGAAGCGAGGAAATCCGGCTTGATGGATAGAGTTGGATTGGAGATTAGTACTTGGAAGAGAAGCATGCACAGAGGAGTGTGCCACGTTCTAGGGGAAGGGAGAAGTCACGGAAGAAACCCAAGAAGTGAGGAATGCTTTCTCCTTGAAGCTGTGGTACCCACATTTTTTATTTTAGACGAGTTTTAAAGAAGAAGTGCCTTGTTGAAACAAAATTGAAACCAAATGGAGAAGAAATGAGTACAAACCTGTGTTTTGATCAAGCCTAAGGAAGTTGACTTCTTATTGGAGGAAGAAGGACTCGGATTAGATCAAACCCAAAGAAGCTTATTTTGTGTCAGAGGAGGGAAAAACTCGGACCATACGCCGAAAGAGGATTTCTTTGCATAGGAATGAAGGTTACAAGTCAGGAATACTTCGGGGGCCATATCTCAATGATAACAAGTCCAAATCAAGCGTGCTATATCTTGTTGGAAGCGTCTTGTTCAGGGCTTTCCATTGCTACCAAAATCGCAAAGTTTGAAGGTCTTTAGGAGAAGTTACAAGCATTTGAAGTTTTGGGAGTAGATGTACAGAGTAGTCTAGTGTCATTGGGTCAATCGGACTTCGGACTTCGGGTTTATATGACTTCGGGGCTAAAGACTTTGCCTCAAGACAAATATGATTCAACCCAAGGAAGTCAGACCTTGGAATACAGTGAAGGTGATTTAGGGAGTTTTGCCAGAGGGATCAGAGGAAGTTAGAGTAGGGAAAGAATATAGTTAGGATAACCATGATTTCAATTTCAGTTCTGATTGAAGATGGAACGTGAATTGAAGGAGAAGTGGCAGTAGTGAATAAACCCAAAGTGCAAGATCAAACTATAAGTGTCTTTGGGTCAGTTACATGAGTGATTAGGGGAAAGTGGGTTACAAATTGAAGGTATAGATAATGTACCTATCCTTTCAATTACAATTTTTGATGATGACATAGTAGAACTAGTAAAGGAATTAATAGTAATAAAACCCAAAGTAGA